>CM074577.1:41175000-41775000 GCA_037305975.1 Chrysolophus pictus
GGGAAGGTCGGCACGGCGCCGTGCCGTTTCCCCTTCCGGCCGTGCCCGGTCTCCCGTCAACATGGCACCGCTGGGCGGATGGCGGCCACGGTGTCTGTGGGCGGCAGGTAACAGCCGTGCGGGATGCGCCCGGTGCGGGGACCAGGGGAGAGCGGCGGGCCCTGGGATGGGAGAAGGGCCGAGGGGCGGTGGGCAGTGCCGCGGCGTGAGGAGGCGGCGGGGACGGTGCGGGCACGGGAAGCCGCGGCGGGGGTGAAGGGAGGTGAGGGCTGGGAGAGGAACCCGAGTCGCGCGAAGGACTCCGAGCGGGCACCCCCAGTCCGGCCGGGGTCACTCACGGTTCTCCTCACCCAGCAGTGGTTGCGCTGGCGTTGGCATCAGAGGCGGCTTTTGTGGAGGATCTGGATGAATCGTAAGTACTGGGTGTGACTTGCAGTGTTAATTAGAAATCACTCTATTTTTTGTGTCAGGACAAGGGAAGTGGGGGGGAGGGGGAGAGTGGTTCCCAGGCTAATAGCTCTGTGCAGTGTAAGGCTGTCCAGAACAGGAAAAGTAACCTCCCCTCCTCTTAGAAGGAACGATAGAAATTCTGGGGCTTTGTATTTATTAGGTGCCATCAACTAAGCCGGGGAGTGTTTTATTCCTGTTTTGAGCTGTCTTCACAGGAGCTGTTTTCAAAAGTGTTCTCAGACTTTATTCTTCTTTCTCTTTTTTTGGTGGAATAAAGACATTGGTAGGCTGATAGCCACCCCAAGTTAAAGCTGGCTGTATTCAACTAAATTCTTCATTTTTCTCTGCTGTGTAACTGCAACAAGAAGTTGGGAGGGAAAGTGCATTGATGCATGGCCAGAAAGGGAAGAGTAATAAGGCAGGCTTGCTGGACTGGTTCATGACTGGTTTGTGGAGTGCTGCTTATGTTCCTGGGCAAAAATATGCTTTTACAGCAAGTTTAGCCTTAGTTCCGTGGTGGTGTTGAAATGCATAGTCCTGGTCTAAACTTAGTTATGTACTACCTTTACTTGCCTTACTGTGGTAGTTCTGTGGCAGTGTAATCAGAGGTGATGGAGTTACTGCCCCTGGAGGTGTTCACAAAACATATGAATGTGGCACTGAGGGGCATGGTGGGGATGGGCTGGTGGTTGGACTAGTCAGTCTTAGAGGTCTTTTCCAACCTTAATGATTCTGCTTGTAGTTCTCTCTAAAAACTGACTTCCTACAAGTGGATGTAACTTTTTTTGTTAGATCCGCAAGTTGATCTGAACTACTGTAAGGCAGCACAATTATTAGAATTGAAATAGAAAGTATAGAAAATACTTCCTGAGAAGACTAGGAGGAAGAGAATGTATTACATAGCTGTTTCTTGATCAATTTAAGTTAGTCACAGACTGTGTGTTTATGAGGGTTCAGTGCATGATGGCTTCCTTCATGTAGTTGAGCAGTCAGAAAGCTACTTATTTTTTTTTTAACATGCTGCTGATTCATCTGGAGCAGTTAATCATAGGATCAAATGAGTGTAGTGGAGTAGGAAATGGGAATGTATTGAAACGGTATCAAAGAGAGATACCTCAGCATCTCTGCATTGTGTTTAAAATGCTGTTAAAGAACAGCTGAAGCACAGTAACTGCTTGGAGTTGGTTTTCAAAGCTGGTCTGTGATCCGTGCCTCATATTTTCAGAGGCTGAAGATAACAGTTTGCGGGAATAAAATAATGTGCATCTATGCATCCTTATCATGTTCCCATATCATGTTTCTGCAGGTATAATTTTAAATGTAATTGTTGTTTGGAGTGAAGAACAGTTCTGTAGTCATAAAACTTTTGTGGAATAGCTGATAACTGAAAATCCAGTTTTAGAATGCTTTACTTTTTCAGCTATGTAACTATATGAGTTTCTGTATTTGCAGTTGGAAATGGGAATTAAGTTGTGACTTGTTCAGGGCAGTCTTTTCTTTTTAGTTGCTTGGCAAACAGTGAGATAAATAATAAGAAAAAAACGTTGGGAGCGGTGACTGATGAAAGCTTCTAGTTTCCCACTTTACAGATACATAAATGTTAAGGAGTTCTTGCTGATAATGAAAATTTGTTTTGTTTATTGCTGATTTTAATTTTTTTATTTTTGCAGTTGCAAACAATGCTTGTTAGCACAAGGTGCAAGTCCCTTTCCCAGGTTTTTAGTGTAGAAGAAAGCAAGTAGCAGGGAATAACTAACAGAGATGTGAGTTACTCAGCATCACCTGACTGTGATATTGAATGCATGCAAACTAAGAGCGATGTTTCCTGTCAGTTTCTTCTGACCTTAACTAGTGCCTACCTCAGATCAGTTGCTCATCTTGCAGTATTTGAAGAGTTGTTCCAATGTGATAATGAAACAGGCCTGTAGCCTTATTCAAAATTAAGTATTTTTTGTATTGGTACAGATGCTGTAGGAGCTCAGCCCAGGATCGGAAGTGGTGTAAGGAGATTGAGAAGGGAAAGGGAGGAGTGGAAGCAGCAGCTTCCATTTTAAGTGGAAGCTTAAAAAGCTTAAAGCTTCCGCTTTAAGTCCTTTGGAATCGAGTCCTTCATCTATAGTTTCAATAGATCTATAGAAATCAATAGTTTGATTTCATGCTGATTTCTTTTTACAGTAAATAATTCAATGGGTATGTGTATTAAGTGGAGGTTGAGGTAGTACTTGATCACAGAGTGTAAAGTGTTGAGAGGTTATATGTTTTTGAGACAAATCATTTTAGTCAAGGAGATGAGATTCCTGTATCATCTTTCCACCAGTGTGACTGTGCCTGTGTCTACTGACAGAAGAGGACTGCGCAGGGCAGTTAACAAAAAGCACTGGCATTTTACTTTTGGAAATGTGTTTACAGGAACTAGAAACAGCACCTTCAAGAAAATGCTGAAATACCTGTTTGTACGGATACCTCCGTTTTTCTCCGGCTTTGTGGTTAGCTTCTTTAATAAAGTCTAATAATTTAATCATTAACAAAACATAATTGTCTGAACTCAAACTTGTTTAGGTAATGTTAAGGTTAGAGTTGATAATTTAACTAAATAGATGCCTTTAAATGAGTTGTACAGTTTATGCTACAGTTTTAACAGTAATAAAGTTTCTCTTATAATATATTAGGCCCATTGAATGTGTTGTCAAAATTATAAAATTCAATTGGAATACACAGTCTTCAGGTATTTCCTTTCTGTCATTCCTTTTCTTACTATATGCCATCATGTAAGATTTCAGCTTACCTTCCTAAGAGCTTTAATGTTCTGTGTAATCTCCTATTAAAGTATCATTCCTTGGAATGCAGTCATATGTGACAGGGTGGAGAAAAACTCGTTATAAATTCTTGTTTTACAAAACAAAGGTGATATTCTAAATATGTGTGTTGCTCCAAAAATAATTCCTACTATTTATTTCCACGGAAACTACAACAGATACAAAAGCAAACAGCTAAGACTGTTTGGTGGAGCAAATTCTCAGCTACAAAACACTGTTTTTCAACATAGTCACAACTGTTAATTGATCTGTACAGATGAATTGATAGAGATGTTCTTCATTTCAGGGTAGCAGTGTGGGAACTGTTGGTCACGGCCTGAACCTCTGATTGACCACCTAAGGCAAAACAATGAGTCAGCTGTGGGAGCATAGGTGAAGACAATTCACCTGTGCTACCGGAGGGGTGGAGCCTGGCTCCACCTCTCCTAGATCCCATTTAAGGGCTGACTGCCACTGAGGAAGGATCTCTTTCTGGAGATCACTCCTTGTGGAGTTTATTGCGAGCCTACAACACTGGTGAGCATTTTCCGTTTATTGTCTTTTCACCACAATAATCCTACTTAGTCTAATCTCTGTACACCTATTTATTGTACACTGTGCATGGCCATCCAAAACGTAGCTTGTCTTTAACTGTATTGTCACCACTGCTGAAATGCACCACTCTGCATCTCACCATGCTCAGATCCACTGTTTGGTCTCCATTCAGCAAGCGTTAATGAATATCAAAGAGTGCCGTTTTTTCCATGTGGAGAAATTCAGTTCCACACCTTTGTTTCATATGCACTTCCATGTCAGACACTGTTCTGTCAGACTGCCTCTCTGCTGTCGTCTGTTACACAGCAACAAAATGTAATGGAACACTGATGAAAAGGTTCAGCTTCTCTGCTGTTGTATCACCAACACTTGCCTCTGATGTTGTAGACCAATGTAATAAAATAGGCATTACTTTTGGTGCAGCCCTCATACAAATGCAGCCCAGTATCTGATGATTCAGTAGCTACTTTCTACTTCTTGCATCATGACTAATTATTTGTTGTGGGAATTTAGCTAGAGCTTCATTAGAGTTCTCATGAAATGCTAGGCTCCCTGTAGTTCTTTTGCTAGCTCTGCATGTTTTTCGTGAGGTGATATATTCAAGCAATTGTGACTTAACTGTTTTCCTGAAGTTGTTAGTTATGTTAGTCACTTACCATATGTTTTCTGAGGGTTCAATTAACCACTGAAATTCTGAAGTTAAAAGTTTAAAACATTCAGCTCTAATTTCTCCCAGATGTAGTCACTTTTATGAAAGCTCGTATCTTTATTAAAAGAAACAACCTTACGTGAAGATTGAGGTTTATTTCATTTTCAACGTAAGAATAGTTAAGTAATAAGATGATTTCCATGATTTTGTTGTAGTGACAACAGTGTGTTAAAATATATAAATAACTTTTCAAGAGGTACCAATATATTTTTAAACACTGTGTTCTATTTTATTTTATTTCTGTATTTTTATGCTTTTCATGACAAGTTTACGGTTAAAGGTAATCACTTCATAGGGATGTCATTGCTCTAACTTTTAAAGTATTTAATAGTACCACGACTTCTAATATTTTATTTTCAAATCAGCTGTCTTCCAGTAAGTTTTTGTTTTGTGTAACTTGTGTAAAAAGCTGAACGGATCCCCCTGTAGTGGAGCAGATGAATGAGAGAGGTAGAACTTTGAAGGAAGTTGAACAAAAATTACCTTGCATGTTAACATAAGGTTAACTTAGTCAGTGTACATTCAGTAAAGCTAGGATAAACAATGTAAACCAGTGCTATAGGAAGATGACTACTATGTATTCTGAATAGTTATCAACATGCAGTATTTAGTATAATACCTGGAGAATACTTTTCTCCCTTGGATTACATATCACAATCAAATAGATTTGTGGAATTTTGGTATGCTTTCTAGGTTCTGTGTGGATTGGCTGTTTATTGTTTGTTATTTTGGCCTTGGCAAACAGCTGTAGAAATATAATTGATAAAGATTGTGCATGTAGTATCATGAACTGGGATTATTTAATGAAAAATAACTTTGTTCCTCCACCTCCCCTTCTCTCCTCCAAAAAAGAAACAAAACAACAATCTAGTATCTGTAGTTTTTTAATCTAATTATAGACTTCTACAGATGTATTAATTTTATTTTTTTTCCTTCCTAGGTTTAAAGAAAACCGTAAAGATGATATTTGGCTTGTAGATGTGAGTATAGAAGAAAAAATAGGAAGAGTTGTCCATTATTTGACACCAAGCTAGTGGAACTCAAAACACAAAATGTACATTATTATGGTCACTAGTGGGGCTGCTTCATCGTTTGGAAAAACATTTGTATGTGATGCAGAGAAGTTACGTGACTAGTTCTTTTGACAGGATGGATAAGCAATTGTCCTCCATTGTTCAGGATGAACCACAATTGAGACTGAGTACTGAATACAGGCAATGTTCAACCTATATTTTACAGCCCTTAAAAATGGAAAGCAGATTATCTAACACTTACAATGAAGGGGTTATAACTTGCACGCAGAATTTTTTACAATTCTATCGACTAATTTTTGCTAGACGTTTAGCATCAAATATATGAAATGGTCCATTCTTTCCAGTATATTTGGAAAGAAATGTGATACTTTTTAGTAGGGAAAACAATAAATGCAGTTTCAAGATGGATATTATCTTCATGCACACCACTAATCTAACTTTGTCAGATTGCAACATGATCATGTTTTTAAAACATTGGAATCTTCTCTGTTAATTTTACTGAGGCATTATAGCAAGATAGGCAGGAAGGTAAAATGAAGTTTCACATTTCTGACCTTGATAAAAATGGAATTGATTTTAGACTGTTTGTATGAAAGTAGTTTCTTGAAAAACTGGGATCCAGAGAACAGCTTCAGAAGTATGTGCACATGTGTGTGTATATATACATATATACATATATACATATATACATATATACATATATACATATATACATATATACATATATACATATATACATATATACATATATACATATATACATATATACATATATACATATATACATATATACATATATACATATATACATATATACATATATACATATATACATATATACATATATACATATATACATATATACATATACAATCTCCTTTTCAAAGAATAATATATATATTTTTGCAAAGTAAATTTATATTCCTGGATAGATTGATTATATGCTTTCACTTTCAAAAAAAAAAAAAAAAACCAAAACAAAAAAACAACAAAAGTACTTCAAGAGGTTTTTAATATGTTGCTACACAGTCTGTTTGGGGGAAAAAAGGTATAATAATGCTACAATTGAGTGCATTCTTTTATAACTCCTGCTTTCATATTAAATTAGTATCAAATCTTAAAAGATCAGTTTATCACTCCATCTTTCTAAGTAACTGTCAGGTTTGTTTTCATGCAACTTGAAGAAGAACAAAGTTGGGAAATAAACCTTACTAATGTATCTGACTTTTTATTTAATTCAATGTATTTGTATCTTCTCAGTTTTATGCACCGTGGTGTGGCCACTGCAAGAAATTAGAGCCTGTGTGGAATGAAGTGGGTATAGAAATGAAAAACATGGGCTCCCCAGTAAGAGTTGGAAAAATGGATGCAACTTCCTTCTCTAGTAAGTACGGTTTGATTGGAGATAATTTCCTAATGGTTTCAAAACAGAAGCTGTTCTTTCTTTGTTTTCATTAGTCATTCTACTGTTCTATAAGAAATTCATGTAAAAACAGTTGCTGGGAAACAATCTCCTGATTTTTTATTCTGAAAGTGACAACGTGCTGTGTGTACTTTTTTATTGTACTTACTGCTGGTTGTGTGGGGATTTCTTAGCAAATGAAAGGTGAAAGCTTTTAGCGAATATCCCTTTTGATATGCTTCTTAGAATACCTTTATACAAGTGTTTCTGAGTAGTGCTTCTTTTGGCAACATCCAATTTAACCACATTTTATGTTTGCTGTATTACTGTTGGACAAGTGTTTGTGTTCTTGCTGTTACTCTTTTTAGGTAATTACTCCTTGAAATGTTAAACGAAAAACCAACTGCAATCACTGAAGTCGTTATGTTAATGTTGAGCCAATTTCTCCCCATGTTTCTCTGTAAATGTATTCTTGAAGAATCAGTTTGAGCTATATTAATGCTTTCATTTTTGATGATGCCTTTCGTATGTACTGACCCTAGAGCGTTTTCAGGAATAGAAACATACAAAATTTGAGGTGTTCAGAGAAGTGGTTTTGAGAGACGTGAGAGACTTTTTGCCTGTTTAATACTATTGTCTTAGTTTTAGTGTGCTTGTCTATTGTTATTTCACTTAAATCTGTAAGGGAAGGCATAGGAAACAGTAGGGTCCACGTGATGCCTGTGTGCAATTAAGACCAAGTATTCAGGACTGTTATATTTGCACAACGTTTTAAGCAGATTTTCTTTAGAGTTTCTTCATACTTAATATAGCAGTGGGGCACGTATATGTGGCAGGAAAGAATATGGAGGTTGTATGTAACTAGTTTTGGGCTTCTAATAGGAAGATGAAGCAACATGAAAAGTCTGAATTTATGATAGTTTCCATCCAAACATTCTGATGGCAAGCTATATAGAGCATCTAATAAATTCAGTGGTTATACTAACAAAACTGTTACCTGGTGTGTCAGTTGAATTTTTGTGCAAGTTTGCCTTAAAGTTCTCTGAATGTGATCAAAGCAGAAATAAATTGCACTTAGTGCTAGCATAATTGCTGCTATTTGTCTGTACAGTGTTCTTTGTATCAGCAAGTGACACTGGTCCTGTAGATAAATCACTTGAGAGGATTTCAGTAATCTCCATGGATGGGATGTTTTTAAAAACAAAACAGAAAAACAACCTGCCTATTCTGCAGTTTTCTTGAATGTACTAAAGAGTTCTGCAAGAAGAAATAAACTGTCTAGTGATAGTCCTTGTGATTGAACATATTAGCACACGTCTTAATGGATTCTAGTTTTTAATAAAATAAATATAAGAGGAAAGGATCAAAGTTGAAGTGAGCATAGACCACTTTTTTTTAGATCAGTTTGCTCTGAGCGAGATGCTAGTATGTGAGCTGCAAGTTCTATTGGCAGCTCTGTTGACCTCAACACGAGTCACACATCCTAAACTGTTATTCAGAGCCCTGCGCTCAGTCCTCCTACATGCGCTACTGTGGCATGTGGTTGGTAGCTTCAGAATGTTCATGTATTAAAACCTTTTGGTGCGTTTTTAGCTCTTCTTTTCTTCTCCACCCTGTCAGGAAACTGCAGAGGCATCAAAAGTTTAGACTTATTCTAGATTTTTCTTCTTTTCTTCAAGGAGTATTTATTTTAACTTCTGGAAAACACTAAATTATCTTGAAGGTAGTGCTAAGGTGGCAGTTGCTACATTCACAACTGTAAAGTATGTTCCAAATATCAAGACGCAGCCTTTTGAGCAAACGTGAGGCAGGGTGGGATGGATGGATGTTTACAACCCTACATCCATGATGCTTAATTCTTACCTCAAATGTTTCCAGCTGGTTCTATGTGCGATTCACATTAAATGCATAATACCTTGTAGTGAAAATTGACCAAACGTTTATATTTAGAGGATTTTCATGCCATTTTACTTCTGGCATCTAAATCAGGAGCCTCTGCATTTGTTTATGTGCCTTGAATAGGAAACTGCTTAAACCTTAAGGTGGGCAAGTGAACAAGACTTGGTTCAGTTTGGCATTAATGCATATATTTCAGGTATTGCATCTGAATTCGGAGTGCGAGGCTATCCAACAATTAAGCTGTAAGTTGATGTTTCTCACTGAATTATTTTGAACTCGATCTTTCCCGACATTTATTTGATAAGTGCAAAAGGTAGTTTTCCATTATAAAAAACAACAAAGCAAACAGAAAACATTATCTGAATTGTTTAAAAAAATAGTGCAGTAATTTTGGAATTCATTTCACCGCTGTTTTATATGCAACTTTAAAAGTGTGTGTGTATGCATTTATATGAAATACAGAAAGGAATTTCATGTACTAACTGATCTGAAGTCTTGAGAGCGATCCAGACAGTAACTGCATACCTAAGTCTTTCCATTGACTTCTCTAAGCTATTAATTTTGCGTTCTTATTTTCAATTGCCCTTCTCTCCAGTGATTTTCCTGAAAATCTTCTGTAAGTTATTGGGTTACTGTAAAGGTTAAAGTGTGAGAGCAGTTGTTTGACAATGGATGCACATGTAGCTTTAGTTCTTGCATCGCTAACCGAAAAATGGAGGTTAACATTTATTTAGGAAAAAAAAAAATCCAAGCTGTAATGGTATAATACATACTCTTAAGGTATATAGTGCATAGTCCAATACAAAGTCATATAAATAGTAATGTTGATCACTTTTCATTGGTTATATAGGGGTTGTTCACAGCATATGCTTGTTTAAGTATAAGATTCACTATATATATTAAATTTTTAAATTATGTTTCTCAAAAATGACTCAAATATTGAGATATTAATTGTTAGGGATAATAAATTTATTGGCATGTAGAGGCATAGAAAGCTGTTTTATTATTACTTTCTTCACATGGACTTCCTAAACTTACTTAGATTCAAAGGAAGCCTGTTACAACGTAGTAAACCTTAATTAAATACACATGTGCTGGGAAGTACAATAAATTGACAAGCACTTTGTGGAATCTTTAATGCATACTTTCAGAAAGTTTTACAAATCATCTGCTGCTTCTCAATTACTAAGAAGAAGGAAAAAGACACTTTGGATTTGTTTTAGCTGTTTTGAGTTTATAAGCAAATATTCCTTGCAACTTCTGTATTTATGATTGCTACACACTAGAAGAAAATCATAAAATGGTAATTGTTTTTAAATGTTATTATTAGATATTGTATAAATAAATTTTTACTCCATAACTACATTGTATTGCATTACTGATTTTTTTTCTATTTTTGCTAATTGCTTGTTGATGAAAATTTTAAAATTAATTTTGATTATCATTTGCGAACAAGTGACTAGTAAAAGTTTGAGTAATTCTGCATATGTGGATAAAACTTATTTGATTTGAATTTTGTTCTTCAGAATCTGTGGCTTCTTAATGTGAGCTAATTCTTTCCTGTTTTTTCTTACCTTTCCCATTTATCCAGCTTAAAAGGTGACTTGGCATACAACTACAGAGGACCTAGGACCAAAGATGATATAATTGAATTCGCTAATAGAGTAGCAGGGTAAGTATACAATTCTTTGAGACTGCTTCTGACTTAATATTTCCATAGTATTTTGTGCTGGGCCAAAAATGCAACTGATTAAAAAGTGATAATAAAAATAGCTTGATTTTAAAAATTATACGCAATGTGCATGTGATTGCCTGTGAGGTTGGTGGTGAGTGACATGGAGAAGACAAATAGGAACTGACTAGTCACAATTACAATTCTTTATCATGCAAGATCTAGGGCTTTTCAAAGTTGTGGAAACTATGGACAAATGAAATTCATAGGAGCTATAGACAAAAATACTGACATAAATGTGGATTAATATATGAATACCGTTATAAAGACAATCTGTTTAATACTCCAAGTTTCCTTAATCTGTAAAATATGTGCTTGTGTATCAGCAAAGCTGTGGCAGTTATCAATGTGAGGAAATTATTTCTACAGAAGTGAACATCAGAAAAAGTTGTGAATACAATTTCTTCTTTCCTTCTGGTGGCCCATGGCCTCCAAACCTTCGAGTAGGAAAGAAATGACACTTCTTCCTTTCATCCTTAGATACAATTAATTGATTTTCATAAAGACATATAATACTAATTATATGAAATTGTTGTTAATTCTGTAGTGTAGGAGTGTCAGTGATCTAATAGCTTACTAAAATTTTTAAAGAATATTTCTAAAACCACATCATCTACCTGCTGTACTTCAATTCAGAAATTTTTCTCTCAAATGATTGTACAGCTGGTAAGTGGCTTGAATATTAACATCATAGCAACATAGAATCATAGAATTACTCAGGTTGGAAGGGACCTCGAGGATCATCAAGTTCAACCGCAGCCTAACCATAGTATCCTAACTTTAACAACCCTCTGCTAAATCATATCTCTGAGCACCACATCCAAATGGCTCTTAAACGCATCCAGGGACGGTGACTCAACCACCTCCCTAGGGAGCCTATTCCAATGTTTAACCACCCTTTCTGTAAAGAAGTATTTGTTCTAAGATGCTAATCTAAAATGTAAGTGTATTATTTATAGTTAATAATTTAATTTTTATTATTATAATAATTTAATAATTATTATAATTTTCTGATAGAAATTGAAAAACTGGATAAATTTGGATTGAGGAATTTCAGAAACAAAACTACCTGTATGGCATTTTCTTGGGGATTTCTACTTGTGATTTGACAGATCGCAGAAACTAAGGTTTTTCTTTATCTTCTTTCTTTTTTTCCAGACCTCTTATCAGGCCACTTCCTAGCCAGCAGATGTTTGAGCATGTGCGAAAGAGGCATCGTGTATTTTTTGTATATGTTGGTGGGGAATCTCCTTTAAAGGTTTGAAACTAGATTAAATTTATTTAAAAAGTTATTTCTTTTGACTCTCCATAGACATACTGTAAAATAACTTCTAGAAAGTTCAAAGACTGGAAGTGATTTTATAATCTTGTATCCTACCCCTATTTCTTGATCAGTCTTTTGAAGATGCAGTATGTTGCAGAACTTCGAAGCATCCTAGAGGCTGAACCATTAAAAAAAAAAATTGTTTGTATTTTCGCAGGAAAAATACATTGAAGTTGCTTCAGAACTAATTGTTTATACATACTTTTTTTCTGCCTCAGAAGATGTGCTACCTGAGGTAAGTTGTTCAGTTCCTAATATCCATTAAAATGTTCTTTTGTTGTTTTGGTGGCATAGAAATGGCTTCCTGCAAAACATATGACTTTGATAAGTTTCAAATAATTTCACTGTAAAGTTTTTATGAGTCTACATGCTTTGTGTTAACAAAATGACTTGCTCAGTAATATTAATAAACCGATTAAATCATGTTGATAAAATTAGACATGTTCAGCCCACATTGAATTCTGCATAACCAGCTCAAGAATATGCATGCGTCCATTTTTACCCATTGCAAAGCTCTTGTTGCTCCTGAAAAACTTTTCACCAGCCACTTTTGGAATCAGTTCATGTGTTTATAGAATGGGATACCATAGTATTGGAAGCTTCAGTGAAAAGATAAGTTCTTTCCAGCTTGTGTGATACAGCTGGTCAGTACTCTGTCCACGTATCAACCAGCCTAGTCTGCTGGCTACAGAATCCTGCTGTACTGTCTCTTGGATGTGGGAGAGATGTTATGTGATAGAAAGGAAGTCATTTGAATTTAATCAAAAAGGCGAAAAGTTTCTAACTATTGTTGCTTAACTGTTGAAGTGACATCTCTCTTATAAGGAAAGGCAGAAGGAGCTGGGTCTCTTTAGTTTGGAGGAGACTGAGGAGTGACCTCATTAATGTTTATAAATATGTAAAGGGTGAATGTCAAGAGGATGGAGCCAGGCTCTTCTTAGTGACATCCAGTGATAGAACAATGGGTGCAAACTGGAACACGAGAGGTTCCACATAAATATGAAAAAAAAAAACTTCTTTACAGTGAAGGTGACAAAACACTGGAACATGGCTGCCCAGAGGGACTCTTTCTCTAGAGACATTCAAAACCTGCCTGGATGCGTTCCTGTATGACCTGATCTAGATGTTCCTGCTCTCGCTAGGGGATTGGACTAGATGGTCTTTCAAGGTCCCTTCCAATCCCTGATATTCTGTGATCAGTAGTCCTTCTCATTTCTAGTTATCTCCAAATAGGGGCTGAGGCTGCTGAGTCTGACAACATATGACCTTGAAGTTAGTTTAGGATTAGCAGTGTGAGAACTAGTATATGTATTTATTTTTTTAGATATCTACATATTCAAAAATGATGAGAAGTAAAATCAACTTCATTATGAATAGGATATTGTTAGATTTTCAGGAGCCTTTTATCAAAAATTACTTCCATATGAATATTGTGGTTTACAGTCTAGCTGCTACTGACCAAGAATGTAAAAGATTGAAACTCTTTCTGATGTAAGCAGTCAACTGTTCTTTCTACCCAATGTAATTTGCCACAAATGTTACATCATTGTAACTGAAGCAGTGACTGTACACTGTTTCTTTCCAGAGTAGCAAAAATGTTATGAAGGGACTAGTTGCTACTTGTAATGAAGCTTTTCATGATGAGATGTGATATTAACTGTTTGGCTTTGTTTTGTTGTCTTAACTAATCTTGTTTCAAGCTTTAGATGTATGTTGTAAGCCATGAGGTGGACATAGGCTGATTTGATCTTTAAAAGTGCTAAACTATGCTTGTGGTGAATAAGAGAATAAAGCATTATCTAGAATTAATCTTCTTCTTAATCATGTATATGAGCTCTTACATTAGGAACCTATTGATTTTGCATTTCTGTCTGAGATAACACAGAATGATTACAGAAGGCGTATTATTTGGAGAAGTACTCATTATACTGTTCTTATGTTTCCCCAAACCATAAATAAATTAGAGAAATGATTCAACATCATCTTCATCATCAGGACAAAAAATATGGTAGTCTTTTATTAATCACAGGTTCTATTCTATAATTCTAAATTCTAAAAATTTAACTTAGAATGATAGCTAACAGAAAGGAGTAGATGCGGTGCTGTTTGTTGCATTTTATTGAGTTGACTGATTGTGACTGTTAACTTTGTCTTTACAAGGTTTTTATACCGTGTGTATTTTTGAGTATATTGCTGACCAAATGAATCCTAATAGCATGTTCAGGATGGTAATGTGTGTGTTCACTGTTCTGTATTCTTATATGAGGGGTGTTTGCAGGCTTGTCAGCTGGAATGTCTGTATTTCTGTCAGCTTGAACTCAGAAAATGGCCGATTTAGTGGGGCATGTTATCAATATAATACTCTTTGAGTCTTCTGTACTACTGACTGTTCATTCATTAAAAGTTTCTGTACGGCACATACGTTGATAATAGCACAAATTGGAAACAGAATAGTGCAAGCTTGTTGATACTCTCAAGTTATGACCTACTTAAAGTTCATGTCAAATTTTAGTAGAACTTTCTGATGATACTTTAGATACGTGTAAAAATGCTGTTTGGTTTATATTTTATGAGGCCTACCTGTTGAGAATAAGTTTGTTTTCTTACTTGTTAATATTGCAGAAGATGGAATGCTTATTCTTAAAAATGTAGGCAGAATGTGTTTAAATGTACTTGAATATTTTCCCCGTGGAATATTTTTCAACACTTCAGAGATGTTTGTTTAAAAAAAAAACTTCCAATTTTTTATGGATTAACCGAAGAATACCTTTCTTTCAGTATCTGACCTTGCCTGAACTACCTGCTGTTGTTGTATTCAAAGATGGAACTTACTTTGTGTATGATGGTAAGTAAAAGTGTACATTACTTTAAAAGAAGATTCTGAAAGCAAATGCGGAGTTGCTTATTTCAAGACAAGATGGAGCAGTGGGAAGTGCACCAATAATTTTGTGATAAATGACAGCATAGGGAAAAGTTTGATTACTTATGGAGTAAAATACATCATTGGAGGAATTGTCTTTATCAATACTGATGTTGAAGTTAAAGTTCACTTTGTGTTAATCACTGAGATGCAGCTTCCGTAGTATTGTTTTGTCTGCACCAAAGCACTTAAATATTCTCCTTCACTCACTGTTCAAATCAGAAAGTAGAAGAAAACTTGCTGAAGAGGTGTCACATATTAACATAAGCTTTGGGGAAATCCAGATATAATGAACAAGAATTTTCATTTCTGATAGATGACTTTTACTTTTCAAAATATATACTAATGTTTCAGGAATGAGAGAGAGGAGGTAGTGTTTGACATATTAATAATTCTGTTTCCTCATGTTGCCCCCAGAAAATGGGGAAAAAACAAGTGGCATTTTCTCTTTCACACAATGTGTATTTAACTTTCAGAATTTTTTGTATTTTTAGAGTATGAAGATGGTGATTTGTCATCCTGGATAAATCGAGAAAGATTTCAAGGTTATCTTACTGTAGATGGCTTTACATTGTACGAACTTGGAGATACAGGTGAGATGCTGCTATGTTTGAACAGTCATCTCTAAAATTAAACATTAAGAAAAAGCAAAGAGGAGTAAGAAAGGATACTTTTTATGAGATAAAACACACAAATAAAAAAACCCTACTTAATCTGAAAGTTAAGAGTTGATGTCCGACCAACTTCAAAAACAGGAGACCTTTTATATGTACTAGAGGCTTCATCCAAACCCTGTGCTAGACCTTTAATAACAACATAAAATAGGTATGTCTAATTTTGTAGTATTGTAGCTCAAAATTTTGTAGCTCAAAAACTGAGTAAGGGTTTCAATTTAACAATGATTTAGGTTTTTCATAAATCATAAATTCTTGAAAAACCATCAGAATTTCATAAACAGATTTTGAAATGTCAGATATGGATGGACTTATTCAGGTAAGTATGTTATATAAGTTTCTCAGATAGTACCTAATTCAAGTATCTTTAGAGTAGATATGGTGAGGTAGGGAGATGAACGTCTGTTGAAATGGACTTGTCCCAGAATACTTCTGTGTTCAGTGAAATTTTTTGGAAGACAAATGAAAACTTTGCATCCAAGTAACTTCAGTATTGCTTTTAGAGTATTTATATGCTTAGGAAGCTGTGGATATACTGTGTTGATTTTTCTTTTTTCCAGGTCAGGATAATTTATAATCTACCTCCCATTTAAAAACAAGTTTATACTCGATGCTGCATTGGTTTCTTCAAGGTTCTGTAGGTACAGAATGCCTGGGTTCTCACATGTTTGTGAAAGTAATATTTCAAAAAGGCATTTACTGAAGTGCTGTTACAAATTGTCCAGATTTTGGCATATATTCTATCTGAAAATGCAATTTCTTTTTAAGTGGCTTCAAGTACTGTATTCCTTTTTTAGGAAAACTTGTGGCTATTGCAGTCATTGATGACAAAAACTCTTCAGTGGAACATACCAGGTACTTAGTTGAGTACCGATGACATGGAGAAATGCGGTGGTATGGTGGAGAACTAATTCATTGACTTATAAAATCTTGAGGCTTTCTGGAAATTCCTTAAAAATTCAGAAATTCTAGACTAAATGAAAAGTTTTAACTTAATATTACGTTCTCTAGATTGTGACATCATTGTGACTTTGTTTATAGCCCTGTTGAAGCCTATATCGTTTTAAAGGGAGACTTTCAGTGAGATCACATGAACAGTGATTGCATAGTTCTTTAAGATATTGTGTCACTTTCTTAAAATCTGGTGAACTCAAATACCCTCACTTTTCTAGTATGAAAGAGAGTACTTACGTTCAGACGATTTTGAGATAAATTTATTAATTTTAAACAAAAGACTGCTCTTCAGTTCAGCTGCATTAAAGTGAACTTAGTGATGCATAGCTATTAATTGTGTGCAGAACTTAGTTGAAAATACCCGTTCTTAATGTGAGTCAGAATTTGCTAGAGACTGGAAGAACAAGACTTTTTTTCTGTTACATATATGATTGTATATGTAAGCTAAGAAAATATTGTTCAAGTAGTGTATATACAATTTTGACAGATCATCTTTGGATTTTTTTCAAGGTCACAGTGTCATATGTTCAGATGATAATAGATGAAGCAAAGCAGTCTGACACTCTTTTTCTCATATTGACACTGTATGCTAGATCGCATTTCAACCTTTAAAATCAAGGAAGATGAACAAAGTGTGTTTTTGATCGAGTAGGCAAATGTTATTACGTATAGAATGCTATTTGCTATTTAGTAGGGAAATCTAAATGTTTGAATTTTGACAAAGTATATCTTGGATTGACTGTTTTTTTTGTTGGTTTTTTCCGTCTCCAGACTGAAATCTATTATTCAGGAAGTTGCAAGAGATTATCGGGATCACTTTCACAGGTGTGCACACATTCCTACAATCGCTTAAATGAACTTCTGCATTAACCTTTCTAAGGCAGCAGTTACTTTTCTTTTTTCTACCTGAGAAATGGCATAGTGTTTTTTTAACTGTACTCTGACATTAGTTGATTGTTTCATTAACTGAGTGTGTGTTTTGCATAGCTGATTGTGCTGCAACATTGCTTTTCTTTTTTTTTTTTTTTTTTGCATTATAATGCTGATTGTACTTCAGTTACAAGAAAAATATTTAGGACAAACTTATTTTAATGCTGAGACTCATTACTCCTTTTTGTGTGTTTTATAATGTTTTTCATTGCATTTCTTACAGGGATTTCCAGTTTGGCCATATGGATGGAAATGATTACATCAATAGCTTACTAATGGAGTAAGTACATGTGTATTTCATATAATTATAGAATGGTTTGGGATGGAAGAGACCTTTAAGATCATCTAGTTCCTGTCCTGCTGCTATAGGCAGGGACACCTCCCACTACACCAGGTTGCTCAAAGTCCCATCCAGCCTGGCCTTCAATGCTTCCAGGGTGGGAGCATCCACAACCCCACTGGGCAACTTGTTCTAGTATCTCACAACCTGCACAGTTAAGAACTTCTTGATATCTAGTCTAAATCTACTCTCTTCCAGTTTAGTCTCTTACTGGCCTTATAAGAAATCCCTCCCCAGCTTTCCTGTAGGCCCCCTTCAGGTACTGGAAGCCTGCTGTGTAAGGTCTCCTCACAGCCTTCTCCAGTCTGAAGACCCCCAGCTCTCTCAGCCTGTCCTCATAGAGCACGTGTTCTAGCCCCCTGATCAAGGTTGTGGCCCTCTTCTGGATCTGCTCCAACAATTCCGTGTCCTTTTATTGGAGGCTCTAGAACTGGATGCTGTGCTCCAGCTGGTATCTCACAAAAGCAGAGTGGAGTTGGCAGAATCACTTTGCTTGGCCTGCTGGTCACACTTCTGATGCAACCCAGGATGTGATTGGCCTTCTGGGCTGCAAGCGCATGTTGCTGGCTTATGTTGTATCTTCCATCAGTCGACACTCCCAAATCCTTCTCATTCTGTGCCCAACATGTATCTGTGCTTAGGATTGCCCCAACCCAGGTGCAGGAGCTTGCATTTGGCCTTGTTGAGCTTAATGAGGTTGGCATGGGCCCACCTCTCAAGCTTGTTCAGGGCCCTCTGGATGGCATCACTTCCCCCTAGTGTGTCAGCATTTCAGTATTCTTTTTTTCTCTTGTGGTTGTTGCTATTGTATTTAACTTAAAACAGTTATCTGAAGAATTCCTGCCTTTTGTGAATTATAAAAAAAAAAATCACTGTCCTCAGAAATATAGTATCATTTGTTAAATTAAAGCTGCATAATTTAATTTTAGAGGTTTGTCTTACTGGTAGTGCTGATTGACAGAGTTTATCTTTTAGGTTTACTTAATAAAGTACTCTATTAGAACTGTATTTTGTGTTTTTTTTCTGTCATTGTAAAATTTACAGCATGCTATCAAAATTAGAAGTTTTATGTTTCCTGTTAGAAATTTGTTTTACTCTAGCCATGTTTGTTTTTTTTTTTTTAATTTCTGGAAAAGCATATTTTATTCTTATTAGGGCATTTTCAAAACTGAAACTTGTTGAGGTGTATCTTACTTTATGTGCCCTTACTTCCTGAAAAGCAGTTGAAGAATAAAGTACGGTATTTGCCAGTGATTGTGTGAGAGATCTTCCTAAAAACAGAGACAGGTATCTATTACCATTTTAGAAGCTGGCATTAAAATATCACTTAGCAGACACCATGAATTTGTGTGTTCACCATGGATTTGTAGAGCTGAAATGCAGAGATACATGCACCTGTAGACATGCAGCATGAAATGTGTAAAAGATGCTGTCTATCTGCTTGTGGGGTATGTACTTAATACCTTTTGAAATATACAAGTAACCTAACAAAATGCTTAATGTTTGTCCTTGCTTTGCAAAGATCTGTCACCAGGGAGTTCAGTTGCTTGATGTTTACTGTTGACTTGTTCTTATCTGGCCTAAATGAAGGAAGAGCACAACAGGAATAAATATGCCAGCTTTGTACTGGAGGAGTATTCTGAGTCCCTTTCTTGTTGATTGAAGCACACACCATGAGCATCTGCAGTAGTCTGCAGTATCCATCTTTCATAGTGTCTGTCTTATATCTGTCTGGTCTTGTAGCTCTTGTGGATGCTAGAACTAAGGCCACAAGATGTCTACAAGGTCAAGAGTAAGAAAACAAGATAGATGTGCAAATGCTCTAATTTAAAACTGTGCCACTAAAAGTTCTAGGAGATCCATGAGGACTTCAGAAGTACTAGTTAGTATTTCTGTGAAATGCCTCTAGATTCGGTTTAGTACCTGAGTACAAGTAATTTGAAAACATCTGTCATCAGTTGGAGTAAAATAGTGTGGTTATTGGTTCAGTGCTTTCTGGTGGCCAAAAACCAAGACCTTCCACTTTTCATTATTTCCTTTCCTGTCTGGCTTTTTCAGTTTATCTGGCATAAATTTGCTTCATTTTTCTGTTTAAGAGGGTAGGAGAGGTATTTTACTGATGCAACAAAAACCTAACTGTTTTTAACTCAGCACACTCTGCTGAGCACTGGAATTGATGTGCACAGAAGCTAGGGCGGTAGATGAGTTCCCTGGGATAAAAAAAAAAAATGAAGGGGAAGAACAAGTGTTATTTACAGCAGTAGTGATCTGGTAATAATTGTTAGATCTGTTCAGTTGGATTATTTAACATAATCTACAAAATGCCTAAATTTATCATTTGTTGTGTATGGAAAGCTGCTGTTGAACTATTTGCGGACTTTTAGTTTATTTCCTAAATGAAGCATGCATTTCCAGTATAACTGGAAATCAGCAAAATACACTGAAGAGAAGTATTTGCTGTTTACGTGATTGCCAGAATGTTTTGAGTAAAATGATATTGTCAGGCCTTTAATTTTCCAGTAGGTGGCAGCAAGTGAAAACAGGTAGAAAAAGCCTCTTGAAACAGGAGAAATCTATTACAGAATGTTTTATTCTTCCACAATAGCAACAAATACCCTTTCTCGACAAAGGACAAAATAATTCTACCAGTTGTCCCTATTAGAAATACACTTGCAGACTTAGATGTAGAATCATAGAATGGGTTGGGTTGGAGGGCACCCCAAGGATCAAAAAGTTCCAATGCCCCTGCCACAGGCAGGGTCACGAGCCTCCAGATCTGATATTAGACCATGTAATTCCACTAATAGTTACTGCCATTTATCTCTGTCTTCAGCAATGGAAGAGAATGCTTCTGTTGAGTTAAAAAATGATAGTACTTAGAAATGTGCACAAAAGAAGAAAGTAGTATATTATGTATTTCACTGAAATATTCCTCATAAATCATATACATATTTGTGGAAGGTGAGGTATAGAACAACATTATAACATCAACTGAAGGTGTCTGTACATCTTATCTTTATTTCTCAGCTCTTGTAATAACCCAATTAAGCATGTGACTTTACGAATTCCAGGATAGCATATAAATTTTATATATCAAGTTTAATTTTTAGTTGCTTTTCAGACAACTCCAAGAATTTAACTACCAAACTGTTAAATGTGTTTCACTGTTTTTGGTGCTTTATTTTTCCGTTATGGGTGGGAAGTGGTTGACACTGCTTAGTAACAATTTTGCTTCCATATCCAAATAGTAAAACTTATTTTGATTATGTCCAGAGTGATGCATTTTGGCAGCAGTTGAGAAGTTGTAATCAAGCACTTGACTCCTTACTTATATTACTCAATTATTCCTAATAAATAGAGAATAAAAATGTGTAGGGGGAAAATGTATTTGGAAAATCCTGTTGCAAGCTTTCACTGTTGACAGAGCTGTTTTTTTTTTTCAAGTGCATTCAGAAAGATGAAATTATTGTTATCTCTAGTAGGTCTTATTTCTTCTGAGGTGCATCGTGCTTTAAACTTGAATTCTAGGAATATGGTCTCAGCCTTAAATCCTAGAGAAATCCTAGAGTTTTCTAGGAGCTTAACATTTTCATGGATAAATATTAAAGTTACTCAAGGCTAAGTTTGGAATCAAGTTTAAAAGATTACTGTGTCAGAAAATGTACAATAATTTCTTTGACGTGAAGGAAAATTAGAATCTTGAGTAAATGCTAAGTATTTTTATACAATTGATTATGGAGATCATGGATTATAATAGCCACAGTGAAGGCTGAAATTATTATCAATATTATTTGGATTAGAAATAGACATGGGTGAGTCACTGCTAGACAAGAGTGAAAATAATGCAAACCTCATTTTTCTATATCTTGTTTGTTGAAAAATATGCTTGTATAGTATATGTTTTTTCTTAAATCTCAGCTAAGTTTGAATTTAGTCCTACTTGGAGAAGTAGATTATACTATATTATCTCTAGAGATGATTTCCAATAAATTTTTTTCTGATTGTGTTACTTAGTAATTATACATTTGAACGTCAGCTAATGAGTAATAATGGTTTAAAAACTCTAGCTTGCTTGCTCTATCTCAAAGGTGTGTAAAATATATATATATATATATATATACTGTATTATTTTGACTTAATAGGCAAAGGTTGATTTATTAGAGCTGATCAACTGGGATTGAATTCTTGGTTTATAGTTTTGCATTTGTGCACTGTGTGTTGTGCCACTACTGCATTTGTTATGCAAGGCCACTGTCTGAGATCTCTCTCTAATAGGAAAGTCACAAGGTACTTTCTTTGCAATCACTATGGGTATGTAAAATACAGTAAACTTCAGTAGCTTCACTGACACAGACAAGAAGGAAAAGTATTAGTGAGAAACATGCTTGTACCATTACAGTGATTCTCTTTCTTCTTCCTTCTTTTATTTAAGGAACTGGTATTTACAGTGCACATGGAGAAGATTAATGATGTAGAATGTCATTAGATGATGTAGAAGTAATTTAAATTGCAATGATGTAGACGGTGTTTTTTTTTGTCTAACCTTTTCTATGTTTCCAGTGACTTGACAATTCCTACTATCGTTGTTTTGAATACCTCCAATCAGCAGTATTTTCTACCAGATAGGCACATCGAGAACACAGAAGATATGGTTCAGTTTATTAACAATATCTTGGATGGTACAGCTGAAGTAAGTTTTCATTGTGACTTGAAATATGTTGTTGGTGTTTATTTTATAAGATGTTGAAGTAGGAAAAAAAAAAGTTGCTCTGATTGTCATGTCATATGCTTTTATCTTCTTTTTTGTTTTCTTATCTTGGACACTGTCTATATATGTGTGATTCTGAGTTCAGGATTTTCCTTTGCTCAGATTTCTGACTGCAGAACCTCTAATAGCAAGCAAATGTAGTTTTACTGTATAGAGCTTATTAAGTTATCTTGATATTTCTTTTACTGTTGTCACTGATAAATTGAGAGCTTTTAATTCTCTTCCTGGTTTCCTTTAAATTTTTTCTCGTGAATGTAATTTAGCTCTATGCTTTCTTTTGGGCAATGACTAAATAAATCTAGCAGCTTCGTGAATGATATGTTCTGATTCAGAGTGGTGGTATGCTTCCTTTGCATATTTCAGACACAAGCTTGCTCTTCTCTAACTGCTCTTAATGACCTTTTAACAAACCTAATCAATCCACCCACAGTTAATGGCTAGGACAATTTTTTTTTTTTCACATTAGCAAAAAACAAACTCAGGTTTGCTTCTACCCTCAGTGGACTGTAAGTTGAGCAAAAGGCTATGTTGTGCAGATAAGGAAAAGACTATCACTCTCATTTGTGCTCCCAGGACAGAGTGGCCCCTCAGTGAAAGAAGGCAGTGCTGACAAATCATCCTGCTACCTCCTGGAAGACACCTATGTCCAGTTCTCTTTACACTGAATACTTACTGCGTTAGTTGAATCTCGCATCACATTATGCCAACAGTTTTAGGATGCTGAATAGTAATAGCAAGTAAGGCTGTAGACTGTTTCAGTCACACAGGATACTTTGGTTTATTTAGTCTGACAGATTGATATATCAACAACACAGTATGGGTGGATTTGCTTGCTGTCGTTAACTTTACTGGCTAAGTATCTGAACATGAGGCAAGGGATATTCCAAGTAAATTCTTTAGTTGCATTTTTTCTTCAATTCTCAATTCCTTAATATTTTTAATTGCACTTGAAATTTTTGAATTATGTTTTTATTAGCATCTGTTTAACTTTGTTTAAATATGACAGATTAAATTAGTTTGTCTGGTTTTTAACTGGAATAACAGTATTTGTGATGCCATGTGTTTTTTCTTGTACTATCACTTGTGTCTTTATATGTTTTGTTTACAGTATTTTAACTAGAATGATTAAAGGCCTGTTTGAATTCACATCTTTTGTATGTACGTGAGAGAGCTAATACAGGATGGACTTCATTGAAGCTAAATGATGTCTGTAGACATAAAATGGCATTACTACAGATATGCTCAGACCCAATAAATTGGCAGTCTTTAAAGTACAGTGATAAACTAGTAATAGAATATAGGGTTTCTGAACCACAGTAAAATTTCTGAGAAATGTGTCAATCCCTACCTCCTTTATTTGTAAGGTGTTGGAATATTCACCTTGTTATTCTGTATGGTCTTGGTAGCCTTCTTTGAGTCTTTCATCTCTGTAATTTGCACTTTAGGAGAATTTGGTCAGGATCATGTTCTGGTCAGTTGATTTTCTCCAAAATGTAGATTCTCATCCTATTTGTTTCTCTGGCATCCTGAGGCAGGTGAAGACTGGCCTTATTCAACACACAAATTAGCTTCAGATTCATCTAGTATTTTGGAAACTCTGTTAATTCAGGTAGTAACGCAGATAGTCTGATATTACTGGCCACAAGCTATATTTCATTACGCCTGTGTATCTTTCTGTTACTTTTTAGATTTTTCTAACTGCTTCTGTTTTTATCCATAAATAGTTATCAATCAATTTAAAAAAAGAAGGTTCTCTTCAATTTTATAATGGTTACACTGGGACAGTTGTTAGTTTTTCTTAGTGTTTCTCTACAGTAAGAGTGCCATGTGTCTGCTGTTAACCATTTGCTTAAAATAGTTATGGGAAAATTTTTCTTGAGACTATAGATATGTTTGTCCGTGCTAGAAAAGTTGGAGTGTCTGGGCATTGTGAGATGCAAGAATAATTACTTTTCATTTCCTTCTAAAGGGGCTTAAGATTTCAAGGTCTGAAGAACTGAAAAGTGTCAGCAGTTTTGACATGGTTCCATTTGAAATTTCAGGCACAAGGTGGTGATGGAGTTCTGCAGCGAATCAAGAGAATAGTCTATGATGCCAAGTCTACTGTAGTGGTAAGTTTTATATTTTGTAAATTAGATAGTGTGGAGCAATGGAAGGCAGTGATAATGCCTTCTACTACAACAGGACCACACTTATGAAGGTATTTGTTAAGATTTAGTTTAAAAAGCTATTTAGAAGAAGGAGGCTCATCCTTTCTAGAGACTGGTGATATGTCAAGAAGAGCATCATTTTCAAAGATGATGGGAGATGAGGGAGATGCTTCTCCCTCAACTGCTAATCCATAAATGAGGGTAAGGACCCTGGGTCCACCCCTTCTGGTTGCTCACATGCATTGCTTGCACCTGAGCTCACTGGCTTATCCATGACTTGTTACCTAGTGCTCGGTCATCGGTTCAGATCATGACCTAGAAATTCCCATACAGATGGTAACCTTATCAATCAGGATGCATGTTTTCATGGATTTTAGAAATATTTTTATATAAATCTGTTCATATATATGCTCACACACACATATGCATTAGGTATAAGCCTAATTCTTGATGAAAGTCTCTAATAACATTTTCTAGTGTGCTAAATATTCAGCATACAGAGATTTTCTTATTTTTTCACTCCCATTCTGTATTAAAATCTGATGTACGTTTTAAGGGATAGAACAGAAAGAATTAAATGTTTTTCTTAACCCTCTTTTATTCCTCTCATTGAAAACAATAGCACTTTTACGTTCTGAGGAAAGCTATTTAGGGCATAAAGAGATTAAATAGTATACTTGGTGTGGTTTTAAAACAAATATTTTATCATTCTTCTTGGAGGTTAACAATGCTTAACAGCATTTTATTGGGCAGAAGTACATAATTTTTTTTCTGCTTGTCATACACAAACAGAAAAATCTTTGCTGTGAATTTGAATTCACGTTTGCTTGTTTCTTTATGTGGCTTCCAAACTTCATTCATGCATCAGTTTCCGAAACCAGAAGTCCTTCCTCTTGTGCAATAAAGTCTTTCAAGCTACTCTTTAATAGGAAGCTCTCTAATACCAGGTGGCTTCCCCAGATCCCTTATGATGACTCAAACTCATTTTTGAGAATGAGACACAAATGAGAGTTTAAACTGGTTGTTTTAAAATGTTATTTTAACATTATTAGCACAATGGTTTGTCAAGCTTCAAACAATGAGTAGAATTTGTAGCTAGTATGTTAACATTAATCATCCAATTGGAATATTGTAATATTAACCTAAGACTTTTTTAATGAGCTTACAGTAGGAATGGCTAAAATGACTGCTTTGCCCTTCTGAAGAAAACTGACTCAGTTCAGAGCTTAGTAAATAAATATGCAGAGTAATAAGTAATGTGATAACTGTATGTTCAATGAAAGTGTTTTTGATTTTAAATCTGTGTTCCAACAGTCAGTGTTCAAGAGTTCACCACTTCTGGGATGCTTTCTCTTTGGGTTGCCCCTGGGTGTCATCAGCATAATGTGTTATGGAATCTGCACAGCTGATACAGATGGAGGTGTAGATGAACACGAGGCAGTTAAAAAGGAAAACAGTGATCGGGAGCTCACAGATGATGGCAGTGAGGAGGAGCAAGAGGAGGAAAAGAACGGAAAATATGCAGAACTATCAGATGGAGAGCTTAAACAGAAAGACCTATTGGAAAAGAAAAAAGACTAATGTGTTGAACAAAAAAATCTCTAGAATTTCCAAATAGACTTATTTATTGAAAGTAGTCATTTATTGGTGATCTTCATGAAAGAGGACCTTTTTGTGTCTGCGTTAAGGTAGTTTTGACTTGCATGTGTTTAAGTTTTCTCAGATATTGACAGGAAAAAGAGCTGAAATAGGGATGTTCTCTCAATTGTCTTTAATGATTATCAAAGGAATATGAAGGAACTTGCAGGTACTTTTGGGGAGGTTTTTTATTATTTGTTCCTAGAACAATGAGATAATGTTACTTGACCTTAGTGTACCTGATGAACTGATAATGATACAGCCCAGCCGAACACTCAAAATTAAGGCTGTATACTAAGAAAATTCAAGAGATCTGTAAATTCTTTCAGAACCTTGATAGATAAAGACATGTTATAGGTTTTCCAGGAACTCACATGTTTTATTGTTGCACATTATTTTGGAAAAAATAATTTTTTGTTATCAAGTTAAATGTAAATTGTTATAAACCAGAGGACTGTTTTATTATGTACTAATGTAATTACTGGCAGTCAAGAATATCTCTGTGATATATAATATGTTAGCAGCTAAAAATTATTGGAGTACTACATTTTAAAACTTTTCAACAAGGTTACATGTTAAATTGTTTTATGCTTACATAAACTTTTATTACAAATGATCATTTGTACTAAAAGTTTTCTGAAACTGCAGTACAACTTGATAAAGGATGACACAAGCGCTCTAACTATTTTGCCAAAATCCCACATGACAAGTTTTTGACTGATGTAAGCATGTTTACAACGTTTAATTTAGATTGTTACAAGTCTTTGAGGTGGTTGGTGTTGATATTACTACTTGAGACTGTTACCTAGAGATTAACAGAGCGTAATATTAACTTTCATACAAATTGATCAGTATAATGCATTTTTCTTATCTGTTTAGTCATAAGTCACTTCTAATACGATCGTGTGAAAATGACTAGTTTGTGTCCAGGGTTAAAATCTCTGAGGCCTTTGGCACTGATGCTATGAAGAGTACCATACAAACGGAACTTCTGTTGTTCCTTATCTTGGTATTCATGCTGTTTGTTTTTTTTTTTTCCCTCTTTTAAAGTAATATTACTATACAATACAGATGAAGTCCTCTGTATAAGGCAGCTAGATTACATAAGAAATTAATGTGCTGTAACTCTAAGGCATTTTAAATTAAGACATTGGTAAGTAGTTAAGTTTTGTATTGGAGCAAATGATGATAACATAAACATAACTATGGAAAATGAATTGCATCCGTTTTTTTGTTGGAAGAAAATTTGGTTCTTCGGTTTAAGTAGCTTGGTATCAGCTGTTTTCACGTTGCGGTGCAGGATACAATAAGTAGATGACTGTTATCAGTGTAACAAACAAGGTCTAAAGTTAGGAAATATTTTTCAGAAAAATCTGATTTTTAGTCAACCCTTTTTTCTTTCAGAACAAGAAGAAAAGACAAATTCATGTAATTCTGAATAGCAGGTGTCAGAGACGCTTTTTTTTGCTATTTGTTTTCTCCTTTTTCCTTTGTGAATTGCATTTTTCCCTTTTTTCATTATATTTGCATTATGTTTGAGCTGGTTGTAAATAGTAAGTTGAGTTACCTTGCTTTTTTAATGTCTGTGTTTTGTTTTTTTTCAATATGCGGGATACATTGAGGTATATTTTTAGCATATACGTGAAGAGTGAGATGCTTAAAAATGTATTTAGAGTCGTCTTTAATATGATTTAGAGCTGTTGAGTTGCATTTTAAAACAATAATCACTCAAAGACAAGGCTATAAGTTCCTTTGGAATTCAACATAAGTCAGTGGTAATAATAAAAATGTAGGACTACTAATATAGTAAGATGTTTTCTTGATTTGTCTGTTCCCATGAGGTTTCAAATACAAATCAATTACGTGTTTAATTTTGGCTTTGGTGGGGACATGCAGCTTTTGACTAAAAGATGGATGTGATCAGTGGAAGGCCACCCTTCATTCTGTAGTGTGTAATTAAGAAACCAGCCAAAAACCTGACCAACAAAAGTAAAAAAGAAACCCCATGAGTTCTGCTGCATTGCAAAGAACTGCTTCATTTGTGACTCTTCATTTCTGAGGTTATTTTTTGTGTTTATGACCAAATACTAGCCCAGTATCTTGCTGAGAAATCTTTCATGATACAAAGCTGAAAATAAATGCTGTGTAAGAAACACCTCACACTGGGTTCTGATACAACTGTAACATTCAACTGCTGAAGAAGAAAATGTACCTTAGTCACTTCTGAATTGTAGTATCAATCTGATGTGTACTGAGCAATTGAAAATCAAGCTTGAAATGTACTGCTGTTTTCACTAAATTCTTTTCTCAGCTATGTTCAACAAGGGACAGGGAAAAGAAGAGCATATGAATCGCAAACTGAGTGTAAAAAGTGATATGCAATTATAGGAACTTACTGTGGTCATGCAAATAATTTAGAATGTTGTCAGAGGAGAATCTGTCATTTTTTCTCAAGTCTCTCAAGGTTTCTTAAAGCAATTTCACTGTCATAACCTCTTTTGAATTCATGAAATAATGCTGCTTATTGAATTCAAGTGTAAGCCTTTTTGTTTTTTTCTATAATAAAAACACATAAAAGTACTTGTCTGCTTTGTTTAATTTATGGTGTGTTGAGGTGATGCATGTTCTGTAGGAGGCAGCATTTCCTGCAACTGTTGTTGTAAGCATGTATTAAGCCTGAGTAACTCAGTTCAGAACTGTAGATGGCAGCTTTTGAAAAAGCTAACGCCTCTTCAGTATTTTGAAAAAATTCTCCAGTTTTAGGAGTGAAATGTTTCTTTATACTGCTGGGATACTCACTGAGTAAAACAAATACATTTCTGAAAAAAGGAATTTTAAATACCAACATGTACCATTAGCATACTTGCAAATTTCTACAGCAGTTACTGTAGCAAAGGCAACTTGAGGTAAATTGTTCTATAATACTTTTCCTTCTGAAAGAATTTAATTTTAAGTAGTGTTGACATTTGGCCATGTGCACATGTTTTGGTGTTTGAACTGTCTTAACAGGAACTTTCCATGGTGTGGTGCTCAGTGCTTAAAGGATGGCGTGACTATATTTTGATTGATCAAGTGTGTCGAAGACTGCACAGAAGTGCTTCATTTCATGAAATGTTTAAGGAAAAGGTTTATCTTGCTCTGTTTTGGTCCAGAATTAATTTACCCATTTCTGTTTTGTCAGCATGTTTGTAGAAGACCTGCTTGGACAGGGAGAAGGGCGAAGCACTCTAGTGACAGTCAAAAGCTCGTTATTGAAAAGGGTACAGAAACCAAAATGTGCTTCCCTAAAGCTCTCTTAATATCCAACAAGGCTACAGATATTTCAGGTGGTATTTTGCTGAGAGTCAGTGGTTCTGGTTCTCAAATCTTTTCAGGCAATGGAGCAGCTTTCTGCTTTTTTGTTGTCATCTTGAAATATACTGAATCGCATTGAAACTGTTGCATGTTGTGTTGGTATAACCAGTGAAGACAGTTTTGACAGTCTTGTGTTGAACGCTTTGTTGAACTCTTAGATTGAAAGGTTTCTGTAGTCTGCCTAGGCAGTGTAAGTATTCCCAAAACAATTATCTTCCTCTGGTTTCTGAAATTGTAACCATTTTAAAGGATTACTCATACTAACCTGTATTTTGATTCTCTGACATAGAGCACCATTTAGCAGCTGATGTGAAAGGTCCTGTTTCTAGCAGACTTCATTCTGCTCATAAGCCAAGGAGCATAGAAGTGTTTGCAGTTGTAGAATAAATAAAGCTATTTTACACAGAGCATTTTTGAATGGAGGATTGTGTCTTTTAACAACAAAACCTAAAATATTTTCAAGATCATTTGAAGAAGGATGAGTAAACCTTAAGAACTATTATTGTGAGAGGAATAATGTTTTCTGACTGGATTTGTGTGTAAGTTCTCATTGAAGAAGAGAGAATATGACTTCACAGAATTAGCGTGCAACTTGTCAGTAAATTTTACTGACACACAATATTCCATTCTGAGCGTGCCACTTCACTTTCATTGCATCACTTCTGGTACTCAGCTATCTTTATTGCTAGTTGACATAATCTTTGGCTGGATTAATGATTGTCCTGACCAAACCAGTGGGCAGTTTTATACTGCATTAAGAGATTGAACATTTGAGGACTAATTATAAAGTAGATAAAAAAGCATGGACAGGAGAAGTGGGAATGGAGCAGGATCCACTTATTCTCATATCCATAACTTGTTTTGAAATAGCTGTTGTACATACGACATATATTGTCTGCATAGCTAATTTCTTTTCAAAAGAAATCTTATATCTCTGCTTACTTCTCATAGTCAAATTTTGGCATTTTCATTCTGTTTTTACCTACAAAGTAAACTTCTGGCTGGATCAATTTGCTTGACATAGTGGGTAGCGTTATAACCCAGTCACAATTATTAGGGGATGTTTATGCTGTTTGTCCGCAGAAGCACGCACTGCAAGTCATTCACAATAATTTGTAGCTTTGTGTTCTTTGAAATAAAAAACAAAAACCAGCTCCTCTGTTTTGTGTTAAGTTGCTACACCTCTAATTTAAAGGAATGGTGAATTGGAGTATAATTAAATATTGGCAAAGTTGGCAACTTGTAGTCTAAATGCTTTCAGGAATTAGGGACTTAATCAATAATGTGAGATTTGCATTTTCACCTTAAAAGCTTGCTGCAATTTTATTCTTGTTACTTGCACAGTTGATGTTGACTTCTAATCCAAAGCAGACAATGTACTGTTGACAGACTAAAGACTTAAGTGATTCAGCATTTAAATAAGTAAATAACCTGTGGGAGTGGTTTAAAACCTTGGGGTGAAGAAAGGAATCTGACTTCAGTATCGACAGAACTACTCCAGAAGTTTTTTTTTCTTTTACCATTAAATCATTTTTTTTAATGACTGACAGCAATTTTTACAACAGTTTTTACAAATTTTTACAAAAATTTTACAATTTTTACAATAATACAAAAGGACTAACAGAATTTGAATATCCTGACATTAAAGTAGCTTTAGCTTTCTTCTTTGTAATCACTGCGAGATTTACATTGTGAAATATTCCTTGGTTATGTAGAAATTGGGAGAAATATGTGTTGGTCCAGACAAGTCCCTAGCAATTCATTAGTTTCACCTGAGCTAGTGAAAAGAGACTAATTGCCTTCAGCAGATTTACCATTAATATCTGTGTCTGAGTTTCAGTATTGAAAACTATAATTTATGCTATGCTGTAATGCAGAACTGTGATTTATGTGAATATATTGTGTGAGTTAATCTTTGAGATAACAATACTATAACGCATATCTCACCTTCTTTCCCCCTCAGCCTTTTAAAAGTATGTATTAAAACAATCAACAAACAAACCAAAACATATATGTATTTTAATTCTTTGTCTCGTTTATGAAATCCCAAAACACTTTAATCACATCCCAAGTGTCACAGATTGCTAGAGATAAGGCAGCATGTTGCATTATTAACATTTCAAAATGTGCCTGGTCCTGGGTGCTATCTCATGAAGTAAGTAACATGATGAGCTTATCAATGGGTGCTGAAGGAGAAGAGGAATTATTTTCCAAAAGGTAAGCAAGTGTTTTTCTGTGGTGAATGCCTCCGGCAGATAGTTGTGCCGCAGTTTGAAATATATATATTTAAGTAGCTCAGATCTTCTTGTATTATGTCATTATGCTTTAAAATAAAAGGATTTTTAGCATGGTGAGTGTAACGCTAGATTTTTAGAATAGGTTTTAAATGCAGATATGTATCTTGACCTGAGTATAGTATAGTTATGTATTTACACTTTGCATCGTGCTTTGTCAAAATTTAATTGGGTTTCAAGGTCATAGTTGTCAACACATTCAGTGAAGCTGTGTTAAGTTTGTTTCCTGTGAGCTTCTGGAATTCAAGCCTGGTGCAGAAACAGCGTTTATTTAATGGGTCGTAACTGTGCATTTGCTTTAGACAGTGAGGAAATAATTTGCTGATACAACTATTATCAGAAATGTAAATGCTTATATGTGCTAGGAATAAGATCTCCATTTGCTTGTCTAACTTTGTGCTTAAGCCATGCGTAGAAAAATAATGAAATTGTTACCTAATGGAAAATGATTGTCTGCAGTTTAATCCTAAGGTAATACCAGGGAACAAGTTATGAGCCTTTTTTCAGTTTTGTAAATAATGATTGTGAGATGGGAGAAAATTTTTCATACTGATATCTATAACTGTGATGTTCAAAACTGTGATGACGTTGCCTAGAAATGTGCAGCAAGGCTCAGGGGAATGAAACTCCTAGTGAGGGCTAACTGATTATTGAAAGTAAGAATACTTGTGATATTAAGGTATTGCAGGGACGGGGAAAGATATAGTAACATTGTGAAATAAAATAATAAAACTTGTAGCATTCACATTCAAATACTACATCATGCTAGTCTTCTTAGAAGAATGTTTATAAGCCTGAACCTGTATCAGGAAATTATGCACTACATTGGAAAGAAACAGTGAAGTGTTTCCTTATTAGTGGAAGGGCAGAAAGAAGAAGTACCCCTGTGCAGATCCTTGGTGTGAGCCTGGGCTCCAACACTTGTCCTGTGTCATTCCTCAGAACCAGGAGCTTCTGCAGGGGCTTCCTTAGCCTCCACCAAAGGGGCATTTGTAGCCCCAGTGGTCTTCAGAAGGTGTTGGATGTTGAGCACAGTGAGCCAGAGATTTCAGGAGCCTGATCTTTGACACGTAGGCCACGTGTTGCTCTGGGTGGATTTAATGACTGATTTAAATTTCTGATTTCAGTTGTAATGACTGAAGATGCAAGGAAATTGATACTTAAAAAAAAAAAACAAAAAAAAAAAAACAAAAAAACAAAACACAAAGCACTTGAAGTAATCATTGCACTGCTGTGATTATGCATAACAAGGAGAGAAGAACATATGAGCTATGGAGATGTGCAGGCACAAAAGTCTGTATGATGTTTCTGCCTGTTGTTCAGGCCTGTACAAGCTCAGCTGACGTGAGGACAAGGTCACTCTGCTTTGGGGACAGTGAGCTCATGACCACAGCTGCTGGCTTGTCTTTGGGCAGTAAACTTGCCCTGTCACGCTTAAATTAGAGTGTAGACATGCCATGAAGCATTAAGCTCAGTTTCTGGTCATTTTCTTTTGACTTGGAGTGCAGTTTTAGGCAAGTTACTTAGGCTGTAGTTTCATTATACAGCAACTTTAATGACAGTGCTGGCCTCAGAAGTTACTGTCCTCCTGCCTTTGTACACTGCCTTTCAAATTAGGGCCGTACAAGTTGCTCTAAATGTAATGCTGTACATGGGTATATGAACTGATCTGGGTGAGTATAGCTCCTTGGACACAACAGCATGGTAGGGTATGAGACAGCATCATGGATTTGGAAGCAGCTAAAGGAGTGGGAAACTCCTTAGGCATTTTTCATGATAAACTGGATTTCTTGACATAGGTATTAATTTTATCCCTTGATTACTCCATCCCAAAAAAAAAAAAAAAGTGATTTGGCTGAGTCTCTACAGAAAGGACTCTGCAGTTTGGTATTTCACGGTCCCTCTCAGCACTGCAACAGTATGTCTCTGCTTGCCAGGGGATGTTTAAAATGGAAGAGTAAAAATATGAGCCCTGCCATATTCAGCAGAATGCATCTTACACAGAGTAGAACAACATTGAATGGGAAGGACACACTTCGCAGGGTGTAACCATGGGCAGTCACTGTCATAGAGACAAGATGACTCACTGGGTTTTACATTTGTAGACAAGTTCTGCTTTACAGTTTTGCAAGTACATTTAAGCCCATGGACTGCTGAATGTCTGAGGCTAGACGCAGCAATCTTTCCCATTTGTGCATGGCTACCTATGCAAATAACTAAGAGAAACAGGAGTTGCAATATAAAAATAATAGAATTTTCAGACTTGTATTTTTGCAAGAGAAATAGTCTCATATGCGTAGAGAGAGAACAGTTTTTGGTGAAACTTTCTAAGTGAAAATCTAAGAGCTTTGTGAGGTGAATATGTCTAAGAACTGATGCATGAAAGGGTGAAATAAAGATCTGAAATATTTATAATGCTTTGTTTTGGAAGTACTTTTCCCAGGTTAGATGAGAACATTGTGGTTGTAAACTTAGAGAAGCATAAAATACTAAAGACATTATGTTCCTAGTAACTTGTCAGAAAATCAAAAGATACCATTATCCATCAGCAGCCAAAGATTTGTGGTGATGAACTAAGCGACAGCCTCTGCCAGTTGTTTTGGGTGAAAATACTTTCCTTCAACTATTCACTTGCCTACTGTCTATTAATTTATCCTCTTTAATTTCCCTTCTTTTTACTCTAATTTTCATAGAATCACAGTCATAGAATGGTTTGGGTTGGAAGGGACCTTTAAGATCATCTAGCTCCAATCCCCCTGCTATAGGCAGGAACATTTCCCACTACACCAGGTTGCTCAAAGCCCCATCCAGCTTGGTCTCAAATGCGTCCAGGGAGGGGAACTCACAACTTCACTAGGCAACCTGTTCCAGTGTCTCACCACCCTTACAGTAAAGAATTTCTTCCTAATATTTAGTCTAAATCTACTGTCTTCCAGTTTAAAGCCATTTCCCCTTATCCTGTTGCTACCTCCCTATATAAGATATCCCTCCTCAGCTTTCCTGTAGGCCTCCTTCAGGTACTGGAAGGACACTGTAAGGTCTCCTCAGCTTTCTCCAGACTGAAGAGCCCCAGCTTTCTCATCTTGTCTGTGTAGAGGAGGTGCTCTAATCCTCTGATCGTTTTCATTGCCCTCCTCTGTACCTGCTCCCGTAACTCCTTGTCATATTCTCTTTCTTTTGTATTGTACTGTCTAACAATTTTCTAAGATTTTGATTTTATTTCCTTCTCTACACATCAGCAGTCAGAAATGCACAGAAAATATCAGATGATGAAGAAACAATCTGCAGTTAAAAATCTTCATTTGGACTACTACATGACCTTTAAGGACACATCATTTCATAATGTTGTTGCTTTATCAGTGAATGATTGTACTCAGTATTCTGGTACCTTACATAGGTTTATGCATTAGTTTGGACTGGTGAGGATGGAATTAATGTGATATTTTATTAAAATAACGATAAGGCTTATTACACATAGCTTATTTTAATGTATTTGTATGCAGTACATAAAATATTTTTCTTTGAGCCTTGCCTTTGTATTTTATAATTTTAGCTCTATATGTAGAAACCTGTAAATTTTAAAAATTCTTCTTTTGAATTTTTACTGCATTTAAGGAAGACTTTAAGACTCTTTCAATGCAGACCGTACAGATAACCAGCTGCTGATTAATTCTGTTTTGACCTCAGATGATAAACATGCTGTGCAAATTACTTCCTTCCTTCTAACCAAGTACTAATGTTTATCATTAAAATACCGTGAATACAAACTGATGTGCTACTCCTGTTGTTCACAGTTAATCTTTGGATCAGCAGTTGATGTCCAATAAGTTAATTATAAATACATAAATTATATAAATTATATAAATACATATATTGATACAAGGAATGCATTTTTCAGACTGAAAAAACACTTTCAGAAAGCTTTTATTTCTTCCTTATATCCTGTTCTTAAGAGAAAGTAGATATGAATGCAATCTCAAAGTGACTCATTTTGATGTAACTAATAATTTGCACAATATCTGTGGCAAACCTAGTGGTTACTATTGAAGTTCATATGCTTGTTCTCCTGGCAAAACCATTTTAAAATGAAAATAAAATAATATTCTTACCTATCCAGAATGCCACATTTGGAACTCCAATCCAAGGTATATTTGTTGAAACATCTTTCTCCTTCCCATGTTGTGCTGAAGTAAACATCAGCGTAAAAACAAAGTAATAGGCCTGTACAACTGATAGCTATGTAGGCAATTCTCATAATGGAAATAACTCTTCTTGCTTCTTTTACACATGGCCAATGCTTATGTAATGTTCATGAGAATAACTCCCAATTAATTTACGTTTTATACTTGGGCAGAGTTATAAGATCATTATGGGTTCCTCAAAGCTTTCTATCACTGTAGTTTGCTACATCTTGCAAGACAAATTTTGGGGAATTGTTAGTTTGTCAATGCATTGCGTTATCCAACTAATTCCTAAATTTCTGTTCACCTACAGAAATGGAACAGCAAAAATGATGATTCTGCAAAATCTCTCGTATAATTCAAGCCCTAAACATCACAAATTAGAAGTTAGTCTGGCTGTGAGCACTTAAATTTAGGCATTAGGACTGCTGGTTCACACAATTTCCAATTAGATAAGTATGTATGTCTGCTGCAATGAGATGAAATGGTTGATTTAATGTAAACAAAATAACGAGTGAAGTTTAGTCTGTGCCACAACTCAGTTCTCTCAGAAAAAAAAATTGTATTTATCTGTTCCTCAACACTAAGCCTGATGTCTGATTAGAAGTAGTTCATTTAAATATTTGAAACATGGTCTCCAGATATGAAATTTAACAGAAGTCTATCTACAGATTGCTAAAGAAAAATACCCTCTCCCTGTCAATTCTCTAAAACACAGCTGTAAGAAACAGAATTTTAAGACAGTGCACTTATATTTTGTTGCTTTTGGATCCCACTGGTTGCCAGGTTGTTCAGCACTGTTTCAGAGTAACTCGTGTAATGGTAAATAATAATTAAATAAATAATAATTTATAAATTTATAGGCTCTGTGTACGTATCACTATGTGACTATCACTGTGTAATTTTAGACAAGGTAAACCTTAGAAATAAATTCATCACCAATTAAATAAAATTTCATACACTACAGATTGTGCAGGTCCTGTTATTAAGCAACAATGATAACATGCTTCTTCAGTATTTATCTTTTTTGTTTCATATATTAATTCATCAGGGCAATATTTGAAAATTGTTTAATTATCCATTCTTTCAATTGTCTGAGATCAGGAAAATAATCACGCTGGTGAATAAAAAGGGAAAAATATTGTAACTATCAATTTCCTGTGTTTTTCAAGTTTTCATTAGTATGTGACTCAATTATTAAGGGGATTAATAGGTAAAATGTAGATTGTATTCCCTGACAAATAGATTGAAAATACCATGGGTGGTCTGGTCCACAGAAAATTAAAAGAACATCTCTGAAGTTAACATTATACATTTTTAAATAGCAACTAAGACAGCTCTGGACCATTCCTTAGGAAAACAGACTATTGAATTTAATTAGGATTTCAAGTCTTAACCTTCCAGCAGTGCTTCTCTGTTAATATGGTAATATTAGTAAATGCCAAGTCTCGAATATAACTCAGTATGTTAATGTGAGTTCTTAATAATTAACAGCCTAATCCAATCCTTCTGGAGCAAGTCCACTGGAAGTCTCTGAAATATAATTACAGATATAGAAATAATTTGATGGGAAAAAAAACATAGTGTTTTTCAAAAGAATTTTTAAAAAAAATGCTTTCAAGTCTCTGCCTTTAATGCTTTCTCTTTGCAAATGTTCTAATGCATTCTCCTCTTGAGCCCCACTACTCAGTGGGGTAGAAAGTGTTTTGTGAGAGCATTCACTACAGATTAGTAAAACTCAGAAGTGGGTTTCAGTGCTTTATATTTGAAAATAATTAGACTATGCAGTGTAAAATTTTAAAACATACATTTGAGAGAAAACAACCCTAGTACTCAAAAGAGAGATTATGTTAGGAAAAAAAATTCTTTGCAGTAGGGATGATCAAACACTGGAATGGGCTTCCTAGAGAGGTAGATGTTGCCCCATGCCAGTCAGTGTTCAGGCATTTGGATAATGTGCTCAATAACATGCTTTAAATTTTGGCTAGCTCTGAAGTGGTCAGATAGTGGGACTGGATAATCTTTGAAGGTCCTTTCCAATGGAGCAATTGTATTCTTGCTGTAATGAATAATGGGTTCAGTTCAGCTCTATTGTAGTTTGATGCATGCTGTGTTTAACTGACAGAAGTTTAATCCAACGTAATAGTTGTAGAGCCAGGTTGCCTGCACCAGTTTATTTATATGATTTTTATTAACAAATTTTCTAGTATACTCTGCTTACCATCCTGAGCTGTTGCTTGAGTAACCCGAAGTAACATGTTATTGTAGACAGGCAATGATTGTAATACTTACTTGAATGGTAATTTTGCTTAAAAATTATTCTGCTCTGGGATTCCAAGTGGACTTGCAGTATGTTGAAGAGATTCCATTTCCAAAACAAAAATAATTAAAAAAAAAAAAAGAAAAAAAAATCACAAACCAGTCATAATTTCTTCCAGATAGTTCGACTACCTGTAACTTCATGTGTTTCTTTTCCTATTGTGGCCCTTCCATGAACACATTATTTGTCTCCATACTGGAATACTCTTCAACTGTCTATTTTGAATGGAGGCAGTAAACCAAGGTGAACTATATTTAAATAGCTATTAGATTCAATATTTTTCTACTCAGCTGAAGTTTGTAAACACATAGCAGTCAGGTAATGACCAGTGTATAACACCTACTGGAAAGATAACATGAGTGCTTGAAATAGTGAAAGGTTTTATTTGTATTTTTTTCTTTTAATGCTTATTTCTGTGTTGGTTTCTTGAACGTTTTCTGTGTTATGATTATTCTCAGCTTCTGCTGTCTAAGTGTATAATAATCATAGTGGACAAGGAAGTCACCACAAGGTTCAACAATGTGCCCCATATGCCTTACTAGGGTATATTTTTTTCTCTTCTGATTGTAATGAGGACTTATTATTGTATCACAGCTTGTTTTAAAAGGGAATTTTTATCCTAGTTGTTTAGATTCACGTTTAAGTCCAGTGTTGCATTTAAAAAAAAAAAAAAAGGAGAGAAAGAGAGGTTAAATTTAGATTCTAGTTTACAATCTAATTAGCATTACATGTTGATAATCAATAAATTGACTGCTCAGTCTCCTTAAATTTCTCTTTTCCAAAGTGCGGGAAGGAAAACTCAGGTTAATAATGTCTGGTAAGGAAGAATGCTATTTTTATCTTCTGTGTAGTCATTTTAAGTTTTATTACTCCAAGAATTTCTGAATGTATCTATGAAAACAAATTTGAAAGAGTGTCAGCTGAGTGTTTCAGAAAGTGAATTTCTTAACATCTAGAAATATCCAAACTTTTGCGTGTTTTGTAATTTGCTGGTGAGTTGTCATAACAGATATTTTTTCAAAGGATAATACAGTAACAGAATACAGATTTAAATGCAGATTTTTCATAGTATAATCAAAGAAAAATTAAATTATATATATAAACACTAGGGCACATTATCTAACGTTTGGCAGATTACAAAAATCCAAACCAAGTAACTGATGCATAACTTCATTATGGTTTTGCTGAAGTGTTAATTAGGGATTGAAAGTGTACAGGAAAACTATGTGAAGAACATATTTTAGTAAGGTATATAGGCAGTATTTCAGGGATATGTTGAGTTTACTTAATTAAAAAATTTAATAAATCTGTTTTTCAGTGTGGAAAATCTATTGCAGCTTTGTTACATACACAAAGGAGCGGAAAGGGCACTGGGAGTTGAGCATTCATTCAGTATTGGAAAAGACTGGTAAAGTATGTATTTGTCCTAGTAGAACATATATAATACATGATATGTTTGTCCATAGAAATAAAGTATATTATAATTTTCTAAATACTGACAAACCAGTTCTCAAATCCAGATCTGCCCTGGTGTTTTTTGAGATTGGAAGCCTTTTGATGTCTTGATAAAGGCAAATGGAATTTTGGTATAAATGTAGGACCTGCTCTACAGGAATGCTCTGTTGACAATGGTAAATGACAAATTTTAGATAGCAAAGACTTAGCACCTCTCTCAGATGTGGCTGGACTGCTTCTTTCTGGGCATGAGGCTTTTATAAAGTGTTTGCTATTGCACACAGCTAAAATAGAATATCCTTGTAATTAGTTTTCTTTGCTAGACATCAAACAGTTAAAAAATATATATAATTGGTTATTGTTATGGGATTAAACCATGAGCTGTGTTGTTAGTTTGCTTGTAGAACTTAATGCAAGCTCTAAGGTGTTCGCAAATCTTGCATAATGCCTTGACACGTTATTATTCTAATCTTGTGTTGTATCTTTTTATAAAATTTTACTGAGCTGTTGTTTAAATTATATTGCTGTAGAGGCCTATCACTTTTAGAGTTCTTATATCATGAGTTTCAGGCATCTCACCTTTGGAATTTCTTCAAAGTAAGCAGTACAGGGATACATACAAACCTGCTTCATCATGGTGAGGTAGATGGAAATATGTGTTGCTTTGTGTCTTAACATGCCTGTGGTTTTCTTCATGCACTGTATTGGTTAACAAATGCAAAGGCAGAACTATATTATTGCTTTCAAGAGGAAAAACAAATGCTTCTAAGAGGAATCACTTTAAACTGATTTCTCATATTTGTTCTAAATAATAATAATAATAAAATAAAAATTGGCCAAAGTATTTAAAAAGAAGGAAATATCTTTTCTTATTTTAATTAAACAGTAGTCTCCTTTTCCAGTGCAGTGGAATAGTGATAAAAGCCAGAGAATCTTTCTCATTCTTCTTGCAATTAGTTCTTACTAGTATACAAGTATTAAAAAATGATCTGGCTAGAGAAAAAGGAAACTGGTTATGATTTTTAGTTCCAGAGATAGGTACTTACATGCCAGGGCTCTTAGGTGTTGATTTAAATTATTATGACAGATACATGCCTATTTTTGTTATGAAGGAAGTCCTTGACTCTATTTGCTCCATGTGAAAAGGATAGTATAATTCAGAGATGTTTTTCTCAATCAAAAAAGGGAGAGGAACATGGATGATTTGTCCTTAGATAATACCAATAATAAAATACAAGATAAATTATATGAATTCATTTTCTTCCCCAAAGAAGCATGAATAAATTTAACTTTTTCTTCCTCATGTTTTCTCTTAAGAAGGAAGAAGACTGAGTTTGGAACTGGTGCACAAGGGTGATGACAGTCTCTATCCACACCCTTTGCCATTTTCCTTTTAATGATTTTTCTCTTTGGATGATCATTAGCTGTAAAGGAAAAAAATGTTTCCATAAGCATACAAGACATCCAGGCTCATATCCCTAATTACTATTCTTTGGAAAGATGACAGCACATTTCACTGTAATTATAGCTCAGCTGGATGTGTTCTTATGAAAAAAGGACTCATTTTGGATTATTGTAAAAGATGTTAGCATGGCGTTCTCTAACGCATGATATGTGAAACCAGCAAAGAATAGACTTGATATTCTTACTGATTTCTAAGGAGAGCAAAATTATTTGCGATGGATCTCATGAATATTTATTTTCTTTTTACAGAACTTGAGAAACTTGATGTTTATTAAAAAAAAAAAAAGTATATCGAAAGAGGAATATTAGACAAAGATATTACTGAAGACAGCTAGTTAGCTGAAAAGACAGCAAACCAAGTCTATAGCTGCTGTAACTTTAACAAGTAGAGAATCCACACTTGTATGTAAAAAACTAGCCTAAAGCATTTTCCTGAGTCCTTAAAATACAGTGCTATTTAGACCAGAAAAACTGGAAGGTGCTGCTTGAAATATGGGTGTGTAGATGTCTCCTTGCTTATTTCCATGATGCAATTAAGTTGTCATTCCACTTTTTTTTTTTTTTTTTTTTTTTCTCTTACTGGGTTATTGAAGTATTTTTCACTGCTCTGATAAAGTGCTCACATGAAAGCTTTGAGCTGAATGTATCTGTCTGTAACATCTGAAATTTGGGAGACTTGTGCACTTAGAAATTTATTAAAACAACTATAAAAGTATAGGAAAGCAGACCATGTCTCTTACTTTCTGCTGAAAGTAATTTCATAAATGAAAAATTCAGTATTATGATTTTTTTATTCAGGTGAAAAAGTTGTATAAATGCAATGGGAAACTACTCAGACAGTCATATTCGAATCACTGGTGTTTGTGGTTAAAAGGATACAGTCCTATGCCTATTTTCAGGACAAATCAAAGCATGGCTAGATTAAGCAGGCACCTTACTTTAGTCTAAAATTCCTTCTAGTGAGCATAATGACATTATCTACTGCATCCTGCTAAATAAATACAACACCCCCAAACCAACTATCAGGTTTTCAAATTTCTACATACTTTGATAGTATGAATTGATGCTGAACCAAGGGTAACTAAACAGTGCTTTGCCAAAACACTTGCACTACATCTACTACAGCTTTCCTATGTATATTGCTTCTGATTCTAAGTTCAGCTAAGGTAATTCCATTTGTTATGATATCTTTTTATGAAATGCTGTGAAAACAGTAACACATATAGCTTTTATATAATATGTTGAAGATTATTTTGCTTAGTAAGTCTTTATAGGTATAAACTGAAATGTATATAAAAACTGATTGGAGAAAAAATAAAATACTATGGAACTGTCATCTTAAAAATCAGATAGTAGTAGGTGCTCTGTGTTAAGGTATTAAATGACACATCAAGGGTCATCTTGCCAAAAGGTAGAGATCTCAAACAAAATCAAGATTTTATTTATCTGTTTGTTTGTTTATTGAAGGAAAGAAAGCCTTTTGACTCAGCAATCTCTGGTAAATGGAGATGGAAGCCTTCAAACAAAAGTATTGGCATTTTTACCTGTGGTTGTACAGCTGTGTTTGTAAAGAAGTTGGAATTATTTGCTGTATTATTCTCATATGAGGTATGTACACATATCTGGACACATATAGTGCTTCATGTAGAAAGACAGCAACTGTCTGTATGCTGGCCCTGGCTTGTTTTTGACTGTCTTTCCAGCACTGCCATTAGTGTTTGAGCAGAGTTCCTTACAACATGGTAATGAACTAGTGGCAAAAATACATTAAAAGAACAAAATTTGTGCTGGATGAGAAAGAAAAAGTGGAATGGAGCCTGTTACATGTACAAAACCAATCCACAAAGACAGTTCTAGCATCTGAGAGCAGGAGTTATCTTCCGCTTACACCCTGCCTGCCTCCACCTCCAGCCCTTCCAGCTCCATGTCCTGCTCCAGCACCTTTCATTTTGTACCTTGCTCTGTACCTCTACTCCTGCAAAGGAAGTTCCATAGTTCACTAAAACCTGTTCCTAATCCTTCACCATTGTGAAGGCTATCAAAGCTCATGCAAATGTCATTAGAGCCACACCACTGCATGACAGTCCAGCAAATGCATTAGTTTGTCCACACAAACATTCTGTCCATTAACTCCTGAATGAGTAGAGAAGTTACTAGCTGCAAACGATCTGAAATATATTTGTGTCTTTATAGCACCCACCATCTCCCAAAAATATCTTTGTAGTATTGGAGCCTAAAAGAAAACAGTAATATTTCTCTTTGAAGAAAGAGTGTGTCTGTATTTAAATGTACGTATATATATATGTATATATATATATATATATATATATGTAAAATAAAATAATTTGGGTTTGCATCTCCTATCCATGGGGTCTTCCTTACCCTTTGTAAACCTTTTATATATCTTTGTATATCTTCTATATATACCATATTTTGTAAATGTGGAAGATATATTGTATAGATATTTGAAACTGGACAAAGAATTTTAAAAATTTCTTCCTGTTAATTTTAACTCTTGGTTCTTTCACTCTCAGGTGCTTAAAATAAAACAGAAAAGAACTGCATTTTTTAAATGTCACAATGAATAATTAATGGGAAATCTTAGAAATCCTGAAAAAACCATCTAAGACAGTTACTGAGCTCAGGTTGTTAGAGCCAGAATATCTCGTTTCTGTTTTTAAGATTAGTCCCCAAGTGAAAACGAAAGATCGTTTTATTGTAAATATTTCCTTCTTTTTCTTTTTCTCCTTTTTTTTTTTTTTTTTTTTTTTTTTTTTTTTTTCTGTCCTGTGCTTTGGGATCCTGAGCTCTAGGTCTTACATAAAGAAACTTAAAGGAAAATCTAGGAAAAATCATTAGAGGACAAAATGCATTTTTTATACAGCAAGCAGATTTCATTAAAATTTGAAGACAAATTAAGAAGCAGAATAGGAGCCAACTTATGTTTCCCAGGATAACACAAAACCTCCCATGATTCAATTCAGTGAATGTCGCTCTCTGTTTCATTCTTTGCATTTGCACTGTTCAAACTGAATCTTTTTCCACTTAGCTTGTGCAGGTGAAAGATCCATATCTCCTTCATTGCTTGGCAATTAGACTTGTAGGTTATAATCACAGGCCTGTGATTTTTAGGTTTGTCTGTGTGGGAAAGTTACTGTGCAGTGAGCTGGGGTTGGAATTTACAGTACTACTACTCTTTTATTCCACTTCCGTTTTTAACACAGTTGTGAAAAAACTCATTTGAAAGTGAGCTTACAGTGCTCAGTGTACTCAACCTATATAACAAATAACTGAATTATAAATTCCAGTTTTATCTTATGATTTTTTTTTAATGGATGAACCAAAGTTTTATTTCTGTTGAAACTTGTTTGTTTCAGTTTGTGCAATGTCCACAGTTTTTTCTACGAAGTTAACCCAGTCACCATTGCTACTGTTATTAAAGTATGTGTTAAAAGAACCAATTAAAAAAACCAAACAAACAAAAACTGTGGAAGTACTACAGAGTGAAGGTTAAGCAGAGAAATCAGGTCTGTGGTATGACTCAGACTGGTATTTTAGCTTGGCTCTGTTTTAAATATGATGACATGATGTCTTAAACACAAATGATGTTGTTTCTTCCTCTTATTAAATGCATCTTCTAATTGCTTGACCTTTCTATGTTCTGCATGTTCTCAACATTGTACATGCATGTGCTACACAACAACATTGTGGATACTGGGCAAAAATATCCTATCAAATGAAGAAAAGGAACTGGCTGACAATCAACATAAACCCAGGATAAGACTAAGATGGAAGAGATCAAACATCTCCAACACAATGCAAGGCAGGTAATAGTATCATACAGGCTGGAAAAGACTGTGATGATCATCTAGTCCAGCTGTCAACCTATCACCAATATTGCCCACTAAATAATGTCACTCAGTGCCACATCTACATGTTTCTTGAACATCTCCAGGGACAATGACTCCATCACTTCCCCAGGCAGCCTCTTCCAGAGCTTCACTACTCTTTCTGAGATTTTCCCTAAACTCAGCCTGAACCTTCCCTGTCACAAACTTGAGGCAATTCCTTCTCATTCTATCACCTTTACCTCGGGGAAGAGGTCAACCCCCACCTTGCCACAACCCCCTTTCAGGTCGTTGTTGAGGACAATAACATCTCCCCTGTGCCTCCTCTTCTCTAGACTGATAATGCCAGTTCCCTCAGCCACTCCTCATAAGACTTGTTTTCCAGACACACTTCAAAGCTTAGATTCCTTTCTTTGGACATGCTCCAGGGTCTTGATGTCTTTCTCGTATTGAGGAACTCCTGCAAACCAGCTCAGGTGGGAGCTGCCTTGAAGAAGTTCTTGGTTTCTCCATATGAGGACAGGTGGTTTTGTTATTTCAGAAACCACCTATAATTATTTAATGCTACTAATTTCCTCCAGCTTTTAGAAAGACAAAGCTGCTGCATGCATCTTAAAACACACCGGATTCTTGTCTAGGGCTTCATGTGAATCATTTCTTACTCCTAATTCATCTATAAATAGAGTGTTGTAATAGTTGTTCATGCTCAACAGAGTAGCAGCCAGTGCTTTTGGGTTCTTTAATAAAAGGGATCCCCATCGCAAATTGATACATTTTTAAGAAATTTGTGGGTATGTGCTGTTATGGAGTTCATGTTCTTGACAGATTACTGTCTTTGCAATATGAAGCTTCTGAAGATCAGATGTACTCTATGTGGATTCCTAACAAATTTATGCTTATTTTAGGGTTACCTTATGGCATGCAATTGTTTTTCTTCCTATTCCCTTTCTCAAATATTCCTGAAGCCTTGACAGCAAATACTGATGCCAGTTAATTACTTCCTCAAATATTCCTACTTGTCAGGTAACATTTTCTTCCATCACTTATTTCTGAAAAAGTGTAAGTTTATTAAGTGCAAGTTTAAAGTGAACTCCATTATTAATTAAGTGGTCACCTTATAAATAAGGTAATCAAATGAATACAATTATAAGGCTAGTGCAGTAGAGTGAACTTGAGGGCCGTGTACTGACATGTCCTTAGGCTGAGTAGCTAAAATATCCTTTAACCACTGTAGTTGTCTCAGTATCCCACTGGATGACACTTTCACCAAAACACTTTAATCACATTTGTATTCTGATTCTTCCCTTTATCCCTTGTTCAGCTGCCATTTTGTACTCCTTTTTCTTGAAAGGATGTCTTAGATACTCGATTGCTGTGACTTCACTCTTGTGTTCAAATATATTAATGATTCTGTGAGACTGCATCAGTGCTGTTCACAGGTGATCCTTCTATGATTGCAATGCCCTCTTCAATTCTTGCTCTTTCCTAGTGGCATAATCGGCAATTGAAAGCAATGATGATTCCTGAGCCATAGCAGGCACACCACTTGACTTTTTCAAAGCTCAGCATGTCATTCTACCATAATGCATGTCATATATTTTTGAAACTATTACAAAAGACAAGTGCAGTTCATTCTATGGTAAGTAGCAGTTAGTCCATGTATTAAGAAATCCTCTCAAAACCATAAATTTATAGATACTTGTACAGAGCCAAGATGTTTAAAGAAATTTAATAGTCACTTCCTGAAATTAAGCTATTTAGACTAAAACCTCATTAATGTTCTATTAATTTGTAGAATTTCCAGGCCTGCATCAAGCCTACTGCCTTCTTTGTGCATTTCAGGAGGCTTTTGGATGTATAATAAAAAAACTGTAGTGGTGTGGAGAGGACAGCTTGCATGAAGGGAAAGACATGGAAGCAAAGAGAAAAAGCATGCTGTCCTGGGACTAATGGACTGTTGGTGTTAGCTTGGTGCTCCTTGCTGCTGGGCAGGGAGGGAAGCTGTTTCTGTTTAGGAGGAGACTCAGCTCCCTGAGAAGTCAGCAATTAGGGCACATCAGCTATTTAGAGAGGCCATAAGACGGGTGGCAAAACCTTTCTGTAATGCATATCACTATTTCCTGTTAGTGTTCAGTCTCCCACAGCCCTTTCTTTAGGTCAGTGGCTCTGTTGCCTCGATGATCTTGCTCCAAATCATTTGATGCAAGGCTTGGAAGGCAAGAGGGATAAAAACAGACTGAGAGCACCTAGATGGCTAGTATGCTATGATTTTTTACCTTGTTAAAGATTCTTACTCTAGGCACTTGGGACTCAGGCTTGAGTGAGAGGACCAACCAGTTTCATAGCTGTGAGCTGGCAGTAGCAATTGGATGCCTTTGCAAGTACAGGTAGGCAGGAGCCTGGGCATCTGGGAGACTGATATTGGGCTGGGATCTGTATAGCGATTCTTCAGAGACAGATAGGCACCAAAACAGCTTCAAGGATCCAAGCAAGCATACTTACTACAGTTAGTGACTCATGTCCATACAGAAAGTGTTCAGCTTCTGATTCAGTGTTTTATTATTTTAAACTCTTAATTAAATGTCTTTGAAACTACAGGTGCAACAACTTAGTGAAGCTTATTTGTTTTCTTTTATTTGTCACAGGCTTTCATTTACCAAAAAAATGTAGGTAGGCAATTGAACTACTAGAGGTATTTGAGGGGATTTTAGTATATTTTTGGAAACTGTAACCTGCTTTGGACATTTTCTACTTATAGGCCTGGGACTATCATTTTGTCATCTGAAAAGAAGCATCAAGATCAGTTCTCCTGGTAAATAGACCATAGTATAGTTATATATTTTAAAGTAGATCCTCAGTGAAGGACTGGACAACTTCTATTCCTATTTTACTGGTTGATTTAAAATTGATTATGTGTTTACATCTCCATCATGTTGTAATATAACTAAATAATTTCTTATGGAATAGTCTTGGGTTTTTTTTTTGTTAAATGACAAATATTAAGAAAAAGATATTTGGTATCGTTATAACAGTTTTGAGATATGTACTTTTTCACGATTAATGAAATAAATATTAAGGATTCTCATATATTTTCATAGCTGCCAGTAAAATAGCCAAACATTTACACATTTCAAATATGAGGACATTGACTATTATATTCACCTACTAATGAATCCGTCATAATAATTTCAACAACTCCTGTCCAGAACAACTGCTGGTTCACAGATTCTTTGCTGTAGTTTCTATGAAATTATCTCACTATATGTGAGCTTAACTTATGCTTACTTAGTTGTTTCATGGTAAGTTAGGCTGTTTTATTCTGAAGGAACTGACTAGAGTCCAGGCAGTTACCCAATCACCAAACTTCAGTTATTCTGTAATTTTCCTATCAATTAATTGTTCTTGGTTTTTTGATGTTGTTGTTTTTAAATCCAAATTAGCATAACTTCATCTGGAGGGATTTTAGTAGTATCTCATGGATTTAAATCTCAGAGTGAAAGGCATAAGAAGGATAAGAAACAATTGTTACAAATGCTCATTCTTGTTTTAGTAGGGGAAATTTAAATCCATCTCTCCTATTTGCAAGCTCATGTCCTCATCACTGAGTAAGCAGAGAGAATAGTCTTGTTTTGTATTCTTGTATTAAATATGTCTGGGATGTAAATAAAACAATTTACTTTGTATCAAAATATGTAAATGTTTTCTGTTCACGGAAGCTCTTGGAAAACCTCAGATGCTTTTCAGAACTTTTGGGAAAGGAAGGAGTAAAGGAACAAGCTGAGAAACTGTCTGTGTGTTTTCACGTAAATATGCACAAAGTATAAATAAATTCTGTAGCTTTTAGATTAAACTTTAATGTCCATTTCAAAAACATTTAATGCAACTCCTCTGTTTCTTTTACAATTTGCTTGAAAAATTTGCAACCGTTTATTACACTGTGATCTCCACTTAGGGGTAGAGTAGAGTACCCAGACTTTCTGGAAGCTGGGATTTTTGTTTATATTATAATAAAAATGTCCACTAGAGGTTTAATAAAGAGAGTTTAAATTCAGCTTGAGTCCAGTGTTCTTCACTGTTTTCCTCTGGGTGTCTGAAGGTGTCTGGCTATTAGGTGCTGAGACTTATGGGAATTGTGAATGACTAAAAATTATGGCTTGTGCTGAAATGTGTTCAGAATCTCCCTGGTCTTGAAATATTTTTGAGACACTCCAAGCTGGGAGATGTTGAGAGTTCCATGCTACAGGTGAAGTACCAAGATCTCTCCCTCCCTTCAGCCACAGGACTCTCCCTAATAATGCTGGAAGTGAAAATGAATCATTTATGAGCATCAGTAGACACATGGGTGGGGCCTCTTTGTAAACTGGTATTTTGTTGATGCAATAAGTGTGACAGCCTTTTAGTTGTGAATATAAATGTTACTGAGAGGAAATTAGGTTGGTTCGCAGAGGAGATCAGACGGACTTTTCAGTGCTTCTTGCTGAGGAGCAGGTACCTCTGTCACTGCTGCGCTTCAGATACCAGTACATGTAGAAGGAAAATGGAAGGTGAGTGCTTCAAAACTTTACTATCACTTGACTCAGGACTGAGAATGGAAATAATTAAATAGTCAGGTGTGGGTATATAATAAAAAGTTACCTATTGCTGCTATGGAATCAAGCCAAGAAAATACGGTTTAGACTTTTTTATTTGAGAACTTAGAAAGAAAAGAGCAACTGCTAGGAAAAGAAGAAGAAGAAGAAGAAAAAAAAAACTCCCCTTTTTCCTAAAATAGAAAATCTATTTAAAAAATAAATAAATAAAAGATTATGGAGAAAAATTAGTGAAACAGCCATCTCTGAGGATGAAAAATAGTATATTTTACTTCCAGAATGAAATACAAAGTTCTAGTTTCCACTACTCTTGTGCTAGGATCAACTATTTCACAAAGTTTACCTGAAGTACAATTTCTGGAATTAATGCCAAATGTGAATTGATAGAGAGAACTGGGTGTGACTGGTATTAAAGGGTAGGGTTTCTATCATAGAACGAAAACCTATACAAGATATGAAATAGATTAGCCTTTAGTATTTTCTCTGAGCTGACTTTGCTAAAGAAGGCTTCTTTGTGATCCATTCGTGATAATTAACTCTGATAAGTAACCTGTGGGCTGACTTTAGACAACATCCTTGGGAAACATGTAATATCTCAGCTCCCTGATGTTCCAGTTTATCTGGATTCGTGAGTCAATGAAATGTAGTTGTCTTGTTCTATAAAACCCTCCAGAGGATAGGTGAGGATCTATTAGGTTCTTTCAGTCAGCATTTGTGACCACAGGAATTAGTCATGTGTGCTGTAAGCACTTCTAATCTTTTCTGTTCAACCAGAACACTTTGCTAATTAGACAACTCTCATTAAGATACAAGATTTTCAGTGATTCTGTTACTCTTTGCTGAAGAGCTAAGTGACCAATTCAATATCAAAGTCAGTGGTGAATTAAATATTTAATGATTTTGTTTCAAGGAAAAAAAATCAATTTTTTTCTCCCCAGACCTTCCTTCTCCAATTCATTTTAATTATGATTTACTTCAGGATGTGATGCTGATAAATCCCACTGGATTGTGTTAGAAGTACCCATGTCCCATGGGCTTAGCTTTAAGTCTTCTTGTATGTGAATACACCCTTGATTCCCTGTGGGGAAAATGAGTTTCCCCTAGATAACAACATGCTGTTCAACTTAGTGCCAATTTACCTAGAAAAGTTAGTTTGGTTGTTCTGTAACTTCAGCAGACCAAACTTTACCTTTCAGAATTAAAATAGTATCCAAGTCTTTGTAGTTCAGTGAGCTCAATTTTCAAAACTGCTGAGAATTTTTGGTTTCCTTTGTCTCCAATTAGACTGAAGCATTTTTGAAAATCACATGTTCTATGTAAACAAGTAAAAACAAATGTTGCCACCCATCCTTCTGGCACCAGATCACAATTACTCCTAGGAAATGACTGATATCCAGACAGAATGCCTGAGATGGCCGATACAAGATTTTTGTCAAGAGAATCTCAGCATTTGATAGGCTGTCAGTGATTTTTAAGAACCCTAATTTGTGAATATCTCAGCCTCCATTCACTTCCTCAAAGATTGTCTCGATTTGGGTAATAAAATGAGTGTGTCCAAACTTTTAAGATTCAGAGAAATATAGATAGATACATATACATATGCATGCCCCCTCAAACTTGGGGATGATATTTATTCATATTTTTTCATAATTGATTTGGAGTGCCATTTAAGCTTTCAAACACATGCATTTCTGATTTTCATTTATTCACTTTATTATTTTATTATTTGTATAAATGTCAACTCTCAATTGATGGCATGCAAAAAAAAGTTTGCTGTTTACCTGTGGTTGAAATATAATATAAATTCTATTTTAGAAGGCGGGATATTGTCATTTAGCAAGACTATTACGATACGAAACCAATCTTTTGAGTAGAGATACAAAAAATGTCCTTTGACATTAGTTATTTATAAAGCGCAGAGGTGCTATAGAAAAGAAGTGAAACTTGTAGCACAGCTTTATAAATCAAAGCATTATACAAGTTTCGACCTGTGAGCAAAGGAAGCAGGGAACTTCTAAGGACACTTTTATGAATGTGTATCTCATTATATAGTTTTGCAGAGTTGCTGAAAATTTGAACAAACTCTTTACTGTTTTTTTTTTTTTTTTAATCAAAGCTCTTATCTCTTTCATCTTTATCTCCTGTTTCACATAATCTTGACCTCACCTTGTGATGAGGTCATCATCAGATCACCTCACTTGTCATTTTTTTCCTTTATGTTTCTTCCTCCATCTTGCAGTCATTGAACTTGGAGATGTTGACCTGAACTGTCCTTCCAATTGTCAAATTCATAACACCCATTTCTTCGGAACTGACAGACAGATAATAAGGAGAGGGCAAGCCTTCAACTTCTATGCAAGTTTCCATAATCGGGAATGGGATGACTCTGTGGATCAGGCTACTTTCACCGTGGAGACAGGTAGTCACTTCCAAAATCTCTGTAGGTTTTCAGTCATTTTCTGCTATGTTATATTTACCATAGTTTTCAGTGATAAATACTACCTGTTCATTCACCTTCTGTTTGTCCTCTAGCTCCAGCAGTACTACTACCATGTAAAGTTTTCTCACTCTACAAGAAAGTGACAAGTGAAAAAGAAATCCATGCTTGGGAGTTTTGCATTGCAAATGATTGCTAAACAAATTACTTCTCTTTTACATGTGCTTTGTTTACCCTGATTGAAGTTGTTTTTATTTTCCTGAAAAGGCCTCAGACCCTGTGAGTCAAATGAGACAAAATGCACCTTCCCAATGGGCAGATGTTTAGATCAAACCTGCTGGAGTGCTTCCTACAAAACTCATCAGCCAAAATGTATCAACATCAGCGTGTTTCCTCCCTCCAATGCCTGCCTTGGCCGTTACATTCTCAACATGCAAATCACTTCTTGTGGTCACACATACCAGCGATGTCTTGGAGATTTTTATGTCCTTTTTAACCCTTGGTGTGCAGGTGAGAAATCCTGTGATATTGAGGTAGTTTTAAGAAAAATGCTAGTGCTGAGTAAAAATGCTGAAAATATGAGTTACTTAAGTAGTGAATAAGGGATAGAGTCACAGAAAGCATATGAAACAGAGAGCAATTTACTTTTCTGTGTTGTTTTTTTTTTTTTTCCCTCCTGAATGCTCAAAGTTGTCTGAAGCCAGTGTTTTAATTTAGCTTCTTAGTGGCAGCAGAGATGTAGTATAATTTTGTTTTCTCCACTTTTATAATGGCTTGGCAGGAAAAGAGGCAATATGTACAAACTAAAACAAAGGAAGTTCCACCAGGAAACACTTTTTACTGTGCAGGTGACTGAAGTATTGAGATAGGTTGCTCAGAGAGGTTGTAAAGTCTCCCTCCATGGAGATATTCAAAAGCCATTTGGGCATGGTTTTAGGTAACTAGCTCTACCTGTCCCTTGTTAAGCAGAGAATCGGTCCAGATAATTTCCAGAGATCCCTTGCAATCTCACCGACTCCATGATTCTCTGAAATCTGAGATATCACCACACAATAATACAATACAGATATGAATGAAATTCTGTCAGTCCAGTCTGAGTGGCAACAAACTATGGAATTTGTAGAACCTTGCCAAAATAATTACATGGCAAATATTTATACTGTCCATTGATTTGATCAGAACTGCATACCCAACTCTAACTGCACAGTGCTTTACTCCTAGAACTGCTTAGTATGAAGAAAATTTATAAGTCTGTGTTTTGGGTGTATCACAGAAGAGTGAGATCTAATAAAGGGAAAATAAAGAAGTAAACAAAAATGGATTTAACAGGATTTAAAATATATGTTTAAAACAAATAGGAAAAGAAAAAAAGAAAGAAAGAAAGTGAAATAGATATAGAAGAGCTAAAAAAGAACCTATTGTCTGATAGCTCTTGCATTTTTTCCAGATGACCCTGTGTACCTGGACAATCAGGCCCAAAGAGAAGAATATATTCTCAATGAACATGGCATACTGTACGAAGGAGTTCATAAGCATATTACCTCTAGACCATGGCACTTTGGACAGGTACATTTTTAAGATTTGTTCAGAAGCAGCCATCCACATATGTGCAAATGAAATGTTATCTATATTTTTTCAGATATATATGCTATACTGTGTGCGAATTGTTGCTGTAGGCAAAACAACTGCAAGGATGCCTTGAAAAAAGAGAAGCAGAAGATTGTGCATGTGAATGAAAAATGATTCCATTAATTAAAAATAAGCAAAACTAATATGATTTTTAAAAGAGATTATATTTGAAATTCCTTCAAAGATTTGATTTTAGAAGATGATACTGGAGAGGAGAAGACAAAACCTGCGATACTGCAGACCAGAAATATACCTTTTCAATGTTAAAATATCATGTCTATCTTAACTTCTCTTTTGGCAGTTTGAAGATGGGATTCTGGACATCTGCTTGAAGATTTTAGACATGGGTGCAAGTTATCATCATGGTTCTGATCGAGACCATTGTTGGCGCAATGACCCTGTGCATGTCAGCATGGTGGTAAACCACATGGTAAGAGCTATCAGTGCAAGATCTCTGAATAGATATGATCGCACTGCTTTTTTTTTTTTTTAATAGAAAGATAAATGGCACTATAATCTAACACAGCAAGGAAAATCCTATTTTTGTACTTAAATGCACAGGAAAAATTAACTTGTAACATTAATTTTCAATATTTCTGTGAGATGCTTAGAGTGTGAAGAGATGGCCCAGTACTTGAAAAGACTGCCTTTCTTTTCTCTCTACAGATAAGCAGCCATACCACTAACAGTATCATGAAGATTCCAGAAAACAATGATTACCTGAAGGGAACAAAACCATTTTCCTGGAATGGAAGTGTCCCTATTCTTCAGCAGTGGTACAACGGTAGATGCAGACCTGTCAGATACGGGTACTGTGGGTCTCTTGCTTCAGTAATGTGCACAGGTATATTTCAGCCTGCTTTTACCTATCTATCTAAAATGGGAGAAAGAAACTGGATCAGAAAACTCTGATCCCAAAAACTGCTGCAAGCATATTACTCATAAATGTTTTACTAGAAATGAAATTGAGTATTTTATCTTCCTTTGATATGGAATGTCTGCCTTCACAGTGTTTATTATAAACCTGCTGCTTTCCTATAAACTGTGAAGATCAAAAAAAAATGATACTGTCTTTTCTTGGATCCTTATGCAAAGTAACTCTCCCTACTGCACCTTTTATTAAAACACGGAGCAAATACAGCTTCATGGAAGCAAAAATTTATCCTTCGAAGAGGTTTGAGGGATGACTAAAAACACAAATTATGAACAAGAATAAGATCTTTACCAATGCCTCCTACAAAACATAAAAGCAGTAACCTACAGTCTTTTTATGCTACAAATGAGGAGGCAACAGTAAGCTATATGATAAAGATGAAAAAAAAAAAATTATACTATTTGCTTATTGAACCTGTTTCTGCGATGAAGAAAATTAGGTTGATGCTCTACAGGCATATCTATAAACACTGCACTCTCTTTGTCATAGGTATGGACATTTTTACTGGTGTTTTATTAATGCAGGATCTCAGATTATTTCCGAATTTACAGCAGTTTTTGTTTGTTTGTTTGTTTTTTAAATCTGGAAGAGTAACAAGCCATTCCTTCCTGGTAGGCTCTTTTAAAATTACTTTTCAGACATTAAAAAGAAGTTTTGAAAGCAAAATCACTACATCAAATATTACCTCATATACATTGTGTACATATACATTGCCATATATGATGGCAAAGTAGAATATGGGAGAATCATTTCACAGAATCACAGAATCACAGAACCATAGGGGTTGGAAAGGGACCTCCAGAGATCATCGAGTCCAACCCCCCTGTAAAGGACATTACTATTTATAAAGACTTATGATGACTTTTTTCCTTATAGTGATGAGGTGTTTGGGAATTCCAAGCCGTGTTGTCACGAACTTCTGTTTTCCATGCTCAAATGAGAATCCTCTTGGTATCAATGAGATTTTCGACTGTACAGGAAAAAACCTCTGTGGCAAGGACAAGCTATGGTAAGTAAGAAATAAATAATAAGCTCCTTTGGTTTTGTCAAAAACTAAATGATAGAAAGACTAGTGTAAATCTAGCAGTTTGGAGTATTTATTTCTTTGTAGCATAGCTGATCATTTCCTATCAGTGCATTTCGAAAGCTTGCAATTACTGAAGAGGCACTCTTTTGAGAATTGATGCTATCTGCTTATACTTTCAGTTGAAATAAGAAACCATCTCTCTTAGCTGTAAAAATACAAAGTAGATCATGAAATGGAAATTGTTATCGTTAGTCACAATCACTTAGTTGAAATTTAAGTTGTCTTTCTGAGGTTTCTTATTATGGATTGCTTCATTCTTGTTAATGTTTTGATTCATGTTCATGTAACTACAATATTATAATTCAGCTCAACAGTATTTCTTTTCACCCTTGGCCTGCATGTTCAACTGCACTAGAATTTTGCTTGTATCTTAGTTTCATCCATAAGAACTTTCAATGGTTTTTTTCTTTTTTTGACCTTTCCCACGTGAAAAAGATAAGATCAAACTGAAATGCCAAAGCAGTGAGGATCACATTGTAGCAGTTAAATCCTAAGGATTTGTTCTTTGTTAATCTATTAAAAAGCCTAGGACAGCATGTGCTTTTTCTCTAAAGAATCAGGTAGAAAACAATAGGAAAATAGAATATTTAAACAAAAGAACTGCGCTGATACATTATAAAAAGAAAAGAAAAAAAGAAAAAGGCTATACAAAGCTTGTTTTGCAAGCAGATCTGCAGGTTCTTGGTACAGATTTTCATTCTTAGGTATATAAAGAAAAGCAAATAACTCCTGTCCCCTGATGTCATTAATAGTGCTAAGGCAGAACTGTTAATTTGCTTAGAAGATTCTCTCTGATATGGTTTTCCTCCATAGCAAAGGATTGAAAATAATGACCCTAGAGATGATTTTAACCCTATGTTCCTACATTCTATAGGCGGTACCACTGCTGGAATGAATCCTGGATGGCTCGTAGAGATCTAAATCAATGCTGTGGTGATTGGCAGTGTCTGGATCCAACACCTTTGGAAACAGGCAGAGGTAACTGAACATTTGCTATAATTGTCAGCTTTTCATCACCTTATATTTCTGAGTTTCTGTACAATTCAAGTTACATCCTGTTACAATATTATTATTTGCTGGCTTAGGCTCAGCTTGCAGTGGTCCTACTTGGGTTCGAAGCATCAGAGAAGGAGACCTGGACTTGGACTACGATGGTCATTACATGTTTTCTCGACTGAACTCAAACTATGCTGGATGGCTTTCTCAAAACAATGCCAAAAAAACAAAAGTTTTCTGTGACACTTGGCCATGTGGACAACAACTAATCACCAAGAGTGTTGGCAGTGAGCAATTTGAAGACATCACTGGGAGTTACAAGTATGAGATAGGTATGATGAAATGTCATTGATGGGGTTAGAGAATATTTATAATGCTAATCAAAATTATTAATGTACTTTGTACTATGTTAAAATGACTAGAGCTATCTAAAACTATTTATTTATTTATTACCATATTGAGAAAGTGGAAGATGTCTTTCTCTTCATACAATATCTAAGCATATTTAGATGAAGAAAACAAAACAAATAGCAGTTGCTTCCATTTAATCCCATTGCTCTTGTGCCCATGCTTTGGTCTCACCTGTATTCTAGTTTTGAATATTAGTGGATTTTAGATAATCTAAAAGACTTAGATTCTTTTAAAATCAGGATTAACTTATTCCCTGTTGCCTCTTTCACTACCTCTATCAGGAATTATGCTCATGTGTTATAACGGTATCCTACTGTTATTACTTCTGGTCCACGGATTACTGATTTTCATTTTCCAATTGTAGGGAAGAGTTCAACCAGAAAATTGCTGACAGGAATGTAGAGTAGATATGATTGTAAAAGCACAAGTTCTGTTTTATGAGAAAGGAACAAGAAACCGCACTTGACAATGTCTGTATTGGAATGGTGTATTTCAAGTTTTGAGGGAGATGGTAGCATTTCATACTTACTGTAGCACTTACAAAGAGATAACCTTTGAATTTTGCACTCTGCATTTCGAGATTTACATTGTTGTTTTGAAATGTAGCGAATGAAAGTACAATACATTTTATGATTTTTTTTCTGAAATATTTACGTAGGCCATTCCAAAAGTAATGCCTTCTATTTAATTCCATGAAAACTACAACAGACTCAAAGAGCACAATAACATTGTTTGAGAGAGCAAGTCCTCAGCTACAAAACTTTGCTTTTAAACATATTCACCACCATTAGCTATGCATTTTCACCATTAATGAACAAGACTCTGCATGCCATACTTGTAAAAATATGTGTGGCTGTCTGGAATGCGTCTGGAATTTCATGTTGCTGTTGCCACTGCTGAAATGTGTCCCCACCACCTCACTGTGCACATATCCACTGTTTGGTCTCCACAAACACTGAATGTCAACGGATGCCATTTTTTCCCAAATTGAGGAATTCAATGACACAGCTTTGCTTCATACGCACTTTCATGTCAGATGCCTTTTTTTTTTGGACTCCCCTTCAGCTGCTATTTGTCCCATGGCAACAAAATATGACAGGATATTGGTGGGAAGGTTCAACCTCTACTGCCATACCACAACATCCATCTGTGACACTGTGGGCTAACATCATAAAACAGGAGGCATTAATTTCGGAGGCCTTCAATTCTTCCATGAACTCAGACTACTGTATTTTGCGGTTTCATTTTCTGTGTCATTTTTTTCTGTGCCAGAATACTATATTATGTTTCAGGAAAGAGGAGGAATAAATTTAATTATATTTATGATTTAGGCAGATATGACTTCCACTAGGCTCATTATCATATATCTCCATCAACAGGTTCTGTGAAAAGCAAAGAAGCCTATTATCGAGCTTACAGAAGAATTCACCCAGGGTACTGCAATGCTTCCAACTGTCATATAGACAGAGAGTTATCATCTCTGAAAAACCCATTTTTGAGTGATAGTGGTATTAACATGAGGCTAAAGATGGCTAACTGTCCAATGTATGGTGAAGATGTCCAACTGCACTGGTTGCTTGAAAATTTGCGTAGTGAACCCAAAAACCTGAAGTTTAATTTGTGTGCACAGATAATAACATACAATGGTTGCCCAATGGATCAGTTTTGGAAAGATAGTGTGACCGTTGCATTAGGTCCAAGGGAAGGTAAGAAGGTAGATTTGTCTACTGTTCTTCTGTCCTCTCTTCTTTTCTGGAGACAGATAGCTTCTGTTGAGGGTTAGTGTAGACTTCTAAATGCTGGTAAGAAACTAAATTAATATGCTATTAAATACTGACAGCCAAATTGTCTTAGAGCAATCAATTATGAATCACTACTACAGAGTAACAGGCTAGTTGTAATCCTTGCCTAATTACTCAAGGTTTAAAGATACTGATGATCATTTAAAAATATTTTATGTTCAAATCTAGATTATATATTCAACACAAAAATGAAGTTGTTGTGTTTATAATAGGTTTATCATAAACAGGGACTTGGATCTTGACAATATTTGAGGTTCATTCCAACCCAAGGCATTCTATGATTTATAGATTTCCTTTGGTCAGAAGACATTAGCCAGAATAAAACACGTAATTTGAGCACTGAATTGATTATTTACAGACACACTGGATGCTGGGGAGTGCAAAGTTATGTCACAGCATAAGCAGTTGTTTCAACAGTTCTCTCTTATTTTTCACAACGAGGAAAGACCCCTTTACTTAAGTCGTTTATCACTTATCACTATAAGAAGTTTTGTTCCTGATACTTATATTCTCCTTTATCAACCTCTAATTTGCCTGTATTGCAATTATTGCTTTAAGAATTACCTTGGAATTAAAGTTCCAAAATTTAAATAAATAAACATTTCCTTGTAACTGCACTAGTATAGTTATAATAATTAAAAAGAGTGCAGCTAAATGATGAAAGCAGCAATGTATCATCCTAAGCCAGGAAAATTTATGTCTGATTTCAAAAATGCTATGACAACTCAGCTTTTAATTAAACTATTGTCATTGCTACTTAAACTTTATGATGTAAGGAAAGTAAAAATATTAGACAAATTATTATTAACAATAATAATCTTTTTCTGCAGTGAAAAAAATTCCACTGTGTGTATCGTATAGTCAATATGGACCTTACCTCAGTGATCACAACATTATGAAGGTGGTTGCTGTCTCAGATCCAGAGTGTGGAGAAGTTCTGATGGTGAGCAGGGATATCGTGATCAACAGGCCACCTGTTATTGTTAAGGTAAAAAGCTTTAATTGTGAGCTTTGTGACCTAAGGAAAGTTTAGGGATTTTTATTATCCACTTCCTAGGTATAATGCAGAGAAATTTGGAATTTTCTTGGTTCTTTTGTTTTTTTAGCAGGATCATTGTGATTTTATATTAACTTAGAATGATGCCTCGAGAAAGAAGGGGGAATAATCTTTGCTTTTGTTCTCGTTTATTTAACTTCATGTTTATTTTTTTAGGATGTGTATATCTATATCTATATATTTTTTTCTTTTAACTAGCTATTGAGCCAGCCCAGGCTGAAAGTACCATGTACAGCAGAGATTTCCTTCTGCAATCCTCTCCAGGAAGATATGAAGAACTGCATAATGACTTTAGAAGGCTGCGGTTTATTCAAAGAGCCAATGACCATTGAGTAAGATCATAAATTATTTAAACTGGGGTAATATTAAGAGTTGACTGAGGTCTGTTAGGTCAGCAGATTTTTGAGGAAGATGACAGTTCTTACATTTTTTTTGTGTGTAGGACCTGAACATGAGTATATGCTCCGTACTACTTTGAAATTCCATTAGAAACCTCACTTCTCTTGAAATGAATGGAATATTTAGAGTTAGTAACATATAGTGCTGCTTCATTTTAACTACAGTTTAATCTATGCAAGTTAAAAATTTCTATCTGAAGGGGAATGCACTGTTTTCTTCATGAGCAATTTTAGCTATGTACCCCAGCCCTTATAATACCACTGAGTTTACAAAGAACTCCTCTAAATATTCATGAACTCACATCATATACATAAACAATTAGAAAAAGACAGTGAAAAATAGCAATGTGCATTCTAAGCTCACAACATGTTAATCACAGGAAACTGCAAATTTCCAGTATGCTCTAATGTCCTAGGAAGAGGAGCTGTTCATTAATATGCATTGCTCTTCTTCATGACAAGGACAACTGACAGAAGTATGACTAGTTTCAAGGGGAAGCAATTAGAAATTCTTCTCACTGAATGATAATGAACTCAATGCCACAGAGCTCCCTGATCCAGCTTAGATGGCTGGAAAAGGGAAGAAGCAAATACATCTTTGAGGTAGAAGGATACTATGTTTTTGAAGAATTTAAGAAACTTATGTATTCACAGAGAGTATAATGAATGGGTTTACAGCTCCAGAACTGATTATGGGAGTTTTCCATGGGTAGAAGTAACCGATCCCATTTTGAGACAGAAGGAAATGGCTACTGCTTTATTCAGAATGATTTTTGGGGAGCATGGCAAGAAGAGCAAATCAGAGCTAATAATGTGAGGTTATCTTCAAGCGCTTCAGGTCTCTGAGCTTCCTAGGACCCTAATTCTCTTCCTCCTGTTGGTACAGTTTGGGAACGCTGGCTTCCAATCAGCAGGCACGGACCATTGTGGAGTTCACACCATACAGGTTGGGTAGCCACCGGCTCCTAGCCAACCTTGGATGCCACAAGTTTGCCTACTGCAAAGGATGTGCCAAGGCTGAAGTGTGTAACCACGTGGCGCAGAATGGCTCCCTGCCTGTGAACCAGAATGGGTCACTGCCGGTCTGTGAGAATGGCTCCCTGCCGGTTAATAGCTCTGGTGTGGCCCCTGCAGGGGACCCTGGGCTCAACTCCACATGTGAATACATATGTATCCCTGTGTGCAACCCAAACTGCAATCCTGGGGGACCACCTGTGTTCGACTTTGTGTACCTTCCTGCAGGCCATCCCTTATGCAACTCCATTGGCAATCCAGGCTTCAGCCCAAACTTCAATGCTATGTTTGACTCTGGGTGTGATCCTGGCTTGCATGTTATATGTGAGACCGTGCCTCCTGCTACATGTACCCAGATGCCTCCAACAGTGTACAGCACCATGCCTGTCACAACATCCAACCCTGCAGGCCCCCCTATGCCTCATGTGGTGTTTGAGACGGGGTCTGCTCCTACACACCAGCCTGGAGGTGGAGGGGGCCCCATGCCTTATTCTGTCTCTGTCCCAGCAAACAATGCGGTGAGTGCCCTGTTGACCCACTTCATGGCTGGCTCCAGTCCTACCACAGCAACCCAAGGGATTCCCACCCATCTGCCATCACACCCTGTGTGCTCTCCAGTCGCCCATGCTGTCAGCAGTTCCATGCCACCGCCAGCAGCCATTACAGTGCCTGCGGCCTCTCTCTCTCATGTTGTTTGTGGCTCTGCACCCTCTCCCATCACCCAGCCTGTCTGTGGATCTATAGCCACCCTACCGCCCCAGCCCCTGAGCACCCCAGTAGCCCATGCTGTGTGCTCCCCAGCTCCTTGCCCTGCAGCTTCCCCACTGCCCCGTGCTGCACATAGCTCTACCCCTGCAGGGCTGCACCTGGCAGGCTCCCCAGCCCCCCGCCCTGTGGGACCCCCAGCAGCCCACTCACTGTGCTCCCCAGCCTCCCGTCCTGTGGGACCCCCGGCAGCCCACTCACTGTGCTCCCCTGCCTCCATCTCAGTGGGAGCTACAGGAGTCCGGTCTGCAAGCTCACCAACCCCTTGCCCTGAAGACTCATCAGTCACCTGCTACACATCCCCCCCAACTCCTCAGCCTCTGGCAGCTGCCACTGCCCGCTCCCTCTGCAACCCTGCTTCTCACTCCATCTCCCGGATTGTTTGCACCCCGGGGTCTCGCTCTGTCTGTGGCCCTCAGTGGGGACCTTCCTGTAGCACAACCACTACCACCACCACCCGCTCAGGCTCCCTGTCTGTGTGGCCTCCAACTTCCCGCTCAACATGGAACCTCACAGGACGCTCAGGCTACATCCCCTTCTCCCGCGGCTCCTACAACACACTCTCAGGCCCTCCCTATAGCTCCTTGTCTCGATCCTTCAACACTTTGTCCCGCTCAGCCTACAATGCCCTGCCCCGCTCTACCTCTCCCTCTGCCTATGCCACCCTGCCGCGCTCCACCTCGCGCCCAACTGGTAGTGCTCTGACCCACTCCAGGGCCCAAATCCCTTGGAGCCCCAACAGGAGCACTCTCTCTTACTTCAAACGTAAATATCTGTAATTGAGAGCAACCTGCTGGGGAAGAACCAAAGCGAGTGAACTACAGCCTGCACACAGGTGCTTTGACAAAAGGTTAGAAAAAGGATGATGGAGAGCTGCCTGCATAGCCCTGAATATTTATCCATGCAGTTGAGATGTGTTGGAAAGCAGGCTGCTAGCCAACAGCCAAAAGGTGCATTTGATGCGATGTCCATTTGCCTTGAGATATGGTCCGGTGGAACTGACAAATGAATGTGCTCTTCCCTAGAACCTTAGTGACAACAGTAGCACATTGCAGGTAATCAGACTAGATTGCTCAGTCAGGCTCTTTTATAAATGATCTGCTTTCACTCTCTCTCTTCTTGATTTCCTCCACTGTGTATTTCTCCGATCTCCCTGTGCTACAGCCCTCTTAGCAAATCTGTCTCCCTGCATAAGATGCACTTTCCTTAGTTCTGCTATCACAGCAACGGTTGCAGAGCCACCTGCCCAACACCCCTTGGCCCTCCAGTCCTGATATTGTCTTGACTGAGGTCAGTTCTGCATGCACTCAAACCTCCTCAGTTTTGAGGTAATGAGAACTGTGGAGGTAATGAAGTAACTAAATTGTAGCAAATCAATCTAAGTGCTCAAGAAAAGGAAAAAAAAAAAAAAGGGCAATTATAATAGATCTGGTATTACTATTCTATATATATTACTGGTTCAGTATCAGGAAGAAAGGCCAGAGTAGGAAAGCTCAATGAATGTCTAATGCCAATTTATTGGCTTTCACAGCTGTTTTTTGTACAGCATATCTCAAATTTTTCTCTTATACATTGCAGCATTTAAGCCCATGGGAAATTCTCTAATTTCAAGCCTGTGCTTTCATTATTCAATACAGCTGGGGAACTTTTGTTGACAGACTGAAATTAGAGAAGGAGGCGTCCTTTCTTTCCAACACCCAGCCCTCCCAAATGAGCATTTAAATGAAAGAAAATGTATTAGAACTTCTTTGGTTAATTGGTATGATTTCAATGCTAACCTTCTCTCACTTTCTCTAGAATCAAAATAACATACTGTCATAAAAGAACTGTCCCCAAATTTTACCTTCCCTTTGTCTGTTCCTCACAAGAGCTTTGGGTTTGTTGACACATCTCCCATTCCTCCATTGTTTTCCTCTAGTGCTCCATTATTTTTAGTAGCAACGTTAGTGGGGTCTTCTGGTAAAATAATTTTGCTGGTGCTGTAGAATTTTAACTAATGTAGCAATAGTATCTCAGTAGTACCACTGTAGTTCACACACCTATGCTTTGTGATGAGATTGAGCTATAGGAATTTTGAAAAGATGTCGTGTCAAATGCTAGCTATGAATGTATCAGCTGTGTCAATTACTTAATAATTCTGAGTATGGTAGAGGTCTTTGCCTGGATACTGTAGTGCAATGGTCACAGTCCTGTAACTTGTTTTTTACGCAATTTCATTTGCTGACAATATATTTGCCTGACAATAAAAATAGAAATTTAGAAAGAAAAAAAATAATGTAATTGTCTTCTTGTTGTTTGGTTGCTTTTTGTTTTGTTGTTGTTTTCTTGTAAAATCTTTTCAGACTTGAGGGAAAATTTCTCCAGATGCACTTCAGGGTGAAATCTTCTTTCCACTCTATGTCCTTTTTCTTCATGTCAAGTCTGAAATCAAGGCTGCAAAATAGGTTCTGAAGTTAAAAGAAATTCTTATTTTACCTTAAATTCTCATTCTGGTATTTAGAGAAAAAAAACAAAACAAACAAACAAAACAGCCTTATTCAGTAAAACTTTCAGCTTTTAGATTTTCCCTTTGCTTTCATGATTTGCAAAACTTGTCATCCACAGTAGTGCCAAACTGAACAAAACAAGGTGTAAGAAATTGATTTTTCATGCTGATAGTAATTTGCAATGACATCATTATGGAATACCATTTCACATTTGTTTTCCTAGTCATGTTTCGATGATCTTTAAGGTCTTTTTTAACCTGAGCAATTCTGTGATTCTACGATTCTTGTTTTTCTCATTTATAAGAAGAAGCATGAATCCACGTGCCAGGAATTCCAAAGATTTGTTCCCAACGTTTCAATGTCACTAGAGTCCTCAATGTTTATAAACCTTACTCCCCAACCCTTTTTGCTATACATGCCAAACCACATTGTTTTCGAAAATATAGCAAGTTCATTATAACTAGAGCCACAGAAGATAACAGAAATCCTTCAAAGTTCAAAATGATTCTAATACTTACAAAATTATCTACAGTGTGTTAGTAATAGGCTTTAGTCTCCTAGGAAAGTCAATTTCACTGCTACATTCGATTCAGAGAAAGAACAAAACAAACAAACAAAATATACCAAAAACTATATACCAATAACTTCTGCAATGCAATCTGGTAGATAAAGATCTAGTGAATAGGAAGCATGATAGCTACCATCCTCAGATATTGAATACGATAAGAATAGTTTTCAAATATTCAGGAGAACATTTCTAATTTTAAACTCAATTCAGACGTGTTTTATTTAAATGCTTGAGCAAAATTTATTAACTTGTTTTTAGGCCATGAAAAAAATGCTATTTCCTACACTACATCATTGTAGATGCCCCATTTATGTTTTAGGAGTACTGGAATTTATTTTTGTGCGAAATTAAAGTAGGCTTGTAGATCTTCAGTTTGATAATTTTCAATTTTCAATACTATCAGTTCATTAGACTTTTACAAATCTTTTTATTCTTTCTTTTTTTAAGATGAGAAGTTATGAAGATTTAGCTGTAAGTTAACTGTTTCAAACTTTAAATGCTTAACGTTTATGCCTTTTTTGACATTTACTGGTGACAAACCATAAAATGCCTGAGTGAAATGTGATTTATTTTTATATATTCCATTACTCGCAAGAAAAATATCGAAATTTATAACTCAATGAACCAATTTCCTACTGAGCATTAGTTATAGACATAAATCAAACTTGACATATTGTATCAGATAAGAAGATTAAATTAGGGAAACACTATATTAATTTCGCTTAGTGCTAAAAGCAAACAAAATCTTTTAGAATATATATGCCATAAAGTGTATAAAAATATACAAATGAAAGATGTTGATGAGGAAAAGATGTGAGAATATTCAAAATGCAAAAGAAAGTAAAGTTTTTTAATTTTCTTTTCGTTAAGCAGCAATTTCATGTCATCTACAGTATATTTCCATTATATTTGAATTTCCAAAGCTCTTTATTTTTATATTGCATATGGAGAAATGTTTTCATAAGGGAAAGTCTATGAATCTTTAAAGATCTTCCTTTATAATAGAAGGGAATCCTACAGGCATACAAGTTCTATGCTTCTTTTGATGTCTCAAATGGGAGGAATTACTTCCACATCTTTGCATATTCTTCCTTGTTAAAGCTTTTGAATTTTTTGATTTTAAATGGCAAGCTATGTTATGTTATAAATGCATATTTATGCTCATTTGTATTGGATAATTATCTGGTTCAGTGACTAACATCGGAATAAGTTGTGCAAAGGAGACCTATGCAGAACTAAAAACTGTTCCAAACCCAAGGATCAAATCTGGTGCACATATACAGCTGAAGCTTTCATTGCAATTCTGTTGCTTTTTTATAGTAATATAGTTTGCTACCACATTCATTTGGATTTTTTATCTACCTCTTAGTTATGCTAACTGGCCACACCTAACAAACTTTTCAACTAATCTTTTTTTTTTTTTTTTTCTGTTCTCTTTCCTTGAAAAAAGTTGGATTTGATGGCTCTCAGTAGATTGCATTGGCTCTTTGAACAATCTGTACTTTTGCACATATTCATTTCCAGCCATCACATATCTAAACTACCCATATCCCTAAGTCTCATATTTAGTACAAATGTTCTATCAAGGCTACTTGGTTTGAATAAAGAACATTCACTTATAAGTATGAATCAGTTACAAAAATTAATAAGATTAAATAATATCTAGAAAGCTAGGAGTTATCTGGAAAGAAAGGAAGACCTTTACTGTGTAAAGAAATGTTATCACTATGCACCATTTCCTTTCAGAAAATCTCTTCTGTGATTCTGGTGTTCTCTGATTACTTGTTCTGAATATTAAATCCTAAAATTTTATTCAAGCTATGACAGTATTTCATGTTAACTTTAGACTAATTAGAAATATATAAACGTTGATGTTTGAGATAAATGTTACCACGAATCCTTGCTGCTTCAATATATTAAAATACGCCAGTGAACCCAATCCATCATCCACAGCAATCTCTGAGTCTATAGCTCAGATAGAGGATATTAACCCTGACCTACAAATACTCTATAATTCTGGCTCAGCTAAAAGTAGCCTCTTCATCTTCTAATTTTTGCTTATCTTCTAATTTCATTTTGACCTTTTTTGGCCTTATTCCTTTTCCATGGAGGTGGAAAAATTAGAATAGGAAGAAGCTGCTCAGATGCAAACATCATCAAAATCACTGCAGCAGCTTTCAGCAGACATTTCAATCTCTAATAGGGAATTCTGCCTTCAGAGCACACACATTATAACAGAGAGAATGCTGAGGTTTTTGTAATGATCTTGTTTCTTTCCTTTAGGTGATCTCAGTTGATTATAAAATAGCATGAGTCATTAGGGGTCCCAACTGAACATTAGCAGAATACTAACACACATATTTCTGCATCGCTGATGGAGGCCATTTGCCAATGACAATCCTGGTACAGAAGGAATAATAAACAGGCTTCATTGAGATATGATCTATAACAACTTTATAGAGAAACTTCATAAAACTAGGTACAGTTGACTAAAATACTATAGATCAAGTACGAATGAGATGTAGAAGGGTTATCCAGTACACAATGCAAAAACTGGGCATTAAATGCCCAAAATAACAATTTTGATTTTTATGTATTCAGCTTAATCTTGGAAAGATCCAAACTCTGAAGGATCTTTACCATTTCTTTATAAATCTCAAGATGCTTAGATTGATCCTAGGGTGCTCTTTAAGCCAAATCAAGGCTCAGAAACCAGCTATTCACTGCGGTGTTCAGAATATGGGTAACAGAAGCAGAGCCATAAAATTTTGAAGTGGATTTTATTTGCATTTTATTTATTGTTTAATATTTACCTATAACGTGAAGTGCAAGCTCAGTTCTAAGCTAGACTCAAATTCTAGGAATTGTATGCACAACGAATTAAATGGTTTACCAACATGTTAAAGGATTCGCTTTCCCTGATTATTTTTTCAGCTGTAAAAGAAGGGTGCTATTTTTTATCTTCATCTTTACAAAATGGACAGTCAGACTGACGGGAAACTCCTGCCTGTCTGTCTTGGAGAGCATTTCTGGGAATGAAGGACATAGTCATCTTCAGTAAGAAAAGAATTAAATAGGAAACAGCTTCTTGATGGAGATGTTCCAAACGCTTTATGATGATTGTACTTTAAAAGAAAAGTTTAGCCTTGTTCTGCTGATTCTCCAAGGAATGGATGCTACTTTTCCTCTGAGGGAGATGCATAATCCCCATAGCATAGATTTGTTACACATGCTGTTTTGCTAAATGTTTTCTCCTTGTCTCTGTCTAGACAGGTGAGTCCATGCAGTTCTGGCTAGCTGCCAGCACTTGCTGGTTCCTAATCTGGGTCAGCAACACACTCAATTTCAATGTTGCATCATGTTCTTGATGTAGGGTGTGACTGGGGGGGGGGGAGGGGGAGGAACTCCTAACCATTAGTTACTACTTTATTATGTAAAAATACTTTTTACAAAAAAAAAAAAAAGGGCATAATCTGTGACTTTTTTGTTCAACACTTCCTGTAGCTACTGGTTGTGAACATTTTTTCTATAATTCCCATAAAACACATTCCCGAGAAGGGTAACAAGTGAGCTTATATAATTTGCTTATTTTTATTTTTATTATTTTTGTATTGGGGAAAAAGATCAGGTTTTTGTTTATTCAACCTTGTAGTATGAGATAACTGAGAAATTCACATAGTACAAATGAAGTTACAGAAGGGAGATTGTCCAAATCTCTCACCATGGATTGGTTTATCTACTGAACATTTTCCTTATAAGCCATGGCAACTCCAAAATGATGAAACTATCACCTATCCTGTTATGAAGATGGCAAACTTGATACCAACTTGAACAGGAGTCAGCAGCATGGCTTTCCCACTAAGAATGTTAATGGCATTCTTGGCTGCATTCGTCAAAGTGTAAAGATCTTCCACTCAGTATTGTTGAGGTCACAGCTGGAGTACTGTGCCCAGTTTTGGGTCCCCTAGTACATGATTCTGTGAAGAGACTGTCTACTAGAAGATTTAGTTTGTAAGTATGAACCTTTTTTTAGTTGTCTTTAGATGTAATGTTTAGCTTTCCAATCTTGGCTAAGTTCTATAAAGCGGATGGGAAAATCATTGTGAAAAATATCTGCTGGGTATTGTCTTTCTGAACGAAATTGTTCTTACATCTAAAAGTATTTCCATCTGCATAAAATGTAAAATTCAGTAGAAAACTGTTAAATATGTATAAAAATCCTTCACAGTAGCAGTCTGCAGTCATTCAGTTAGTGTAGAATAGTCTCAGTACAGACTGCCATCAGGTTCCTTCATCTCCAAGGGTCTTGTTACTGCCACAGCAAAAGGATGAACATACACACGTGTTATGATGACTTTATGTAGAGCACAGAAAAATTTTATGGATAATTACTTTAAATTATTTGGGAATCTGTGTTTAAGCTGATGTAGTAGAAGTATTTTGGTAATATGGAGTGCTAATTTATCTAACTTCTTTTATTTCTCCTGGCTATTTGTTGTTTCAGTAGAACAAATTCAAATGATTTAAATGAAGTAGAACAATGCTGCTGATAGTACTAATGAAAGTAACATAAAACATTGTCCTCCATCTTAGGACGCAAGTAGGAATAACCCCAAATTTGACAAGCTATACTTAGCACAAATACACTGCTTTGTATTAATTGAAAAAATTGAAGAGGCAAACTTAATTTCTATTGCAAATACTAAAATGCTTTTGTCAAGCCTTTATGTGAACACAATAGTTTTGTCAGAAACCATTAAAGTGTAAACTGTAGCTAATAAATCCTTAATATTATTCTGAGAAAATGAACTCTTCCTTAATGAGGGCTCTGAATATTGCCTCATTATTTGTCACAGTGTTGTGTTTGATTAAAAGATAATGAGATCTGGGAAAAAAAACTATTTGGATTTGAGTTGCTATTACAAATCAGGACACCTATCTTATAAATCTATGTTAAGTGCACTTAACTAAACTAATGTTTCAGAAAGACAGCAAACATTGTCTTCATCTCTCATCTGGACTGAAATGTGCATTTAAAATACAGTACCTGCTTAATTATTTGACTGGCTCTTACATGATATAATGCTACTCTTCACCACATAACGTAATAAAAACCTTGTAAATAAGATGTGAATGCTATATCTAAAAAATAAAAGAGGAAATGAAATAAGAACATTTTAATTCTAAACCACATGCATCAGACATTAAAAGAAAGAACATTAGTAAGCGGTATATAATGTTGGATTAGAAGAACATAAAGATTTGCTATTGTTTAAAAAACATATAATCTGCTATAAAAATGCGTTGTGTTAGGAATTTTTAGGGCACAAAATCTGATTAAATAATTTCTAAAGAGAAAAATGGCAGCATAAAAATGTATACTTTTGTTCTGCTAGAATAAAGTAGAAAATGTTTCTGCTGACTCAGAAGTTCAAGGAACTTTGAAGACAATAACAAGATATTTATTTTTGTCTTAAAAAATTTTGAGACACTGCAATACAATATTTATGAAGTGATGTCAAGGATGTGGTCACCTTCAGCTACTCCAGCCCACGACACCTCTGTGCAGTAGCTGGGGGTCCACCTTGGACTATTTCTGCTTTGTCTGCGTCCCTATTTTTGAGATGATCATCCTCATTAAGTAATGGACCAATGTTATCTCCAGCCCTCCTTTTGCTGCAATCATATTTAAAGATGCCCTTTTTGTTGTCTCCCACAGCACAGGCCAGCCCCAACTCTAATTCAGCTTTGGCCATACACAGTTTCTCTCCACAATGACAAACCCTCCAGCCTGGATGGACCTTCATCCACACCATCACTTGCCTGTCCAACAAGTTCCAGAGCCTAGTACCTGTTGCAGAAAGGCAGGCACCTGGGAGAGTGAAGTGGACTGGGAGGGGATTACAGTTCCACCAGTCAACATCCTCCTCTAACTCCCTGGTGCTCCCTGCCACCTTCACCCAAAGCTCTGTCCTTAAGACGAGCAGTTCTTCTATCTGGGCGCACCTCCCACAGGCGTGCTCCACTACTGCCTTCAGGCACTGTCAGAAAGCTTGCCCCCCCCCCCCCCCCCCCCCCCCCCATTAACGGTCTGCAAGATTCATCCTTCCTGGAAATGGTGCCTGTAGCTTGTTAGCCCACCAGTGAGACTGGGAGTTTGTTGCAATTGTGTGTAAGATTGCGTGAATAATTCTTCTTATTAAACCTCTAAGAAATTTTAACTTGTGCCGTGTATATACAGTAATAGTTGGTGTCTGATCTTTTGTAATTGCTTTGGTACCTGATCTTTTACTCTGGAAATGCTATCTAATAATTTATACAACTAAAAACTGAAGCAATAGTAACATAATATTTCAAAGCCTTCCTGTGTGCAACTCACCCTACCACCAGACTCCTCATTCTGCAGCTCTCATCCTTGGCATCACCTGAGCTACATGGCATGTACTCCTGAACCTCCTAATCCCATTCCTCATCCTGACCATGATATGCAGGCTGATGTCCCAGTCTAAGCTGAGCCCACCTCTGTCCATGAGCCCCTTCCCAGTCATCCCTGTCAGTGTGTGATCCACGTTACCCTTCTGAGTTCTGCTCTGGTCCCCTTGCTCGTGGGCAGCTCCTGTGCTGGTGAGATCCCTGCCCTGCTGCAGTTCTGTCACCCCAGTCTCCAAACATATCTCTCTCACAGGACTCTGACAAGCACAATGACTTCAACTGAAAATTTTAATTCCTCCAGTTTTCTCCTTGAGAACATTTTGCCAAATTTTTCTTCGTCAATCTGTTTTTATTTCAGACATGACATTGCGTAACACCGAAAATCATGTTACATGTCCTTCTTTCACAAATAATTCACAGTGTGGTATGGCTTGTACAGATGTCAGTGTTCCAAGTCTTGCTGGATTCAGCGAAGCAGGAAGTAATCTGTGGAACTATGGAGGATGAGTTCAGTATGAAGGGAGTATGAAAGGAGTATGAAGCCTAAAAATACTGTCTGAACACCTGAAGAGTGGTATTCAAAATGCAATATTCATTACCTACATTTCAGCAAGGCTTTCACAATATATCATTTTTTTTTTCTCTAGAAATGTATCGTCTTTGTCATTAGCAATATATCATGTACATAATAAGTATTTATTACAGTCTCTCTCTGGGCTGGAATTTACTTTCAGAATGAAAATACAAATGATTTATTGACACAGAAATATACTAATTACTGACAAATTCCTGGAAAACCGGGATAACATACAGCGTTGCTAACAAGATGTTAGCATCTCTACGTTCAGTAAGTTTTCAAATTTAGCATGTGCCTGTGAAAAAAAGATATCAAGTAGAGCCTTGCTTATAATAAATACTAAGAAAGCCAACGTGCCTGAAACTAAAAATAGATGTAGTAGAACTTTTGAAAGAATGGACTAGAGATACAATATCAAACTAATTTTAAACTTGAAGGGATCAATACTTGCATAACAAGTAACTCCGGTTGAAAAATATTTATTTTCTTCAGAGGCATGATTTCTTAAAGAGTTTTTTTTCCCTCCAGAAATTTATAATAATGATTAAGCTTTTCAATTATGAATTAATTACTACTTTTATTGTTATTATTATATTGCTAACTATTGAATATGATCTAGCAATTTAGGCCCCTTGATGTACAGTACTGATAATTTATAGAAACTAGCTAAAATAAGGACAGATATTTCTGAGACAGACTGCATCAATGATGGATTTTAGTGCTCTAATTCCTCAAATGGAAGCAAATACACTAAACAGTAATACAGTTTATCTCCCAGTGGACTGTAGAAATCACTTGTCTCAGAATTATCCTGTCAAACTCAGTATACCAAATTAGGAAATACTGACTAGAAGAACAAATTATGGGGGAATATATGTGATACTGCCTGAGATACACTACAGTTTTATTGTGTAAATCACAGATGTCCAACCTTTTGGCTTGCCTGGGCTTCATTGAGTGAAGAGGAATTGTTATGGGCCATACACTTGCAGGTGTTTCCAAAAGTAATGCCTCCTATTTGTTTCCATTGAAACCACAGCAGCTACAATGAGTACAGTAACACTTTGATAAGAGCAAATTCTCAGCTACAAAACACCATTTTGCAACATATCCACCACCATTAGCTCCACATTTTTGTCAGCAATTAATAGGAGCCTGCATGCCATGCCTGTAAAAGTCTGCACCAGTGAAGATGACCCTCCACTGTTAGCATCAGGGAGAAGGGCTCCACAAGTGAAAGTAGAAAGGCAAAAAGGCTTCACAGTGATTGAGAATAAGGGGGGTGAAGGGGGATAGTTAGAGATAGTTTATAGAAGTTAGAATGTAGAGCCTGTTAGAAAATAAGGGATGGCAGACACTGGGTCTGGGATAGTGAGGGGGATGAAGGCCATAAAGATAAGGGTTTGAGAACAGCCTGAGGACATTTGGCAGGGAGGTGATTAGATGTTTACAGGGCAAGAAGAAACCGTTTTGGGGGGATGCCCCCCCAAAAAGTCAGAAGTTTACAGCGAGAAAGGTCAGAAGCCTTCACGAGTAAGACAACAAATCTTCATCCCACGACCCACTACACACATGCAAGAGGGGAGGGTCTGCATGCTAATGAATTCTCGGGGGTGTAATGAATATGTATCTGAATTTCGAGAAAACTATTGATTATGTACTAGCTTGGCCTATATCTGTAGCACAATTTTTCCTGACGATGTGCAAGTTAGGAGGAGTGATCCCCCTTGCACCCGGTGTCTGCGCAGCTCTGATTAAAACATACCTGCTTTATAACTACTTTGTGGTTATAGGGTTTGATTCTGCAGTCAACCCGCTGTTGCTGTTGCCACTGCTGAAATGTACCACCCACTATCTCAATGTGCTCACATCCACAGTTTGTCCTCCATCAATATTCAAGCAAGCACTGATGAATGTCAATGGGTGCCATTTTTCCACAGGGAGAAATTCAATGACACATCTTTTCTTCATACACACTTCTGTGTCAGATGCCATTTTGTCAGAATGTGCCTCTGCTGCCATCTGTCACATGGCAAAAACATGTAATGGGATATTGGTGGGAAGGGTCAGTTTTTTGCTATTCACAGGACTGTGTTCAGCTAGTGTATCAAAATGCATAAAATAATTTCCATTGAGTCAGCACTGTACTGTTCACTCTCCTTGTCCTATTTCCAGCCTAGATAGAGTTAATAGTGCACCGATGTTTGGCTGTTGCTGAGTGATGTGTGCGCACCAGCTGCCACCATGATGACACATTGCAAGCTATGCTTGACTGTGTGCAGCCTGCAGGCCACAGGTTGGACATGCCTATATAAAGGCTACAGTGGAGGAAGCATTGTGTCCACAGCACTATCTCTATATTTTACCCTGTACCCTGATATTAGTACCTACTAAAATGTATAAAAAAGGCAAAAAAAGAAGATAATTTTAGGGTGGAGACAAGACAGTGGAGTTCTTCTGTTCCTGTATAGTTCCCTAAACATTTTTTTACTTAGACTTAAAAATTTATTAGCTACTTCATAGCTCATGCATCTCTTTCAGTCCGGTGTCAGAATTTCAAATTAAGAGGTGAAGTGTATGCTATGCAAAACAATCCATGTAGAAGTGCTGTATCATTCCCCTGGAAGAGGATATTTCCATTTCCTGTGAGGATGAGCTAACCAATAGGCTGAGGACTGAAAGAGCTAACATAATCTCTTCTCCCTTAAAGGAAAACTGCACCTCCACTTCATAAGAAGATCAACACCATCAGTGTCAAGTGTGCTGAAGAACGCTTAGCTTGTGGATCTTGACCTGGTTTTCACACAAGCCGGTGCTTACAATGCTCAGACATGTCCGGAGCGAGACGTGCCCAGAAATATGCCTGTAAGGTCTGGTGAATTCAAATCAGATCAGATTAGTATGGAATTGCCATCCCTCCAATATTAAACTCTTGGAGTGGAGCTCTGCACATTTTTGTCAATGTCTCACTTTAACAGCTTAAACTCACTCTGAAATTCACCTTCATTCCAGAGAAAACACAAAAAAATGCAAAGAAAAATTCCTATGACAGAAGATACCTGATTCTGTTTCCTCATTTATGCTGAAAACAGAAGCTGGATTGCAAAATCTCACAGCTAATTAACTTTTTATCTATATGAAATCTTTACAGATTCCCAGCTGCTCTGCTTTTATTTATTTCTTAATTTATTATAGATATATAAGCTGATGTATTTTACTGCTTTCATATGGCAGATAGTCTGTATGACCTTTTTTAAAAAAATCAAATTTTATTGGGTTCCTTTAAGCCATGTTATTCTCTCTTTGTTTTGAGTACCTTTGTACACATTTTAGATAATATCTCTTTGAAATATGCAGAATCAACTGAGCGATTATGTCATTCTTCGGTATTAATTTGAATTCATTTAAGGTAGCAATACTACTTCAAATTCTTGCAAGTTTTTTGCATGCTCAAAATGTTTTCTTGTGCTGTCAAAAACAAAACAAAAGAACCCCTCCTCTCCCCAACCCCTCTCAAAAAATCAGACAGTTGAACAGATGGAAGTCTGAAGTGGGTTGTTTTTTTTTTCACGCAGGTTAATATATCTCAGATCACTTCCTTGAGGTGGTTTGTTGCACAGCTGTATGACTGCATGTGCTTGCAGTTATGGGTGAAGAAATAAGCACCCAGGAATGAAGAGGTGGTGGGATGTCTCTTTGATGCTTGAGATGGCTTATGTCATATTAAACTGGTTCTGAAATTGCAGTGTAAAGCTGTTCCATTTAAATGTTATAGCCAGCACCTACTCCTACAGTGTGTCAGAATCTACAACAAAAAAAACAAGGAAAGGAATTCAACTAGACAAACACAGTTGTCACTAAAACAATCCCACCATAATCCACCATTATTTATTTTTGAATGGAATTTGGTCAAAAGAACACAAACTTGAAGTTTAGCAGGCAATTGATCTCTTTTGTTGTCTAGGAATACCTGCAACTTTAATAAACCTTCTCATTTGATATGAGGGAACAATTTTAAACTGAAAGAGGGAGATTTAAATTAGATATTAGGAAGAAATTTTTCATTGAGAGAGTGGTGAGGTGCTGGAACAGGCTGCCCGGAGAAGCTATGTATGCCCCATCTCTGGAGATGCATCAAGAGATGCCCCAGGTTGGATGGGGCTCTGGGCAGCCCGATCTACTGCCTGATTTAGTGGCTGGAACTGCTGTCCATGGCAGAAGGGTTGGAGGTAGATTATCTTTATGGTTCCTTCCAACCCAAAGCATTCTATGTTTCTATTATTCAAAATCAGAGCTTTATTTATTTATTTATTTTTTTCCCGCAGGTTACCTATGAAATTAGTAAATCCTTCCATTCATGATCATTTGGTTGGTAGCTCCTGCTCTGTGTTTTGGAGAGTTTAATAAGTATGTTTACAACTGTAATATCTGCTTAAGCATTCCTCTTAGTCTGACCCACTTTCTTGGCTTACAGCTGAATAGTGTAAGACATCTCTCTATAAAACAAAATAAGAAAGATAAAGCCCAATCCTTCATCAAAGAAGGACACTGCTTTCATTGTAAATATGAATACATACATTTAAACTTATATATCTGTTCTATTGTGTAGAATATAAATTCTAAGAACGTTCTTCAGAAAAGCTAAATTTGTCTATGTGAAGTGAGGTAGTCAGAATAAACTGAATGCTTTCTCTAATAAAATGTTTAGGGCAAGTGAGAGCAGAAAGAATTTGCGAATATTTATTTGAGTGAGAGTGAGTCACTTGGATAACACTTGAAATAATTTGTTTTAAATAAAGGAAAAAGATCACAGTAAAAGCAATCTTTAATCATAGAATCTTCAAAATATTTAAGAAATGATATTTTTGTGAATGGCTATGCCATTTAAAACCTTAATCTAGGCATATCTGTGTCCATCTTTGAACTTTTACAAGGTGGTTCTTCTGCTGATAAAAAGTGCAGTCATCCATTACTGGAAAAATACTACTTAATTGTGAGAAATGGAAACTACACATAACAGTAAGTTTAAAATTTATCATAAAATGAGACATTCTACTGAAACTCGTTCATGCAATTCTGATTATTTTAAGTATAGAAGAGTCCGTGCTTTGCATTCTTCATATTCCAGGTAGGCCTCTACTGGTATATTAGGACATAGAAGCTGCCTTTTAAGGAGTACACTCATCTTATTTGGTACTGAAGAAGCTTTTCTGAATACAGTCTATATAGATATTTCTTTCTGCCCACTACCTTTCCCCTTGCCTCCAAAAATTGTCTGTGTAACCAGACAGTGAAACTGAATAGAAATGAATATGTAAAGAAGAAAAATTCACTCAGAGAAACCATTATTCCAAAAATATGCACTTCAAGAGAACATGTCAGTTCATGGAGATGGTCTTCCAAAATAATTGTTCATGTGTACCAATATCACAGCAAAGAAAATCAAAGCTCATAATTGAGATGTTAGTTTTAAAAGCATATCTCTGATCAATAATTCTAGAGTAGATGCACCCTAGATACTGTGAATGAGTATATATCATGTAATGATCATGCACTGCTGAGTATTGCATTCACTATTGTGCATTCACTAAGGTCTCTACCTGTAATCAGCTGGGCATCTCTTTGTACTTGGATTCATTGTTAGCTTCACAGTGTGTTAAAATAGTAGGTTGTGAAAGATATATTTCCATGAATACTTTCTAGGTTCTTCCCCTCTGTCTGCAATTGTAGAAGCAATTGTTTGTGGTTGCTTGAATAGATGGGATTTTTCCCTATCAGTTCTTCACACAGCAGACTACATCATGCTGTGTCCAGTCAGCATATCGTTGAGAAATGCTACAAAGATATGCATTCAACAGCTGGAAACATTGCATATGCCATGCTTTGAACTCACACTCCAGTAAGGGAAGATGATTTTGGCAAGTTAAGAGTCTGTCAGTCACAGTAATTCCTGAGTCACACAAACCACTTAAGCTGTACAACATGTGTCAGGATTAATTGCTTACTCCAGCTGCTTTTGAAGAAAAAAAATCTGGAGTCAGTACTTCCTATACTCACCATTTTGCTGTAAAACTGGGAAAAACAAAACAAAGGAAAACAAAGCCAGCAACAACAAAACAAAAAAAAGGTTTATATTTTGGAATAGATTAAACTTATGCAATTATGTCAAGAAAGTATTGTGTGCAATGATCAAGTAACTAAGCCACTGGGAACTCCCTGCCAATCGAGGACAAAAGCTGTGCCAAAATTCCCTCCCTGCCCTAAGAGCAAGACAGAACTGAAGTCAACATTCCTTTCTCAGGCAAGTTCATAGACATTGGTAGGTACAAGCTGTATTTCCATTTTATGGACATGACATACATCAAGTTGGAACATAAATACCAGTGAGAAGAGACTGGTAGCTGAGCTGAATCATCAAACAGATGATTAGCAACAGCTGCATCTCCTGTTTTGAATGTAATGTGCAGAAGGTGAAGGTGAAATTATGGAGGAAAGAAAAGGGTGACAATCTACTGCCTCATTTTTGCCTCTCCACTTATGTAGGCAAAATCTATGTTCAATCCTATCAAAATAGTCTCCACATTTATCTTGTTCATCCTTGGTTTACAATTAATTTCAGCCTGAGGACAATATAGACTTTAAGGCACGCTTGCATAGAATATTTTGCACAGACATTGTGTAAAAACATATTTAAGAGTTAATGGACTAAAATAGAATTGATACACCTAAAAAAGTATACAATATGCTGTAATTTTTATATCCCAGTGAAAGTTTGCCTTTCTCCATGAAATCAGACATAGAGTAATATTGTGGAATGGCAACAAATTGTTATTAATCCCAGTGTACCTTGTGAAAATGGACAGAGATTGGCGTAGCAGTTATTGAGCTACAAAAGAGGGAAAGCAGCTACTTACACTACTTTAAAGCATAGAGGCTTCGCAGAAGATGGAGAGAGGGTGATGGGAGAGCAATGAAACTTAAAGGGCCAAGAAAGAGAGGAAACAGAATGACATGACAGCAGGTCATGACTGGGATGGAGAAGGAAAACAGTGAAAGAAATGACGTGTTTAAAGCACATACTTAAAACAATAAATGTTTCACATTCCCTGACGATATGCAAGAGGTGTTTTGTTAGGTTAAATGGTATTTGCTAGAGTAGGGACACACCTGGGAGATCTGGAAGTGGTCTCTGCCTTGTGGCGCAAGAGAACAGGGGTTTAAGTACTGCACAGTGCAGGAGCCACATGCAATTTGTATCTGTCTCTTTTATGGTACTATAAATTGGTTTCACTTAAGTATATATGCTAACACTAGGAAGCGACTCCAACTAGTAAATACACAGCATTTAGTCATGCAGTTTACCCATTAACAAAAAAAGTATAAATCTGATTTTAACACAAGTTTAACAAAGTATGCTATCTGAGATCAAGAAGATTCACTGCATTCTGTATTTGACAGATCCTTCTAAATGTCAGTTTACAAACACACAACTTTTAACAGGAAATCTCTATCTCTCCTTACGATAATTTTGCTCCTTTAAATTTCCTTTTCCTCTGAGGAAAATACTCGCTTTCACAGACTTGCTTCTACAACCCTTCTCTAAGTTCTATCTTGGCATGCTGACAAATGCTGCTAGCAAAGAAAGGAAATGAGTGGTTGAGATTGCAAAAGGAGTAGGTAAGACATCAAGACAAATGTTTATTCACATCTGTACTGTCCTCATACATCTAATAGTACAATGGGGTGGGGACACTGCCCTTGGCACCAGGCAGGAATTTTTTGCTGCAAATTGGCTTATATTAACTTGGACGCTTAGGTGAGATGATATGATATCACCCTTTCATCTATAACGCCCATCTACCTCCCGCTCTCCTCTCCTCTCCTCTCCTCTCCTCTCCTCTCCTCTCCTCTCCTCTCCTCTCCTCTCCTCTCCTCTCCTCTCCTCTCCTCTCCTCTCCTCTCCTCTCCTCTCCTCTCCTCTCCTTCTCCCCTTCCCCCTTCCCTTCCTTTTCTTTTCTTTTCTTTTCTTTTCTTTTCTTTTCTTTTCTTTTCTTTTCTTTTCTTTTCTTTTCTTTTCTTTTCTTTTCTTTTCTTTTCTTTTCTTTTCTTCTCTTCTCTTCTCTTCTCTTCTCTTCTCTTCTCTTCTCTTCTCTTCTCTTCTCTTCTCTTCTCTTCTCTTTTCTTTTCTTTTCTTTTCTTTTCTTTTCTTTTCTTTTCTTTTCTTTTCTTTTCTTTTCTTTTCTTTTCTTTTCTTTTCTTTTCTTTTCTTTTCTTCCCCTTTCCCCTTTCTCCTTTCCCTTCCATTTTCCCACAACTGCCATGCCATTCTCAGCAAAAATAATAATAATTACACAATTGGCCAAATGCAGTAAAATATACACAGGTTGTCTTTTTTTTTCTTTCAAATTGTTACAGATAAGAAAAAAAAAATCTGAGAAATACTGAACGTTGTTTTTATTCTGAAAATATTTAATTAGGACCAAAACCTTCAAATTCTCCAATTCTTACATCTACAGTGTTATTTAGGATATTTTAGGTTTTAGTTGCTGTAGCTCATCCTAGCTGGCAGCTTCTGCAAGGGATCATTCAGCAGCTAGCCTGATGGCAGTGCTTACAGTCTGTTATAGTTGCATATCACCCATGCATCTGTTGTAAAGAGGAAATAGATGCATTGTTTTGTGTGTTATGATCCCTCTGTTGCTGGGAGACTCACAGCTGCCTTAATCAACTAATTTCTAGCCCCATGTAGCTTTAGACCAGTAAAATACCATGGAACAAATGAGAACATCTGCTCAGTGGTTTATTCAATGTTTAGTATTTCAAAGAAAGATAGCTCTAGTATTTACTGTATTGGGATTTCTGCATATTTGATATGAGTGGGATATTTTGGTGGAAAACTATAGCTATGAATGGGAGATAAACGTATCATTTAGCATAAATGACGTGATGGTTTTATGATACTGTGATTTATAGAAATCTTAATAGATCCTTCAAAGTAGAATTTCTGACTCTGATGACTACATAATGTAGTATGAAAAGCAAATGTTTTTGCTTTGGACTTTTGTTCAGTACTATTGGTTATATTACTGTTATGTTTGATATAGAATCCTGAAGTAGGAGCATTTGATCCTTCGTCATATTGTCTATTTCGTGTAATTTAGGAAAAAGCTTAAGCTAAGAGTCAGGCTCAGGGATAGCTACGGGAATAAGTGAAAGACTGTGTACATCAACAGATTCTAACTGATTGTCCTGATTGTCTGTTACATTTTTTTTAGTGAGCTCCCTGTGCATCCTCCCTACCATCACCAAAGGGGGTTTCCTTCCTGTGTTTAAGCCTTGCTCAGAGATGCTACAGCTGTAACCTTGAATCAGAGACAGTGTCATGAAGACACCCAGTATGTGGGAAGGAACTGTGGGAAGCCTTGTACAGTGCCTCCTCAAGAGAGGCTTTTGTACTGCTGGCCATGCTGTGTCACTGAGCTTCTGGTTCACCTTCCTTTGCAGAGCTACCTCCCTCTGTATCACTCAGCAGTGACCTTCTTCACTAACCTTCATATTTATTTGGCTGGGAAGCTGGAAACCTGCAGGACTTCTGGAAGGAACAAATGGGATTTAGGCTTCAGAAATGTGCCCATGCCCTATTTTTTTTTTTTTTTTTTGTGAAATCTGTGTCCCAGAGGGTTGTCCTGGAACTCAGCTTTCATTGCATCAGCCAACTCTAGCAGCCGTTCAACTCTGCACAAGGACCATTCATCCTCCTTCTGATAGTCAATTTCTCCCATGAGTGAGAGAGCTTTGTTTCAGGTTCATACTGGCTGTTTTGCTCTTCCAGAAAGCCTCTTACAGTGCATAGTTGATATTCCTTGCCAAGAAGTAGTGACTGTCCTGGCTAGTGGATGAGGCTAATAATGTTCTTCTGACTGTCACTGGCATTCACTATCAATTTACTTCAGATGTGAGGTTCAGAGTTTTTCTTCATTCTTCTGAAACAAATTTGGAAGGCAACTTTAGCCTACGCATACAAATACACTGTTATAACATGGTATTATGTGAAAATCTGTCAAATAGCAGTTTGTAGGAGTCCAGGCTTTCTCACCAGCATTACAAGTGCATTTGAAAGCAAATTACAGCCAACATTATAATAATGTGTCAAGTAATATAGGAACATTATTTTATATGTAGCACCTATCTAATGACATAAAGACTGCAGAGTCTTATAAAAGCATAGAAATATTTGCAGCCAACCCAGTGTTTTTAGGACTTATTATGCTCATTCATGTTTTTTTTCTTCTTTAGTACAGTCACTGAATTCATTTCCCACTCAAATGGAAAAACACTGAAAAAAGCCTTGTGCAGGATGAACCATTTTATTTACTGAAGTTGGTGTTTTTTTCTGTGTTTTGAAATTACACGTTTTATGTCAGCTATTTACCAGAAAGATACTAGCAGAAGCATTGACAGAAGAGTCATCATCTTTATACAATGATGACAAAATTCTCAGTGCCTCTCAACTTTTCAGGCCCCAGAGCTCATCTGTTATCCTGAAAAGTCAAAATTCTGAGGGTGATCAAAATTCTGTTTTGCAAATGCATTGAGCAAACATAACAAGCTGGTACTGGCCTTGGCAAATAACCACATTGTGTTTATTTATCTGAGTACATAATTCAGACTGCTTTTCTCAAGTTCTTGTGCCAGTAGTATAATCCACTTTACCAGGCTCTTGCCAAGCACTTCATGAGCTAAAGTGAATCAGCACATATTTGACAACTATTATAGTGCATCCAAGTCATACTATTATCATGGCAACAACTTTTCTCAACTCTAGAGAGCTTTCTCACTTGCTTTTCCCATTTGTGTGCCAAATTCTCTCCTGAATTTTACTTTATTTTCTCACTTTTCACGATGTGGCCCTTATGATAGAGCAATCTGCTCTTTCAAGCTTTCTGTTTTAAAAGAGGATGACAGTTGCCTACTTTTTTCACATGCTGTAGCTCTAAGTTTCTGAAAGGCTTCATTTTTTTATAGTTTTTACATTTTAACATTCCAATTTGAGGACACCATTTGCTACATATAGTTATCTTACCTTTCCTTTGTATCGTGCTATGATTTTGCTGAAAGACTGAGAGTCAGGGAACCACAGAATCACAGAAAGGCTGAGATGGGAAGGGATGCCAGGTCCAACCTCCCTGCTCAAGCAGGGTCCTTTGGAGTACATTAACCCTGATTATGTCCAGATGGCTTTTGAATAGCCCCAAGGAAGAAGACTCCACAACTTTCTGGGCAACTTGCTCCAGTGTTCTGTCACCTTCATGTTCAATTGGAACTTCCTGTCTTCCAGTTTGTGACCATTGCCTCTTTTCTTATTTTAGGGCACCACTGAAAAGAGCTTGGCCCCATCCTCTTGACACCCTCTCTTCAGATACTTATACACATTGATCAGATCCACCCAGAGCCTTCTCTTCTCTCTGTTCATTATATGAGAGATGTTTCAGTTCCTTCATCATCTTAGTAGCCCTCCAGTGTTCTCTCTAGAAGTTCTAGAAGTTCTAGAACCCAGAACTGGACACTGTCTTCCAGATATGGCCTAACCGGGGCTGACTAGAGGGAGAGGATAACATCCCTCACCCTGCTGGCCACATTCTTCTTGATACACTGCAGGATACCAGTGGTTTTCTTGGCTCAAGGGCACACTGCTGGCTTATGGATGTAGATAAGATGCACCATTTTAGGTTCATATAATGAGCCTAGGTCATATATATTTTTTTTCTTTTTGTAACAATATAAGTAGATATGAGTAGATGAACATAAATTTTGCCTAGCAAAAATTAAAGTCATTGTTTTTGACAGATTTGAAAGATCTCTGGAATCATTTTAGTTACTGTCTGAGTTTGTTCTGCAGGTTTTGTGAAGCCTTTTTTCTTTCTTTTTTTATTTTTTTATTTAGAGAATGAGGATAAAATTAAAATAGAATGTTTAGAAAAGCCATCTGTAATTCAAGACATTCTCCTTACAGGTTTTCAAAGATGCAAAACCTCTGCTAGCAGAGGTAGGTGGCACTGATGGTAAAGCACATGACAATACTCGTTAAGCATCATAAAGTGACTTTTGGTTAACAATATTTGCAAAACCTAGTGTTTAGCTGTTTGAAGACTGAAGTAGACTCCAAATCATTTGATCTATATATGGATTTGTTCCATCACTGGATCTTCCTTAGGCACTCCAACCATGGGATAAATTGATTACGAAATTTTAGTTGTGAAATCCAAACCCATGTTTTTTCACTTTTTATTGTAAGAGGCAAAGTATGAGCTCAGGAACATTAGTAATGGAAGTATCAGGTATGTATAGTTTCACTCTAAAATGCTGGACAAAAGTAAATCAATTAGTTTAGAAATTTTACTCCTTGCTATAAATGAGAATGCTCTTGAAAAGGGAAAGAGATTATTATAATTATTTTAATTACAGTTGTATGAAAACTTAGAAGTTTATAATTTTCTTCTTCTTCATTTTGGAATTTGATTTTTGCTTCTCAGATATAAAGTTTCCATGAGATGGTGTGTGAACTACAACACATGCATGAGTACTGTTTTTAAAAAATCAGCACAACTTCTGAGTTTAGAGTTTGATATATACACAGATGTGGTTCACAGATGAGTTAACTGTAATTCCTATAGTGTATAGAGACAAATATTTTTTTCTTTAATTACTCTTTTATTTCATGCATTTATTAAAATGTAATTAAAATTTTGCATAGAACAGAATGGTTAAATGGACAGTAGATAGTTTTTAAGAACAAAGTTGTATCAAGGAAAGAAACAGAGAATATGGCAGTAAAAAGAACAGCAGGAGAAGCAAATGTAAAACCATCTGTCAGCTAAGTTTGGCCAATGCTACCTCTAGTAGAATATGTTCCATTGCTTTGGCATCTGGATTGTCCTTTGTAACAATGAGAAACTTTTGACAGTTACTGCATTTTGTATGTGTGCATAGTTTAACTGTGATCATTTCTGCAGAAATCAAGACTCAGCAGAAGCCAACACATGAAAATTAGGTAGATAGAAGCCTTTCAAAAATAAAATACAAACAAGTAGTGAAAATATTTTGCATACATTGTAACTCATTAGAGGAGGCATGTGTAAGTTCTATGTCTTTACAATAAGTCTCTGGGAAGATGTATGTAACGTGCTGTTGTTTCACTTTAAACTATTGTGTTAAATAAAATACATAGTACCCTGAGCAGCACAAAACAAAATTAAAGAAAATTTGTTGCTTTGCGTAATTTATAGCACAAATCAGAAGAGCACAGTTTTATAAACACTCAAAATATTCTGTCTGGACTGAATAAGAAAAGCTTCGAAAAGAAGCCATAAAAACAAACACTTAGAATATTTTAAAAGCTAAATGACAAATGCTACTCTAAGTGGAATTATTTATTTAAAGAAGAGAGAAAAGTCTATATTTCATGAGTTCTTTTCAGAAATTCACTGTTCTGTGCAAACACGGGCCTAGGAGATATTCAGATACCATGATAACAAATAGCATATCACCTTTTTGAAATATATGTTAATTACAGTGCTGAAGCATTGTACCATGTGTAATATCATACAAAAATTTTGAGCTCAAATTTTCATAAGCCTGTCTGGAGCTCCAAACAGTTGACAACCTCATTTTAAACATCACTATGGAACTGTTTTTAAATCAGAAAATCTAAAAATATGCTCCTATTTCTCAAGTTGGGAACTAAATCAGCAGCTTTAGCTGCTTGAAATGTTTGATATTAGTTTTTATCTTGAGTGTGAATATGCCAACTCTTCCTGCTATCAAATGTGTTTGCACTGAAATCTTGAGCTGAAAAACAATGATTAATGAAGTTTTCTAGTACTCATTCCAAGTAATAGAATGACTTTAAACTTTGCCAGAATTGGTCATAGAGGACCAAAGGCACTTCAGTAGAAGAATGTAGAACTCCATATTCCTTTGTATGCTGTTATATTTTTAGAACTGTGTGAAACCCAAGCATTCTCAGGAAACCTGAGAATAGAGTTACAAATTTTCCTACTGCCATAAGGATGAGGAATCAGAGCCTAGTCTGTTGTTGTAATCACGAAAACACAAAAGCTGAAAATCATACTTCAAACTCTGAAAGCCTTTCAAATTCTCTTTCCGCTTACAATTTGTTAGACTTTTATGTCAGTAATAAGAAGCTCCATTATTTCTTCCTTATTTCTTCCTCGGGATGACTTATAATGGACAGTCAATGTCGTGCATTTTAAAAAAGCCAGGAGCAGCGGGTGAGGTGAGGAGGCAACTATTATTAAAACCAGGTGTGACTGTGTGTGTATGTGTTTATGTGTGATGTCTGTTTTTTTTTTTTTTTTTTTTTAAGGTTCTCAAAGTGACCTAGTGGAGAATTGGAGGACTGGAGCAAACGACAAGAATCGAAGAATGAGGAAATAAGTGGGGGATGTGAAGAGCTTCACTGCTGGGTGGCTGCAGATGTTGGTAATGGTAATTTGCATGACTCTCTGCAGATAGGGTATACATTTGTGCAATTAATCTGCAGTGTAGGGCAGCCAAGAGGAAGGACAACTGTTAAGAAATTTGTAATTAAAATATCTGTAATTTGTGTCAAGACAATTAAAGGGCAACAGAGGCAAGTCAGGCTTAAAGCAAAATTATAGTTAATTCTATCCTCTGGTCGTTTAGCAAATAAGTTTGTCATTTAGCCAGTAATGACAACTTAGACTGTTTGTCAGCAGGACATCACAAACCTTTTCATGGACGGTGTGTTTTTCTTAACTCTATGAACCACCTTTGGCTGAATGTAGCTTCTTCAGAAGAGTGCAGCAAAGAATAACTCTGGTATTGAAGACTACTAATTTTAGAAGTTTTGTACCAAAAGACTATACAAATATGGTTCTATAACCAAGGTTACATTTTATGTTGGTTATATCTGCAAAATGTTCAGCTAGGCTCCTGACGGCTTATGTACTTTTGTCAGTTCTTTCATGCTCAGTATATTATGCATGCTTTTGTGAAGACACTGATTAAACAGCAATCTGGGAAGATGTATGGCAAACAGGAGTTTATGTTCTTATATGCTGTGTTTTAACTTAACAGTGCACCTTCTCCTTGTAAGGCTCAAATGTTAGCACAATAATGTTTCTCTCCTAAGTAACTCAAAATATATCCAGTAAGGGCTAAGCTGCTTCAGACAGTCAAAGCATGAGACAAAGCCCTGAAGTTATGCTTAGTTCTCATATTCTTTCTCCTTCACCTCCTTTGCTCTGGTTTCTGTAATAATACCTTCCCTTTTGGATTAGATGTCTGTTGCTAAGAAAGCTCAGCAACAATTTTTGCAAAAAAATCTGTTTGTTCCAAACCTGCTCCCAGGCAGCAGGGTATAGGATTTTCTTTTGTTATTTTGTTTGTTTTTCTACATTTTTGCTGCTATTCCGATGCCTTTTATTTTCCCAGATAAGAAAAAAAAAAAAAAAAAAAAAAAAAAACCCACATATACATTACACTGAACTACACTGCACAGCATAAATGGTTAGATTGTTAAAAATTTTCCCTGAATTGACTTTTGCAGAGCATCTTTTACCCTCTTCCCCCTCATGCTGTAAGGCAATCCTGATGAAAACAAGTTAAGAAAGGAAAGAGACGTTATATCAATTCAGTGAAATCCAATATTTGGAGAGCAAAACATTTACACTTAGCCATCATGTGTTCCTGATTGAGGCTGCTTTGAAGGCAGTGTATCACCTGCTCACGCAGCATTTGGTTCTTTTAATTTCTTTCATGCTTCATGTAATCAAATGCATCTTGTTATTTTTTCTCAAGCAAAATGCTCTTATGGACATTGTATTTGCTTCTTCTATTCAATTATTTAGTGATTGTAAAAATTAGTGTCAGTAGTTGAAGATTTATTTCTTAAGTATTTCTCAGATAAACCTCTAGTTTTCATTATTTCAGTGACCGGTTCTAGAAGTCTTACAAACAGTTTTAAAGGAGAGAGACCTAAACCATCTCTGAGGTTGTTTGTGCCAGTGGATTTTAATGAAGTTGTCATAGTTCTTCAAGGCAACACCTCTGATCTTGACCTACATGTGCAAAAATATAGTGTTTTGTTTAAAAACTGGTACAACTAATCCCCTTGTTTACTGTAAAGACAGCTACAAGTAAGCAAACAGAAATGTTTTCAGTCATACTGGGAAAAGATTGTTCACTAAGAAGTGTGGGAATCAAATATTATTTCAGCATCAGAACAAAATAAGAATTTTGTTAATTTCATGGCCTCTGCTACCATTTGGGTCCTTTATTAGAGCTAATAGTTCTTTTCAGGAGACCTTTCTACTTTATTGGAGTTCTCTGATAAGTTTTCATTGCTAATCCCCTAGATAAATCTTCCCCAACAACACATACTCAGTATATAAGTAAAGTAATATGTATGTCTATATCTATCTATCTATCTATCTATCTATCTATCTATCTATCTATCCATCCATCCATCCATCCATCCATCCATCCATCCATCCATAGAGATTAGGTAGATGGAGTAAATTATTAGAATAGAGAATTAAAGGATATATATATATAAGCTAGTAACAACTTATGTATAGCCAGCATTGAAAATATATGTCACACACATTTTTAGAGTATCCTGCACAAATTAAAAGGACAATTCATTACATGCCTCAGGGAGTGCCTGAAGAAGGTACTGAGGAAGATCGGGCACCTCCCCTCCGTATTCTTTGTTTAACAAAGACTCTGAAGAAAATCACCATATCAATATGAATAAGAAGAGTGTTGAGACATCTTGGAGACGACAGGACTGACACCAGATAACAAATAAATTAACAAATATAAATCTTCTGATAAGATTGTGAACCTGGGGTAGCCAGCCAGTTGTGAAACAGGGGAGCGGGGGAGGCAAGGGGGAGAAAACAGCGTAAAAAACTGTCATGTCGTGTTCATAGGTGCTCCTGCTTGTGAGATGCCCGCCATTGGAATTGCAAATAAAATTGGCTTTTATCAGAGATACTGTCCTGACAAAAATTATTTAGATATTTCCAACATATTCTCCTGATCTATGCCAGTTCTTGTGCAGCCAACTGTGCAGTGAGACACCTGTGACAGTCTCAGATGGTTCTGATGCCAATGAAAACAATCAGTGGGAGCCTCATCCCTGAAATATTTAAGAAAGAGCCCCAGCTACTGAGGAAAGGGGACTTCTAAGACAATTGAGAAGTGGAGGAAGCACAGAGGGACTCTTGCTGGGGGCATGGCTGGAGACAAACTCTGGGAAGGTGCTTTGTGACAGTGAAGGAACTTCTGAGAGACCATGGCTGTGGGACACCCACACCAAGAGGTGATAACCCAAGGAGAAGGAGAGGTGGTGGACTGATGTTAGTCTGGGGAAAGGACACAAAAGATGCTACCCTAAATATTTCATTATTTGGGGTGTTGTTGAATTCCCTCTCCAGCAATGCAATGTTGTGCAACAATCCCCCCATTTTACTATTCCTTTCTCATCTTTCACCACTTTGCTTATTTCCAATGACTCTTCCTTCTTTCTCTGTTTCTGTTCTCTAACACCAGACCACTTCTTCTTGATCTATAGTGGATATGTCCCTTCAATTCCCTCCTGTCTTGGCTCTAACAGTAGTTCTTCTTTCTGATCTGCAGTAATGATGGTACTTAAAAAAGAAAAAAAAAATTACCTTTGTTCTCAACACTTTCAACTTCTCTCGTACTCCTTAAATGCTCCTTTCCGTCTGAAAATGGGCAGGTACATCTCATCAAGAGCCATTCAAAGTGGATACAGCAATTGTTGAACCTGTTCCTTATCATTTGTCTTGATTCCCGCTTTCCCCCTTTTTTATCCTTCTTTTGCTTTGTCAAGGGGGACTTCTGTGATGTAAAAGTAAAGGAAGAAATCACAGTACCTCTTCTTTATTACATATTTTGGGGTCTGAATATGTAAAATACCAGTCAGAAATGACATCAAGTGGAAAAAGATCTAGAGAAGATTCCATTGCCTGCCTGGAAAGAACAAGACTTTTGCCCCTGATTAGTTACTTGGCATTAATGTCCTCTTGGCAGAACTGTTGCTGTGGCCAGCTTCTGGGTTTCAATGAATTGCCTGAGGCATGGGCAGTGCAGGATGGCTAGTGCTCTGTAGCCAGCAGAACTCTGTTCCTGCCTGCACATTAATTAGCTAACTGCATCTAAAAAGTTTTGTGTCTTCTCAAAGGACAGATTTCATTTCCACATCTTCCCTTCTTCTGAATTATGCATAAATCCTGGGGAGAAAAAAGGAAAAAAAAACAAAACACAACCACACAAGAAGATGGCACGGCTGTCACTGCAAATAATTATTTCACAAGTCAGCAGCACCAGCTCTTGTTAAAGCCCCAGTGCACTGTGTGCCAGTAAAACAAATTAACCCAGAGCAGCATGCTTTTGCATATGAACCAATGGTGTCAGGGAGAGAAGCAGGTAAAAACAGGGTCTTCTTTGAGGTTGCTCTCATAAAAAAATCTGCTGAAAAAAACAGATTGTACGCTGGGCTACATTTCTTACTTTCCACCAAGTCAGTAAGAGCTTTTTGGTGTGAAGGTCCTGAGCTGTCACCTGATGTCAATTTAAAGAGACAGATGACTACCCACAAAGTGAAAAATAATGTAGCATTATCCCCTGAGGTACAAACTCCAATAGAAATCAGAAAAGAAAGCTGCTCTAGAGAGGAGAGAGAGCAGTGCTGACAGTGGTGAAGTTGACAAGAGTCTCATTTTGGAGTTGGCTGCGTTGATATGGCTTCGATAGTCCCCAGTCTCCATTACAGCTGTCAGTTCCCTTCTCCCCTTTTCACTAGCTTCTGAACCTATCCTTCTTCTCATGTCATATACTGCAAGCCCTTCTTTACAATTAATACTTTAAATTAGCACTCTAATGCTTACTAGTTTTTAATTCAAAATTTCAACAAATGAGCATCAAGAATCATCCTTCTTTCATGTCTGTGGTTCTTTTCATTAGACTTTTCTTGAGGGCTGCCATTCTCATCTCTGTGTTCCTCTTTTTTTTCTCCTCATATCTTTCTATGTCACTACTTCATAAATTATGAACAACATTCCTCTTGTAAGAAAGCTCTTTACCGCTCATCTTCTGGGCTGGCATTGAGAAAATGTACAAGGAAGCAGATGTGAAGAAAATAAAGCCCCTGAGGATTAAATACTTTTAGGAAAAAAAAAATAGGCACCTTAAAAATATTACTATCTCTGCCCTCTTCCATACCTCCACTGTGCTACAAATGCTCTCAGGTAGTTCACTAATGAGTAAATTTCTCTGTGACGTACTCTGGTCACAACAGAAATTTTTCAAATGGATTTTTATCGTTGTTATTTTTAGCTAAAGATCTTTGTGTACACATATAAATAAATATATATATATATATATAAGTTTAGTCCAGAATTCTGTGAAATAGTATCAGCTGAAATGATGTTCTATCTTGCAGTTTCACAGCCATAGAATGTCCTTTTGCCAGAAAAAAACCATGACCATTCTTGTTTACATATCAGAAGAAGTTTAAATAGAGTAAGCTTATTGATCTTATGTTTAATTCAGGATCTTTGTGCATCACTTTCTTTATAGCTTTTTATATAGATTCATATAAACTGGAGGTCTCACAAATTAATTCTATACATTTCTGCTCTTTGATAATATGGGAAAAATAGAATAATATTCCACCTATTTTGAAAGTCATTCCTGTAGACTTGAATATGAACTGCAGTACTAAAAAGAACCAGATTTATATGTCATTCTGTTGGCAAACAAGTTTTGTCTAAAACAAGATGCATGTTATTATTTAACCGGGTGAAGAGAGATATACAATGAACTCTTGCTTAACAAGCAAGTTATAAGCACATGGGATTCTGGTGAGGCTAGAGTTACAACCTGCTGCAAAATTTCATGTGGATGATCTATGTTTTTTCTTTTTATTTTGGAGTTGTTTAGTCTGAAAATTTCATCCATTTATAAAGGTGACTTAATGGTCTTGCAAATTCTCTGCTATCAATTAGAAAGGATGGGTAAGCAGAGGCTAAAAATAAGAATTTCGGTCTTCTGTAGTTCCTCTGAACCCCTGAAAGAGTTCACACTTTCCGCTGACATTCTTAGTACTTGAGTTATACTGAGATAGTGTGCAAAGAAGGGTTATTGTTATTAGCAGCTGTAACTTTTGTTGTCTTATTTTTATGCATTTGCTAGGAAAACTTTTTTAACCAGTATTGCCAAGGGGAGAATTTGACCTGTTTCATAGTCTTTTTTTGCTTGTTAGAGATAGAATTCTCATTAAATGCCTGATACTTTTTATTCCTGAAGCATCTTGGTATAGCTGGAAGCATATCAATTGATAATAGAACACCTTTAAAATAAATTCAGTATTAAATAAACACCTGTTCATTAAATCTGCAGCTCTCTCTTCAGTTTGGTAGCAGATGCTACTGCTAATGATACAGACTGTTTGACAGGCAAGTTAGATGCTAATGGAATGTACTAGAGATTAATCTGGATGCTTCAGAAGATTATATGCCAAAATAAATCCTGTATTTCTCACTGAAATAAAACAAGACAAATATGCTTGGGGGACTGAGTAAACTTTTTTTGTTGTTTAAAAAGACGTTACGCTTCACACCATTAGCCAGTATTTGAACTAGACTGTACTCAGCAAGAGTTCTGGCATTTTTTGAGCCTTTTATTTTCATACATGTAGCCTTGCTTAAGGGGTTATCTGGTCAAGGGAAATGAAATTTCAGAGGCACAAATAGGAAGTGGAGTTTGTTATAATATTACTGAGCTGCCTAGATAAAAAAAGAGAGATGCTCCTGGTCTTTTGCAAAAGGCTTATATTTAATGTTTAAACCAGACAAGTTTATACAAGTGCCCAAAGTGAACCTAAGTTTAATCTTTTCTTTTTTTCCCCTACGGATGTCGTTGGTAAAATTTAAGTTTTGTTACTTTAACAATTAAGCCTCAATGCTTAAAAAAAGAAAAGAAAAGAAAAGAAAAGAAAAGAAAAGAAAAGAAAAGAAAAGAAAAGAAAAGAAAAGAAAAGAAAAGAAAAGAAAAGAAAAGAAAAGAAAAGCTCTGAGCATAGTAGCATAGTCAGGGTTTCTTTCTTTTGAGATTGAGACAGACTGCTACTGAGAGACAATAACTCTTGTTTCTCTCCAAGTGCAGCTTCTGTTCTTACTCCTTCAGAAGCTGCCAGGAGCACTTAAGGAGAAAAAGTGACTCCAAGTGGACAATGGAAGTACTCAAAGAAAGAAAGAAAAAAAAAAAAAAGCAAAAATGTCAAAAGGGCTTCCCAAGTGACCTGGGAACAAAATGCCAGAAGAAAGTCAGAGAAGGTGAATGAGAAATGATTTAAAGAGAGTCCTCACCTCAACCTCTATATGTGCAGTGATATATCTTAGCCTTATCATTCAAGAATGAAATTTTGGAGTTGTAATAAATAGCGTATAAAAACCTTATATCATCTCCATGTCCAATAGCAGTCAGAAGTAGGATAAATGATTAGAAATCCCTTTCTACTTTATTTAAAACCATGGTGCACCAGCTTCTAGATTTTTTTCTTCTCAAAAATGTACCTTTAAAAGGTCCCGAGAAGGACAATAAGAACTATCAAAGGTATGGAAAAACTGCTTGTGAGAGAAGACATAAAATACTTTTGTCCTCTAATTATACTGCTCCTAAGATGCTTCTTATAGGCTTCAGTTGGGGACAGGATGCTGTGCTATGTGTATCTTTGTTGTGGCCCAGGGTAGCGGCGCTGTGTGTGTCATGGTGGGAGGAGCGCAGTACCAGGGTAGGCTGACATAATTAAATTCCACTGAAGCATAGTATTCACCACTGCTTTCCTTTGAAGAAGTGTTGGTCTCCTTTCATATATGAAGTATGAGAGTGCCTGAGACTGCAAAAGAATTCAGATTAAGAACTGCTTCATTAAGTTTTTTCCAAATCCTTGCATTATGCTTTCAATTTATTTTTCAAATGCTTAAATAACTTTTCCTAGTATCCTAAAGAAGTCACTATGCAGTAACATGTTTCCACCTGTATTAGGCCTAGCTCATGCTGCTGAAGCCACATCTGTGGGGACAAGTGGAATTTTGGCTTGCATCTTCATGTACTTTTTCAATTTTTGAATTTTGTAAGAAGATGTTAACCTTAGGGATATCAAAACAGCTATACTGGACACACAGTAAGAATGTAATTCCTTCTGTTATTATTTCTTCTTATAATGTAGTTTAAAGACTCATTTGTGGTATAGCCCCTATGGACGCTATTGCCTTTAGATATGGGAAAATACTTTTGATCAATATGTTCTGTTGTGTTTACAAACAGGTACAGAAAGGACATTATCTGTAATGGTAGCTGACTTCCGACAAGAATGGTGAAATTGAGAGCTTTGGTTTAGTTTTTATTTATTTGTGTTTGTTTGTTTTTCTCTCTGTCTCTTCTCTCTCCCCAGACACTTTTAAGACTATATTTCCTGGTACAGTTAATTAATTAGTTTGTTTGAAAACACAACTTTGTGTACTATAGAACATCTTTCAGATTAGTTGCTTTGCAACTAATAAGATGGTTAAGTGCAGCAGAGCATGCCTTAAGTCCCTAACCAGTCCAGATTAATAATGAGGGCTTAGCGCATAGCATGCTGTTCATTGCCCTACGTGAGAAAAAGGAGAGATTTTCTTGTCTCTGAACTTTGCTGAAGGCTTCCCATGGATGGCAGCCATCTCTCATCTGTTATTACCTGATTTTTATCTGCTGCTAATTTTTCCTTTCAGAGAGGTAGGTGGCTGACAAAATAAGTCAGTTCTCTCCATTTTTATTTTGGTAGAGAAATGAGCAAATTCCAGTCAGCTGGCTAAAACACTTCTCATTAATATATGTTTGAAATAAAGAATTTGAGCTGGATTGTTCATTGATAATAGTTCTCTATGACCTATAGCTGAAAACGTTCTTATCTCAGTTTTCACTTTAATTACAGCTTCCCCCTCACAATGTAGTCAAAGCTAAGCCTATCCTTTAAGAACTTCAAAAGGAACTTTAGTCAATTCTGAGTATTTTTTTTAACTCTCTGCTTCACTGTAGAATTAAAAGAGAACTGGCAATTTAATTAAAAAAATAATTAACTAGAATTTTTCAGTATTTTTAAAAACTGAAAGAGTGCTCAAGAAAATATTTAATCCCAAATATATTTTAGCTTCTCTTAAAACCAAGATGTATTTCACTATTAATAAGCCATAAATTCAGAGCTAAATTAATAAAGTCAGAAGGAGGCTTAACTAATGTTTTCAGCCTTTTGTGTTTCCAGACAGAAAATGGCTTTTTATATTTGTGTGTTTACAAACTATAGCTACTTCTTTCTGCAAGCTATTCTCTACAACTTCAGAGAATATAAACTTTTTTTTTTTTCTTAAGAGTATAATGCTCTACAATAAGTTATAATAGCCTCTTGACCAAGTAGAAACAAGTCATTTATACTGAGATATCCTCTGAATTACAGAATTTTGGAAATTGATAAATAAACACAAACCGCCAACAACCTGAAAATGAAAATAAAGCAATATAAAATGTACTTTTCCAACTTCGATTTATGCTTAATTATAAGAACTTTTGTGTTTATTACTGTTTATAACATTTCCACATAAGCTCAATTTGTAATATGTATTTTGTTCTGGTAGTCAACATAAACCTTAGACATGATGAAGAAAAAGATAATACAATTAAAATTCAGACCATTAAAATCTATATAAAATTTATATGTATTAAGATAAAAATTTTGCAACTTCAGTCTTCTCTACCATTTCAGTAGGAACTCTAAACTGTCCATTTCATAGAATGTATCATAGAATGGTTTGAGTTGGAAGGGACCTTTAAGATCATCTAGTTCCAACCCCCATGCTTTAGGCAGGGATACCTTCCTCTATATCAGGCTGCTCAAAGCTTCATCCAGTTTCAATGAAATCTCTGTAATATTAAGCAGTGGAGAAATTGGGCCATTGAAGTCCTTTAAAATTTGCCTAAAATTAATATGAAAATGTTACTAATTAGATTAATCTAAATCAACTGCTGTTACATTTCAAGAACACACATTTGTACAATAAAAGAGAAGGAAGTGTAAATCCTAAAAATTTAGTGGAAGTCAAATGTAGTGTTGAAGTTAAACCATATTTCATAAAAAATAGATACTTAAGAGTTTTAATTAGGTATGAAAGGCCAGAGAAAGAGAGGGCAGACTGACTAGTCAAACTTGCTTTAATGAAGCAGTTGGTCACATCTTTAGCTGTGTCCAGATTCTTTTTCAAATGAATCCCTGATGGTAAGAGGAAAGATCATTTTTTTGTATGTATTTCCTACTTGTCTGATTAATGGAAAGATACTGCCATAAATATTCTTTTTTAAGCCAAGAGAGCCTTTGTAATTGGTTTCTCCCTCTGTAGTTGCATGATTGGTCTTGAGGAAGACAAAAATCCCGCTGCCTTCGTGTGTCATCTCTTTCTTCTTTCTAGTTGTTAATACTTTATCTTGCTTCTGAAGATTACATATCTTTCATCATTGGGATTTTACAAATCTAGACAGTTTATTTACTCCCACTGGGTATTTTTTAGCTTATCTCTTTAATGAAAGGTCTTTCTTTTCACCAACATCAAGCAAAATAGACAGTGAAGAAGAATCCACAACACTGAGTACTCAATTACTTGATTTCAGCTAAGTGTCTCAGGAACCATAGAGTTTTAACCATCAATTTTAAGTACATTTAGCTTCATTTCTTTTTCAGTTTATTTAATTATATTAAATGTGAACATAGTAATTACATTTTTCTTAAGGGCTGTAAATCTTTTTCCATAGCAGCATTTTGATACTTAAGCACTCCCTCACATAAAGTGTGTACTATTTATATTCAAGAGCAGATTTTATTTGAATAGTCAAATAAGCATGCACACAACAGAGAATTCGGAACAAAACAAATAGCTTAAAAAAATCTTTATTGCCACTTATCTTCAGTGACGGTACTATGAAATCAAGATCTACTTTTTATCTCTATCCTCACAGACTTTTGTGATTTTGGATTTATGTAAGTATACATTTTTACATTAAAATCAAAACCTATAACCTACTGATTTTCTAGCAATGCCTTTTTGAACATCACTTTCTTATGTCATTTTAATTCAAAATATATTGGTTTCTAGAAAGCTTAAAAATGCACCACACTTTTTCATTACTTTTGTATATTAGACTAGTATGATGGTATGATTATGTTAGTAATGAATGTGGAATATTCATAGGAAACCTGTAACTTTACTTCATCAGTATGAAGGATATCTCTGTTAAACATTCGAGAATGGAGCTGCAACTTGGAAGAAAACTTAATTCTACCACTTGTTATTAAGGTATCAAAGTCATTTAATAGTGGATTTCTCCCATTTCTTTCAGTTGTGATAATATTTCAGAGTATAATATTATTTATTAATTCATAGAATAAATCATATTTAAACTAGTGGACCATTTGAGTTATTCCTTTCATGAAAAGATCATGAAGTCCTGTAGTTAAACTGTTAGAGCAATTAAAAAAAAAAAAAGTTTTGATCAAGTTCCATTTTTTTTCAAGAGAGATGAAACTAAGACAATTTCTAAGTGGTTGCTCATCCAGAGACCTTGCCATACTATAACTTCTTGTTCCTTTTTGATTCTGAATTCCTGACCATTTCCAACAGATAGAATTTGTAGTGTCTGTTGATAAATATACTCTACCTTTGGTTTCAGAGAAAGTATCTGATGGAATTAACATTAATTCATATTCTTTTTTTCCTAATGAAAAAAAGACTATGCTTTACCGATTTTGTAAGAGAGAGAGGCAAACTAATTTCTCATTTTCAATAACATTGTTCTCCATTCTCTCTTTTCAGGGAAAACAGATGGAATCCTCACAACTGACCTTATTCTGCTTCAGATCAGTGGTTACTGTCACATATAATTGCTTTAAGTAAAAGAGTTCCTCAGAGGATGCCAGTCAAGTGCTGAAAGGAGGGTGAAACACAGGGTTTTGATATTTCTCTGAATGGTTTCAGAATTTTATGAGTGTAATGTGTAAACAGAAAACAGTAAAGAAAAAACTGTTCTCAGCCTACTATGAAATCTATGTTACAGTGTCCTTGCTATTTTATAGGCAAAATGAATTCTTTATGACATCAGTTCAGTTTTCAAAGAGCATTTTGTTTATGACTAGATGTAAAAAATCGTATATTAAACAAGAACTTCAATTTATTATTTTTTGATATGTCTGTAAAAAAAAAAAAAAAAAAAAAAGACAAAGCTTTCATCTGAATGATATATTATCATAACGTTTTAGTGTCTGCCAAACACTTTAAACGTTATGAAGAGTGAATGCTCTGAGTGTCAACAAGGTTTTGAAATATGTATAATAAAAAAATTGAGAAATTGCATTTTCTTTTGAAATCAACATATTGGCTTGATCTTCCATGTATGACTCGGATGTTCAGAAACACTGCTACATATAACTGAATTCTATCCCTCCTATTGGTTCATTGCCCATTACTCTGACTTGATTATGAGTCTAATATATGTATAAGTGCTTATTATGTACATCCTTAGAAGATTCTGCTTTATACCTTATTCAAATTACTGTCAGACTGAACAAGCACTACATTCCTGTTAGAAATTAGATTTCTACTTATTTTCATTGTTTGTTTATGTTCTTTTTAGATTGGCATTGATATTACTAGTTACAGCTGTAAGTTGTTTATGAAATTGCAGTAAAACAGGGCTGAAAAGGTAGAGTTTTTAGTGTTTTTTTTTTGTCTGTCTGGACATCTGGTGTCCATTAACAACCAAACATTGTGATGGGTTATTCATCTGTGCTGATATTGCACAAAGGATTTTGCCACCTGTTTGATTTTTAATCACTGCTTTAAAAAATATTTAGAGAAAGATCTTTTATACTTTCAAGTTAAATGTGAAGGACATAATATCAAAATGTGTATTTTATCAGGCAGAGCTTACAGAATGTACTAAATCTCACAGTTTTCAATCTCATGAAGTTTCCTTCTTTAATTATGATTTTCTTGCAATTATTTGGAACTGAATGTTTGAAGACAATGAATACCATGTTAAATAAATCTCTGTAACAGGAAGTAGAGACTATTTATTTATTTATTTATTTATTTTCCCTCAGGTATTTGAAGACTTGTATTTTTATAATCAGAGAGATCCCCCACTATGATCCTACTACTGATTACCTACCAGGTGACACTGATTATTCCTAACCAGAATGAGATCACAATTAGTGACAAACTGAAAATAGGCAAGGGATAAAACCATATCAACAAACTTTAAGGAACTGTGGCTAAGAAAGTAATTTCTTCTATGCTACATGTATAAAAAATGGAACAAGAGGAGGACCTCTGAACTGTGTTTCAGTGATTTATAGTGGAGATTTAATCCATGAAGCTCAAGTAAATAGAAGTCACAAATTTCAGAGATTCAGTGAAATTCAGAATTGCAACTAAGATAGTACTGAGATTTCTTGAATAGTTAATAGAGTTAAGAGTTAATATTTCATTGGTTCTAGAAGGAAACATACCTGACAGTTTAAGTTTCTAAAAAAAAAGGGGTTAATCATATAGACAATATTCCTCTGTAATTCATGTTAATCAAGAAGGTAGCAGAAATGCTGAGTCACAGCTTGAAACAGTGACTAAGCACCTGGTGGGAAGGCAGGGCCAACCTAGAGGAGCTTGGGTGCGTGCAGTGCTCCTGAGTGACTGGAAGGAGTGGAGCCAGGATCCGTTCATTCCCAGACCTCGTTTAAGGGTAGGCAGGGGAGGTGAGGGTCTCTGTGTAATTGGGGCCTTCCAAGGGTAAGCACCTTTTTTTTTGTTTTTTTTTTTTTAATTATTTGTTTCTCTGTCTATGGCTGCCGCATTTGAGCATATTTTTACTTGCTGCACCCTGGGGCTTTGCTATCCTGCTATTGTTGCTGTGCTTTTCATTGCATTATATTGTTACAAAGAAAAACTATGTTTTGTTTGAAATGCCCATAGTGTAAAGGCTTAGAACTTGTATGCTCCTTTTGGAGATGAGACTCTTGTTATTTAAGTGAGATATTACCAGTCTATTTAAAGCTGAGGTCATCTTGATGTGCTCAGCATCAGGAAGTCTAACGTCTTAGAAGAGTATCATCTTTTTAGAAGTAGAAACAGTATTTCATGAATTGTAAATAACAAGGTGTGTTTTTTTTATCAGTTTATCATTTACTCAAACATTACCTATCAGTGATTATTCTACAGCTGTAAGTGTATCTGCATACGTTTGAAATCCTGAGATAAATGAATAATTTTTTCTGTATATTTAAAAGCAACATACAACACTATCCCCCAACCACTCCTCTCACTCTCTTTTTAGTAGCCTTAATTAAAGAAGCTGAAGTATTTTACACTAAACTCCCATTTCAATTATATATGCATCTTAATAAATTAAAAGCAAATTTGTCTTTTGCTGTAATGGGGATAAGAACAATGGAATTCTGATGCTTAATTTCACTTCGGGTGGTGGTGGTTTTCTTTTTTTTCTTGCATGCTTGTAGAAGCTCCTGACAGTAAAACATTCTTTTCTAAGAAGTGGAAACTGAAAGCCAGTGATAGATAGAATGTTCATTTTTGATTAGCCGTTCTTTTATACTTTGTTTATATAAAATAGTGTTACTAAATGAACACTATTTGAATGAAGTAATCTTACTCTACTAAATTATCTATACAATATAAATGAACTTTGGAGAATAGAATTACTTGAAATGCTGTGAATTCGAGGTTGTTTTCTTTTTGTTGTTGTTTTGCTTGCTTGTTTGTTTGTTTTTCTTAGTCACCATAGAATCAAAGAATCATTTGAGTTGGAAGGGACTCTTGAAGGTCACCTAACTGCTCTGCAATGAACAGGGACACCTACAAGCTAGATCGTGTTGCTCAGAGTCCCATCCCACCTCACCTTGAGTGTCTCCAAGGGAGGGCTTTTACTACTTCCCAGGGCAACCTGCTTTAGTGCTTCATCACTGTTACAAAAATTTCTTCCTTTCAGCCTAATCCCCCCCCTCTTTCTGTCTGAAACCATTTCCCCTTGTACTGTCACAACAGGCCCTGCTGAAGAGTCTGTCCCCATCTTTCTTACAGCCCCCTTTAAATATGGAGCGGCCCCTTTCAGGTCTTCCCGGAGCCTTCTCTTCTCTAGACTGAACAGCCCCAGTTTTCAGCCAATCCTTGCAGGGGAGGTGTTATATTCTGTGTTACTTATATTTAGAAGAAAAAAAAAATAGGTCATAAAAGGAAAAGAGACACTGTAGATCATCTGTTCCAAAGGAAGTCTAACTTCAAAGATATATTGGGTGCCACAGGGCCATATATACACAAATGTTTCAAGATTACATTTCTTTGATGTTTCTATGTTCTAAATAAACCACTTTAAATTTATTATGAACTTTCCAAAGCATGCTTGCTATTTCTTTTTTCTTCTCTATTGGGTTTAACACCCCCACTAAATAAACTAAGGAATTTTTCATTTGCAGTGACAAATATTTTTATTACAACTAAGAATGATTCATTTATATCATCATTCTAAACGTGATAGATCACACCAGAAATTCCTTAAGAAATAAAATTAATCAAGTTAGTCTAAAGCTTGTTAACTCACTCTAATGTGGAATAACAAACATTTTGTATTTCTTTCACCACAGATAAAAATCATGATTTCATGTTTATTAAGTATGAAAGACAGATGTGTTGATGGCGTTCTCAGAATTTCTAGAAAAATCCTTGTCAACCAAAGAATGAGATAATGATGAGACTACAAGGCACACAGGTCTTTATCATTATCATCATCTTTTTATTTCTCTCAAGTGATTGTTCATATATTTTTTTCTCAGTAGCCAAGCATAGTTAGTTACAAACAAAGCATGTTTGTTTGTTTGTTTTAGGGTAAAATACAATCTTTTGATGAGCTTCTATCAGGTTTACTGTCTTTATGTCTGGCATATAAAAATTTTATTTTGTGCTGTCACACTATCCTTCTGACAGTTAAGCTAGTATACTAATAGGGCACCCTCAATGTTCTGTCCCAATTCCTGGAATCTATGCTATATCAGGTATAGTGTGTATTTCTGGAGAAAAAAAAGAGATCTCTGGTCTTGTTTAGTCTTTGAAATTTTAAAAGTTACTTCAAAATCATATAGTAGGAAGATCAGTAGAATTTAAAGAACTGTCTTGCAAATATTGCAGAATGCATCTGGATAGTTGTGGCGCTCCCTGTTTTCAGTTTTCTCTTTACAGCTAACAGAAGAGGACTGCTTCACACACTCCAAAGAACAACATGAAACAGTAGTCAGTCATCTACATTTCTAAGTACTATGTTTATCAGTCTGGGTTTAGGTTTAATTTTCTCAGCAGCCTACAGAAAGAACTATTTAGCTTGAGAATGCAAAGATGTTGCAGGGAATTCAAAACTGAATCACTGCATAAACTGTTCCCAATTTTACTCTTTCTCACTTCAAATCTTGCTTAATTAACTTGTAAATCAATAAAGAAATAAAGCATGAATGTACAACCTAAGACATAAAACAAACGTTTTCATTTGGGGGGACTTATTACTAGGTTATAGCATCTTTTGATACTTGAGGAAAAAGGAGAAAAAAAAAGATGTTCTTTTAAAAGCAGATTCTTTCTTTTAATTACCATAGATTTTAAATATTAAGACTGGACTAGAACTGGTAATTCAGTGCATAACACCAGATTCTGCTTTCCAAGAAACTTATACAACCGTGAGTGTAGTAATATGAATGCTGGTTATTTTGGAGATACGTTGTCCAGAATCTGCCCTCAGTAATAGCTAGTTTAATGGATAACGATGGTAGTTGTGTGATCTTATCTGAGGTCATAGACTGGCTCATGATTTTCACATTTATATTACTAATTTTACAAGTATTTGTATTTAAGTATTTTAATTCAGTTTAGCAGTCATACTGAACTAACTGTGCTCTTTGCAGAATCGCTATATGTTGTTTTTTCTTCCTGAATTGATTTGTACTTATTATTGTTTGTAAAATTATAATTAATATATTGTTTGTAAAATTATAATTAATATTAAATGTCTTCATCTGTGTTAGGCCCTGAAGGCTGAGCACTTTGTCATATATTCTTGACAAGGATTTAAACTGTGAACAGAGAAAAGAATTGGCATCAAGTTCACTTGGAAAAAGTATGAACTTCAGAAATAAAACCCTGCAGGTTTCATCAGCTTTCCATAAAATGCATATTTAAACTGGATTCTATCTGAGATGTGATGAGTTCCCCTGTGGTAGGTTTAAAGGATAAAAGGACAGGGTGTATGAGACTGCTTCTCATTACAATGCAATGCCAGTTCAGTATCCAACAGCTTAGAAATAACTGAACTAACTGAACTCTATGTAAGAAGCAAAATAACATTGTAATGAAAAATACTTCAATATATTTTGTAATTATATTTTTATGATAGGCAAATTTCACTTCTTGTACATAAGCAGAACCTAATTCATTCATCACATATATATGCACATTATCCAGACCTTGGAGGATATTAATATCCCATTTTAAAGAGTGCTCAACGCATTATGTCAAATTTAATCCTATGTAAAGTTCATCATATCTTTGTCTAATAATTCTCTAGCAATTATTAAAACAACACTAACAGAAAAAGTAATAACATTTCAGATGTGGTAGACACAGTATACAATTTTAAGCTTGAGATAAATCAATTATCATGAGCTTCAAAGACGTAGTAAAGGTGCAGAATCATTCCTTCAGAATGTCAGGTATATCAGTTGCACATCAGTTGAAAATATAACTTGTGTAGTTGAAGCAGCTAATAACCATAGCTTTAAGGACACATTTGTATTTCCGCTTTTACTAATTTTTTTTTTTTTTTTCCCCCCAAAAACTCATTTTTAGTACCTCTTGAAAAGTGTGCTTGGCTGAAACATGGATGTTCTTTTTCTGACATAAAAATGGAGTTTATTTTAATGCAGAAGAAGAAATGAAAATATGTTCTGAATATTAATGGAATAATCTTATGAGTGAAGCTACTTACAAGTGCTTGAAGTACTGAACTTGTATTTCTTTTGCCTCCAAAGAAGAGAGAAAATATGTAAAAAAATTATTTTAAGTAAAATAAAGAAAAGTGATGTGAAAAATCCATTCATATTAATCTCTGTTAATACAGTTTCTGTAGTATATATATTAATATATTGATATAATCTATATTATTTATTAGTTTTGGGATACTCAGGGTGACTTACTCTCTTGGAGACTAATTTTTCTTTGTTAAAATACCCTTCAAAAGCCAGATATCTTAGAGTGTTATACTGTTCCACGTACAGTAACATTCTGATGGTCACCAAGGATATATTTTTTCAGGTTTAATTCTCACATAAGTTTACATGCAATCAAAAGTATTTCTACGTGAATATGACTGAATTCTGATTTTATTATAGTTACTCAATTGAAGTACTTAAAATGTACAGTATATTCTGAATATATTTGAGGATGCTGGTGTTCACCTCACTTTCTCATTTCTGTGCATTTAATGCAGACACCCTATTTAAGAATTTCATGGTGTTTGTAGAGCTGATGGGAACTCTCAAGCTCTGTCACTGAAGAAATCAAAAATCTAGGCTGACATTTTGGTATTAGCTACAATATCATGTTTTAGAGTTTTCAAGACCCAGGTAATTAGTACTTAGAAACTTCAAATGATGCAAGAAAAAAAAATCTGCTCTTCAGTACTGTTTTCTTTAGGAGCAGCTCTTCAGAGAGTTTTTCTTTCTTTGCCTACGTGTACTTCTATGCCTATTCAGTTTCTGAGATGAAAATTTCTATAACACAAAATCATGTTTTACCTCTTCAGAAATCAGAATGCATTTTTCATTGAAAGTGGTTGGGACTTTCTGATACTTGTTGGTTGAATATTGATTCAAATAAATATTGGATAATATCATCTTTCAAAGCACATTCCATTGCAAAAGTGTTCTTTTAGAAGGTATATTGCTTTTCCATAAGGACATCTAGGTGATCTAGATCACCATACTTATGGACCACTTCATACATTCTCTCTGCAAGAGCCTCTTTTGCTTTATATTGGCTTCTGTCAATACACCTCCTCGTTCCAGGACTTACAACTACAGTAAATGTTATCTGAGGGAATGGAGAATTATAATAGAGTAGCTAACTTTTTTTGCTGCAGAGGTTTATGAGATGCTGAAGACAGTCTACTCAGGATTTCTGAAGAGAATTTCCACTTCATATGCCACCTCTCAAAGGTATAATGAGGATTTAGAAAGTCAGAAACAGAACAGGGAGTTCTGATTACTTTTTTTTTTTTTTTTTTCCAATTAAGTACAGCTTTTTAGTTTCATGTACCTAAGCATTGGAAAGGGCAGATTTATTGGAGCTTTCTTTCCTTAAATCTTCCTTGACTTAAACTAGCTTTTTTTTTTTTTTTTTTTTTTTTTTTTGCAAAAGTTCCTTATTGCTGCAAGGTTTTCATCTACTAAACAAATCAGATTTGTTTTCCTTTCATGGCAATACTTTGTCAATAGCACAGTGTCATTGGAATTTGATACTTTGAAAACTGGTTCAGAAATACCTGCGGAGTTTCCAAGGGAAATATCTGTCAATAAAAGAATTAGCAGTGATAACAGATATTTATAAAAACCCTTTGCCTTTCTGTAAGATGATGGCCAAAAGAAACAACTGTTTATTAAACAGAATATATACCTGATCAGTTATGCACTACAACATGCAGTTATTTCATAATGTCTTCTGTCAGTTGTTTTTGTGTTGCATATCTGTGACTAGCTGTCAAAAAGTTTCATTAGCAAAATGAACCATAAAAGGAGGTAGATGACCTACATGTGTTGGTAATAATTTATGTAGTTTAAAGTAAGGCATGTTTCTGGATCCCTATGTTGTCACATGACTTTTCCTTGTCAGTTCTGATCATTTATAATGCTGTTGTAAAATGCGGTGTTCAGGGTAATGCCTCGATTACTGTCAGCATAGAGAACATTTGGGCTCCTCTTCCACTGAGGACTTCTTTGCTAACTCTACTTAGAGCTTTTTTCCTGCTCCAGAGGCTACGGTCAGAAACAGATTGACTTGGAATTGGTGAGATAAAAGATGAAGCTCTCTGGCTCTCAACTGATGCAGTGGTTAATCTGTGATAGCGAGGTCTATTTGACTTTTCCCAAGTGCATGAACATCTAAAGCTGAGCAGGAATAGGGGACAAGAAACCCAGTAAAGTCACAATCAGAGCAGCAGTAGAACCCCCAGAGGAAGTATCAATAGGAGAATGATCAACATTATAAATGTTCTCTAATTTTTGCTATCTGTAGGTTTACCCATTGGCATTTAGCTGATACTTTATCATCTTAATCTGTGGCACTACAATATTTTTCTAGTCTTCTGTTATCAGTGTAATAGGGTATATTTCATTGATGCAATTTTTGATTTGAAAGATATCACTGCGGCAGTATTGTAGTCTACTTTGTTCTGACTAAATTCTCAGGTGTTGCATAACCACCATTAAGAGTATATACAGACAAGAATATACTCTTAATGTATACTACTCTTAAATGTATACTACTCTTAAAGTAGGAGGTTTGTACTTTCATCAGTGATTGATTCACAACTCAATTTTAAAAGATGTTTTATATACAAATTTATTTGGTAAAATGTGTCATCTTCTTTTGATTTTATTTCTGATGACTCTCACAATAGATCCTGACAAGAAGTCTGTCCCCTTCCTTCTTGCAGCCCCCCTTTAGATATTGAAAGGCTGCTATTAGGTCTCTCCAGACCATTCTCCAGGCTGAACACCTCCAGCTCTCTCAGCCTGTCTTCACAGGGAGGTGTTCCATTCCTTGGATCATTTGTGTGGCTCTCCTCTGGATACACTCCAATAGGCTCGTGTCTCTCCTGTACTGAGGACTCCGCATCTGAACACAGTACTCCAGGTGAGGGCTCACCAGCACAGAGTAGAAGGGCAGGATCACCTCCCTCGACCTGGCCACACTTCTTTTGATGTAGCCCAGGATGTATGTGTGAAGAAATCAATACTTTAATGTTCAGCTCAGGTTTTAAATACTATATTTAATTAGTCTAGAGTTACTCTATAAAGCCAGACAAAACTAATACTGAACAGTGAAAGAAAATTAACGGGTGGGGAAAATGGTGCATCAGGCTGTAGTTGCAAATTATATAAAGGCACATGAAGGTAAGAAGGCAGCAAAGTTTGAATTTTGAACTTTAGATATTCTAATTTTTGTACCTATTACTCTTAGTATTACTGTAAAATGGTCTCTCATTCTCTCCTTCATCCTCTCATTCAGAACCAAGAAGTCTGAGGTTTCAGCTGCTTGCTGTTCCTATGACAACACACCCAGATTACTATTTCTGTCATTTCCTAATCTAGTCAGAAGATTTTTTTTTTTCCCCTTTTCATATTCACTTGCAACAGTGTCAGAGACTGTTCATTCCTTAAACCTAGACATTACAGCATGAACTGAAAATATTAAATGATGTAGCTGCATCATTTCAAGTCTATGGGTGTACAGGGATGTCAATATAAAACTATTTTTGTATAGACTGTACACTGCTTGGGTCTCTTCCTCCCAGCATTAAGGAAGATGTATTGACTCAATGGATATTAGATTATTTGTTGCTTCTCTAAAAAACTGAAGTGATGTTACTCATTTGTGGCTGGTTGATGCCTCAGACTTGAGATTTTGGCTGAATTTACTATTCTCAATTTAAGAGACTAGAATAGTAATGCCTGTCATGATAAAACTATCATTAATTAATCAGAATGATACAGTCTCTTAGCAACAGATAAATATATGATGAAAAAATCATACCAATAAGATCTCCACAATTTTTTTTTCCTGGGAAAAGACAGAGATAGCTCACCAATACTCTCTTCACAGTAGAACAAAATTTTCTTTGCTATATAATTTTAATGCTGAAAACTGACATCATAGCATTTTTGCAACCTAGTTCCTTGGTTTAGATCTATTTTGATAGCATAATAAAGTATATAATATAATTAACAGGTGATGACTTTTGTGTTTTTATGCACAAATTTTTGCAGGACCTCAATTTTTAAAAGCTTCACCTTCCTTTTTCAGGAACAGCACAAGTTTGGCTCAGCAGCTGGTGGGAATAAAGGCACTTTTTTGGTTTGGTTCCTACAGTAAAAATGTTACCATGTTGTAGAACAAAACTTTCCAATGCATTTAACTTGTTGGTCATAAACTTGAAAGTCCTATTTAGTTACAGACTTTTTTTTTATTCCACTGTTTTTTGTTTTTTATTTTTTTTCCATTTTCTGATGTCGTATTAAGAATACAGTATGGTGTGCTTCCTACTACCTACACTGCATTATGGGAATATCTCTATTTCTCGCTTTCAAAAATACAGCAAAAGTTATTGTTTTACACCTCATCCACGCCAGAGAATACCTGTATTAGTTTTTCATTTGAAGAAAATTGCTTTCTCTGTTACAATTTTTACTGTGTCTGTTAGTTACTTCTAAGATTCTGCTACACTCTCTGCCTTTAAAAGGTTTCTGAGTGCTGCTTTTAGAAAGCATCTAAATTCTAGTTATCTTTGTAATTTACATGTCACATATTTCCTTGTTATCTGTGATAGCCTCATCCTGAGTTATTATGATGCTCTATCACTTTTGCCTTAGTCACAGTACAGCATGTTGTGAATCTGTGTTGTCAGTATGTCAGTTATTGAGAAAGAAAGATATCCTTTGAAACTCCTTCATTTTACTATGTGAAAAAGAGCTATGGCTAAGTTATGGTTAACCTTTTATCCATATCTTTGTTAACTTAAAGGTATTATAAAAGAATAACGACAATTTGGATTTATCAGGGTAGTTTTCCCCTGTTTTGGTATATTCAATTTTCTACTGTTTTCACGTTAGCATGTAGGAGTAATGAATGTGTGCTTGAGAATGCATCTTAAAAGACACCTTACATATTTTAATAATATCTGTTGATATCTAAAAAGCTCATTTTGCAGGCATCAAAGGAGTTCCATTTTTATCTCTCTAAATTCTAGAATAGCCCAGAGATTGTCTGACTGAATTCTCTAGCTTCTTGTTTACGTTCTCTTGAAGCTTCTCTAGGCACTTGAGGTTGTCCTTAGAATTACTGCCAGCAAACTCAGCTCACTTTAGGCACAGTTACAACTAATTTTGTGTTCTCTGATGGATTAATTTTATGATGTCTCCACCTTAAAGGTACCACTCCATGCCTTCAATATGAAGTTTTGCATCTACACTGGTCAAGGATAGCTGTTTCAGCTATCAGCCAAAATGTGTTACACTGAAACACACCCAGTTATTGCCTATTTTCATCAAATTTTCAGTGCTCACAAAAAATATTGTAATGAAGTAGTTAATATACAAACTGAGTGAAATGGAATTAGCAGCTGCAGCGTTTATGAACCAATCCTAGACCCTTCTGGCCTCCTACTCCTCCTCTTGTGATGGAGAAAAAGTAGATTCCACAAGAAAACATCTGATATACTGCTGACCACTCTGATGCTCCTGACTTGTTTTGTTCATTGTGCTGTGTCTCATTCCTCTACATGGAATTAGATGAGCTACTGCTGCATGTCTGCATTTTTCATTCTGATAGAAATATTGATCCAGAACTTGTAGCTCTGGAATTAATTTCCATATCATACATGTCTGCAGGTCACAATGGATTGCTTTAGCAGTAATGTCTTCAGAAGGACATTTTTGAGCTTAAAAGGGTAATGATTTAAAATAAGACCACACAGCGTAATATACTTGCTACAGCCATCAGTATATGTGGATAGCTAGGGCAACCGGTCTTCTATGGCAGGTTTTAGTAGCACAAGAACTGTGGGGCAGCCTCTGTGAGGAGAGCCTACTGCTGCCTCATGTCAGATCAGAGCTTCAACTGCTCTAAAAGGGACCCACTGCTGCCAGAGCTGAGCTGTGAGCAGTGCTGAGTGTGCTGTGGGAAAGCAGATATAAGGAAGGGAGAAACTCCCGTGCAATAGCAGCTAGAAGAGAGGGGTGAGAGAACAGCCCTGCAAGCATCAAGGTTAGGGCAGGAGGAGCTCCAGGCACACAGCAGCAGCTCTCTGCAGCCCAGGAGAGGCCCACAAAGGAGCAGGCTGTCCTATTCCAGACCGTGGGCACCACGCAGAGCAGATCTGCCCGTGCAGCCATGGAGGAGCTCGCAGGGCAGTGGTGGATGAGGCCTGAAGGAAGTACAGCCCATGGGTACCCCTGCAGGAATGATCTGGGGTGGAGCAGTGCCTGAAGGGTGGGCCCCGTTGGAGCAGTGCTGGGAGAGCTGCAGCCTGTGGGAAGCCCTCGTGGGATCAGTTCGGGAAGGATGGCACCTGTGGAAAGGATCCCCATGGAGTGGTGAAAGAGAGTGATTAGGGAGGAGCAGCACAGATGAAACAGTATGTACGAATTGCTTGTGTTCCCTTATCATGGTGGTCCTGTAGCTCACGTCTCTTAGTAGCTGTTTCTGTTCCTTACGCTTAGTTTCCTCCATGAATTGCTCCCTGTGATCCTTCTATCCCCTATTCTTGCAGCACCAGGTTTGGCCAACAAAAGCCTGCTGTTTCCTTGGATTTTCCATCAAGTCTATTCACCAGAAAGACAATAAAGAAACTGGTATCATCACTGATACTACGTGAGATTATTTGAAACAAATAAAGTTCAACAGTGGTTGAGTAATGTGTATTTTAATTAAAAGATTTGCTTGCACAAATGTATATTCAATAGAATAGATTCATTTGTTCATAAATAATACTGATAAATGATCATGGTTTTATTATCATATTTCTAATAATTCATGATTTGCACATTCACATTTTTCTTAATTACTAAAAAGACTAATATTTAAGAGTAGTGTCCTTCAAAATATGTGCAATGTAACTTGGAGGAAATTTTTTAAAGCTTCTGTGTGTTTGTGAACTGTTTTACTCCACTATTCTGTAGTTGCTATTTTTGCACTGTGTTTGGTCATTTAAGGCATTCTTTCTGTTTGTTGTGTGGAGAAGTGATTGTCTTCATATATGATGATAACAAATGATGTTTGTATGATCCATAATTTATGCAACCTGAAAATTTCCTGACCTACTATATTTTCTGAAATGCCAAGAAGTCATCCAGAGAAGAATTACTGCCACAGCAGGGAAAAGCCATTTTCTGAATTGTAAGGATGTTCTGAGATAACAAGCAATTAAAAACATTGTAAAAGAACCAAGAAAACAAGAAGACATTTGGTAAATGTAGAAAAATCAAAAGAAAGCTTAGTTTTCTTTTTTTCCTACACTGGAAAAATGTATATTTTTTTCAATTTGGGTACAAGATAAAAAAAGTAGTAATTAATAAAAATCTTTCACGATAATTGAACTTTAACTCTGTTTCCCATCTGGTAACGTGCTGGATCAATTCTTCACAAAATGATAGGAATCTGAGACTCCTGAAAAAACATATGGTAATAAAACAGGAAAGCACAGTCATCATCATAACTTATCACGTTATTTGACTTTTTCTATTGGACTGGATTGTTTTTGTACTCTGTGTAGATATTTTTTCCTCCTTAAATATCAGTCTGCAGCAGGGAGTTCAGGAGTTCAGTCTGTGTGGTAGCAGATGAAGTTAATAGCAATTGCAACAGTATATTGACAAATGTATTCTTGTGATAAGAAGGCTTTTAACAACATAGTTCCCTTTACATAGATCTGAACATAGTTCTGGCAGAAAGAAACGTGTGCATAAACATAGCTTATTTTTTCTATTCTATAATTTCATCTATCTTGTGAAATACATTGCTCTGAAAGTAATGCCTCCTATTTATTTCCATGGAAACTACAGCAGATACAAAGAGCAGTAATTCTGCATTGCTTTCAGATCAACCTTGTATTTACTTGACTAAAGTATACTAAGCATTACAACCATGCTGATAATATGAATTGCAATCCTGCCCAATTACTTCTCATGTGTATGGATTGCTCTGAGGAGAGCTCCATTTTTCCTTTCATGTGTTTGCTTGTCTCTATATATCTGTGGTGACTGTTATAGAATTTAAATTATGGGCATTATCTCCTGAATGTTTAGTAAAAGGTTTAAATCTAGACAGCATGCCAGAAATGTCATTTCTCTTTCCCCTGGTAGAGAGGTAATTTTTCACTTTAGTGATGAGGAAAATGAATGTTTCTGGCCGTGTATAAGAACATAACATGAATAGGAACTGAAAATGCAGAGGTCATATTATAATCTGAACGAAGTTGTACGCTGCTGAAATATCACCAGCAAGCACAGTGACAGGTTGCTCTAGATCATTAGCACACAGCCACACTGCTGAGCTATTTTACTGAGATAAGCATGCGAGGAATGTTAATATTGAAAATCTAGCTCAAAAATATCCTTTCTTGTGAGACATATCTTGTTTACGAGTTTCACCTAGACCTCTGTTTCATGATATTTAAAGTACAATCATTAAATCTTTGGAACCTGATTATTTAGGGGGCAAATCAGCCTCATGACTTGGCTGGAATAAGTTGGAGAGGCCGTGAGGTTAAGTTAACATTACTTAGATTGTTTGTGGAAATACAAGAGAAGATTAAGATATTATGGGATTTTTTTTTTGTCCCAGAGCATTATTCTCTAATAATAGTGGAATACCTACACTGCCTTTGTGGACAGCATTTGATGAAGTCCATTTCTTTTTACTGGTTGATTCTTTATGTAGACATTGCCTAATATTACTCCTCTTGGAACAGACTTGCATCTGCAGAACACTCATCTGACGTCGTTGTGGTTTTTTTTTTTGCTTTTTTTTTTTCCAAATTTCATTCCATAAAATAATTAGATGTTGTAGTTTACCAAATGCTTCTTTACTGCATAATGTCATATATCTGGCCTTGTGTATTCTTGTTCCTCTCAGTTACTTACTAGAAAACTAAAGTTTTCTGATTTTTCTTGTCTGTTATTACAGCAAAATTGACTGAAACAGAGTGGCAATGTCTTAGAAGCCCAATTCCATGTTTCTTAGGTGAGTCATTACCACTAACAGAGACAATTGGTGTAAAATGTTAGTGAAATCTACTGATGGACTGAAATTTAGTATAACTCTCAGATAAAATTTTCTACAAATTTTTTGAACAACTGAGAATAGAAAACAAAAGAGAAATCAATAGAGTATTTTTGCAATTATTCTCAGGTAGTTTGTTCCATTCAGATGATGGTGACTTTTTTTTAAAAAGTTTCCAGAAGCTGTTGCAAATGATCTTATTCTGCATCATGTTTTCAGCGTCCATAATGAAAATGTCATTCTAAGAGTGATCTCTGAAAATGCAGTCAATGCTTACAGGATGTAATGAATACCTTCTGTGTTTTCTACAATTAAGTTTCTCATACCAAAGTAAGTGAGAATATTACCATGTGTCTCTAAAATAGAAATGCGCGTTATTTCTATGGTTAGAGGAAATAAGTTAGTATTTGTCTGTCTTAATTTTTATTATCTGAATAAGTGTAAATTCAATAATAAATAATATATCCTGATTTTTGTTGTTGTTATTTTGTTTGGTGCTGCTGTTTAACAGTGGTTACAAAGAAACACAAGAGAAGAGAACTTCCTCATAATGACTAATAGTAATTAACTACAGTTTACCTGTAACCTCATACAGAATGTCTGTTTGGAGATTATTTATGCTAATCTGCAGTCTGAAAACTCTAAAGGAAAGGGAATCCCATCACTTCCCTACTACTGATTCTTATCATAATAATTAGAAAGTTGTTATAACAGCTAGTGAAACCCTTACTTTAAAATTATTTTTTGATAAATTCTTTTTGTCTTCCTGGACACATTGATGGAGGTATATAACAAGTTTAAGAGCTTTTTCTCTCTGCTTTTTTTAAAAATTAATTTTATCTAATGGAATCTTATACACATCTTTTCTTGACTAAACATTTAAGAAACCAAATAATTGCCTTGTACTTTGCTCCCTTGTAATGGAAATGCTGAGTCATGGCTTGAACCACTGATTGAACACCTGGTGGGAAGGCAGGGCCAACCTAGTGGAGCTCAGATGTATGCAATGCACCTGAGGGACTGGAAGGGGTGGAGCCAGGATCCATCCCTTCCCAGACCTCATTTAAGGATTGGCAGTGGAGGCGAGAGTTTTGTGCTGGAGATCCCTGCCTACCTTAGGCCTTCTGAGGGTAAGTGGTTTCTGTCCTTTGTTTTTGTGTCTAGGGCTGCTGTATTTAAGCAAACCTTTACTTGCTGTAGCTGTTAGCCTTGCTGTTCTGCTGATGTTGCTGCACTGTCCCTCATGTGGCATCAGGATATGTTTAATTTGGTGTTGTTTATCATGAAGAGCAGAAGAGTTATATTGAAGCCATTTTCTGTGATTTATTTTTATGATGAAATTAGAAATAAAATGGGAAATTTTAATCGCAAGTGGGCTAAGATCATTAATGGAACTGTAAAGAGTGAATTCAAAGGCATGATGGTGGTTTTTAAAAAACACTTTCAATGAGTATTGTATTTACCTGTGAAAAGTATTGAAAGAAATATGAAAACGTTAGTTCATTTATGCTCAATATGTGCAGAAGTCAGTGTGTCACAGACTGAATACATATGTACAATCTGCTTCTTCCTTTGAAATGACAGAGTAAGACGTATACTTCTCTCTCACCAGACACAGTAACATAATTTTTCAGTTGAAAAGTTTGGGAAATGCGTTGTTTACATCAAGTTTATAGTAAATTGCTGGGTGCAGGAGTTGTATCTAACATCGTGCGCCTCTAGTTCTCACTTTTTTTCTCCTTATTGGTCTTAGTGAACCACATTTTAAACAGGTAACACTTTATTTTGCCTTTAGTGAGAGAGATTTAATGTCCTCCTCTAAACATGAGGAGTGCTAATGAAACAACAAATCAATTTATTGGCTTCCTTAGGGGTTTGGAACATAAAATGCTAAAGGTGATAATGTCCTTGCAAAATGTCTACGGACTTAATGGCTGACAAAGTGCAAGAATTCCTCTTTCAGTTCCTTGCTACAAATAAATTACTCAGTTTCTCTTACTAATGTTGTCTTTATCAGTGTTAGATCTTTTGTAGTAAACTAAGCTTTTAGCACTCTGAAGATTTTCCAGATATGTTGGAATAGATATTTGTCCATTCATAAGGCAATATCTTTTTTTATCATTTTAGCATTTGTACAAAAAGTTTTAGTAATAATAGACTAAGGAATAAAAGCAATCAACTTGCACAATACCAATTTATAAACTTGCATAGAATAATGCTGACAGTAAAATCTGACAACGAAAGAGAGTAGGAAGCTGCCTCTTACTAAAAGAGTCTGTGCTTTTCTATGCAGTGTTTTTCTACTCGGTTTTTTATTATGGAGTCTTCTGTAAAATTTAGACACGTGCTTCTATTTTTCTTTGTTGAGATTTTTTCCCATTCATGTCTTTAATTACTAAAGAATTTTAAGTGTCTAAATAAATGATAGACGAGCATCAGGCTGCTTTAAATATCTGCTTCTAAACCCTCTGCAGCAGTGAACCTCTATTTTACAACACTTAAAAATCTTAGCCACTTAATATCTGTAGCAGTGTTAATATTATGAAGTGATTGATCAGAATTCTTAGGTGAGAATGATATAGTTCTTTAGTACCATTAACCAAGGGTTGAATATCAGTCTTATCACTAGAGTAAAATCATAGCCTTCCTGGCAAAATAATACAATTTTATCAATGACAAAAATGGGCACTGAAGGAAAAATGAGGATAAAATGTCCTTGCAAAATTTTGGAAGAACAAAGGAAGGATAGAGGGGGGTCTATGCAAAACAAGATGAAGAAAGAGCTGAAAAGAGTTTCTGTCACAAGGATCTGGTTATACAAATTTACATATCAGGAGATGCTAGCTTAGCACCTATGTGTAAATCTTGTTTGCTGGGTGGAATAGAGTGATAGACTTTACAGGGTACAAAGATAGTTCTAGTTCGGCAAAATAACAAACTATGAAACCAGATTACAAAATACGTATACAGGAGGAAACGAAGGGGGAGTAGCTACTGGGGGGATGGCTGATAGGTGAACCTAGAAGAATGTGAACCCCGAGTACCTCAGCCAATGGGGAAAGGGCAAAGGGCTCACTAGCATCAGGGTACAGGGATAAAAGAGGGGCTGTGTGTCCCCCTGGGTAGTATGTCCAGTGAACTCTCCCTTTATTCAAATAAAGAAAGTTGAGGACTCCTCTGTCTGTCTCTTTTTGGGATAAAGATGACTGAGCAAGCATTTTGGAACAGAAAGTTTCCGAACAGGTGCTTTACATCAAAATTATTGCTTTCAGCAGGTGGTCACTATTTTAAATCTGATTTTTTTTCCAAAATGTTGTAACACTTTCTTAGTGAACAAACACTTCAGAGTCTCAAGTTCTTGTTGGCATGCAGAAGGATAGAATTACTCCGTACCCAGGGGAAGCATAATTTTGTGGTTCCCCTCCTCTCCCCCCCCCCCCCCCCCACCAAAACACACAGTATTTCTCAATCTGCGCAGAACTACTTTTAGTTTTTCAGGGTAGCACTTCACATACTAATGTCTTAGACTATAGCTTCTTTTCTCATTGTGCATCTTCCTACCATCTTTAGGTAGAAATTTTTCAACCCCAAAGCACAGTCCACCTTGTGTGTTGAATGAAGAACTATAGAAAATTGGTATGTGAGCACGTAGAAGTTGGAGGAGAAACAGACACATTACAATTAATTTTGGTTGTATAGTAAATGTGCATGTATTTCTCAATTTGATTAAGTAGATGCTTTTTAAAAAATTCCTCTGAAACTCTGTGGCTTAAATGAAGGACTATGCTTAGCTCTTGGCTTGTGATTATTTTCAGAAGCTCTCAAATCTCATGTTTACAACATTTCACATTTTCACTGGTATACATACAGCATGAAAGTGTTTAAAAAGAAAAGGTAGTTGCCATTATCTTGTATTTTTTCAATTTTCTTCTAATTCTGCTGCTAGGCAATACTTTATATCAGTTTGATTCCTAAAGGAATAGATTATCATCCAGTATTCAAATCTAATTATTTAGTCACAATATGATGAGTCACAGCAAACAAAGAGTCTAAGTAGGTTGCTTCTACCTGGCCAAAGCTTTGCTCAAGATAATAGAACAGTGCAGATAACAATCATGGTATTGCTAATGTAAGTGATGATCAAAATACTGTCTCAAATTGGTTGCTAAAAGAACTGATGGCAGACACGAAACCTGGTCTGGTATTGGAAGTCCATTTGAGCATTCAACAAAACCGTGACTGTGAGTCAGTCATTTTACTCCATAAATAGAGGGAATTCTGAAAGCCCCTTAAGCACTCTTGCTTGGCAAGTGGCTGAGTGGCAGGATGTCCTTTGAGTAGGGATGCCTCTTGACTTTGTGCCTGCTGCGGAGTTTCCTTACAACTTGATGTCAATAGTCTCCTTACTGATAGAGATCCTTTGTAATTGATGAATAGCTTTAAGCTTTGCTATCTTAGCAAAGATTAGAGTTTAGATTGGTTGTGCACGTGTAATCCTTCAGACATAAACCACTGACCAACTCTGAGATTAGGAGTGGGTTCAGTTGCACCTGGACTCCTTATCTCTGTGGTTCAGGAAGTTTAGAAAGCAGTGGGCTTCACTCCAAACTTTATGAATACTTTATGAATCAACGGGAGAGCCTCCTGTGTGTGTTTGACTCTACTCTCAATGATGTAAGTAATCAAGAGTGCCATGCTACCTCTAATCCTGTCAAACTGCTGACATAAACAATTAAACTTTGTTGCATCACTATTTCCCATCAATAAGTATATTCCCTCTTCTTTCTTAGGAGTGTGGTTTCCATCTGTGATGCCGATTATAGTTTTTCTTTTTTTACTCCCTTTCATTCTTAGTTGAAGAAAATGTTAAAGTATTTTCTGTTTTAGAAACCAGAAATTCAGAGGTTTGAGAAAAATGTATTTAAATTTGTAGTGTATTTACACATGTACTGCAAGTCACTCCAAAGTTTTTCTTTTATAGTTTGTCTGAATATTTTTATCACAAAAGTTTCTCTGTAGATGATGATTGAATAATGCAGCATGAATTTAACAAATTTTTCACTAGAGTTACTTTTATGTCTGTGATGTAAACAGGGAGAAGAAATGGGAGGTATGACCTAAAATACAGAAGATAAAATTTCTGCTGGTGGAATCTACTAAATGCCTTAATTTTATTTTTTCTTCTGCTCCTCCTCCTTTTTTCCATTTACTAAATACCTTTTTTTTCTTCAAAATTATTGCCATGAGGAAGCAACTTTTTTTTTTTGCAGACAATTTGCAGAGTTATAGAGAGTCGCTAACAGCATGTTGATGTGAGGGAAGAGATGTTTTTGCATAACAACAAAATATTGTGAAACCAAAGGGATGTACCTCAGGGTGATACAATGTAAGTTTCAGCTTTCAGTTAGACCCCAAGAATAGAATATATGTGTCCTTGAGTGATGACAGGAAGAATATAATAAGGGTAGTAAGATATAATAAGGGCTTCGTTGGAGAAGATTTGCAAGGACAACTCGATGGTAAAAAGGAAAAAGAGGAAACTGAGTTGAAAGAAGAAAGGGTAAGATGTCCTCCAAAGTAAACCTGAGAAGTGGTTAAACAATCTTATCTTACAGATATATAGCGGGGGATGCTAGTTTGACAATTCTCGTAAATCTTGCCTGCTTGACAAGACAAAGGGAGATTGACTTTGTCAAACAAAGATACAGAGATAACTCTAGTTGGTCAAAGCAACGAACTCTGAATCCAAATTACAAAGTATGCATGACCAAAGGGATACCTACGGTGGATGATGAGTGCATGATAGGTGAGTCAAGAAGAATATGAACCACAAGTACCAATGGGAAAAGGAGGAAGGGTTCACTTGCAGTTGGGCAATAGGGATCATAAATGGCTGTATCTTTCCAGTGTGGTATGCCTACATTGGGTAGGTTATCTGCTCTTACAAGAACATTAAATAAATTGTGATTCATAGCAAATTCTGCATGAGCGTGGATTATTGGACCCAGATATTTCTCACATTGAAACTAACAAAGACAATTCCACTAGAATTTATGTTAGGATGAGATAGTCACATTTGTTTCCATTTGTCTTCATATTAGATTGTGAACTGGAGCATAACAAGCAACTTCTGCAGTACATATCCTAGAATATCTACTGAAATTTTCAGTACTATTCACAAGGCAATTTCCAACAATTACACTGTTATCCAGTGTATTCAGGACAAATTTTTCCACTTTATCATCATTCAGATTTAATAGTCCTAGTTGTACTAGAGAGAATCTTTTGGTTTCAGCAAATGGCACTTGCCCACCAAGGTGACAGGAGGAATTAGCATACCCAGCGCATAAAATGACAATGGCTAGCAGTTATTTTCAGACTCAATTCAAGATGTAGAGCAAGCTTAAGAATCTTTTCTTTTTTTTTTTTTCTATCAATTAAAATAAAGACTCAACCTGAGACTGGACTAGAATGAGTTCTGATGGAACTATAACTAGCATCAGCATGTAACAGTCCAGCAACACTGCTTATCATACTTTCTGCCCTGAAGGACTGTTGTGACAGATGTGCTGTCTGTATGGCTATTTGACTTTTAGGAGCATCTTGAAAATTAACATATCTATCTGGTCTGCTGGAACTAACAAAATGTGTGTAAATGGAAGAGGTGGGGTCGAGATCTCAAAACTACTGCAAATTTTTTCCAAACAAGTAGTCATAAATTACTGAAATGCATATGAAGGATGTACCTTTGTTCTGTTGAGGTATGCGTTAGGTGAAAACACCCCCTACATATTGAACGCTGTAGTAGAACGTAATGCCTTCTAAACACTACATTGGTATTTAGGAGTTTTACTTGGGCTGAGGTTTGTCCAGCAACAGATGAAGCACAAATCATGGACCGACTGAAGGCCGCAGACAATTTAGAAGGATAGCCCGTGAAACACTGGAATGATACATGTATGTGTGTATCAAATGACAGGAAAGGTTATGGTAATTAATAAATATGAATGAGTGGTGAGCAATATTTTGTATCCCTTGTTTCGTAAATGTATATATGTATTCTCATTACTATTATTTTTCTTTTTTTTTTGTCTTAAGAAATAGTTTTTTATCCCAAACCGTATATATACTTTTTTCTTCCCCATCCTACTGGGAGAGGGAAGAAAGTGAAGAGTTGTATGGTGATTTGCTGAAGGCCAGGTTAAGGCACAAATGTTCTCTGTGCTGGCACTGGATGCTGACAGTGAGAAGCTCTGGAAAATGACTGCTCCCAAACCATTTTGTTTCTTTTAATTGCCCTTTTTTTTTTTTTAATGAAATGCTTTGTTTGCTTGCTTTGTGATCTGTGGAACAGAATAAGGACTGAAAAGTTCAGAGAGCACTTTAGTTTTCCGTTTTCTTCTGTTTAGAACATTTTTTTTGAATATACATTTGATATCTTAAGAAAAAAACTGGAGTTGAAACTCTCATTAAGTATGAAAGACAGAAATGGAAACTGGCTGCTAACTCCTAAATCATTGTCTAGAATTTTATCATGCACACCGATATGGATTTTTTTTATGGGTTTGGGTGAACTCTTTCTGGTTAACAGCTTTTTGAATAGAAAAGGTAAGATAAAGCATCTAAAAAGGGCTTAGAGGTTGTTCTCAACTTTCTCAGGAATCTGCAAATGAATAACTCATTAGGATCCCTTTAAACACCCAGTTGAATGAGAGAAAGATAAGTTTCACGGACTTGGTACCCTTGAAATACTTTCTAAAACAAAGTTAAACTTCAGAAAATGGCTTTATATTTGTATTTCATATTCACATTGATCTCGGTAAGAGGTTTTGAATGCTCAGCAGTCACATAACTCTGAATTCAGTGGTCTGATTTTGAGTGGAAATGTGACATTATTGTCCTTTATTTTTTATCTCAGACTTTTTTCCACTTGACTCAAATTCTAACACCTCTGTCGTCTTCTTTCATCTATTTATTGTCAGAGCTTTCAAGCAGCTAGCTTTAATGAAGTACTTTTAAGACTCTGTATATGATATTCATAAGCATTTCTTCATCTTCCATTTTTTCCACTCACAGTACACAGCACGAGAATACAAAAGTCTACAAGGCAGAAAGAGTCAATAATATCTAGCTGCAAAAGTGACTTTTGTTTGACAATTTTTCTGAAGACTGGCAGGATATATAAATATACAGCAGACAGTTGGGATTTGCAGGGACCCCTTTAAGATTATTATGAATATTTGAAAGGGTAACTAGAGCCAGGGCTGCACAGGGCAATCAATTGCTATGAATTTTTATTTCCCTAAGCACTCAAAGGGAATGTCAGGACAGGTTTGTATTATCAATAAGTTTCATTTAAGGAAACACGGGCATTATTTTAATAGGACCAGGGCAGGGCAAGATAAAAAAAGTCACACATAAGTAAATGCGTTTAAACAAAGGCTTTCAAAGCTAGTTATTTAATCAGTGCAATTGTTTTAAAACTGAATGCTTCTTACTATTTATAGATGTTGGATAGTCTTTTTTTTTTTTTTAATAAAATTCTAGCACCACTCTTTTGAAAACTTGAAAATCAGTCTCAGGAGCCTGCAAAAATGATGAATGAAAACTTTTTTTTTTTATAAAACTTGAACATCAAATTAGGAATTGCAGTTTTGAAGGTGTCCTTTCTTACTTTTTTAGAGACTTCTAAAGAAACAATGAGAGAAGAGTTCAGATCTTTAAGCTTAGCATGATATTTCACCAAATATTTTTGAATTATAGATTTTTATCAGAGACAATTTAAAATCTTATTGTGCCTCTGGAAATCTGATTGTTACTGTATTGGCATCAATCATATGCTCTTATTGGAAGTCTGGTCAGGCCCAAAATGTTGCTCCTCACTAAGATTATGTTGAGATCATAGAATGATAGAATCACTGAGGTTGGGAAGAAAACACTGATATCATCTAGTCCAACTGTCAGCCCATCCCCACCATGCCCACTAACCATGTCCCTCAGTGCCACATCCACATGTTTCTTGAACACCTCCAGGTATGGTGACTCAACCACCACTCTGGGAACCTGTTCCAGGACCTCGTTGCTCTTGGGGAGAATAATTTTTTTTCCAAATATCCAACCTGAGTATGTAGAAGTAGCTCAGAAGATCAAAATGGAAGTACCTATGCTACAAAAATATAATACAGTATATGTACCAATATAGTATGTCTACTACTACAATATTTCTACTATAAAAATGAAGACTGTAATTTACTGGAGTGGGTACTTAATCATGTGGATCACCATTAAGGCTTGCTTCTTTGAGATCTTAAATACACTCTCACAAATCCATCTATTTTGTCAGCTGTGACGTTAATGACTAGAAATATTCTGTGGGAGACACAGATGAAGGACTTGATACAGAACATGTTATAGTTACTTCAAGTTAACCAGATAAATATATATACTCTGTGGTTTTTGTCATCGTCTTCATTCCAGCCCGGACAGTGCCAGACAAATCCACTACCATGATGGGGTGGCAGGGAACCAGCGCAGGTGCCTGCTTTAGGTCGAGGATTGTTCCATACCAGGTGACATAGGCAGAAAGCTGAGGGCGGTTACCTGGGAGTTATTTGCTGATTGAGGATTGTAGAGTGTTGGTCAGTGAGCGTGAGTCCTTGGGTTGCTAGTAGTGCATTGTGTTTGTGCTGTGTGTCCATTAGTGGGTGATTGCATTAGGAAGATAATATATTAGGAATATATTTAATATATGTTATAATTATTTCCATTTCTCTCTTCTGCCTTAGTAAATGGTTTTTGTATCAGTCCATGAGTTCTGTTTTATTTCTAGCTCTTCCACTTGTCTTGCTTGGGGAGGAGTAAGCAAACAGCTGCTGCCAGGGTAAAATGCTACAGTAATTCCAAAACACAATTTTTATGTAACTTGCTAATAGTGTGAAATAGTTGCTAATTTTGAAGACGCTAATAGTTAAGGATTAAAATATGGGATAAGATGTTTGTGTGGTGATTACTCAGAGACCTTAAGGTGAAATGTTAAGTATCTGAAATCTGTTTCTTTGGACTGTAGTCATAGAGAAAACGGTTTTTCTTACAGTATTTATTATACAGAGTCTAGTGGTTATCAAAGGTGCTGAATTCATTACAAGCTTACAGAATTTCTCAAAGCTGAGGTCACAAGAGAATTCCTTTCTATTTCCCAAGATCTGTTCCAGAAGCATTATTTATATATAAATAATACCTTTTAAAAAAAATGAAAACATGGAACATAGAGCTCAGTGGTTTCAATTTAAATAGAGGTTTTACCTTTGCAGTTCTCTTTTCTGTATGCTGTATCCTGAAGTTTCTTCTCAAGCTGTTTTTGATCTACAGAAAGCCATTAAGACACTGTCAACTTAGGTATACTTTAAAATCTAGCTCAGCACTGAGGCCTTCTGGTTAGGTAACTAATGGACTAAAAACAAAGCCACCAAACTCCCTTTCGTTTATTTAATACCAGCATTGTTCAATTGAGTGCTAGGAGGCTGGATTTTTTTTTTGTTCTTGAAGTTAGGATTTCAACATTAATATTGGTAAATATGTGTGCAGTATAACCTGTTGCTGTTTGTCTTTTCACTGATAAACTGGATGCTTTGCCTCTGCTTGTTAATAGTGACCTACTCAGTTTAATGTTTCTTGTACATGACTATAAAAATGGCGTGGAAACTTAGATACCCTTGGATATAAGGGACATGGTTCAGTGATGAAATACTGGCCAGTAGGTGGACAGTTGGACTATATGGTATTAGAGATATTTTCCAATCTTGGAGATTCTATGATCATTCTCAAACCTCAGCTGAACTATTAAATTTTCTTTAGGAGAAATGGCATGAATAAAATGTGTCATATTAATAGGATCAAGAATTAAGTCAATCTACTGAATCACTGGGATTCTAGAATGAGAAAGGCATAAACAATCTGTCTTACTTTTAGTCCCACAAATTCTTCCACAAAAATAACAACTCGTTGCATTAATTTTAGAAATTACTTTTAATTCTTAAAATACAAAGTGAACTCATGTGAGTGCTTATTTTCTGAATTGTTGAAATATAATCCTGTTTGAATGGTCCTAATCATGAACAACAGTTTTTAGTCAGACTTTGCTACACTGCCTCTGGGTATAGTAGGTAAATTTAAATTATCTCTCTCAGGACAGAAGAAACAAAATAATCATCACGTTTTTTTCCTGTGCTTCTAAATTAAGACAAATCTCTGCAAGAAAATGAAAAACAAAACAAAACAAAAAAAAACCACAAGAACAACAACAAAAAAAAAAAACAAAAAAAAAAACAAAAAACCACCACCACCACCACCAAAAAAAAACTCAGCAAGGTACCTACAAAACGTTTGTTTATTAAGAAAATTTGAGAGTGGGATAAAAAAATCTTCTTGCTAGTACCCTGTCTAAGTTGCTGATAAATTATACTTCATTGCTACAGACAAGTTCCTCATACAGAAATCTTCCAGCAGAGCAAAGAAAGTAGCCAGAAATTTCTTAAGTCTGGACTAACATTCAGTCAGTAATGCACTTCTAGTTTCTGTCGTGGTAGTGGATATAGTTCTTGAAGTACCTGATATTGAGTTGTCTAAGAGAATACATATACAAGTGTCATCTTATTTGTGAGAAAATTTCTTGTTCCTTTTCAAAAATCTATTGCAGTGGTGGAAGTAGGAGTCTGCTCATAAAGGAGGAAAAAAATGTGGCCTGAAGATCTGGACAAGAAATAAATTCTGAAGTTAGGAGATAATAATTAAAACAATCAGTGTTGCTAATGCCTGGATTCAGGTAAACATTATGGTCTCTAAATACATATTTTCCTTTTGCTTGCAGTTGTTGAAAGTCAAAACAGATATAAAAGCGTGGAAGTATTTCCACTTCTTACTTTCTCTGTCTTCATTTGGTTCATTAAATACTGGTTCAGTTGATATCACTGCAGTGATTTTTTTTTTTTTTTTTTGTTATCTATAAACACATTTTGTTACCTGTCATAGAATGCAAGGAAACTACACTGGATTTCTTTTCTTATTTTTTTTTCATTAGTACGTTAATTCTGATAAATGGTTTTGCACATGACTAACCATTTTCACTACGTCAAAGCAAATGTGAAGAGGTCTATGGAAGCTTTGATCTAAATCCTTAAGGGAGTGTGACACTTTAAATCAGGGCTGCAACTGCCTGAATCGCTTTTATTTTCATTGTAAGCCAACACTGTAATTTAAACGGGTACCCAGTTACTAATCTTGTTATTTGAATTCTTCTATACACTTTGCTGTAGTTATCAACTCTGGCTCTCACACTGATTTTTCAGCTCCTTGCTTCTCTGCATTTCATATGTTACTAGAAATCAGTTAAATATCATCCCCCAGCAACCTTTAATTTTTAATGATACTGAAAATCCTTGCCAATGATTTAAATTCCCATCTTGCAATCACTTTGCATGGACAGAATTTGCTGTTGGGGATTCAGTGAAATCTTACGTTCTGTTGCAGTCATTTCAGTGTATTTAAGAGTGCATGGGAACTGAAACATGGCCTGAACCTCTGACTGATCACCTGAGGTGAGCAATGAGTCAGCCCTGGGAGCACAGGTGAAGGCAATTCACCTGTGCTGTTGGAAGGGGTGAAGCCTGGCTCCACCTCTCCTACACCCATTTAAGAGCTGACTACCCGTGTGCAAGGATCTTTTTCTGGAGATCCTTCCTTTGGAGTTTTACAGCAAGCATAGGATGAGGGTAAGCACTCTATTCTCTTTTTGGTATAATAACCTGCTTAGCCAAAACTTACTTGTTTATTTCATAATTATAACATCTGTATATTCATTGATTATACAAGGAGACAACTACGATACAATGATCTGTGCACATTTCATGCTGGAGATTTCCCAGAATCACACAGAATGGCCTGGGTTGGAAGGAACTTCAAGGATCATGAATATCCAACTGCCTTGCCACAGGTAGGGCCACCAACCTCCCATTTAATACTAGACTAGGCTGCCCAGGGCCCAATCCAATCTGGCCTTGAACACCTCCAGGAAGGGGCCATATAATTAAAATTCACGCCTTAGGACAGCGCTTACAGATAAGGCTCCCTGAAGAGCTTTAAGATAATTAAGATGAATGAAGCTATTAAAAACAGTGCTAAAATTGTCAAACATTGAAGAAAGAGACAATAGTCATACCAATTCAAGTGTTCAGTCAGAACAATGCTGTAGAAATACAGACCAAACACAGGCATAAGAACAGTTTTCTCACCCACAGGCCTATAGTAAGATCGTAACTACTTTCCAGACTATTTCTCACTCACTGCTGTAGCTTCTCTGCTTACCTGGCCTTCAAGTAACAAATTTGATCCTTTTTCAGCGTTTTTAATTGTTGCTCCCTGTATTGATCTCTTCATTGTTCAGTCTTCAGAAACTTCCTCAGTACTTTCTTCCACATGAAAACAGTCACAGTGGAACACTGTGCTATGCAGGAGGATTTGGCACGAAGACGCTCTGTGATAAAATATGCTTGAATATAAGAGGCTTTTAAAACATAAAATACTGATATAATTGAAAACAGTAAAAGCATTATGTATAGTGACTTACTAGAAAAAGTTAAATGTATTACTCTAGAGATAAGCAAGGACTAAACAAAGAATATTTGAAATTTTTCTGGCTGACACTAACAACTGCAATCTACAGTTTTTCTATACAAAGCTGTAGCAGACTGAGAACTCGCACAGAAAAAAATGTACTCATAATTTTTGGCTACAGGCAAACTCGGGGGAAGAAAGTTGAGTTGCATTCACATATCTGAGTGAAGGTATATCAATGGAAAATTACTACGTGGTCTTGTTCTTTAAATATCTTTTTATTGAGATATATGATGTAGCTCCATTTTTTCTAAGATCCATTGATTTGGTAAAACAGTTACCGACAGCCATGAAAAGTCTTTGTTATGAGACTGTCCTAGCTTCACCTAGTTTACTTTCTTGCTAGTAACTGGTATGATGTTAAGTTTCTGGTTTAGGAGAAGAGCAGTGTTGATAACATATCTATGTTTAAGTTGTTGCTGAGCAGTCCCTACACTAAGTCACGAACATTTCAGCTCCTTGTGCTGCTCCCCCATCAAGGGTCTGGGAGTACGAAATGAACTGGAAAGGTACATAGTCAGGATGGCTGACTGAGACTGACCAAAGGGATGTTCAACACCATGTAACGTTGTGCTGAATGATAAAAGTAGTGGGAGGTGATTGGTGGGGCTGCCACTGCTAGGAGACAGGACATTGGTTGGCTGATGGTGAGAGATTGTGTTGTGAATCACTTTCTTTTTAAATTAATTTGTCCTTATCTCAACACATGAGTTCGCACATTTACTTTGTGATTGTCTTCTCCATTCCGCTGTGCATGTGGAGGGAGGGGGGAACAAGCAAATGCCTGTGTGGTGCTTAGCTGCATGGTGGATTAAACTACAGCAGGCACTATGGTCTAACTGCTTATTTATATAAAACAAAAGATCTCTGTTATTCCCTTGTGTAATTAAGTACATCAGTAAATAGTACCTGCCTGTCTTAATAACTGGCATTCCAGAAGAAGCTAGTATAGATGCTACAAATCAACCCGGGAGTTCACAGCCAAACTGATGCATTTAAATCCATTGTAATGCTGAAAAGAGGGAGAAGAATAAATTCAGGCTTAGTTTCAGGAAGACGTTCCTTAAGGTAGGAATACATTGTATTTTGTAGGTATGTAGGTGAGTTATTTCTTGAACATACAGGTGAATAATATCGTATGCTTTGCTGAGGTACAGAGATAGGTTAGGTGCAGAGAAATGTTGTACTGATATGACTGCAGGTACAGGCTGGTAGGAAGATAAATGGGCTGATTTTTAGGGTTCGTTTTCAGTCTGGATTTCTTCATCAAATTTGAATGCTCCTAACAATTAGGTCAGTCTTCCAAGATCTTGAAAATCTCCCTCTGGAAATGACCTTTTCTCCCACACCATTAAGTGTCATCTTCAGGCGACAAGAGGATTTTTGTTGTTCCCTTTCTCTGAAATAGTTAGTGAGGTTTCATGCTGTAGGTGATATGAGCAGAGAGAGATGTGCAAAATAGTGTTCTTCCCGCCTGACTCAAATAGGTGGGAAGGATCCAAGTGTCAAACTCTGTAGATTCTGCGCATTTTTTGTATGAGACGTGTGGGTATGTGTTTATATATACATAAATACATGTATATACTTCGTTATGTATCTGTCCAAGGAGATGACTGTGGAAGTGAAGAATGAGATAGAAATTCCATAGGGTCTATAAAAATAATACATAATTAACAACTTCATGTAATCCAGTAAGAAATTCACTGCAATGATATTTTGATGCTACTCCAATTGGTCAAGTTCAGGATAAGCCTTTCACAGTAAATTATTTTGGTTGTTTTGTTATCTACAAAAGAATATTATGTCTTGGTATATTTATTACACTCATAATTGCATTAGAATTACTGTTTGTTCATAGTTGATCTGTAATAAATGATGTGTTCTAAGAGGAAATAACTAGCTCTGTTATAAATCATTGATTTTTATGGATAAAAGTCTACAGTTCAGTTTTGCAATTTACAAGATAATAGAAGCATTTCTTCCCATTCCCTCCACACCCTTGCCCTGGTTCTGTCTTATTTATTAAACCAACCAAGATGCTTGTAAATAATGGCTGAAATATTTCATTTTAATTAGTATAAAATGGCATTTGTTTTTCTGTATTTAGAGGAGGGATTTGGAGGTGCTGCCAAATGAAGAATTAACACTGAAACAGAGATCTGAATAAATACATAGTATTTCAAACAGAATTCACAAAACACACACTGGATCGCATTTTTAGATAAAGCTCTTGCATTTAATATGATAGTACAACCCTGCTGCTTGGACTGTGACAAATTGCTCAGTGTGTGTCTGCTGAGACATAAGAGGACAAGATATTATGCTTAACCCCAGAACTGTCAAGTCTGATTATTTTTTAAGAAGCTTAATAGCTCTGGGAGCCATAAGAAGTGTGTATAGGGAAGAAAGGAGAAGGGGAAGAGGAAGGAGAACAGGGGAATGTGTTGCTGGTGTTTTTCATGTTACTTCTGGAAATAATTCAGTCCGGGAATTCATGGTGTTGGTTCTTTTTTCCCCCCGTATGGATAATAAATCTAAGAAAATGGCATTGGACATAGAAAGGCATGGCTATTGCTGTTAACATATCTGCAGAATAAGTCATCAAGAAAGGAGTAGTTAGTTCATAACAGAGCAAATGCAAGTATATATATGTATATATACTGCCTATGATCTCAGTGGATGTCACTGCAAGGCTTCTGAGAGCATGGAGGAGCCGGGGGAAAGAGGCTGTCCAGGCTCAGAACCAGTGGCTACTACAAGGTTAGACCTTGCTGGATTTCAACAGTTTTGCTGTGTCACATTTGATAAGAGCATGTTAAAATATTATGGGAACAGAGAGTGTACATAGTCAACAGCAAAGACATGGCTTGTCTCAGCATGTTACCACAGAAGACTGGAAAGTGTGTGATTGAAAGCCCTGATTTTTTCTCCCAGTACAAAATTGAAATTGTTGGTTCTTCAAATGTGCAATCTCCATAAAAAGCAAAGGCCAACTTTTCTGCTGTTTGCCTTGGTCCACTTTCTAGTGCTTACACTAAGGAAGTTAGTTTCTTGAGTGCTCTTTGCACATTGTTGATTCCTATTAGTGTTCAAGGTTGCCAGGAAAATGAATGCTCACTAAGATGTGTCATACTGTGTGCCAGTGTATACCAGATGTTTAGGTGCAGTATCAACTGAGTCTGAATAAAGAGTAAGGGTTTTATGAAGAAGGAAAGAGATGAGATGAAAGTATGGATATTGGGAATACTGTTTGAACCAAACTGCAGATGAGCAAAAGGGAAGTGAGACAAATGCATGATGCCTGTCCCAGGACTGCTGTTTTTGTAAGAGATGAGAAGTATCCAAGTCTGCATTTATTTCTGAGAAACATTAAACTGAGTGAAAAATTTGGTCAGATTTCTTTAATTGTCAAGAACAGCCCACCTTTGGCAATTCCTTGATTTATTGTTGTCTATCACAGCATAGAAACTTTCCAGTAAAAAATGCTTTTAATCAAGGAATTTAATTGTGACTAATCCAGTTTTTTTCAATATATTTCATTTGATAATAGTCATTATCCATTGGAGAGAAGAATTCGCTGAAGTAGATAAGCAATCATTTCCTCCTTTCAGCTGTTCAGGTCAGCTGACATATAATTTGAAGCAATATATACATATTACCAATACTGAGACAGCATGCTTAGTCTAAAATTCAGTCAATAGCACTCTTATTTTTAAGAATCAGAATTTTGTCTCAACAAAACTGTCCTTAAAAAAAAAAAAAAAAAAAAACCAATTACTGTTGTGTATTTTTTTGCTTTCATTTGTTTTTTACTTATTTTTTTAAGCTCTGTTGTGCCTTTTCCATAGTGCACTGGAATTAAATCTCACTCTTATGGTGGATTGTGTATAAAGATATTCAAAACGAATGCACTTACTAAGGGAAAAATAAAAATATCAAAATGTTTTTTTTTTTCCCAAAGACAATTTCAAACACATTTCAGTTAATGAATAAAACTGAAAAAGTGAGATTTTTCAATTTTGCTAAAAATAAGTTATTTAAAGTTCTTTGGCATCCAACTACAAAGAAAATTGAGACAGAAAGATGTTGATGTTTTCTACTTGTGCAGTGTAATAAATCTGTGGCTGGTATGAGTGGTGACAAACATTTACTTAATCTAGATTATAAGGAATGATAAGAAGATGCATCATTTTAATGTAATGGGCAGTTAAGTAATAAACAAGATGACATACCTAACTGCAGTTACAGGAAACTAGATAAGCTCATATTAAAAAAAAGTAATGCATATTAAAAAAAGTTAGTAATGCACTTGAACATTATATGCAAAAGGTTTAGGGGGAGTCAGCTGCAGTGAAGTTGTGTGTTTCAGAGTGCAGAAATATATTTTATGGAAAACGATACTTGTCTCGCTCTAATTTATAGGAGGGAGAAGAGGTTCTTTTAATATATGTATACATGATGGCGAGATTAAGACGCAATGGGTCAAATGTTAGCACAACTAGTTTATTACAAATCCTAGTTGCCTAGGGATATAGGGAAATGGAGATGGACGATAAAAAAGAGATAGGAAATAAAAAGCAAGGAGTCTTTGTAAAAGCAAGAGACAGTCACCACCATGGGTCCAGCAAGGTCTCAGGAACTCATCTGGTCACTGTGGGGGATGGGAGGAAGCCAGGAAGCTTTGCATCAAGCAGGCCCCAGGGGTGGGGGGGATAGGGGGTTCCTTCCAAAGAGGTTTTCATCTCAGGGAATTCTCCATCAAAGGCTTCTTTAGGAGCTCTTCTCCAAAATCCTTAGTTTAGTGAGTGCCTTTTTATCCCCCATTTCTCTGGGTTTTTTCTTTTCTGTTAGTGTGACATACCTGGCCCAGCAGATAAGCCAACAGGGAGTGGTGCCTTCGTTGCCACGCACAGGCATTATCACCTTTTGCAGTGGTCAGCTCCTTCAAGCTACACCCCTGGAAAGACCAGCAAACTTGTCTTGCTTCTGCTTATCTTTACAATCATGAGCAGATGTACTGTGACACAGTGACACCCACCTTGCCCCCCTAGATAAGCTGCAGTTGTCACTTAGAGTCTTATCACCAGAAAGGCCTCACGAAGCAAGTTTTAAGACAAAAAGAAAAAGTTTTGTCTTTCACAGTACTCCAGTTGATAGATGTGCTGTAGTCCTGTGGTCTATTTTGTGTTGTGATAATCAAAAATGAGAAGGGTGATACCTCTTGGCTGCGTAATTTATTAACTTTATAAGTTGCTACAGTCCTTCACATTACTTAAATTTTAGGGTTCAGGGATTTTCAGAGGGCCGAAGGAAGCTAGATTGGCCATGTAACTTGGTCTACTAATTACTAGTATTCCTTCTTCATATTTTGCGAATATAATAATAATAATTAGGTGTTTAGCATTAACATAAAATGAGAAAATTACTTGAAATAAAATGATAAAAGTATTGTAAATAATAGCGTATATTCAAGTATGCACAACTCTGTGAATTACAATTTTACAATTGTTTAGGAGGAGAGCGTTTTAAACGGAATATTTTCATTTCTGTAGTAGCTGTTACAATGCAGAAGTTTGCATTTTAAATATTTTCTTTTGAAGAATGTTTGGGAATTTTACTGTAGAATAGCATTTTGATATGAGCATGATCTATCTTACTAAACAAATGGAGCATTTGCTTGATTTTTATGGAATTGGAGAATTTCCATGTAGGTCGCTCTTAAGTAATGCCTCCTACTTATTTCCACAGAAGCTACAAGAACTACAGTGAGCACGATGACATTGTTAGATAGAGCAAATTGTCAGCTACAAAACACCATTTTTTAGCATAGTTATCACTGTTAGCTATGTGCTTTTGCCATCCATGAACAAGAGCCTGCCTGCTATCTGTGTCAGCGAAGGTGACCCACAGTTTTCCTGCTAAAAAGACCACCCATCACCTCACTGTACTCACATGCACTGGTCTCCATCAACACCCAGTGTCAGTGAATGTCAATGTGTTCAATTTTTTCCTTACTGAGGAATTCAGTGACACAATTCTGCTTCATACACACTTGTCAGATGCCTTTTTGTTAGACTGCACCTCTGCTGCCATATGTCACACAGCAACAAAATGTAATGGAATATTGGTGGAAAGGTTCAGCCTCTACTGCCATTCCACCAACATCCATCTCTGCTGTCATGGGCCAACATCATAAAACTAGAGGCATTACTTTTGGAGCAGCCCTTAGAAGTTCTAAAGAAAGTATCAGTGACAGCATTTTTAATGATTTTGCTTCTGCTTTTATTGTAAATTTCCAAAGTGGACTGCCTTCTTTTTCTGTAGAAGTTTGAAAATTTTGAAGGAAAAGGTAATCCCAAGGCTGACTTAATAAAAAGTATGAAAGCAGCTGCCAAAGTGTTCAAGATCAAGGAGACAGCTGCAGTTTCAAACGAAAAGCTTTAAAGCTTTAATGTGTGCCATGATGAAAAAGCTTCCCTTTATCTATCGTAAAAGATTTTTTGTGGTAGCAAATAACAAGAACAAGACTAAGAACTAAAAATGACTACAGAGTGTACTTCTGCTTTGAATCATTGAAAATTAGCTGCAATTCAACTGGAAAATGCATACGTGCATGGCCATGCTGTCCAGTAGAGAGGAGAGGATTGCATAACCAACAAATGAACAACAAAAAAAAAAGCCCCACATGTTTACAAACAAGAAAATAACATATTTTGGGCTAGATTTAACATTCTTACCCAAGAAAAGTTAATGGTGACAGTTGTGACTGTTGAGGTAATTGTATTTCAATAGCAATAAAGGCAGTGAAATGTTAAAAAATGGTTTTTTTGTCTGAACACCTGATCAAACTGAGTATTCAGCATACTGGGTGAAAAAATAGACTTGACCTAACGTTAAAATTAGATGGCAAATATTTGGGAAGAAGAGGAAGAAAGAGGATTTCAAAGGCTAGAACAAAATTGGAGTAGCTGGAATTAGTCTGAAGAAAGCTATCAAGTTTCAAGTTTCTTCTGAAAACTATGAAGCCAAACTAATAAGTATATTAGTGAACGTGCTTGATAGCCTAATTATTAACCTTCAGATCTGATATCAAGTAATTTCTGTATAATGGGTAATTCCCCTAATAAGTCAAGTACAGTAGTTTTTTAAGCAAAGTCTGGACTGTTTATGTGTAACGCTGTCTTGCACTGTCTTTCCCTTGCTATGGGGCACTGTAAGAACATTCTCAATGAACACACCTCAATCCACAAAGCATATTATGCCAAACATTGTTGAACTACTGGTGTTATTGTAACGGCATTACTGTTTTGTTTTTTTTTTCTGCCAAGAATTTATAGCACTCTTGTATTCTATTGTGTTAGAAGAAGTGTTTTAACTGCAGTTTCCACTTGTGCTGGAATTTTTCTATTAAACTCATTCTCTGCTAGTACTTTTTTCTGCCACCTTCTGGCAATGTTGATTTGACGTGTTGGTGTAGCTCTTCACACGCATCCTGAGATTTAGTGTATTAATAATTCATGTCATGAAGCTATGATCTAATTTTAGCCTTTGGCTTCAAATCTTTAATTGAGTTCTATGTACTTGGCTAAAAAAAGATGTATGTATGCTTTATTCTTTAATCTAGCTATAAGTTCTTGCTTTGCAGAGGTACTTGTGGACATTTAAGGCAAACTTTTTCTAATACTAGCAAGAGTACAGATAGCCACAAAACCAACAAAAAATTGCACAGGCAGGATCTTGGTGATTTCTTTTAAAAAAAAAATAAAATTGGTTTTGTAGGGAACCATATGTTTGAAGCTCCCAAGGCAGAATCTGAAGTGACTGATGCTGAAATCCAAGTTTAATAATTGATTGTGGGATAGGAAATAGCTTCATAAAATTAGCTGATCATCCTCTTATGGGGTGGGTTGTATTTGCTTGAAAGATGTTGTCAAAGCACAGTAGAATGAAGTGAGTTTCTCAGTTCTGTACTGTTCCATACAAGTATTCTACTCTGGACTGCTTCTTGCTCTTGTATGATAGAAATTCATGGGATTTCTTTTATTTATGTGATGATAAAGAAAAGTAAATTATTCTCCATCTCTCAAGCCTGTATAAATATTTGTAATATAGCATACTTCAACTAAGGAATGAACAAGCATGTAAAAATGTATTTTTCTAAAAAAATTATGTAAGTTTTATGAATTATCATTTTGATAATATATTTAGATTTCTTCTATTTAGTTAACAATGAATGTTTTATGTACATTTGTAAATCTCTAGCTGCTGACTTCTTTCTTACCAGTCTCTTTGGCTTTGTTACCATGTGTTCTCTTCATTTTTTATTGTAGATGCGACTATAGTAAGGCAAATGCTACATTATATTCACAACTTCAGCAGAAATGTCTCTTAAAAATTAATGGGAGGCAGTATCTATGACTAGGGAACATAATCTGATACTTTAGGAGACCTTTTAGTATAAATCATTTGAATGTATATTCATGACATCGTTGTGGCAAACTGAAGAAAGAGGTCTAGTTGGAAATCATTTTCAAGCATCTGTAAATGTTAATAATGCTGAAACTCAGTGCTGTAGAGAAGATAGAGGTCCTATGCAAAAAGTAAAAAAAAAAAAAAAAAAGTCAAGATGTACATATCAGGGTGACAAAAATAATTGAGTGGAAATTGATCATACAGAGTTATTATCCACATAAAAAGTGACTGGAATGCTCTGCTACATTTATCACATGCTTTACCCACAGACAGTTTTTTGCAGAAAATCTTGTGCTGCTTCTTTGAGAAGGTTTAAATTTAAATTCTCAAGTCAATAATTTTCTAGTATTAAATTTACCTTCAGCTAAATTAAACAGGTTATATTTTAAATTTTATTTAGGTGTTAAGGATGGAAAGTCTGTAGATACAAATGTCAGGAATATATGTAGAGGCTCTGAGGACCAATTTGAATAGGTTAGCCAAAAAGTGGTCTTTCTATTACATTACTCCCCGAGGATGGTGCAGTAAAAGCCACTTCTCTATTATATGTCAGGAAAGTGAACAGCACTTCATTTCACTTATTGCCTGTGAATAATACTGATGCATAATACCATCAGTCTGTGAAGAAAGGTATCTGAAAGAGAGGAGGGCCAACAAAAGATGTTTTGGATCTCCTTGCAAGAGTCTTCATGTTATTAATGTACTTGCTAAGAACAGCTGAATGATCTAGTGAAGCACAGAGAGAAATGGGCTCTAGATATACTGAAGAAGAAAGCTAGTGAATCTGGAGAGCAATCTGTCATAACAGCCTCTCCCTTTTACACAGGGATGTTCAGACAGCAATACAGTTAAAAGAATATTCTCTAACTGGGATTTACAGTCAGTGTTGCATCTTCGCTTCTTCCAGAGCCTTAAATCTGTCTGTGAACTGTCTATGGATGAGCTAGGACACTGTCTCAAATGTCTGCTAGCATTTCGTTTATGGATAGTGATGTTAGAGATTTGCCATATGAAATCCATGATCTTCAGAGAAAGCCAAAATTCCAAGCATCTTGTACTCCTGATTTCTGTCTATTATCTGACTTCTCGTTTAGATGAGAATCATCCATTCGAAGCCCTTCAAACATTTTTCTGTTTTTGTCAGATACCAAGCTAGATTTTTACACTCTGTCCTTGCAAAAAGTCTGAGTGCTTTTTAATCTGATGCTTTAAGTCCTTATCTTAGTCTGATAGCAGAATGAGATGGTCTTCAGGATAGTGTGACCAATAATGAAAAGGCATCTGGATGCTGTTTTTTTATCCTGCTGTACTCAGAATACAAATATTAATTACATAGTAATTTAAGAATGCATAAAAGTGTATGTGTACAGCAAGGATAGAGACAATGGCAGGCTGAATTAACTAATGCAATTGTGAATAAACTATTGATCTGAAATTATTTTTCTTTACAATGTTAAGAATTTTTTACTTCACCCTCCAAAAGCCATTTTCAGGCCTAACTGCCTTTTCTAAATCCAGCACCAGAGCAGAAAATAGTACTAGGCAATATTCGAGGAGTGCTGTAAAGAGCTTTTTAGAAGAAACAAAACAAAAAAAAACCAACAAAAGCTGTTGGCCTGGGGTTAATACAGTAAATACTGCTTTTGACTATTAGTGCACAAAAGAAGTCTAGATGGTTGTTAAGATCAAAGACAGATTAATGTCTAAGGTACTGTTGTTGGCCCTCCGGGCTCTTAAATAGGCAGATAATATTTCAGATTTTTTTTTTTTGTCTGAGCACAGTGGCTTCTGGGAGACTGGCAAAATGGATAGGTGATGCAACTTCTTAAACCCAATGCTGTTTCAAATAAGATACTCTTCCAGGGTTGTTCCATTGTCATTGAGTTTAGGAGGAGAATGACAATAATCATAAGCAAGTGTATTTGTCACTGAGTGCTTCATAACAATGATTTCTGTGAAACAGATTTAACATTACTCCCTGATGAGTTACGAAGCTTAACAGTTGCACTAAATTATCTGCAGGCATGTGAATAATGAAGTTGCTACATTTTCGATCTGAAAAAGGAAGTTTCTTGGGAGCTGCTTAGTTTTTTTTCTTAATACGGTTTATCAGGTTTTGTTCTCATTCTAGGAGTGGGGACATGCTTGCATACCTTGTTTCATAAAATCAAATTTATTTTCTTGTCAATAGGTATACCTTACACAATTGATTCAGAAATGCTATCAGATTACTACTTATTTCAAAAGATAAGTATGAACTTCCTAAATAATAAAAAAATTTTGCCATCTTTGTGCATTTCAGTATTTCTGAAATGACTTCCTCTCTGGATTTTTGAGTAAGCAAGACAAAGATGCTAATGACTTAAAGAATTTGAACAGACCGTGTGAGAAACGTGAATAGTGGAGCAAAAATATTTATTTATATTAGGGATTACACATACATGCTCTGATTGCTATGATTTGTTTGATGATGGCCACTGAATCCTGCTGTGTATAGAGCGCAAAGAAAGTTTTAACAGATCACTGAAGGACAATTCTAAGAATACAAGGCTTTCTTAGTGCTGCATTGCAGCAACTAATGTACATTTGAGCAGCAGCTACATACATTTCAGCTGTCTAAGTTCCAGGGACTACATCAGGCACAGAAAGTATCCTATTGCCTGGACAACAACTTGCTCCTCAGCAGTCAATAATTTGCTGACATTTCCTTTAATTGAAATTGGTAGTGGAAAAGTTAACATAAAAAAAAATATTGTGGCCATACGTTGTCGATTTAGAGGCAGCTACGTGAGATACAAGCTACTTTCTAGATAGCTGTGCAGATTTTTAGGAGTGTAGCATGCAGGCTCTTGTTCATTACTGGTGAAAATGCATAGCTAAGGATAGTGACTGTGTTGAAAAAATATCATTTTGTAGCTGAGAATTTTCTCCATCAAATGTTACTGTGCTCTTTAACTATTATGATGGAAATAAATAGGAGGCGGTACTTAGGAGCAACCTACGTACATCTGTAAATGGAAATGTTAAGAATATCAATGTGCTCTCTCTGTATCATCTTTTTCGCCCTTCCAAAACCTAATACTACACAAGTATTTTCAAGAGATTTACTGATGAGTGTCTCCCTCATATGTTTTTCCTGATATGTTCCATTACCCCTGGAAGTGCTAGCAATTAGAAGATAAAGAGCTTTAAATCCATAGAGTAAGAATATCAACTTAATTTTCTGAGTACTTGTGACTAAGACTTTTTTCAGGGACTCATGATGATTCTGAAAATGGTTAAGATCAAACTACATACACACACGTATCACTTTTTCTGTAAGTGAAATGTATGCGATGTGCCACGTGAATAACGTGTGTGTATATATGTAAATGTGAGACTAAGTGTGAGATTAAGTCCTGCTTTTTAAAAATTATGACAGATTCAGTTGTCACTGGAATAAAACAGATATTAATTTGGGCAAGAAAATTGATAGAGCTGTTAAGTTACAATAACATTGTGAAGAAATAACTACAAGGCACGGAGCATGCTTATGATTAAATTAATTAAAATGGAAAGGTCTCAGCTTCGGAAGTGCTTGCCATCATTGTTTTGCAGAATAATATGTTGCCCTATTCAGGAATTCTGTTATTTTTAAATAGCCTAACATTAATTCTATTTTGCAATTTCTATGGATTTAAAGCTCTTTATCTTCTAATTGCTAGCACTTCCAGAGGTAATGGAACATATCAGGAAAAACATATGAGGGAGACACTCATCAGTAAATCTCTTGAAAATACTTGTGTAGTATTAGGTTTTGGAAGGGCGAAAAAGATGATACAGAGAGAGCACATTGAATCATTGGACAGAAAGCTGAAGTACATCAACATATTATATTACAGAAAATAAAGCACAGAGAAACTGAATGACAACAAAATGCTTATTCTCACATCTTGGATTTCTGAATTTTCACCATTTATTCATGAGAAATTCTTCTTTGTGTTTAAAATACACAGACCCTTTTGATTTCAGCTGGGGTACAGATTCTTTGGATATAGCGATTTCATATTTTGCTACTCCCAAGTAACGTATAAAGGATGAAGTTATATAAATCTACAGATAAAAGTTGGATTTTATATAACATCATATCTACAGTAAATGTAAAGACTGTCCATGTAAGCAAAACAGTAAATGCATTTGATGTGGACAAAATTTAAACTATGTTTTGGTATTTTTTTTTAATGCTGCATTTATAGAGATGAAAGGGCTGAAACCTCTAGGGAGAAAATCCTTTTATCAGTAGTGTGGTGCAGTCTCTTAAAATTTGTATGCAGTAAATGTTTCACTGACTTCTTTAGGTCTTATATTTGAAATTAGCATACATTTAAATAATGCTATGAAAGAGGATCCTAATATGCAAGTTGCTGCTTCCGTGGTCGATGAAAATTCAGGGTTTGATTTGTACTCTGCAGAAATCTGTGCTTATCAGCCTATAAGTAATTCTCCTTTTACATTACAATACAGATAAGCAACCCACAACAGGCATTTTTCGCTTGTCAACAGTGTGATTGTCTCTTGGGAGGTTACTTCTTTAACCAGTATGAGCACCTCCACTACAGGGATAGGCTGAGAGATCTGGACTCCTCTCTCTGGAGAAGAGAAGGCTCCAGGGGAACGTTATAGTGGCCTTCTGGTACCTGAAGAGGGCCTATAAGAAAGCTGGGGAGGGACTACTTGTAAGGGCATGTGGTGACAAGATGAGGGGAAATGGCCTTAAACTGGAAAAGGGTAGATTTAGAGTAAATGTTAGAAATAAATTCTTTACTGTGAGGGTGGTGTGACACTGGAACAGGTTGCCCAGTGAGGGTGTGGATTTCCCTTCTCTGTAAGCGTTGAAGGCCAGGCTGGATGGGGCTTTGAGCAACCTGGTCTAGTGGGAGGTATCCCTGCCTATAGCAGGTGTTTTGAACTACGTAATCTTGAAGTTCCCTTCCAACCCAAACTATTCTATAAATGTCACAAGGATAAATTAAATCTTTTTCTAATCAAAATATTTTATTTCATGTTGAGATTTCTAGCCAAATATTTTTTTACTGGTGCATTTTGAAGAGTTACTATTGTGCAACAGTGTACTTCCTCACTCTCCCTCTCCTTTTTCCTAGAAGCTGAGCAGGGATGGAGAAAAGTGAAAGTATATGAATTAGATAAGGAGTGAACTAGTGTATTTGTGTGGATTGCTTTGGACTTACTATTGTGATATGGAGCTCAAGTGAGTGATTTCTTCACGTAACATAAAGTGCAGCATGGTATACTTAATGTTTTTATTCCAAAATTGGCAATTTGAACCACCACAAAATCAAGGTTTATGTTAATAATGCAATTCTTAGTGTTTGTGTTTATTTCACCTAGTTTTATGAACTTTGACAGTTCTTTAATTACTAAGCCTAATTTTCATAAGCAATCATTGAAGAGAATGGACAATGATTAGATCTAAAAGTATTTTCATACCAAATTCACTGAAGAAAAGCTCTTAGGAATGTCTTGCTGATGGATTCTTCCATCTGCCAATATTTTTTTGTTTGTTAAATATTCATGTGTTTGTTAGCATAAAAATTAAAAAACAGCAAAGAATGTTGGGAGTTTTTGAATCACAGGAAAACTGCAGTCTTTTAAAAATATTCATAGGAGAAGAGAAAATTGCGTATCATGTGCAATCTCCTATCTAAAACTTGGTTTTAAATAGGAGAAAACATTCTGAGGGAGGGACATCTAAGTTAAGAGCCCATGAAAGTATTTCTGACATTTCAAATAATGTGGTGGTTGTGGTATCGTTATTTCACTTATATAACACTGTCGTCTTTTTTTTTTTTTTTCAACTGCCCTTCAGACCTAATTAGCACTTTTCTCACGATACAGAAGCATTGATTAGAGAGACAAAGGTTTATATAAAGACAATATGTACCTTGTCCACTGCTAGACCTACAGAATGCTTGATTATTATGTGCAAAAAAAACCCCACGCGGTGCTTATAACAGAGTGGAAGATGGAGGCAATACTTGTTTGGATTTCCAAACATCAGGGTTTCCAGGACTTCTTCAGAATAACTTCTTCAGGGCTTCTTCATCTTCAGTCCTTGGCACAGCTGCTAGAGAATATACTGTTGTTAAATGCAGAAACTCCTTTACAGTAGACACTTGTCTTTCTGCTTTCTAATACGTACTGTTATGAAAAATCAGTTGTGCGTGAATTTCACTGATTGTATCTCCCATCCATACTAAAAGCATTGCATGCGATACAGCTCTCAGAATCCATAGTGACTCTTCGGAGGGATAAATTTCCCTTTAACAACTTTAACAGAGTTGTGAGTATTTTCAGAGCAAAATTATACAGCACATCAAAATTGAAAGTTTGGGGACAGCCTGTACAGTAAGCAGAATTTATATGAAAGTAAATCAAGCACTGTACTGATTATGTTATTCATTTGCCTATATAACTCAGCCTCCTTCATTCTTTATGTGATGGAACTCAGGAAGAGTTTTCCTCCGCCTTCAGTGACATACAGTATAGTGGATTAGTGGCTTACTCCAAAGGGCCAAACTCATAAAAATGTATCATGTACCCTATTTATGACATATTGTGCAAAACAAAGTGAATAATTGGTGAAATGTTTGTAAGACTGAAGAAAAGTCCTTCTTTAAGGGAGGGATTGGATTCTCTTTTAGTCAATTTACTTGTAAACAGGATGACCAGAGAAATATATTTCTTTCTTTGAGACGCATTTTTAATGGCTTTGTTAACCAAAATAATTTAATAGGACTCTTCATTTTGTATTTATAAAAAAACAAACAAACAAACAAACAAACAAAAAAAAACTTAAAGAGCCAAAAGATTATTTATGAATTTCTGTAAGCTTTATTCCCAGTATTACTGGAAATTGGAGCTGGAAGCTTGTCTTAGTTTCAGCTGGGATGAAGTTGTTTTCTTCAGAATGTCTTGTATAATGCTGTGTTGTGGTTCTAGTAGAAAAACAATGTTGATAGCACCAATGTTTTTAATTGCTGCTTGGCAGTGCTGTACAGAGTCAAGGCCATTCACAGTGCAGGGCCCAAGGAACTGGGAGAATAGAATTAGGACAGCTGACTTAAACTGCCAAAGGGATAGTCCATACCATATGACATCATACAGAAAGTGTTTTGAAAGAGGTGGGAGTTCATCTCTCTTTCTCTTCAGCTGCTTGGGGGACTAGCTAGGCATCGACTGGGGGTGACGAGCAATTACTTGTGCGTCACTATTTATATACATTCATTCATACACACATAGTCAAAACAATTTTCCTTTTGTCTGTCTTAGTAAATAGTTTTCTCAACCTGTGAATTCTACTTTACTTTTTCCAATTCTTTCTCCCATCGTGCTGGGAAGGGGTGAAGAGTGAGCCAAGAACAATGTGGTTCTCAACCAACTCCCTGGTTAAACCATAATGAAACTAAACATTTGAATTAAAAAGGTGAATGAGAAGTTTTCTTTAAAACTATCTTCCTCAAATTTTTGGAATGTATGTTGAGACACACTTATATCTTCTAATTCCAAAAGAAGGTGAGTCTTCACCAAGGAAAAACAGAAAACTTAAACGTAATTGCACCTTATCCTACAAAGGACTTAAACTGTATTTTCAAAATTATTCTATTGAGTTGTGGAATCATTCTAGTTATTTCAGTGTCTATTTATATGTTTCATATATAAATGATTATTTCCAAACAGGAACCTCTGTTAAGGGCATTTATTATGCTTAATGAATTTTATTTTCTATTGCACATGTGATGGAGAGAGACTTAGGATAAATGCACAATAAATGTAATTTGTTTTTGTTTCTGCAAACTCAGTTGTGTAGATTGGGTGGATGAGATGTTCACTTGAGCATATTTGATTTTAATTCTCTGTCATAGTCCTGGGTTATTATCTTAACTAATGGCATATAAGGGTTTTTATTCATGTGCAATTTATCACTGAAAGGATGAGTAGTAAATTACTTCTTCCAGAAGTATGGTATTTTTTTAGTTTAGAAACTCCACAAATATTGTTATTTAAATATTTTTTTCACTACACCACGTTTCTTTGGAGTAAAATTATTGAAGGGAAAAGTGTTTCAGCCAGATAAAAGGCTACACGAGTGGATTTAGATGATGTTTTGGTATTTGTTTTGTTGGTTTGTGTCCTTTGTTTTAATGCATTTTCAGAAGCTAGCTTGAAAATTGATTAAGTTCTATTTTGTACTCATCTCACACAATACTGTGGAGAGTAAGATATTGTCCGGAAGAATATCTTTCCAGCAGACTTTTTTGAGGCTAAAGTTCATTTAAACTAGACGTAGCTCTAAGGGAGATGGATTAGTGTGCAGAGTGAAGGTAAGGAGACACATAATAAATGCAATTTGTCTCATGTCTATCCTTATCAGAGATGTATACAAGAAAATATATCCACAGAGCACAATAAAATATAGTCACTTCTGTGACATTACTTATGCAACAGCTATTTAATTGTGCACAACATCGTAGCAGTAATATACAATCACTTTAGTGGCAAAATATTCCCTTCACTATTAGAAAATTATGCAGATAGTAATAAGAGGCACAGTGCAGTTCAAGAACATTCTATTTGAGAACATAAGATACAGAGCATCCAACTGAAAAATATACTGTGGGACATATAATGACCATAATAGATAGGAAATCAATTTGTCTGAAAAAGTAGGCCTGTTTAGGGCGTTATCAAGTAGTGTGAAAACTCTTGATAAGTAGAATCCAGAGCATAAACACCTGCACACAAAAATGCAGGCAAAATGTTACATTCTGGAAATGTATCTGGCCTATATTTTTGTAATGTAATTAGAAAAATAGCCTTTCATCACAAACTTTCATATATTTTGGTTACATAAAAAGAACTAGAAGCTCAAAGTTCCAATGTAAAGCAGCTAAAAGATCAAAGTGTTTGACACTTCGTGAGGTTTGAGAAATTAAGCAAGAGTTTGAACTTGGAAAGCTTAAATTTTCAAATCAGCCTAAACTTCAAAGGATTTACTAGCTTCTTTGAGAAATATATTTGAAAAAAAAAAAAAAAAAAAAAAAAGACATCAGTTGACATCTACTTATTGTCACTATACTGGAAATTCTTTTCCTTTGACGTGCCGTGTCTCTGAGGCTTGGATTTACAAGTGACTAAACATTATATACATGGCAGTTTCTAAACCCATAAGACTTGCTTTAAGGAGAAGCTAGTATGTTAGCCTAAGGTTTGTGCTTTCAAATGAACTTTCATCCTCAGCTGCTTTTCTCCATTTGAGGGTTAGCACTTAACCTTGCTTTTCTGAAATGTGAATCAGACTGTATTGATACAAATTGTTCAGGAGGTAACTGTCTAATTCATTGTTAAGAATGCAATTATAAAATAAAATTAAATAGCTGTCCTGCAGTGTAAAATAAGTAGGAGTTATCAGTGTTAAATGTCAATCAAGATGGAAATGACTTTGCATTTGTACTAGTGAAGTAAGCCAGGCTTCAGGAAGAATAGTGTGCTCATATAATTCCAGAGAGTGTGATAGCTTGAGGGGAAAAGCTTATTTCTTACCAGTGTTCAAAAAAGAAAGCCTTTCAAGCATGCCAAATGCACTTAATAAAGCTGAAATTTGAGCTATTAGTTACATTTATTTGCAAGAAATAAAGTGAAACGTTCTACTTAGTGTTGCCAGTCTTTATGGCTCAGCTACCTTTTTACCTAGATGCCAATTCATCATAATTTTTACATTCCTTAGTTTCCTGAAAGCTTTATTTTTTGCTGGGTTTCATTTTCTTTTGAAAAACTTAGCTAGAAGTATGAAACAACAAATGCATTGATTAAGCTTTGCGAAGAAAAAGTAAGTGAAAGACAGAAGGCTTCCTATCTGTGCAGAAGCTGGTAATTATTTCAACTTAATGTCAAGAGCAAAATAGCATGTGTATATACAGTGCTGGCACATGCAGACTTGTTTGCTACCATTTAAATTTTAAAATCATCTTTTTGAGTTCAGTGTCAGTGAGAAATTAAAAGCCTCGAGTAAATTTGATAGTATACAGCAGAAATGAGTCTTTGCTTTCAAAATGAGAGAAGAGTACACCTATGTTTCAGAGTACATCCATGTTAATAAATATTGTTGAGTGTTAGGAGCAAAACTATAGAGTGAAGCAGTTGATTTTGAGTGTGCTGTTGATCCATGCTACACCTGTTGACAACTTTATTTCCGAGTATATCTATTCCGATCCCCTCTGTAGGGCAAAGAAGGAGCTGAGGTTCATTCTGTTCATCTCTGGAGTGCATCTTCCAATTTGACTTCCTCTGTAAGGAATGCTGTTTATGTACATTGATTTTTTTCTGATGTGAGCCACAGAGCTGAAGTGGGAAAAATCAGGATTTGCTTGCAGGTAAGTGTGTTCCTAATCTGAACTGAAATGTTTAGGTCATTGAATGCTCATAGGAGTATTTTGTTTCTAATCAGCTCTTGCAGCAACCTTCTTTTCTGTGGTGTGGCAGGATTGTAAGGATACCCAACAGTATTTTCTAAAGAAGTCTCACCTTCATTTAGCAGAAGAGTACTCCCAGCCATGCTTTTGAAATGTTTCTACTTTGTGTAATTAAATATTCACCAGAATGTCAATTATAAACTGTTTCTTGCTTTAGATAAAAGTAGGAAGCCTCAGGCTAGAAAGTCCCTCCTTTGTTGTCTATCCTTTACTAACATTTGGCTATCAAAATATTTGATTGATTTTTCTTTCATGAAAAGTTAAAGATTTTTCATGGGTAGAATTTCTAATTTGAACACTTGATGGGTTCTCTTGGTTCTTCCTGCTTTAGTTAAGTGGTCCTCCTTGAATTCATGACATAAAATTTCAGGGGTTTTTACTTTGGATTATTTTCAAACTAATCCAAACTCTGCAGTACATCTAGTTATATTTCATTCTTAAATAACACTGTTCACATTATGACTCCATAGATAACAAGTCAGCAATAACTGCAAAATGTGATTTGAAAGTGCAATCCTAACTAGAACTGCATTTGTGTATAACTTGTTGTGGCAAAACTTCACAAACAAAAACCAAGCCTAATCCCTGATTGAAAGCAAATACAGTATATATAGAGAATCAATACAACTGACTGCACTAGGTGAATAATCAAGCCTTGTGTTCATGTTTTCTTGACATTTGTTTCCCATAGATAATGCTATGTTTTAGAATACACCTTTTCAGAAGATTGGATAATAGGTATATCCACAAAATAAATTCATAACAATTACAGTATCCTTAATATGGTTACCTCAGCAGATATTGAGTCTGTTGGTTTAAAGTTGGCTGAAGTAGATGAAGCATCTCCAGCAGGTCAAGAGAGGTGAGCCTTAGTCTTTACTCAGCGTTGTTGAAGTTGCACTTGGAGTACTGTGTTCAGTTCTGGGGCACCCAATACAAGAAGGACATGGGCATAATTGATACAGCCCAGTGAAGACCCAACATGATGATGAAGGGACTAAAGTAGCTCTACTATGAGAAAAGACTGAGAATTGTTCATCCTGCACAAGAGGAGACTCACAGGGGAACCTGGTTGTTTTCAGAGGTGCCCTCTGCCAGTGCAAGACGTAATAAGCAAAAATTAGAGCACAGGAGGTTTGTTCTGAGCATCAGGAAGCGCTACTTTACTGTGTAAATGGCCTGTGCACTGGCACAGGTTGCCCAGAGAGGAAGTGGAGTCTCTTCCTTGGAGATCTTCTAAAGCCACCAGGGAACGGTACGGGGCGTCCTGCTCTGAGTGGCCCTGTTTGAGCAGGGTTGTTGGACCAGACGGACACAGAGGCCCTGTCCAACCTCAGCCATTCTGTAATATTTTGTTGGACAAGTCATAATGTTTTTAAAGGTACCCGCTCTTGACATCAGCTTTGATATAGTAGGTTTCTCTTCCTAATGTGTGAGAAATTGTTATGGCTTTCACATTCTGTGGTGAAAGCGTCAGGGCTGAAGGTCATAAACAGCACTTGTAATCTGTTTATCTTGTAAATTCTGCAATGACTTAATACAATAAAAATTCCAATTTGATTTAAAAAGTAGCTTTCTTCTATCAACGCAGAAGCAGGATTTCTGTAAGACTACACACAATCATTGTGTGGTACCACTAACTCAACTGCAAAATGCATTTATGTAATATAATTTCTTCTCTGAACTATAATAATTATTTTCTAAACTAAATCTAATATTTTTAATCTTGTTTCCTTGAGAAAGGTTTGCTAATGAAATCCTTTTTTAAAAGAAAATCTATTTTCCTTTATTGCGTACAGAAGAAGAGAGGTTTGCTTTTATTAGTGAAGATAATAAATGTACTCTTTCCCTTGTGGATTAGTTACATTGAAGTAGCTTTATCTTTTTTAGCATATTGATAAGAAGTGAGATAGCTGAAATGGCAGTTTGTTTCAAATGATCAGTCTGGTTTTGCTTTCACAGAATCGTAGGGGTTGGAAGAGACCTCCAGAGATCATCAAGTCCAACCCCCCTGCCAAAGCAGATTCCCTACACCAGGTCGCACAAGTAGGTGTCCGGGCAGATCTTGAGTATCTCCAGAGAAGGAGACTCCACAACCTCCCTGGGCAGCCTGGTCCAGTGCTCCATCACCCTCACCGTAAAGAAGTTCTTTCACACATTTGTGTGGAACTTCCTATGCTGCAGTTTCTGGCCATTTCCCCTTGTCCAGTCTCCACACACTGCTGGAAAGAGTCTGCAATTCATTTCTGCTCGCTGTGTGTATATGGGATCTCTTCATAAATGTCTTTCACTAACTGATGTTTCCACACATTAGCTGGATGTAAGTACAGTTTTGCATGAATTTTGCCTGAGGATTTTGATATGGTAGTACTAAAAAATGATTCTAAATAAGGCACTCTAAATAAGGCATCATTGTAACATTAAAAATATTTTAAACTTGGTTTGTATGATAAATTTAATCCACAGTCAGCGTATACATACTGAGTGGAGAATACACTATGTTAGAACAGTGGATAAGAAAGTTGATTTGAGTTTGGGAGATTCCACTGTAGCCTAAAATAAGGCTTTGAGTATGGTCTGTTCTGGCAAGCGCAGTATTTAGCATATGCTTATGAACTTTAATTGTTTTTTGGGCAGCGCTGTAATGTGAATAAAAACTGAAAAAGAAGAGTTAGAACAATAATCATAAAATCATAGAATGGTTTGGGTTGGAAGAGACCTTTAAGATTATCTAGTTCCAACTCTCCTGCTATAGGCAGGGGCACCTTCCTCTAGGCCGGGTTGCTCAAAGCCCCATCCAGCCTGGCCTTCAATGCTTCCAGGGAGGGGGCATTCACAACCTCACTAGGCAATCTGTTCCAGTGTCTCACCACCTTTGCAGTAAATGATATCTAGTCTAAATCTACTCTCTTCCAGTTTATGTCCATTTCCCCTCATCCTGTTGTTACAAGCCCTTCTAAAAATTCCCCCCCCAGCTTTCCTGTAGATCCCTTTCAGGTACTGGAAGGTTGCTATTCAAGTGTATTCTGCTCTGATTGTTCTAAGGGCCTTTTCTACTTATTTTCAGAAAGTGCCTACTGATGGAATTACTGTGACTAACAGTGCCATTCCAACTTAACTGATACTGTGAATCAGGCTATGTAATATTGCAGATTTTTTTTCCTCTAGTAATTTTATTTAATGCTTCAATAAATGTTTTTCTCTGGAAGAAAAAGGGGAAAAAAATCAGAAGATTAAAAAAATATATATTTCCAAAGAAAAGACAGGTTGTTCACCACAATCAGAACTACTGATTTGTTGGCATTTAAGTATCTAGTTGAAAAAAAGTGAAAATCTTCAGAACATTTAAATTATAAGTACTGATATGTGTGGAGCAAGAGTAAAAGTAGGAATCTCATGTAATTAAGAACAATCTTATGTATCATTCACAGCAAAATATACCTTTATTTGTTACATTGTAAGTGACACTGCTGATCACGCTAATGTGTATGAGTCCTGCCCTCTCACACTGCCTGAAATTTAACCATTTAACAGAGAACTCTCAGTAAACCTGGTAGTGGTTTCTTTTCGGTTTCAGGTTTTGACCCTCAGTCATTAAGTAATTTTAACTTGCTCTGTCAGCAACCATCCTATCTCTTGACTATAATGTGAAAGCTAGTAATGATAAGAGGTGATGGACACACAGGTTCATGGTGCAATTTCTCACTATGATACTGAATGATTCAAATCTTTGAAATTCTCATATTTACATATACTTATCACAAAAAATATATATAATTATTTACACTTCTCATCGTGATTGCAGGAAAAATAATTTTCTTTCAGAAGGATCTTCGTACCATCATTATTAAATAGTTGCTTCTTTGAATATGTTAGATGTGTCTACTTTACAGTTGAATGTTATTTTTAAATTCAAGCTTTTTTTGCAGTTCAGAGATTTGCTCTTGTTCAAATGATCCTTAAATTTGTCAATTAGATGTGTTCTTTGGACAAGCCATTCTTGTTTAACGTAAGAAGAAGCATTATGAGTACAGGGTTATAAAGAACTGCAGATGAAATGTACTATAGCTCACAATTTGAAGATAACATAAATAGATATTACAACACTATTGCTCCATATAATTTAATTGTTTCAGAGGAACAAAACAGATTAAAAAAAATCAGGACTACTCTTTTCATCTTAATAATATAAAAATATATATTTTTACACAGATATTTGTGGTGGATGCATGTCACACAGAAGGAAGAAACAAACGTGCATAAGCTGGCTACATGAAAACTGGAGCATGTTTCCAACTTTACCACATGTGAGTACAGTAAAGCATATAACTTCTCACACATAAAAAGCACCTTACCCTGAAGTTGAAGATACCTATAGACAACGAGCATTATTTGTGAGCCTTGAGTGGGTAAGATAAATATGCCCTTTTCTAGTGGTAGAAAATAATTTAAAAAAAAAAAAGGAATTGCTTTTTGTATTTGTACTTGAAGATCATTATGCAATCAAGTAAAAATAGTCTACAGGAAAAATAGTATTGTCAGAGATGGTATTGTAAAGCTGGCTTAGTTGCTGTTTTTGTTAGATACAAACTGTGTTTTAGGAAAAGTCAAACTTTTTTTGGTAAAAAATAAATAAATAAATCTGCAGATTTGCTGTCATTAGAATGTAGTCTGTGTTTACATTTTTAAAATGGATTTCATGTGAAACTTAAAAAATAACATCAAAGACAGTCTTTTTCTTCTTTCATGTGTATCTGCCAATTCTAACCTTATGATTACCCTCCGTCTTTCTTTTTTTGGCAGAGTTCTTGATATTTATTACAGCCCAATGGATATTGTAAATATTTTGACACTGTTAGAACTATACCAATCTATTGAAGTAATTAAATAACATGCTTAACAGACTTGTGTTTGAATAGCTGCTCTAGTATTAGTACAGTAGACATTAAAACATCATTGTTTGAAAAAAAAAAAAAATCTCATAAAATCATAATTTTAAAGAACGGAATTATCTGAAGCTTTAAACTCCTCCCAGGCATTTTTCATCATGAATTGTAAGACTTGACTTCTAAAGGATGTAGTTTTCTAGGCTCTTAGTCAATGCAAAGTACTTTTGGAATATACTAGTACAAGCCTTGAATAGTTTTTGAATTTCCCAGGCTTTGGATGGGAACTGGGATATCAGAATGGATTGCATCCCTGAAACTAATTAATTTCAACTGGTAAAACAGTAGCTTATTTTTCAGGCTTTTCTGTCATAGTGTATGTTCAACAGTAAGGTTGCTTCTAATTTTGTTAGAATAACTAAATGGGTTTAAAGTATTATTTGCATGGCATAAATCCATAATCAGAATTTACATACGAGCCTTGGAAAAAAATTTCTAATGCCAGCAGATAGAAGTATAAAGTTAACTTTTTCAATATATCTTGTACCATGGTAGAAAAAGAAGTTAATAAAAGTAGTGAGATACTGTTTGTGGAATTAAAACCTGTATTACCATTTTAACCATGTTTTGTCCTAACTTCTTTTTTTTTTTTTTTTTTGCACATACTTTAGTTTAGAATCTCTAAGATTTTGAGAAAAGGAAGTCTTCCTAATATTCTACTGATATTATGGTAAAACATGGGGAAATATTTATGTAGCTCTGCATCAGTATTACTGTTTCACTAAGTAATACTATTCTTTTCCTTTTCCCAAATCCATTATAGCCTTCCAAGTACTGATTATGGAACAAAGTAGGATTTCAGGAGAGGGACTGTCTAATCTTAAGTGAATATTTCTGTTAAGAAAATAGCATTTCATAACTACATATATATTTGTGGTTTTGTACATGTATGTGTATATAAACCTTTACTTAGAAATGATTTTTTCCCCCACTTACTTAAGGAATCCAAACCAAACTAGAAAACAAGAATATTATTTGCTTTAAACATCTCAGAATGAATACTATCATAATCAAGGGTTCCTAATTTAATTGAAATCTTTGTGTGCTGCAAGCAAGAAGGTAGGAACTTTTTATGTATTATCTCTAGCGTTGTCAGAATTATTTACTTGGCAAGTAATATATTATTTTGTTATATGCTGCCTATAGAAGTCTCTCTCCTTTGTCTACGTCAAAATTTGAAATAAGTTCTTCTTCTCAGTAATGATGTAGATAAAATTGGAACTCAGCAACAAATGAAAAAAAATCCATAACAAGTACTGGAAAGAATTTACAGCCTCTTTTTTTTGTTGGCAAGGGTTCAGGATGGGGAATTCTTGTAAGACTACAAATCAGTAAGTACCATTCTACAGTACATTATGGAGGCTTTACTGATAGGGGTCTAGAAGATCTTAGAACTCCAGCAGGCTGCTGTTAACCGAAGGGGTTCCTGCAAGAAGACTAAAGGCTTGTAGTAGCCATTCCTTGTTGCTGATGACCTGGTTTCCATAGTTACTCACAAATATATTCTGCTATGTCTCTTATCTCCATATGATGTCTTACATCATCACAATCACAGACATGCATACCGTGAGATCTGTTCTTAATGTATTTGCACTCTTCTCTGTATCACTTCTCATTTTTAGATGTAACTTAGATTCCTTTCCTCTCATCTCAAGCCAAGGTTACCATAATCATTTATTACTGAAGTGCTGTTTTAAAGTCAGGTGCTGATGTTAGCTGTAACCATTTGGAAGCTTTCACGTTCTAATCACTCGCTTGAAGTAATATGAAGAGTTTTATATGCTTTCATACACAGAGTTTATTTTCTGTCAGTTTTCAATCATACAGTGTAATGAATACTTTTTTGTGACACTTTAGTACAGCTAAAGTAAATCTATTTTTACAATGATATGTTTATGCTTTTTTTTTCCCCAAGTATTAAGTATTAGCTCTTTTTAAGTATAGAACTAAATTTAAAGGTTTATTTTGGGAGTAGAAGATCAGTAATTTTCACAGTAGTGATTTTAATGCTGTAATATCTAAATGTTTTACTTGGACACATCACTCCTACTGTATAGACTTATTTCTCTGATATACAAGGCAAATGAGTGCTATTCTTGCTATTTAATCAATTTAATATGCTTACAAGTATAAACAGAATTATTTGAAAAGCAGAATTTAGGCATTCAGAGAACTTAACTGAACAAAAACATTAGCATTTGCAGGTTCTCGAGTGTCTGAATTTGTTATTTGTGAGAACAGTTAGGTTCCCTTTCATTTCCTAAATCCTGGTAAAACTGCAGTTGGTTTTATCAAATGGCAGTAGATTCAAGTGATCTGCAGGGAGTTGGCTGAGCCACATTTCATACGAACATTATTCAAAGTTGGGTCTGAGGCAGCAGGAAGATGATTTAAAAGTTTTTGTTCCTGACCCTGTTGTAAAATGAATTACTGTTATAACCACGAGTATCTTGATCATTCAGTGTGAAGTGAAGCTTTCTAAATTGTTGCATTGACACAGGTGAGAAATTATATGCTTAAAAGAAGTGGGTGAGTGGTTAGGAGTGGTTGCCAAAAAAGTTTTGTCTTAGAATAAAATGATTGTGTGACAGCATAAGTTGCTCGGTACTCCCTGGACTAAGGATATTTTTTTCCCACATGTGCCCTTTATGAGAAATTAGATTTTACAGTTATGATTTCAGTCTTGGTCTTCTAATTGAGGAACTTAATACCATGTGAATTATTCTGAAAATTTAATGATGAATATAAAAAAATTATCTCTCCAATTATGACAAATTGGCATTAGTTTAGTGGGGTCATTTTATGTAGTAAATAATATGAGTTTTTCTATCATCTGATGCTTTGGAATTCCTAGACAAGCTGGCTTATTGCCAACTTGTTGACCATAAGAATACCCAGGTTCTTCTCTGCAGAACCCTTCCCCAGGAGATAACCCCCTAACCTGTAGATGTGGGTTTACTGTGACTATTTTGGTGCTGCATCTCTAGTGCTCTTGTTTCAGAAATAGTTCATTGTTAGGTGTAAGAAAATGGTTAGGGAATGAGTTCCAGACCACAATGAATGAGATTTATCTCAAGTCACTGACATTCCTAATTTTATTTATGATTACTATTATTAATAATATAAGTGTGTAGCTCTTTTCTTTCTCCACCAGTTGGTGTTTCTCCTCTGTAGTGAATGGGCATTCATTAAAAACTGAGATACTACATTATGTAAACAGAGTTAGGTTAATCAAATGTTAATTTGTTTTGACTGCGACTGGAACAAGGTTGAATTCACATAAGGTATTCTACTTGTGGAACTGTACGTACTGGTTTTATTCTACAACAATTAGTCATAGCCATGTAAAGATGCATGGAGAAAAAATAATGATTTCACAATGAAGATGCCTATGATTATGTAAATCAGATACCTGAAGTTCAAAGACCTACTTGTGGAAGGCAAAAACTATGTCAGAATGCATCTCAGATCTCTGATCTGACTGAGGAACAAAATGCCATATGTACTATGGAATGGAATATGCAGCTGAAAATTAATAGGAAAAAAGATATACGCACTGAATATTTGACCTGGGAATGTATGAAAGCGGAGGGCTTAAAGGGAAATAAATGCTGAAACATCTGCTGTCTTTGTAATTTACTAGACACTTTGTTTTGTAGATCATTCAAAATCTTTCTGATTATTGTAGCCTTCTCTAACGTAACTAACTCTAACTGTAGCTGGAATAGTGAATAAGTATTTGCAAAATGTCAGCTTGTTTTCTATTTAAAAGAAGAATCCTTTTATGTTTCCTCAGCTGCTTCTAGATTTAATAACTCTACCAGATGTCACATTTAAATTGTATTTAGTTTGTAAGGCTTTGAAAGGCATCAGAGCAAAGAGACTTTGAAATTTCAGTGGCTATGCCACAGGTTTTTAGTTATCCAACTCTGCAATTATAAAAACTGCTTAGCATTTAAAAATATAAAAGGCTTTTGGAGATATAAAATTTAAATATGCAATAGTCTAATAGGTTAAGTGTTATTTGTTAGTTACATAAAATGGTGTAAGTGGTTAAATCCAGTTTTCTTAACAACAGAATCTCCATTTCCTCTGGTGTCTCAGTAATGGTACTGCTTCTAAACACCATAATTAATGCATTCGGTGAATAGTAGTATACAGTGTGTTCTGCACTTGCTGCAGAAAGACATCACTCTGATGTCAATATCAGTGAACTCATATTTCAACTCCCACTGAATGTAATGGGAACTGTACTGTGAGACTACTCTAACCCACATAGCTTTAATGAAAAATATTCCTGAGCTTTAAACTCACAAATAAATACCTTGCAAGCCCAGGCTTCTTAATCTTGACTTGAGAAATTTTGTATTGACCTTCTTTTTATTTGGCTAATCACCATGTATGTGCATGTGTATGAAAAATACACATGCACTCCAGAAACATCTCAGCAGTATATTGACCCCTCTACCTCTCCCTCCAGTCATTTAGTTTCTGAAGCACAACTTAATACCAGTGGGTTTTGAAACCCCTTATGAGGTTGCAGTAGGTCTGCACTGCTTTTGCTAACATTCTAATTATTAATAAGCTGCAATTTCTTCCCCTGTTGTTGAGCAACAAGCTTAAAGTAACAAGTTCTTCTCTGGTAGAAAGCAACTGAATCCTGAAGTCTCTGGGATGTTATCATACATATGACTATGTGTTAGCATTCTCACTGTTACAGGGTGATGAGAAACACCAGGAGGAAAATAACCTTACAGGATATTAATTTAAAAATAGAAAAGTCAGTATTTTACTTAATATTAAAATATTTATGTTTATGTAAAAATGTTTTAGTGACACGTGTTTTTCGCTCTGAGGGAATGAGAATTATCTAAGATTATAACAGGAATTCATTATCAAGCTGCAAATATTTGATAGTTACTGTAATTTTAGTATTAGCCTCAGCAGCATTTTATGAAATACTTAAAAAAATAGGAAGATGATTCAGTGGGCAATATATTTTTAATTGTCTCCTGATTTCTTTTAATTTCTTCTTTATGCCTTTTGCTTTGTTTCAAAACAGTTTTTCTACATGGCTTAAAATGAGAACATATTCTGAGGGTAAAAGAAACATCCCACTTCCAGTTTTGTACTATTTGTGTTGTGAAGTTTCTAAGTCTCAGGTTTGGTCTTCATCTTTGGGTGGGTAGAAAGAAGTGGTTTGTTTCTCCTAGTCAGGGATGATGCTACCTCTTTTCATGTGTTTATCAAGGAGACAAGTTTAGTTCACTGAAAACTTTTTATACTTCTAAAACATCTTTATATATTTAAATGCATATTTCACATGTCTTTGTGTTGGATATCAGTTGGAAAATCAAGCTGAGCTGTCTTATCTCATAGCTATAAATGCTCAGTGCTGTAAATTCTATGTTAGAAGAAGGATGCTGATAAAATGTTCTTTATTCTTCGTTCTAGATAAAACTGGCTAAAAGCAAGGTCTTTGTTCTCCTTGGCAGCCTATGCAATTGACAAAGCTCTGAGTAGATGGGTGGCTTGTCAAAGCAGTTCTCAGTGCAGAATTGAAGTTTAATCTTAAAAATACAGGAAATTATGCACACTGAATCTAGCTGAATTGAATTTTTCTATGCTAATGGCTGTGGTAGAATTTCATTCTGTTTCTTTAACTTTTTCTTGCTTGAGGAGTGAGACCCTATAAAAAGATAGATAGATAGATATGTAACTGTTTATATGTTATGCTATCTATGTGTATGGGGAAAAAACACAAATTTATGTTATTTAACTTGTATATGTCTGGAACTGGTCAAGCAAAATTTCTTTTATGAATTAGTGGAGGCGGGGAGCTGTAGCAAATGACCCTTAAAGGCCCCTTCTAACTGAAATGATTCTGTGAAAGGAAATGTATATTTTTTTCTCCATCTAGGATTATGGCTCTTAAAGCTTCTTTGTTAGCTGTAAAGAACTTGTTGTAATATCACTGCTACTAAGTTCTTATTTTTACTATAAGCATGCTAATTTGCTGGTATGCTGTTCTGTTGTACATTTATGCCGTAAACATGCTAGAGCAGATATTGTAAGCAGCTTTTCATGGTACTGTGTTACATGAGCTCAATGCAAAGTTAGCCAGATTTTTGCAGCTACAGCAGCTGTAGAAAAAATTAGGCCGTAAATGTCACAAACTTTGTGACTTGAAATTTTGTCCAAGTGATATTTCTAGATTATAACTGAAAATATAATATGATTGAAAAAAGTCATTTCCTTGCATGCAATTTGCCTCATTCTAGATTTTTACTTAAATTCTAACATATTTTAAATATTCCACTTCTAATTAAAAAGTAGGTTATATATTGCATATAGTAGCATTTGTTTTGCGGCAGGTAGAAGAATAAGGATTGCATTATGTTTTGTTTTGTCAATCACGAGTCTAAATTATCATCTATATTAATTTCAGTAGGAAACTCTGAGAGAAGGTACTGATGATAGGGGAATTTGTTAAAGTTCATAGTCATGCTTGACCTGCACTTTATGCTGCAGTAGAAATTCTTTGCTAAAACTGTTTCACTTTCCTTGTTTCTGCTGCTTAAAAGATAATACTTCTTGTCTATGATACAGAGTTTATGATGAATCCTAAAAACGTACTCAAAGTACAAGACAGGACACAGTGATCCCATCTGTGTTCTGAGACTCTGAATGGGAGACAAACTATTAAAAGATGAAATATTCCTTTCAAACGAACTTGAAAGTGAAGATTATTGTAAGTCTAGCAAGGATACCTGATTATACAATGTCATTGGACAGGTCTAGTAGGGTTTGCAGTCCTGAACACTGACAGGGATTGAAGCAGTTTGTCCAGGGAATTATATGCAGCAGTAGCTTCAGCATTACAGATGTATCCATGGAATTTAGGCCATGAATTTGTATGGAATAAAAAGTGACAAATGCATTTTTGACTGATAATTTTGAAAGATAATTTAGAACCAATTTTAGAATGGCTAGCCAAATGTCAGTTACATAGATATTGTCAGGTACCATATTCTGTTCATATATTTATGGGGCTTAACTGACTCAGTATGTGCTTATTCAACAGACTGGACTAAACATCATTTGACTTTCAATATGAATATATATATATATTTTCTTTAATATTGAGTCACTTACATGTAAAAAGTTGGTGGATTTTTCTTATTTTTTTCTTATTTTTTTCTAAACTCTACAAATCTAATATGCATAAGCTAAATACAAGTGAAAAACATTTACTACTTATATAAGTTGATAAGGATAGCTAAATAAAATAGTAATGCTTTTTACATGGTGTCCTCCACCTAAAAGTCTGTGTGTTCCCATTTGGTTTGTATCTGAGTCGTAAACTGTTGTCTGTGCTTAGCATGCATCACAACAGATTTCATGAAGGTAAATACTTCTGTTGTAAAGAAATGAGAGAAATAGTACAATTAATTTATTCTTTCTTTATTATTTATGTATTGCATTTTTGCAACTGGGATAGTAAAAAATAAGTTAAAAATAGTACAGGACTTGGCATACTTTTTGTACTTATAGCTGGACAAGAAAGGAACAAGTGAAGATGGGAAATCTCTTTGAATGTTGTCTCCAGGAAAGCAGATGAGTATGAAGGTCTTCCTGCTCAGCTTACAAAGTCATACAGTCATCTTTCTATCCTAGCATTAGCTTCTTCCATTCTGTTGCTTCAGATCTTTTATTGGCTGATGAAACCATAATTTAATTTTCTTATGAAATATTTTAGTTGTGAGCTTCTTTATCTCATCAGCAAAAGACAAAAACTGTGACAAAATTAAGTATGTCTACAGTTTATTTACAGTATTAAGTAAAATAGGTTATAGATGAATAATTCAATTTTAATGAATGATATTTACATATGAGCAAATATAAATATCTTCAAGTCCTTTAAAACTGTATTTATTTGGACAAATATATTCAATATATCTTCTCAAGAGATAACATTCTGCAAATATTGGGAAACCTAAACCTAAGTTAAATGTATTTTTGTCTTGTTTGAGATCTAGATAGCCTTGCATTTAATGATGGAAACTGTTTGCACTGTAAACTACAATCATATTTTACTATCCTATTTATAAAATTGTAAGAGAAAGCTGTGTGCATCTGCATGTGTCTTGTGTATAGCAAATTCATTTTCCTGATTCTTTGTTGTAAGCAGACTGTGTAGAAAGAGCCCTGAAGGCTCACTTATTCTCTGAGCTATGGTGTTCTCAGTATTTTTACACATTTAGATGCTACTGATATGGATAAATAAAATGAATTTTAAAGCTGAATAAAAGCAGAGAGAGACTGATCAATTTAGAAAACTTGCAAATTTTTTTTCATAATACTTAGGAAATTTACCAACAATATTCCATTTTTCCTAAATGTTGTCTGCTTGGTATTAATTTAAATAGTTATAAATGTCTTTATTCTTTGGCTGGACACTCCCAGTCTGAAAATAGAATTACACTTTTTTTTTTTTACTTCTCTAATCTATTATCAGAAATTTGCTTCATTAGGGACTAATTGCAATTAAAATTTTGCAGGCAGGTACAAATGTTATTTATTATGAAATATTCTGACTCTACTGATATTTTTAAAGACAAATTTTAAATTTGAGTAATAATCTTTAAAAAAAAAAATCATCTTTCAGTAGCCTTTGGAATAAACAACATTTAATTCAAATCAGGCTAGTTAGCAATTGCCAGTACTTATTGAGTAGTGAAATAAAATCAGGCTTTTGAAAAAACTAATTAAGCTCTCTTCCTTCACATGTACTTTAATCAGCAATGGATGGCAATAGATAACAAAAAAACAAGTGAGTAGATGAGGCGCTGGAGCAGATTGCCCAGAGATGTGGTTGATGCTCTGTTCCTGGAGACTTTCAAGATAAGACTGGATCAAACCCTGGGCAGCCTGGTCTAACTGTGGATGTCCCTTTTCATTGCAGGGCAGTTGGACTAGGTGACCTTTGATGGTCTCTTCCAACTCTGAGGATTCTAGGATTCTATTTATTTAATTTGGGTTAATTTCAACTTTTTATTTTTTGTATTGTATTTTCAATGTCTTTCCCTTTCTTTTCCTGATTTATATTCATTTCATTTCCTTCAAATCTCACAATTGAACAATACTGAATTTGCTACAAATTCAATAAGTAAGGTAATTGATTGTTCTTCCATTTGTACGTGATCAAATATGAAGAAAAGAACTCAGTAATCATCAAAAGAGATGCGCTAAGTTTTAAATTGCGGGCTTATCTAATTCCATAAATTAGATAAGAAATAAAGCCTGCTTGTTTATTTACACGGAAAAAATGTATTGTCAGCTGTAGGAAATACTTCATTCTCTCGATAAGCATATGAAAGATGCAAATGACTGTGAGCTTTTCTAGGCAGGTATCTTGAGCTAATCTTATGTAGGAAGTGTTTTCCATGAATTTGTGAGAAGCCTGTATCTGCTTCCCTCCCTCCCTGTCTCTCACTGATGAAACTGGGAGTATTTTTGTTGGTTTCTCATGAACATAGCAGTAGGATTAAAGCAAGTGGTTTAGAAAACTTCCGCAGTGCCCCTGAGCAATTTGAATAACCTCAAAGAATTTGATGAAGAGGGAAAGGATCCCTGTTACTGTAGTGGTGGCAAGGAATGACAGCTGAAAGTAATCCTGCTGCAGTATTTTCAAGGCAGTTGTAGGTGGTTTTTTTCTGTTTGTTTTGTATTTTTTTCCTCTTCTGTTTTTCTGTACGTGTAAGCTCTTTTAATTAGAACTTTTTTCTGTTATACAAGTTAGAGATGATGTATTAGTGAAATGTCCCCAAAGTTGTTTAATTTCCATGAGGAATAAAAATGTACCTAGAATGTCCTAGGAAAAATAAAAATAATTTCAAGTAAGACTAGCTGTCTTGGAGTTACGTTCCTTGTCAGCATCAAGACAACAGTTGCTTTTCAATATGTCACACTTTTTTGCAGGCTATGAATTTCTTTCAACAGGTGCACTGTGTGGCAGGACTCATTCACAATCAATGCTGATCAGACAGCCACAACTTATCCATGTCAACATCTGAGACGGTTTTTATGCTATAGATATTTTTCTTTTCCTATGACTCCACGTGGCTCTCTTAATTTTTTTCAAATCGAATAGTAAATATCCCACTTCTATGCTGAGACTGACTTAAAGCCCAGCAGGGGTGGGATTTCTTGTGATCAAATTGGAAGTTTCATCTCCCTCTGAGTTGAATTTGGTGCAGCTTAGCAGCTAAAGTACCTGCTGACGCAGACATGCCAAGCATTCACTCAGCTGGAAAAGATGCCTTGTAAAAGTGAGAAAGATGACAATATTACCCTCAAAATTAAGATTTAGAAAGCAATGAAGTCCTGGCAGCTCACATATGCTTTCTTCAAGTGTCAATGTTGCTCTCAGCTGGAACCAGTTTTCTGACAAAGGTGCAGATTTTACTTTGCTCACCTCCATTGCTTGAGAGCAAGGTGTGCTAGCAAAACTACTGTTTCAGACCAAGGACCCTGTTTTGCAAAAGCTTGAAACAAAATATTAAGATATTTAGATAGCATTGCTTGGATTATGCTGAGAAGTTTTTTTTTTCCTTAGGGCTTGTCTGCAAACTGCTACCCCTGAGAGTTCTTTTTCCATGTTTGAGGGTAACCTCACTGATAATAAAATCTATGTCTTATGGTAAGGAAAAACTTGACCCAGCAGAATACAGAGCAGCCAGTGCTCCAGCCACATTTTCTAGTTGTGATTTTGCTGTCCTTGCATGTGTCTTGCTTAGGGAGTACCATTTGTCAGCTAATAAATAGTTCTGTTTATTTCTCAGTCCTTTCCATTTGTCCATCATTCTCAAACATAGCATGAATATTACAGTTAAAACATTGCATGAACATTGAAGACAAAAAAAACTTTTTTTTAAAAAACATTTTAAAGGAAAAAAATGCACTTGTTTGATGTGTTTCCGTAAGTTTCACATTAAAAAGAAGCACAGCGTAGTGGCTGAATATTATTCTCTTGACTAAGTTTGTATAAATCCAAATGACAGTACATTATAAAGCTAATCTGATTTTAATACTGCTGTGTGCTGAAGGTGATCAGGATATTGCCAGCCGTGTTGAATAATTCCTCATTTATTTGAGTAGAAAGACATTGGTTTTATGTTCTCTGCAGAAAAATTTAAAAATCATAAACGTAAGAAAAAAAAACATTTTCAATTTAAAAGCTCAAAGATTAAGATCTCATCTTTTATTACCTAGAAAGGTGATCAATGAATACTTTTATTGTAATATGTTTTTAACAGAATATTACTCAGTTCTTTTGCTAATCCTGCCCCTATCTTCAACTCTATGATTGGGTCTCTGTCAGCACGGGTATTAACATTCTGAAAGGGAGTGACTTCTAGTGTGTGTGAAATTGCACTTGGATTATGCCTCTATTATTACACTACTTGTGTCTTCAGCTTACTACCTGAAGGATTCTATCCATCCCCTGATTGTATTACTGGAGTGATAGCTTGAATCTGGAGGAAAAATGCCTGGAGTAAGACTTTCAATCAACATGTGTCTACCTGAAGGTAGGATCTGTTCATTTATGTGTCTGTTCCTTCAGACAGAATTCACCCAATTGGTTTTGGCAGCCTGAGGCTGACAAAGTGATTATCTGTAGTATTATGCACACAACTCTTTTGCAGTGCCACAGAGGCAGCATGGATGTTCCCAGTCATCCTTATTCTTCCTCTTTAAGCTCATTCAGCTCGTTACTCTCATGAGAATTGATCTTCTTAATCATTTGATTTTATTTATGTATTTACTCATTGATTGATTTTGACTGTTTTTCATTTTTTGTCTCACTGATGATTCAATATCTAAGGACTATGAAGGCAAGTTCTGCTGTGGTTCTGATTCTTTCAGCTTGATGTTTCTCTTTCACAGTCTGCATGAGGTGCTTCTCTTAGACATTTAAAATTTTGTCCTTTCACGCAGCATTTTTGTAGAAAGTATTCTTAATCACTATAGAATACCATATTTATATTAACTGCTTTCTTTTCATTGTTTTGCCATTGCTCTATGAATTGAATATGGTATGTGGTAAATTTAGTGGTAAATTCTGATGTAGTGTATTTTCTTAATTGTTCATGCTAGCACTAGCATTGGCTTAGTCTGAATGTACTTTCTGTATGGAACTCTAGCTCCAAAAAAACTCAAAACTATTTATTCTGAACACAGGACTATTGTTATTCAACAGCATTCATAAGACTTCATTAAGCATTTACCTCCTCTCTTATTAAAACGTGGAGAAAAAAACAACAAAGAAAAACCGACAAAGTGAAACAAAAAAGGAACCCCCAAACCTACAGTCTATTAAGAGCAACACAGTATTATTCCATAAAATATGTACTGTATTAATTACAGTCTCACTTAAGTATCTCTATCCTGTCTCTTGCTGGCATGCCTTCCATCCTAGGAGAAACTCCTAGTAGGAGTTTCATTTATTCATACTTAGTTAAGGACAGATATCTTTACTAGTGTGAGAGAAAGCTATTTGATTTGTTGGTGGAACTGAGCATGGAGGCTTTCATAACTGATGTTCTTGCTGTCCATTTTCTTGCATTTTATTGCTTCCCCAACATTTGAAGTCCTTGAAGGCTAAGAAGGTGAACAGCAAACAGATTGTATATGCCACTGTATCATATAAATTTTTTTTCTAATGTAAATATTGTTCATGCATTTCTGAATAGTACAGGTTGTTATGGATTTTTCTATAGTATCTTATAATGGAAAACTACTATATAGTATTCTTAACCAACTTTTTTCATTGTGATATTCATGTAGTTGACAGTGTTCAAATATATAATTTGTCTACTCAAACATGGAGTCAGCTAACAACAAGCTTAAATCTACTGTCTCAACAGATTATTCTGTTTACATCTTTTCTAGAACTTGCTTAATGGCTAGAGCCTTATAAAATATGAACTTTTGTGAACTCTACTTATGAGTGACAGGTTAGTTTACTCAGTGAAATGACTAAAATATGTGCAATGTATTAGTATATAAAAAGTAAATTGCATATATAAAAAAATGAATTGCCACAAAGTAATGTGCTTCTGTGGTTACAGTGCCCTGTCAATGCCCTTGAATATGCCTAAACTTATTAATATTTTAAGCCATATGAAACAATGATATCTGTATGCAAATAACATCTTTTTTTAAGTGTGACCTAGATTTACATCGAGAAACTGTATTTCTGAATACCTCAGACAGTATTTCTGAGGGCTTTTTTTTTTTCCTTCCCATGCAACTTGCATGATGCTGGAAATATATGCAGATTTTATGAGAGTGTAGAGATTGACCTATTGATACTGATCAGTTTTCCAGTGACAGCTTTTAGTAACAGCACACAGAACCTATGAGCAAAGGAACATTTGGCTGACAGTATGTGTGGTTATTTCCATAATGATTGGCATTTGTGCTAGTGTCTTTATCTCTGATTTTAAAAGGATCAAAGACTTCAATCAAAGTAGGAGCAAAGTCTAATATTCCCCTGCTTTATGCAAAAAGGAGTAGAAGGCTGAAGGGAACTGGAAAAACTGAGCATTGCAATGACTGGGCTTAGTGTTGCGGTACGAAATAAGCCTTTGTTTTGCTTTCATACTCATCACAGATCTGATCTTCTTTTTCTGCCTTGGGTTTTCCTGGGTTTAGTTTTTAGAATGGCATATATTTATATATTTTGTTCTTAACTTGAATATCTTAAAGTAGCGTATATGGAAAACAGAAGACAAGCTTTTCTTTCTGTGTTTAAAATAGTGAAGCTTACCCCAGTTTCTTATATCACTTAGACTTTCACCTTAAGTATGTGATGTTTTAAAGTAATTTTAGCAGATTTCTGTTTGTTTTAAATAAGAGCCCTTCTAGATTTGGCATGCCACTTATTTCAGGATCGGTGCTCTAATGTGCTTTGAATAAAATAATTTGTGTACTCCTCATTTACCATGTGAAGTGCAGTCATGAGCTGTCATAAGAACTACCTTTATGCAATCAAGCTATACCACTTTAAGTGCACTTAAGTGCAGTTTTCATTGTACTTTTACCATACTTGTCAGCTTTTGTAAGCCTGTAATGGCTTTGTTGTCAGTCTAAATTTATGCATGGTCAATCTATACAAGTTTGTTTTTGTTTGTGCTAGTGTTGTTCTTCAGCTACATAGTTCTTCTCTGAAGCCCTTCTCAGCTAATGCAATTACAAGACAGTAATCGTGCTCCTTCTTAATTCATCTTTTTGCTGGATTAAGCAAAGAGAGCTTTTAGTATGCTGAGAGATGTCTGTTTCACCTGATCATTGTTAGCCCTTCCCAGATGCTTTTAAAAATATGTATACAATGTTACTGAAAGGATTTTTTAAAATAATGTTTTAGAGGAAATAGCACTGCACAGGACAGAACTAGAAAGTGAATTCTGCATTTGGATTAACCATTATCCACAGATTTTCATCTAAGCGTTTGAGAAGAAGACGCTGCTCTGCATGGTTTCTCTCTATTTACCTTGTTTTTGTAGCTGCTTGGACCGCAGATATAAAATGAAACCTTTGAATGGCATCGTGACACTGCTTACATGATTTTGACCCCCTGCTCTCCAAATGGTAACTTTCTTCTGTTTTTAGGAATATGATTACAAGTGGAGTGGTAATCAACACTAGTGGAATATTTCCTTTTTTCTGCTTCTAAAGCATGCTGAAAGCTGTTAATGATGCATGTTGTTGCCAAAATAATAATGCTCATACTGCCAACTCACTATTATATTCAGACTTAGAAAGAAAAAAGGGAGGAGGAGGGAAGTTGAGAGATGTTAGTAAAGAAGACAGCTCTTTCATTCCCCTCATGTATAATAATGGAAGGCTAAAGAAATTCTGTGAACTATAATCACATTTTATGTAAGCTTTTGTTTCTTGAAAAAATCTTTCTAGTTTTCACCACAAGCTATAAAGCTACATCTTGATGAATAAAATAATTATATATAGTTGAAAGAACCTTAAGGAAAATATTATAATTTAGTACAGTATTTTATTGGTTATGAGTAAAATGTCCCTTTCTATATGTACCTCAAGCATGCACCTTGTGAGACTTTCTTTAATAGTCCCTGCTGGTTTATAATTTATAAAGTCAGAAGTTAATGTACAAAAGTGCTATAGTAGCACATTTTAACAAGGGAAGAAGGAAATTAAGCTGCAAAATATTCATCATAAAGATACTTTTCCCACTGCCAAAAAATCTGTATTCATGACTAAATTCCTAATAAATTATGCAAAACCTTCATGAATTTAGTAAAAACATAAACCATACTTCTGTAGATTACCAGGATCAACTGCTTTGAAACAAATTTCATATACCACTATATTTTTGTTTCTTCTGATACAGTTAGTGTAAGCATTTATTTCTATCTTAAGATTCCCTTTTTCACTTTTATCTTAACATTTTTAATAGCTTCATTTTTAGCTCTCATTTCCTTATTTTAAAAGTAATACATTTGAATATTCAAGTTGTCAAGGTAATCTCAAATGCATCTTTTAAATTAGGTTGGTTAGCTTTTTAACAAACTCAAACCAGGACACTTTTTTTTGTTGTTGTTTTTATTTTAATCAATAAAGGAGGGGTGTGATGGCAGCAGCAAGAGAGAGGTCAGCATCCCTGTGCATTCTTCCAGCACGAATGGGCTATTTGTTTTGTTAGTCTTAAAGCTAAATTTCTTCAGAATTTTCTAAATACTAATTCATTAACTAGAAATTAGCATTTCATCTTGGTTGGACAAATGAGAACAGATCCATCCCCCCCCTACTGTCTGAATGATATTTGAAAATCCAGTTACTGCCCACGCAGTAATATCTTCAAAATGATCTCAGTGTTCTCTGGGGAAATAGTCCTGAATTTACCCACTGGTGGCTGTTCACCTTTACTCAAATGACAGACGTGTAATGAGAATGACTCCAAATACTATATTCTCATTCCATTTAATTTTTAGAGAAGATTTTCATAGTTTTAGTCATCCTAAAATTCTTCACTCGTTTTCCGTTACAAAAAAAAAGAATTAAAAAGGAAAAGCAGACGTCAGTGTTTTGGAATTATATTGGAATATATTATATATAGATATTATATTATAGATTTAGATAGATATAGATAGATACATATATATATGTATATATATATGCAGAATTATATTGGAATTTTTGGAGTCCACCTTCTTGACCATGGTATTTCATCTTTGAATGGTTTGTCCCAAACAGTAGCAGGTAAAAGTTACTGTTGAGAATCATTTCTTCTCTTTCAAGATTGAAAACCTGTATTTCAGAAGCAGTTCTTCCAGTGGTCACTTCATTGTTTGTATTTGCTACGTCAGAAGCAAAGACTTCCACGTTTAGTGAAGACACCGAGGTATCTTTTGGAACAAAACTGCTCATACTGGCTTGTGAAAATAATGATGATGCATGTGGAGCACAGGCTCAGAGGGGTAAAAAATGAATATAATAATAATACCAGGTAATGTCATCAGTTCTGACCTTCCGTTGTACTGAACAGGGATGAAGTTCCTTACATAGTAATATTATTTAAAAGGCATATGAACTAGTTTTTTTGTAATACAATGTAGATTTTTTTCTGCTAGGAAAAAAACAAAGTCCTGTTTTATTTCTTTTAATTTTTTAAAATGTTTATTTTACATCAGAGTTAAGCACTAATGTAGATACTGAACTGAGATGCTTTGGCTTATTTACCATAGAATGATGGAAAATCATCCAGTATGAATATTTTTCCTTTTTCTACAACATGAAGACTGTAAAGTATATGGATTCCAGGGTTCATATTGCTGTCTACTCAAATTTATTTTTATACATATATATACACATATATATAAAACAAAGATGGGTTAATATTGAACAATAAATTCAGCTAAACGTGACAGGAAACAAGAGAAGGAACTTAGGGTGAGAAGAGGAATAAGATAGTATTTTTAGGGATTTTTTTTTACTAGTGTTGTGTACTATGGATACTGCAAATACCTGTCACTCTGAGATGATTGCAGATTGTGCACTGCTTTTTTCTTTTTTTTCCCCATCATTTCCACCCCCAACCTTCAGCTCTTTTTCAGTAAGGTTTTAGAACAGAGAATTAAGCAGCGCATAATTGTGCCTTTGTTTTAATGTGGTGATTGGTTGCTGCAGTCAGTGATAACATGGACAGCTCAAAATAGCCATACTGCAGTGCCTGCTTAGCACTGGTTGCAGCAGAACCAGTCACTGAACGTTTAGGAACTCAGGGCTTGGCTCGTAAGGGATAAAATGTTTCATTTAATTTTAGTGGAAAAGCTTTAGGTAGTAGTACATAGAATCAGTTTCAATATAATTATGTATTTTTCATGTGTGAAATTAAATTGAGTAGTAATGTGGTTTCCAGCAAATGTGAACTGCATGGTGTTTTCATGGTGATGTTTAGCAGTGTTTCTTTTAATTTATTCTGATTTATATATCTTATACTGCTTCTATACATTCTATACTGCTTAGACTGTCCAGGTCAGAAATTTGATTCTATGTATTTTAATTTTTTGGCAGTAAAGAAAAACATCTTAGCCTCAGAACAGTTCCTACTGTCTGGACATAACTGAGATAATACATTTCTACTGATATAGGCTTCGTATTAGAAGAATTTATGCTTCATCAGTTTCTGTAATTTGCGTAACACAGTCTAGTAGAAACATAATGCAAAGCAAGTTATTTATGTGAATGAGAGGGTTATGGTAAAGGAAGCAAATGACTTTGAAATGATCAGCGTGATGTTGGAGACATCAAAAAGTAACAAGACAGCTTCATCTTGCACACCAACATCTTGGATCAGTCCTAAACCAACAGGCATGGTGTATGCAGATATGAACAAAAAGGAAGGCTATGAAAGAGGGAACAGTTTATTTTTTTCCTCCTGATTTCTGTTTTTCTACTATTGCTATGTATGAACAAACAAACAAACAAAAAAACCAGTTCTGTAATAGCATGGCTCAAAACTTTTTTCTGTTTTTCATTTTGAATTCTTGATGTTTTCTTGGTTTTTTATTGCATGTACTGGTAACATGCAAAAGAAAAAAAAAAAAAAAAAAGTAAAAATGAGACCAGTAGTTATTCATTGGCTAGGTATCTACCTTGTATCTACCTTCATACTTGGATCTTACTGTTTATTTTTATGTTGCCACTTGTTAAAGTACTTCTCTATTACCTGCCATAAAAAAGGAGATAGAAGTGTTAGAATGGAGCTTAGTGTTAAGGATGAATATGTTATGATGCTTAATCTGTCCAGTAACTGGAGGTTTCTGCGTCTAGACATAAGATACAGAGGATACTATGTTTGACACAGCTATTACTTGTTTCACCTTTTCCCTGCTGCTTGTCTTGATGCATGTTGAAACACAGCATTAATAAGATCTAAAAATGGTAATTCTTCTTGCCACGCAACTAGTTATTTTGTGTTTGTTATTTCCTTTTCCTTAAATTTCCTTCTCTTAGAGGGGGAAGTTAGTGCTCTTTATGAGAAATAAAAGCGCTAATTTTGTCATGAGCATCTTATGGCATAATTTTGAAATGTGCTTAAGCATTCATAATGAATTGAGCAACTGACTCAGGCCCTTTTAAGAAAAAATGCCTTCTGGAACTAAGTAATTAAATGGTTACTGTTTGACTGACTTTGCACATCTGTTTCTTGGTTTCTCAGATCTTACTTGTGAGATGAATATAACAACATTTTCAAGAGAAAAAGTAAATAAAGATGATGTTATACCATCTGAGTTTTTATTTTATTATAGAGAACTTACTGTTATCCTATTCTGCACTGCTTCTGAGAATTATTTGAATTAATGTGAAGGATGCTTTTTGCATAGACTGATGCATCTGTATCAAGCCTTCCATGGTGAAATCTTAAAGCTCCTATGCCATTTGCTCAAAATAAGCTAGTGCAATAGAACTGCTATTATGCTTGAGTTGTATATGTATATTCTTACACACACAGCTGGATGTGCACAGCAAAAGATAGTTTTAATTTATTGTCATTCAATATCCTGGACTTCTACAAACAAAAGTAAATGACTCAAGCTTAAGATAAAAATGAATACTCCACAGGTGACAGCAGCTGAATCTATCTTACCCTTATTTATACTGTTGGATTTAAAAGCAACTTGACTAAAGATTAAAATTACACCAGTATGAAATTCATGTCAGTAAGTGTAAAATAATCAGCTGAATATGTATATCTGAGTGAAAATCTAGACATGCTTTCAAATGAAGAGCAGCATGCTGAAGGAAAAGAAATGTAGAAGCATCTCTTCTTTTGAGATTGCTTCTTTCTCTGTTAATTGCAATCATTAGTTGTAATCATTAGTATGTAAGCACCAAATATGGTGAAAAGCACCAAGTTTTCAAAAAGTGAAGGCGATTTGAAGGTTTTATTTATTTTTCCCCCACAATCTAAATATTGTAGTTCAGTTGCAGTTTGTCATTTAATATGCAGACTCGTCTTTCTTTTACTTGCTTGTTTATCTGGATCAATCTGGTTTGGGGATTTCAAGTTCTAAGGTACTGCATACCAAGTAACCACAGATTTAGATAGAAAATGGTATTTAAGTTAAAGATGTTTGCATGTGATTGTTAGTGATTAGCTGATTTTCATACTACTGATTCTAAAATATTCAAAAATAGATTACTATTTACAATTTGTTTTGGTGATAATCCTGACAATCAAAAGTGATATTATAGACATCTCTTTGGTAAGTATTGAGATGTATAATGAGAAGAAAACAGTTAATTTTATTGAAAACTGAGAAATTGAACTTAAAGGATGTTATCAACTATGCTGAAGTCTAGTAGTTGATCTAATAAAACAGAAAAATCTAATACTCTCAAAAAGATGGCAAGTTAGGTGCATTGTATAAGAGGAATAACAAAGGAATAATGAATCACAATGTTCAAAAGAGCAATTAACCATGAAATTCTTGAGCATAAAACATAATTACAAGTAGAATTGATTTACTGTGTTTAAAGATTTAAGATAATGGAAATGATCATCTTCAATAAGTAATGAGAATCAGCAGGATGGTATTAAATTACCTAAACCGTTACAATCTTCTTATAAGAATAGAATTTTTTTGTTATGCTAGTTGAGCATCTTTAACATGATGCAGTAGCAATATACAAAGCAATAGTAAAAAATAGTAAACAGTGTGAATGCAATTAATATTATAATAATTTATTTGAACTTCATTATAGTTCTCTTTTGAGAAAGTTTTTATTCAACTAACAGTTGTAAGAAAAAATATTTCAGGAAAGTAATATATTGAGGACTTGGCTCATATGCATTTACAGTCATGCAATTCCACAGTTCTTAATATTTTGACAAGATACTGCAATAGCATAAAAAAATTTTTTTTTTAAAAAGATAATATAAGATAGCAGTCAGTGGAGAGTAAGAAAGCAGTTTTATGTGTAAAGTTGAGTTTCTAAGCAAACAATAACTCATTCTTAAGAAATAAGTAATTTCTATTAACTTAAGAGTTTCAGAACTCTTCCAATGCCAGAACAATGAAATGGGTTCAAGTAGAACTGGCTGTAAATCAAAAATTACATGAAGTAATGTACTAACAGCAATATGAGAGACTAGATTTTGACATTTTTTAATTAGTTATCTTAAAGATATTGTTTCAGAATTCTTTTGTAAGTTAAAATTTCAACAGTAAAAAAACTCCATTGCAAGCTATTGCAATTTTAAGACTGAAATAAATTATAAGGTCTGGTGTAATATCTGTGTTTCAGAGACCATTTGCCACTACACTCAAAAAAAATAGTTTTCCCTACTTCAGAAGAAATTATTCATTCTATTCCAAAGATCTGTATCGGAAAGTCATAAAGAAAATAACAAATTGAGTTTATGTTCAAAGTTCATCTGAAAGTGACAATTTCCTTTCATTTGCTAAATACATCTATAATTTTTTCTTTTTTTCTTTTCCCCTAATACAGTACCTTTATGCTTTCTAGGATAAAAAGCCAAAGTGTCAATTGGACACACATCCATGCTCCTTTAATACTATAGACAAGATGTTCAGAATAATCCATAGCAGGAAATCACCTTTTTGATATAAGCTGAAAACTTACTTGAGTGCTTAACTCAAATATTTTATTGTTAAATTAGCTATGTGCTGGATGGGAAGGACTAATGTACCAGCTCTACCAGACCGGAGGCTGAAACATGTTTTTCTTGGTAGGTTTCATTTGTTTTTCATGCAGCATTTATAATGCTCTGTGATAGAACTTAAGCTCTTTTGGGAGTCTTTGTATTTCATGAATGCCTGTATACAGACTGATAGTAAGCTCTTAAAAGATAGAAGCGATTGTGAAAAAGGTACTTATCTTTTCTAGTGTGGATGCTGGGGCACTCTTTATTTTTGTGGAGTTTTTTTGTTGTTTTTTTCATTGCTGTAGTGGCAATAAGTGGCATGGATAACTTGAAATATTCCTTAGATGTTTCAGTATGTGATAATGAAGTAACTTTAAGAAATTAAATGACTTCATTGTTCAGTTGTTTGGAGATTGTTCCCTAACAGATAAAATGCTGAATAGAGTAATGTTGGGAAATGGCATTTCATATGTAAGCCGTGAGTTGCCAATGTTGAAAGCTTATTGTTGACTGCAAGGCTATTAAACAGAAAGACAACTTCATCTGAAATTACTGACAGACCTTCTGATAACAGCTTGATATTACTATAGTTAGATTCATCATTAAGAGTAGCAAAAACAGTATTGTAGCAAAGATTAAAAATATTTTTCCTGATAGTAAGTGACAACAGTGTATGCATCTCCTAATGCTGTTGTCATTCTCAGTACAGTCAAATTGAGCAAGTATATACTCCAATGAAGTGCTTCCAGTTTGGTGTGAGCTGTCCCCAGACAGGAGATAAGATCCATGAGTGGGATTAGCAAAATAAAAAGTCAGGATAAGTCAGGATAAAGACTTTTTAAAAAGAAAAGAGGAAAATAAACAAAAGCTGATGCAAAGGCAATCATGCATCACACTGGCAAACAGACCGATGCTTAGCTAGTCTCTGATCAATGTCTGCTTTAAATTTTATTTTTAAAAGTACCTGTTTAATTACTGAGCAAGATGTTTTATGGTATAGAATATCTACCTGGTCAGCCTTTGCATCAGCTTTTGTTTATTTTCCTCTTTTCTGGCTGTCCTAGCTGTGTTTTGTCCTTGCTTTTAGCCTACTCCTGACCTACTTGCTGAAGAGGGAGAAAATGCAAGAAAAGTAATGTCTTGATTCTGTGAAAGTACTGTTAAGGAGAGGCCAGAACATCTGTGATTTGTCAACACTGCTTGAGCCACAAATCCAAAACACAGCACAATACTATCTGCTATGAGGAAAGTTCCTTGCAGACATACTTGGTAAGTACTCCAAGAATATAAATTTTTAAATATGGTTAGTGGAAGAGTTCCATTTAGAGTCAGCTTTAAAGAAAAGGATAGAAAATATTTTTCAAATAATAATTGACTTTTGGTTATTCTGAACAAAGCATCTGAAATGTAACACTAGTACACTGATTTGACTTCCACAGGTTGTGAAGAAAACAGGGGAAAGCATGGATTTGCTTTGGGAGAGTGTTAATTTGAATACTAGATTCTAAAAGAAATGAGAAACTCTCCCTGGAGCTGGGGAGGAAAACAGTTTCTGACTTAAGGGAGATATTTGTGGTGAATGCTAATGAAGGCTGATAAGGAAAATGAATGCTATTTTAAGAAAAGTTTTCATTAAGTATAGTGTTTCTAAGTACTTTTCTTTTAGGAAGGAGACACTTTCCTTATTGTTTCCTGGGGAGAGCTGCCTTTTCAATGCCTCCTGAATGAGTGGTGGCTTGCATGCTGTGGCTGAAGGGCTCAGCTAAGGAAGTGAAAGACTTGCATGCTCAGTGACACTGCATCAAACCAGAGATTGAGGCTTTTGTTGAGAGTGGTGTGAAGAGTTGGGTTATCTACAGTGGACATCTGCTTTTCTTTTCTAAACTGAGCCAGGCCAACGTAGTGGACAGACTGTAGGTAAAGGAGAAAGATCAGAACCAGTAAATGTCAGCAGGGTCCAAACAGATGGAGGCGTGTGAAACAGTAGCCCTCATGAATGTCTAACACTAAGAAATACATACAAACCATAGTGCCTCACTGCTTCTTCTTACTTGTGAATGCAGATTTTGGCTGTAAAGGACCAAGACTCATTGGAAAATTAGTGCTTCCTATAACGCTGCACATTTGTCTGACCCATAGGTTCTTCTTTCTTTGCATGTAGAGGATTGCTGTTGCTGGAGACTAGACTTGATTATGGTTAATCTAGAGGGATTGGCAGATGAGAGGTGTGACTCTCTCCAGAAGGGATTTCTACCTTTCCAGCCCTTGTGTCACTGTCTTACTGCGCATATTTGATTGCATCTAACAGTCATGGTCTTAGTATGGATGCAGTACAAACTGTAGCTGTTATTCAGAACAGAATGCTTGCTCCTACTCTGCATCTCTTTGTTTTGAGACATACTAGTTCTAAAGCAGGATGCCATCAGGCTACCAAACTGTCTCTGATCTCCTTTCCTTGGGTTCAAATTAGTGTGGCAGAAAAAGATCATTTGGAGCTGCTGCCACTTCCTTATGGGAGGCCTTATAGGAATAACAATTAATATAATATATATAATAATAATAAAATATATGTTAATATAATACTTAGAATAATCTCCACCACCCCCTAACTTTTTAGCCTGTTCAAGAAAAAAAAAAAAAGACTCCTAATGCTTCCACATCATTTTTGTATGGTTTTGAGGTCTAAAATATTCTTATATGGCTTGTGCAAACTTCATGTAAAGCATATTATTAGTCTGTAGTTAAGTATATGCAGAGTTTATCCAGCATGAGCAAGGCTGTTGGAGTGAGTAGCTTTTGTCCTATAACCAAACCAGCATGCATAAGCTGAGTGACAACAATAGTGACTATACCACTGCTAGGATGTGGCACAGAGGTAGTAAACATTTCTAGTCCATGCTGGATCAAACTAAGCAGTTAAGTGGCTGCTTAACCCAGACTGCATGAGTTTGAGTTGTAGTTAACTGAAAACAGAGCTGGAGAAATTACTGTAAACTACCAATTGTGTATGCTAGGAAGTATTTGATCATGGAGGTTTATGAATACCTTTCATTTTATTTTAACTTTCATTTTATTTCAAGGTTTGTCTTCACTAAAGTGAACTGAAAACAAGTCACCTATTCTCACCTAACTTTAAGTACTTACTAGCTTACCCTGCATAGAAGAACTTGGATTTGTATAAGACTTCCCAGGTCCTTTCACTTAGGCCTGAAGCCCGGATTCCGTAATTTTACTTTGTGCCAATTCATTTGTAGGGATAAAGGTTACCAACCGGCTTTTGTAATCGATAGGAAATGTCATATAAATTGGTTGGATTCATAGAATCATAGAATGGCCTGGGTTGAAAAGGACCACAATGATCATCTAATTTCAACCCACTTGCTATGTGCAGGGTTGCCAACCAGCAGACCAGGCTGCCCAGAGCGACATCCAGCCTGGCCTTGAATGTCTCCGGGGCTGGGGCATCCACAACCTCCTTGGGCAACCTGTTCCAGTGTGTCACCATCCCCTGTGTGATAAACTTCTTCCTAATATCTAACCTAAACCTCCCTTGTTTCAGTTTAAAACCATTCTCCTTGTCCTATCACTATCCACCCTTGTGAACAGTCCCCCTTTCCTGTTTATGTGCTGCCTTCAAGTATTGGAAGGTCAATCCATTGGAAGGATTGAATGCTTTCATTGATAATGTGCATCCAAGTCAATGTTTTAATAGTTCTCTTCTGCAATTTTTTTAAGAGACTGCAAATACTAATTTATGATGACTCTCTGATCTTTCATTAGAGAATTTTGAAATTATCTTGTCCTGAATACCTCTCCTTATCTATGAGAAAAAAAAGATGGTAAATTCTGCTGCTATTGGTTTTAGACTACTTTAAGTCAAATTAATGGACTTGAATTCGTTTCAGTAGTGGTTTAAGGTCAGTTTATCCAAAAGCAGTTTCTACAAAATTGTGTGCAAGTTGGTTTCTAATGACTTTACCATATAAAATGCAATTTTGTTGCCTTTCTCCTGTTTTGATGATCTGGATTGAGAAACAAGAATACTGCTTCTGTAATACTGGTTGGGAATGAGTGTACTGGTGATGGTTCCGGAAAACATTTCAGTTAGGTGTTGATTTGCTAAACTGCCCTCTCTTTCTCTTTATTTTAAAAGCTGATGGTTGCTTGAACAGGAATAACTTATTTTAGACCTTTTAAAAAAAATATTTATTTTCCTGAGCTATTTTTTCACTTATAATAAGCCATTTCTCTTTCTTTTTTTTCTTTGTATTTTCATTTATAAATTCATTTCATTTGTGTTTTCATTTAGAAAATATATTTTTATTTATTTGTGCTGGTTTACTTTGATTTAGAACTAAATTTTAATCCAAGTGTTAGAAGCCTCCAGTGGTTAGATTTTCAGCTGATATGTTTTATGTTAATGGCATAGTAGTGGAGAATCACTTTTCGCTTTCATTTAAATATTCTATTCCTATTTGCACCTTGTTGCTCTTTTTGAGATGGCCATAATTTAAATAATTGATTCAATGAAAAAAATAATCCAGTAGTGTAATGCTTAGCAGTCTATTCCAGAAAGGTCAGATACCAATTACTGTAATTTTACATAAAATGAAACAAGAAAGCCTGTCCCTTTCATTCCCAAGAAAAAAATGTTAAAACAATCAAAATTTTCACAGGGCTTTTTCAGTCAATAAGTGTTTCAGTGGATGATTGCAACACCAAAATGGATAAGCATTTTCCCACTCCTGCAATTATCCTAAAAAAACGATCTCATTTGGAGGGCAGGGGGTAGAATTGTTGTTAAGAGAGGTAGAATAAAAGGGATTTTTTATCTATGTTTCTTCTAGAAATGATTTTTATTGTCAGCAATACTATTCATATATATTTACTACAGATGTTTTATGAATTTTTAATCTCATATTTGCATTTATGCTTTCATTTAAAAATATGTATATATATTTCTGCATGGTTTAACAGGCAGTGTCTACCTAGTTCTGCTGCCTGAAACATAACAACTAAAATGTTTTGTAAATTTCATTTCACTTTAATCCTTCATGCAGCTGAAGTCCAAATACACATTATGTGACTGTGCCATCTGGAGATGCTCTGTCAGGGCAAGCACTGAGCAAAGTTGTATCAGTTTTGAAAGTAGTCTAGCTGTTCTAATTGGGGTTTCTGCCTGGCTTTATTAGACTGATGAGTATTTAAGTATGTTATTCAGGTAGAACTCCATACCAATATGATTACACTATTTTCAGCATGCAAAATCACTTTAAGCATCTCCTACAATGCAGTATTATGGATGGCACTGAACATGTTCTGTGCCATTTCTTAGGTGGGTGTACCTTCCATCAAATGATTTATATTATAAAATTGAACCTCTCACAATGTTCTCACTAAGCCTGGATATCCCACCACATAGGAAGTTGAATTTGCTCAATTTTCAGCTTCTATTATTGAGAATTTACCATTATCTTGCAAGATTCAGACACAAAAAGCTTGCTTATAGTCTCCCAATCTCTTTCTCTTTCTGAATGCAGCATCCTCAACTTCCACTTCCTTTTTAGAAATGTGAGGGGGGGAAAAAAAAAAAGGGATAAATAATGCACAGATCTATTGGCTTTGCAAATAAGAAGCATTGGTAAGCAGATTTATCAGTGACAATAAAGTAAAATATAGCTAAAGGAAAACTCCTGCTTTGGTTTTGGACTAGCTGAGAGGTAACCTAGTAATTAAGTAGAGTTCTCTTTGTCTGACCTGTTCTGGCTATTTGCTTTGAATGCTGTTTAAAAGTCAGTCTTTTTTGTTGTCAAACATGCTGCATTCATCACAGATCCTGGGAACTGAGAGGATAGAATCCGAGAATATTTTCAGTTGGAAGGGACGCATAAGGACCATGAAATCTAACTGCTGGCTCCACATAGGACCACCCAACATGACTTTTTTTGTGGAAAGTTTCTTCTTAACTACAGATTGCATAGAAAATGAATATGTACTTTAAAAAACAAAACAATGATCAATGTTGTAATACCTGAGAATCCCTGTCAATAGTTACAGATGACAAGAAGGGGTGGACCCTGGGTGTAACCATGCTGTGCTTGGATAAGGGCAGCCACTGAATGGGAGAGCAGCTCTTGGACCTAGGCTGCCTCCTGAGAAGGAGTGTGGTATGGTTGGAGTCCCTTCACTGATGGAGTGAGTTCCATTCTTCTTTCTTTATATGACTATTGGTCTACCTGTCAATACTTTACCTGGTGTCACCAAGAACCTGTCAATACTTTAACTGATGTCACCAAGAAGCAATTCACGTCTTCATAAGCAGAACAGGTCATTATTAATTTAAATGTGATGGAGTTTGATCTATACTGAAGTGTGATGATTCCAGTGCAGCATGTCACAGTTTGAAAACAATGTCTTAATTAGGCTTTCTCTGACCCTAGGCATAAATAAGCTTCTGAAAGTTATCTGAAGCCATCTGATAAATTGTATGTCTTCTAATTATTTTAGAAAGGCTTTATTCTGGTCTGATTGTGGTTTCCTTTAGGTGCTTGCTTACCCTCCTATCAGTTTGATTCTTTAGTTTCTTCTTGCTTCACTGGACGTGACAACTATTTGCATCTGAAAAAGAAATAAAAATAAAGGAGCTGATTTGGCAGTTTCTAGCTTAGCTCATTGAATGCACAAATCTTATGGGGTCATCAAATAAACTTCTAATTTATACATAAGCTGTTTAGAATCAAAAGCTTTCTGTAGTCTATTCAGCCAACTATTTCTGATCATTTCAAGTAACGTTTTTTTTTTCCCCCTCACTCTTCTCATTACTCCTATTCTATTGTAACAAAACTCTTATTTTGGAAGAAGTAATCCAATCAGTTTTTCCTTTTTTGTTATTTCTGGATAACATCTTTGTTTTAAAAACCACTTCAAAATTGTCTAGCAGTATGTAGTATTAATTATCCACTGATGGCAAGAATTGTTATGGAAATCAGTGAGGCAATACTCATTTATGCTACCTGAGCCTCATTAAATTTGTTTAACAAGAACTTTCCATTCGCTTCATTTGTGAAATAACGTCAATGACAAAGGCAGCAGAAGATGATGGTCTGTTTTAGTTAAAAATTTTCAGATTGGAAATCTTTAATTCTCAAAGAAAAACAGATGCATGAAATAGTATGTTGAATGCACTTCTTAACTGTGCATTTCTGGAAGAAGTTTAACCCTTGACCTAGTATGCTTGATTGTAGTGTTGATACCCAGATGTTGATGCAGAGAAAAACTTTTCTGAAGCTTGTGAGTGAATCAAAGAACACTCCATAAATTGATAGTGCTGGGAATAAAAACTGAAATGCCAATGACACTTACATGATTTTAAAATTAAGTACATGAGTCTTTTCTGTCTTGAGTGATTCTGTAAAGAGAGTGATGTACTCTCAGTTCGGGTGGTTCTCAAGCATTGTTTTTTCTCACAATAAGTACATTTGGTCAAACTGATGTAACAGATAGTGAAACAAAGCTTTGTTAACAACTTCTTGAGGTCTTCTCACTTCCACAAGTCAAAACTGTTTGTCTTAAATTCTTGCTCAGATGTCTAAGTGCATGTGTGCATATATATATATTTTTTTGTCCCAGCATAGTCTTTGAAAGGAAAAAAGCAAGCATTTGATGATGGACTAATAATCACTGAAACATAGGAGTACTAATTCAAGCCCTTGATCTGAATTTTATTTATTTGACTCACTGCATTCTTGGGGATGTACAGGGCTGTGGAAACTTTTTTTTTCTCCACAAAACTTTTCTTGACAGCAACTGTATCTGTTACTGGCAGCAGGATTTGGCTGTACTGTCATAATAGGTAACTTTTCTGAAAATGCATTTACTCAGTAACCTACTTCCTGAGACTACTGTATGGCCTGCATTTATGAAGTGAAGGGTCTAAAATCACTGTCCTGATAAAACAGAAGTAATTTCCCTGTGGAATCAAGCTTTCTCTTCTCCTTAATTTGGGAGAAATGTGTCATCTCTGTCATTGTGGTCTGTGTGTGTTATGGAAATTCTTAGTTAATAGTTAATATAATTAACTATTGAATTCCTTATCTCTGGAGACATTCTTACTAAGATGTTCAAATTGATACAAGAACCTAAAGTCATATATTTATATAGTATTACTATATACTATTCTGTAGATATGCACTGGGGGTCTTTGCTTTATATTTCAGTGATTTCAGTGAGAGATATAGATCAACTTAGAAAGTTACCAAGATTCATCATAGTATTGATACTTAAGTGTTCTGTACGTTAGGAAACAGGCCTCTAGTAATTTTGCAAATGCTATGTAGCATTGTAAAATATTGTGATAATGCACACTAAAGCTTTGAAATCATTGGATGTAGTTGCTGTCTTCTTTATTTTTTTAATTACCACTTGCCATGATGCTATACATGCTACTCCTCAGCTCCCTTCTCCTCCTGCCAAAAAAAAACAACCAAACAAAACTCGTGAAAAAAAAAAAAAAATGAAACCACACAAACTCTAATCCAAACCTAAACAGCAACATAACAGTCAGAAAAGCCCCTACATGATGAAATTCTGCTCCTTACTATGCAGATAGTTAGATATTCAGTAACCTACAGATCTATCTTTAGAAGCACTTTTCTTTTTGTCATAAAGAAAATTTTTAGATGCATTGTCAGAAAATGTATTTCTAGATAATGAACCTTGGAGTATATGATAGCAACCATGTGTTTTATTGGTTTATCGTTTTCCTACATTTTTCTGCAAGAAAGTTATGAAAGCTTCCTACAGTATAATTACAGGTGAGCTACCTGCTACAAAAGTAAAGGTGTTATCATTTTGTATCTTAGTTTTTTCAATCCTAGACATACCTCTTAAGATACTATCTATCAATAGTGTAGTTGCTGCCAGACAGATTAACAGATTTATGTACCATAACTGATGCAAATACCTGAAAGAAAAGAACATCAGGATAAGTTATTTTATCATTCTTTATCATTCTTCTAAGTGATTAGTCTTTTTCCTAAAAGGCTGGGTAGACAGAACAAATGACACATATGTATATTACATTCAGCCATAATTTTTGCATATTTTGCATGTGCTCAGTATGTGAGCGTCTACTGTGGAATGTCTTGTTCATAATTAGGAGTGAAAATATCTTATTGCTTCTTACTGACCACCCCAAATTTGAAATCAAGTATTAAACTGTATTTTAGAATCCTCTGTTATGTTGTCTGAAAGAAATACAAATTTCTGTGAGCTCACCTCTTTCTAAATAGGAAATTCCACTTTCAGCAAAAGTGAATAGCACTCTTGCCCTCTAAAAGCATTTGGTGTTCAGGATCCTCAGCTTTTTGCTGTTTGTGATTCAGCAGAACTTGCAGTATCATGATGGATGGCTGAAGCACTGTCCACTCTTTCTTCCATATGTCTTGTTGATTGCATTGAAATTCAGTTACCACAGTCAAGGACTAGATATATAATATGCTAGTACACAGCTGAACGTATAGCTATGATGATAAATAGTGGGTTTTTACTTCCCTTAACAACAAGAATGAAATTTTCCTGGCTTGTACCTAGAAATTGATGTTTATTGATCCAATATAGAAGACTACATTGCATGTGCTCTTTACAACGGAAGTGCTGTCTTTTTCTTTTTCCCTCCAGAAAAATTATACAGCAAACTCTTACAATGGAGAGGGATGACTGGCCAGGAATGAACTATATAAGAAATCTGCATGAGCAATGCTATTATTGATATATGGTATATAGACACTGTGAGAACCATGCTCTTCAGTTTAATTAAAATATTGTTACTATTCAGCTTTAATCTTCTGCTTTGATCAAATGCATTACTTTTCATAATCAGAATGGTTCAAATTAATGAAAACCTTATTGATGGTGGCCGTATGAGAGACTCACTCAACAGTGAATGTTTCAAATGTCAACTTTACATGAGATTTTCATTATTTTTTCATGCTTAATTATACTATTGCATAACTCAGGTGCTTCAGTCACAGCCAAGCACAATTCAGTCCATTGGACTGACTCTGCAGGAGTCAATGACTGCTTATCTGCAAGCTGTAGACCTATCAGCTGAACAATTCTGAAATTATTTTTCCTGATTGCTTCATGTGAGAAGCTACAGTCCTTGGCCTCATCCTTGAATCATTTCTTGTCTTGTCTGGTTTGTTCTGGTCTTGTGTGCTTCTCTGTGAGTAAAAGTTAAAACAAAACAAAAGAATGATGGGGAGATCCTTTTGACTAAAGGGCAAAATAAAAAAGAATCCTTTCTTCCAAACTCCTACAGTTCCGGAAGATCACACCATGTATTAAAAGCTTTGCTTTGCTGTTTTGAAAGGAGCCGGTGCTCATTGTTTAGCCTAGTATATCAGGTAAAATACTTGAGATTTGAATAAATATTCTGAAGTCAGTGACTACTCCTGGGTAAATGGGGTATCAGAATTTACTACTTGACTGCATCACAGAATCAGTCATCTTCACACCTATTCTACTTCCTTGAGTCAGTGAAGATTTTCTTTTCTGCACAGTTGTTTGGTTTCCACTGGGAAATGGAGAATGACTCTTAAATTAGGCTTGAGAATTAGGGAGCTGCTGTGATAGGCATGAGCAATCTCAGGTGAAAAGCATTTGAAACAGAGGGGATGAACATTCCAACAAGTAGATCCAGTCTTGCATGCTTTTATGAGTTATATGAAGAAGTGGAAATCTTGAAAAGTTTGCTAAGGAAGATTAAAGCTCAATAGATTAAATGTAAGCAAGTCAGCCTGTCTCTGTGTAAATAATAATTTTTTTTCAATTGTCTTTTTTTTTCCCCCTTTGTTTTATAATTCCTTAAAGCAGAAGAAAGCTTTAAAAAATCATTTATAAAATAAATATCCTTATTTTGTCTGGCATACCTTATTGTTTCATAGTGATCTTGTCAGCGATTGTGGTATCAAACTGAACTTGAAATGTCTGTAAATGCTCAGGTATAAACACTGAGAAGAAAAATATATACTTTTCCAATTTTTTCTTCTGAAACTAAGAAACTTTTTTTCAAGTGATTAAAATTGTTTAATTAATGTACTAAAGCTATGAAACAAAACACTTGCTAGGGTGCTTTCAAAATCATAACTAGCTAGTGGCAGAATTGGAAAGAAATCCAAGTAAGGTTGGCAGGCTGATGATTTGGAGTTATTTTTGATCATTGTAGATTCTGGAAGATAATTTTCTTCTTATTTTCTTTCTGTATGTTAGGTACCTTGCCCTACTCCCATTGGAGTGTGAAATATTCTCCACTTAGGTGTTAGCCATGTAGTTTGCATTTGTATCCTTCTGACATAATCTGAAAGATAAGGCTTTACCACAAATTGCTTTAATCTTAGATGTGATTAGACATAATTAAAAAGGTACATAATACAATTGTACATGCAATCATTTATAAAGTTGGCATCAAGTTTGTTTCCAATGGGAACTATGTGAAAGCACTAACTGTGAAATTTCTGGAACTTACAATTTCAATAAGTGAAGCTTCATGCTAAACATGAAATATTAATTCAGTCAAACACATGTACTAAATTATTACCATATAGTAAATCTGGGTTTTAATTAAAATCCCTTTAATTAAGCTTAATTATGATTTCAGCTTGGAATTGCTATAACAATCTTGCTCCTCTAAAAGTTTGTTTTCTAAAATACTCCTCATTCTATAAATTTAATTGTAGATGATGTAGTTTCCATTAAAATTACTTTAATAGTTGCTCTTAGGTTACTTATTAGCATAAAGAATCCTGACTTTAATTTTGGAACAACAACAGATTAGCTTTGAAATGGAACTGTATTCACCTGAAGATTTTCTTTATGCTGTTTCGTGCTGTAGACTTCTGATACATTTTGTGAAGGTTAACATGCATTCACCAAAAGATCTGAAGCGAACTGGCATGATCAGTGGAGCAGCTAATAAACTCAGTGTAAAATATCACTATTAAAATAACTGAGAAAAATATTTTGTAATTTTCACAGAATCACAGAATCACAGTATTGCCAGGGTTGGAAGGGACCTCAAGGATCATGAATCTCCAACCCCCCTGCCACATGCAGGGCCACCAATCATCCCACCTAATGCTAGACCAGGCTGCCCAGGGCCCCATCCAGTCTGGCCTTGAACACCTCCAGGGATGGGGCATCCACAACCTCTCTGGGCAGTCTGTTCCAGTGCCTCACCACTCTCTCTGTAAAGAATTTCCCCCTGACGTTCAACCTAAATCTCCCTTCCCTCAACTTAAAACCATTTCCCCTTGTCCTGCTGTCACTCACCCTTTCAAAGAGTTGATTCCCCTCCTGTTTGTAGGCTCCCTTTAGGTACTGGAAGGCTGCAATGAGGTCACCCCGCAGCCTTCTTTTCTCCAGGCTGAACAAGCCCAGCTCCTTCAGCCTTTCCTCATAGGGGAGGTGCTCCAGTCCCCTGATCATCTTTGTGGCCCTCCTCTGGACCCTCTCCAACAGCTCCCTGTCCTTCTTGTACTGCGGGCTCCAGACTTGGACGCAGTACTCCAGATGGGGCCTCACAAGAGCAGAGTAGAGGGGAACTATCACCTCCCTGTCCCTGCTGGCTACCCCTCTCTTGATGGAGCCCAGGATACCATTTGCCTTCCGAGCCGCAAGGGCACACTGCTGGCTCATATTAAGTTTTTCATCTATCAGAACCCCCAGGTCCTTCTCCCAAGGGCTGCTCTCAAGGACCGCTCCTCCCAGTCTGTATGGATGCCTGGGATTCCTCCGGCCCAAGTGCAAAACTCTGCACTTTGCCGTGTTGAACCTCATCAGGTTCACCCGGGCCCTTAACTTAATAACTTAAGAATAAGTTATTTTCTTATTCTGTTGGTAGCGAAGATGGTATATGTTGGTACATATATGGTTTATGTAACCACAGTCAAAATCAGCATACTTACAGTGATATAGAGAGTGGTATAGTGTTTTACTTTAGAGTGCATAATGTAATATGGAATTTAGACCAGATATTGTGGATATAATTACTTCTTAGTGATGATACTAATAGAGAACAATATGAATATCTGGATAAAATTTGTAATAATTTTGACTATATTTGGAACTTACAGAAATATTGTCCTATATAGGTTTTGTACTATAAGTCATCAACAGTTAATTTTGTGTGCTGATTGAACATATAACATTTGTTGTCTTAGTTGCCCTTCAAAACTTCTCTCTGCATATATTTCTTCATTACAGTTGATAATTGTAATGTGAATTAAAAGTAAATTGAAGCTAGGATTTTGTAGCATTTGGAGCGCAAATTACAGAGGACTTCTGAGAGCACATAATGCACTTATGCAGATTAAAGCAGTTCTCAGAGGGGTTCTTGCAAGTTAAAGGATATATAGAGATAAATTTTAAAAATCTCCATGGTTCATTTCAAATAATCTTTGAATTGACTTCAAACTTGTAAGATTCTTTTATTTTTTTTTACTTCCTAGAAGTCTAGTTATCTCTCATGATATCTAAAATTGTGTGTTTTACCTTCAAGATATAATAGCGTTAGTAATTAGACTACTAGGTGAAATAAAATTTGAATTTGCATTGCCTGAAAGAGATTAATACCTTTGATCTTATTGAATCACTTTAACTACAGTATGATCAAGTGTTTATGCTTTTATTTTTGCAGGCCTCACTTTCCACTCTGATCTAATAACAAACAGGAAACTTACAATGCAGTTAAATACTGAAATGAGATATTATAATTTCTGTAGTAAAAAGGAAGTTTTTGCCATTGACAGACCAAAATATTTAATAGAATTTTATTAGATTGCTGTAAATCAATTAATTTTTATAAAATTACTGACAGTAAACTGAGGAGCAAAAATAAGTGACATTTTTACGTTTGATGTTTTTGTAATATTACGAAAACAAATATTTAATAACTTATCGAAATATAGTGTCTGAGTGTCTTGCAGAATGTGCAAAACAAAGTTCCCTCATAGAAGATTCGTTTTACTATTTGCATATATTAAAGTTGAAATATTAAAATACTTTAAGATGTGACTGTCAACTTCTAAATATTGTTACTTCTTTTACAAGTTTTTTTGTCTGAGTCTTTTTTTTTCCTCTACAAGAGTGTTTTCAAACAGTAGTAAGTACCTTTCTTAAGAGACATTTAAGCCAAATCTATTTGAAAGAAACTTAGGAAATATCATAGTTCTTATATATTATGAAATAGATTTTTTTTTTTTTTTTTTTTTTTTTTTTTTTTTTTTTTTTGTAGTTGAGGAATTGCTATTCTAACAGTTGAAAGAAATTGCTAACAAAGTTGAATGAATCATAGAATGGCTTGGATTGGAAGGGACCTCAAGGATCAAGTTATAACCCCCCTGACACAGGCAGGGCTGCCAACCGCTAGATCAAGTACTAGATCAGATTGCCCAGGGCCCCATCCAACCTGGCCTTGAACACCTCCAGGGACCAAGTCATCCACAGCCTTTCCAGACAAGGTGTACCACCACCTCACTACTCAGTAAAAAATTTCCCCCTGACATCCTTTAGTTTAAAACTATTTCCCCTTCTCATGACACTATCTACCCTTGTAAAAAGTTGATTCTAACTACTTTCAAGCTGCAAGTTTCAGAGATGAAGAAATAAATTGTTATCCTAAAGCCTTATTTTTTTCACAGCTTTATTTTTTTTAATCAGTTTTGTCTCCTCATTCCTTATATTCTCATTACTTAGCTCAATGTTGTCTTCGCATTACTTGGTTTCTTCTCAACCTGCTTAAGCTCTTTCAGGTCAGCATGCATTCTTTATAAGTGACATTTGTCTACAAGACTTCATCTATTTTTACATGGAATTGCATTATGTTGCTTTCATTTAAAAAAAAGTAGACATTGAAGTGATGATTCCCTTCTTGCGTTCATGTCCATGCCTCACCTACATAACCCAGTGTGAGATAGATGTGCTTAGTTCTGTTAATATGGAATATGGAGTGCATCTCCTGCTTCATAAGACATGTTGAAATTGTGTATAATTTGTATTCTGCTATGATTTGCTTTAGAGAATATATTATGCTGTCATAAATTTTTAATGTTATTTCCTTTTCAAGGCGACAAGAAAAAAATATTCCCTTACTCAGCATTGTTATTCCTTAATTGTGAAGCTCTTCTGAAAGACTGTGTATGTGTTTGTCAGTGCATTCCATATAGCTGCACTCTTTTCTCTTGGAATTAATGCTACGTTTTCAGTATGAGAGCAGTAACGTTTACTGCCTGTTCTATAATGGCTGGGATGTTATCATATGTTTAGTTTGTGGATTTATTATGCTTTTGATTTTTTTTTTTAATGGTATATTGTATAAAATTTAGAATCAGTAAGAATCCTGGATATCTAGGCTTTATTTGAAGTTATCACTAAAGGAATAATAACACTGTACACCAAGACTAGGGTTGTATTCACAGATAGCTCTTCTGACGTTGGTAGAACTAGATGATTTATATGAGCTGAGAACCTGGTGACTTTGTCCTTGATTTCATTTACCTTGAAAGTATTCTGTGGGCTTTTTTTATGTTTATAAATAAAATGGTTTAATGGATGAGAGTGCAGGTTGATATGAGGTTACACATGTGTGGGTGTTTTTTTCACTGTTCTTGAAAACATATTTGGCTGTATGAGAATAAGACAAAATGGAAGTCTTTCTTTAAATGATCCTTAACTATGACAAAAAAAAAAAAAAAAGAAAAGAAATTCTTGCTGAGAACATTTCAAAAGCAACTTGACTCAAAGTCATCTTCATAGTGTTAGTACCATTGTTTTTGCTTTCAGCTGTGACAGTTACTGGTATTCAGTTACAGTTATACAGAGCCTGAAATAATGATTAACTGTCCTGAAATGCATTACCTCATGATTGTCCAACTTTTTGACTTGCCTGGGCCACAATGGGTGAAGGAGGAATTGTGTTGGGTCACATATAAAACATACAACACAGTTAAAATGTATATAAATTAAAAAACAAGCAAACACTATTTTAAAATATTTTTAGTAGGACATAAAAAAAAAAAAAAAAGAGCAACTAAAACCTTCAAACTAGTGGAATAGTGGGATGTTTTGTTTTGTTTTTCTGAAATTGATGCATCAATTAGGTTTGATGGAAGTGGTTGCAGCTTTCAGTGAATTCTCAAGGTGTCTGTCAGATTTTTGATGAAATGTTACTTTTCCTGTTCTTTGTTTTTGGAAATAGTTGTTCACTAATATCCGTGCTGCTCAAAAGTGATGACATGAATAGTTCATGATTCTGAAGAGAGGATATTTTTCTCTGGTAAGATAGGTCTCATAAAAGTCTTGTGAAGAGACATGATCAAATTGTTGAGTTGAATGTCTGATTGCAACTCCCTGCATTCCATTTGAAAATTCTAAGGTAATGTACAACTGAAAATGGAAGTAATGTTGACTGAAAATGGAGTTGCAAACATACAAAAAAATTGACACACTAGGCTGCTCAGTGCAGAAGAGTTGCTGCCATGATGACACAGGGCAGGAAGTGGCTGCAGGGGAGTCTGGACGTGCTTCCCTACATTAGCTGAAAAACATTTGTATGTGGTAACTGGAGCCTGTACTCTGCCACGAGACATGTTGGTGGAGTGTTAGTGTGCATCACGAATCAGATTTGTGAAAGAGGTTTTTGTTTGTGTTGGATCCTTTGAGGATTGTACATTAACATAGTCATGAGCAATTCTTTGCCACAATAAACTAATTCCCCTAAACCATTTACTAAAATGTCTAATTAGTGTAAGACAGGCGTTAAGTGTGTTATTCAAAACTTCAACAATCCCCTACAATCTGTGACATCAATCACTGACAACATACTTTTAGACATGGAAATTTCAAGGATAATGCCTTGAATTATTCTTAAAGTCTTCAGTAGGTTTCCTAGTTACCTAAAAGTTCTGTCCCATTATAATTGCATTGATTGCAGTGTTTCAATCAATATCAAGATATACTGGACCTCACAGTAGATATTGACTTTGGCTTTGCTTAGTCAATGTGTAACTTTCAGACCACTGAATCATAATAGTTAATCAGGACTTTTCCTCTATAGAGTTCTAAGAAAATTTATGATCATTTATAGTTAGAGTAATGGAAAAACCTCTTGTTACTGACTGGATCTGATCCTGGGAGACTGAAAAGATGTAGAAGTGAATAGAGTTATTCATGGAAGGGACAGTGAAGAATATTTTTACTTTTAATTCATACTTTAAATAAATCTTTGAGTGCTGCTCTGAAAGTAATGCTTCCTATTTTATTATTTTTGGCCCACAACATCAGAGTCAGGCTTTGGTGGTAAAGCAGTAGAGGTTGAACCTTCCCACTGGTATTCTGTTACATTTAGTTGCTGTGCAACAGATGGCAGCAGAGGGGCCATCTTACAAAATGGTGTCTGACATGTAAGTATGAAGCAAATGTGTAATTGAATTCCTTCATGTGAGAAAAAAATGGCATCCATTGACATTCATCAACACTTGCTGAGCTCTTATGGAGAGCAAACAGTGCACATGAGCACAATGAGGTGGTGGGTGGTGCATTTCAGCAATGGTGACAGGGATTGCTGTCACCATTGCTGATTGTTCTGCTAGGGTAGAACTTTAAGAGTGTGGCATGCAGGCTCTTATTTGTCACCGGTGAAAGTGGGTAGCTAATGATGGTTGCTATTTTGAAAAAAGTGTTTTGTAGATGATAATTTGCTTTATCAAATAATGTTATTGTGCTCTTTGTATCTGTTCTAGTTTCCATGGAAATAAATAAGAAGCATTAATTTTGGAGCAACCTATGTAAATACATATAAAACAGCAAGGAAAACTTCTAATCTCTGAAACACGAGATTGAGATTCTAACAGCAAAATTCAGGTACACTGATTTTATGGGTCAAGGGGAAGAGAAACTGAAATAAATCAATCAGTTTACAATTTTCCAAGAGTTTTAATTCACTTCTTATCATTACTAGGAAAACTGTGACGTAATTTTATTTATTATGTGTATTCTCTTTCTAAACAAGCACAGGTGAACTCTTTGACTTGGAGAATAGTTGATAAGAGGCATATTATCCACCTTTATTCATAGCATTGAGTAAGAGAATTCTGAAGTTCCATCTTCCTGAAATGAAGTTTTATCTTCATTACCGTTTGTTTTTTTTTTTTTTTTTTCCCTTCAAAAGAAGTACAGATGACTAAGCAGACTTAGTTTTTTAAATGTTTGGTGGTTAGACAAGCAATAACTGTGTTCAACTGAACAAGTATTTTTTAGAAGAAGAATATAAGGGAAGGGAGACAGTGGTTATAATAGATAAACATTTACCTGATTCTCTGTCTAGCATGCTATTTACCAAGTTTTCTCTCACTGAATCATTATAATAAATACAAGAAAAATGTTAATGCCATTTCATAAAAAGTTATCAGTGTTCTATCCCTTGGATCATTTTTGTGGTCCTCCTCTGGATTCATGTGGCAAAATTTTCTCCTTTATTGTAAATCCTATCAAAGAACTTGAAGAATCATTTAGTTCCCAACAGTAAACTTTCAATTTTAAATTTCTGATAACTTCTCAATATTGCTTTCTTATATACTACATATAATTTTGAATATCTTAAGGGGACTATCCATTCTGACTCTACAGCAATGTTTTGACTGAAGATATGTATGATTTGTTTTGTAACTTTTATTATAGTCTTGCAACTGAAACCTAGACTGTGCTATGCTATATGCTGTTAAAAAAAAAAAAAAGCAAGATAACAGAAACAACGACGACAACAAAAAGCAATTCTGTTACAGCAAGTCCAGCCATAGGAATGGAAGTAAAATACAGAATGCACTTCTGTGATAGTAATGGAGGAGTAAAGCAAACAATGAAAAATGAATCTAATTTCCTCCCATGAAAAGGTGAAGGGTTTATGAATTATAGACTGACAGAAGATACTGAATGTTTTGAGTTAGCCGCCAGGTACCCATTCATGATTTTCTCATGAACCACTTAGAGGAAATGTAGTCTGGGGGGGAAAAAAAAAAAAAAAGATTGCACAGAGTAAATTCAAAACTCTATGAAATAGCACCAGGAGAGAAATAATGATTGATTTGCTGTCAAAATGAAAACTGAAAACTTATAAATATCTATGATTCTGCAGGGATCTCACCTGATTTTTTTTTATTGTTTTAATTGTTGGTATCTTTGTGGATGATATTTTTTATGGATAACATAGCAAAACACTATGACTAAGTTGTTGCTATGGGTAAAAAAAGGCAGCAAGCGTTCTGGCTAATAACAAATGTTGAATAGTTGAGTACTGAATTACACTGATTACAGGGATACATACATGTAAGAATAACCTAATAGGAAAAAAAAAAGAATGTTATAGTTGGCTGAGATACAACCTTTGAAAAAGACTAGAGGGAGTAAAGTTGCTCATAAATTTTATTTTATTCACTGGTACAAAGCAATAATGATGCTGTTGCTAAATAAGAAAAATATTCTTTTGGACTGTGTAAAATAATGTAGTTCATGTGATATAAGGAACTATATTACATCTGATTTGCTGGTCATAAATGCTGGTGACCAAGTTATTACCTCTCCCTTAAAGATGTGTCTCAACTGAAGTCCATAGTAGATCAATAAAAAATGAATGAAAATTTGGAAAAAGTTATCCAAGAGAGACTAAAGTAACTTAGGACATCTGGAGGAGAGGTACCAACAACAACAAAAACGAACAAAAAAACAACAACCTGATTCGTACAATCTATAGGAATATAGGAATGAATCTATTCTTTGTGTTGAACTAAGCACAGGGTTTAAATGTTGATGAAGGACAATGAATTTTTTCATGCAGAAAAAAACTTCTAACACTAGAGGAGGTGGATTAGGATGTGGAATGCTCTAACTACATGGTTTTTCAAGTTCTAAATGACTAATTGGCGTAAGTTTGGACAGGCCATGTAAGTTAAAGTTTTTTTTCTTGAGTTCTGTTGGCATAACTCATTATAATTTCAAAGTAACAATTCTGGATGCTTTGTTTCCTAGGTTCTGTCATATACCTGAGAGCTAAGCAAGGTGAACAGTGACTGCTGTGAATGAATAATTCTAGGAATTGGTGCAAATTTATTTTATAGTGGCTTCCTGCATACCCATTTCAAATTTTTTTTTTTTAATTTACTTTTTATTTAAGGGCTTAAAATCTTAGTGTAGAAGCCTAAAAATCTCCGGATTCCTGTAATAATGCATGCATTTCTTATCTATGTTTAATAAGAACACTTAGGATTAAGGCACCAAAGCTGATTGTATGTAGAGCTGAGAAATTTGGTTTTTCCTTTTACTGTCTAAAAAATCTTACCTTTCCAAAACTTTAATCAGTTCAGTAAACTCTAAAATGCTTTTTCAAGTGAATGTTCCAAGCCTAGTGTCAACTCTTACTTAGCTATAACTGTGTTCATAACTTGTTTTATTATCAGCAATTTTTATGAGATCTGTTATAGATAAAGCATGCATGCTTTCTAAACTGCTTTGTATTTCTGTTTCTTTTATTTAAAAAGGTATATTTTTGCTCATTATATTTATTCCACTTCTCTTCAGTTGGGATTATATTTGAATGAATTTTGTCTTAATTTCTTTCATTCCTTTAAAAGCTAGATATTATATATGATTAGTCACACAAAGAGGATCAGGGCTCAAAATCAATACAGATTGATCATTTAAATTGAGAAATACTTTTCCATAAACCAAATGAAAAGTTCAAAAGCAAAAATAGTGATACTGAAAGGTTTTTGTTTTCTTTTCAAACTCTCTGATCTGAGAATATTAATTTTTTGAATTTTAATTCTCTCACTATTTCAAATTTCCTGATTCTGTAGCTATATTAATTGGAGCTAATCATTATTGTTTAAATTGTGAGTGTAACAATCTGATTCTCAAATTGCCTCCCTGTGTTTATTCATATATCCCATGGATGTTCTATCAGAAAGCAAGGTGAGTGTATGGCCTCGTGACCATTTCTTCATTATTTCCTCTTTTATCACTATAATCCGACAAATGTATTATGTTGGTGGAGAGAAGAAACTTTTATTTACTGTTTATTTTACTTTTATTTTTTACCTGCTATGTCTTAAAAGTTTTCAGTAAGGCAAAAAAGTAGGCCTTTTAATATAATTAATACTTTAATCACAAATAACTGATGCTTTATTTACAAATTTACAAAGATATTATTTTAAAACAAACACTTTTACAGTGAATATGGTCTAATTCTGTCTTTGATATAAGTCATAAGTACAGTTACAGATATCAAGGCAATGAAATGGATGTCAGTAAAAGGTTTATGTCACGTTATACTGCTGCAGTTTGCTTATTTAAAGTTCTTAGGATTACGTGAGACTAATAAGTGTGCATAGTAGTGGTGTGTAACTGGTTGTGCTTCAAGTGGTGGTAAAAAAAAAAAAAAAAAAAAAAAAATCCTTTCCTTTCAGGAACGTAAACATCCTAGGAAATATCAAATAGAAATCATAGAATGACTTGGGTTGGAAGGGACCTCAGAAATCATCAAGTTTTAATCCCACTGCTACAGACAGTAGCAACCAACTGCTAGATCAAGTAACTGGATCAGGCTGCCCAGGGCCCCATACAACCTGGCCTTAAAAACTTCCAGGGACCAGGTCATCCACAGCCTTTCCAGGCAAGCTGTTCCAGCACCTCACCACTCAGTAAAAAATTTCTCCTTGACATCTAAATCTTCCCTCTAGTTTAAAACTATTTCCCCTTCTCATGACACTATCTACCCTTGTAAAAAGTTGATTTTCTTCATGTTTGTAAATGCTCTTTAAATATTAGAAGGCCAAAATGAGGTTTCCCACAGCCTTCTCTTTTCCAGGCTGAACGAGTCTAGTTCCTTCAACCTATCTTTATAGAAGAGATGTTCCAGCATTGTTTTTAAAAAGCTTTTACAGAACTTCTTGAATATAATAAAATAAATTCAAGGAAACGTGACTCCATATTTAGGATAATTCCAGTTTGTGGAAGGAATAAAAAATAGAATTCACCTGTGATTTATATCACTGTAAAGGAAGTGATGTATGTATTTAACTGAACTTGGTCTTTATGCAGTTATTTACACATTCCTCTTGCAGCAGAATGCAAAAATCTCTGAACTTGGCTTATTTACTCTTCTTTCTCCTCTCTGTCTTATTCCCCTTCTCTTTTTCTACTTTTTCTACTCTTTCATGTAAATGTGATTGTTTCTTAACTTATTGGCCTGTGGTCTAGCTTAATAAAATTGTTTCTATACTTTTCAATGTGACTTTATTTCTGAACTGCTGCTATGAAGGCACCCTATACTAACTAAGTAATGTCTTACCACTGGTCTTCACAAGTGGTAACCATTGTTATTCTCTTCATTTTTTTTTTTTTCTTTAAACATTATGCTGGCATTCTTAAAATAAATGTAAGTTTTTTAGTTTTTGAATCTTTTTCCGCAACACTAGCAGTTTTTTTTTCATTCAGTCTGTGCTTTCCTCTTTGTGTGTGCAGCGTCTCTTCTACAGTAATTTTAGTTCTTCCAATTTAAGAGTGCCATATAGACTTTTTTGTGTGTGTAATGTACAAAATTGTAACTATTTCATTGATTAGCCAAGGTCTTTTCTAGATTTGTCTCCAAATTCTTTGTTCAAGACATTCATCTTCAGCTCATCTGATTTTTAGTTTGCGTGTTTATTTCATGTTCTGGGCTTCTCAGCACAAGATTAGTACCCAAAACTCCCGCAACCTGCTAATATAGCTCAGGAGTTTGTTGGTTACCTTTGCCATGAGGGTGCATTGGTGGCTCATAATCATCTTCTTGGATCAAATCTGTCGGAGGCAAGCAGAGCTGAATTAGTGCTATTTATAAATACTGCATTATAATACTGTTTTAGAAAGCATGAATTTTGTTTGACATGTTAAACCACTATTTCTAGTAAATTAATAGTAATAAAAATTAGAAATACTAGAATCTAATACATATACTTGTACAATGATATATTGTAATAGTAAATGCAATACAGTGTCGTCTTATCTATAAAACATTCCAAGGGAAAAAGGCATTAAAACACAGAAATTCATGAAATAATTTTAATTATGAGAATACAAAAAATCCAAATGCAAAAGTTGTGTTTTTTTTTTTAAACAAAAAATCTGCATTGGTATGTCCCTGTCTGTTATTTCATTTTTTCCACTTGGATGCTATGAAATCTAAGTCAGTTGTTGCATTGTTGCAGGTTCATTAGTTTCTGAAAATGGTTGTATGTTTATGGTAAGAGCTTGTATACTGCCTTTTTCCCCCAAGACTTTGATCTGATTTGCATGATTTGAGGCTTTTTTTCCCTTCCCACATGACTGTATTTTTGATATGATTTTTTTTTTCCCGTTAGCTTTCTGTTGCATTTTAGATTTACTATATATCTGTAATTTTGCTGGCATGACTTTCTCTTCTGGTTGAATGAGTTTTGTATTCTCTGGATAGATGTGTTTATTGACTGCATTTTACAAAGCATGTTGTATTCTATCTCTGCTGCTTCGTTTCTAAGCTTTTTTTTTATTATTTCAAAGTAAATTTGTTTTCTGGGTTGGCTTGCTGAGTTTGCTCCTGCCAAACATTGCATTCTTGTTTTGTTCATCCTTGGATTCTCTGAGGCTGCAATGTTGTGTTACTGTCTTTACATTTCTGTATAACGTTTTTTTGTTACTAGTTTCTCAGATCATTTGCCAGGGCCTTCATTCAAATAAATCTTTGATATTTAAGCCAACATATTTCTTAAAATAACTTCTTCCTTGCTGCTAAATTCATGTTCAGGTAGGACTTTTCTGCAGTGTTTTAATTGTTATAGTGAAACTGGTCATTATCTTTTTTTTTTTTTTTTAATTTTTGAAATAGAACGTATATTTTACTTTCTTTATTTGAAATTGACTGGATTAACTACTTCACCATTAAAAGTAGGGCACCAAAGTAAGATTACATAGAATTATGCTGGCATGAATGACATTTTACATTATTACCTGGTTAATAGTCAGCATATGGACATTCAATAATAATTTGTGTTCTTTTCAACCTATGGATAAAAATAGTGGTTTGAAATTTGAATATTACCATCTTTTTTATTAGTGAAATATTAAGAATACAATATCTGGAGTTGTTATAGTGCATCAAAACTGCTAATCCAATCATTGTATACACAGTTACGATCCCGATGATAGGCTACTTGAAATGACAGAATTAAAAAATAGTGGACATAAATGCCTTAAAAAGCATTAAATAAAACAGCTTACTCACTGAAGACAATTTGATCATGGTACCACTACCTTCTGCTAAATCAGCCTTTTGTGCTGTTTGGCAGTTTGCTGTATTTACAGTAAGATGTTCATCCTGGACAAGTATCAAAATGGATGCACTTTGACTCAGATTGTCCAAATGCCCACCTCTACATTGCTGTGGCATCTTACAACATCACAAGGCTAATTTGTCTGCTTCTTCCTCACAGAAGGTAGTGGTACCCTGATCAAATTGTCTTCAGTAAGCTGTTTTATTTAATGCTTTTTAAGGCATTTATGTCCACTATTTTTTAATTCTGTCATTTCAAGTAGCCTATCGTTGGGATCGTAACTGTGTATACAAACAGCAGTATTTATTTTTCAGTAAAAAATAAAAATATAATTCTTAATTCTACATACACCCTAAAGTTTGCTTTGATTCTCTTCTCTGTGAAGATATTTTTCCAGCTGGATCTCTTTTTCTTGCATACTCTTGAATGAAAGCTGTGATGACTGACTTTTTATCAAAGATGTGAACTGGAAGTCCATAAATCTATGTAATACAAAGAACAGTTTGTGATGTGAAATGTTAATTATAGTTGAATTAAGAAAGCTGTATACTTGTCTCTTAGCATGAAAAATAAGGAGAAAAAAAAGGTTGAAAACAGATTCTGTGCATATCAATTGGTATATGTAAGCATTCTAGAAAGATGGAGAACTGTGTCTGTTCAGAAAACTTGCAGAAAATCATGGATTATTGGGAGATTTCAAAGAATTACTGCTTGTTTCTGTGTGTTACTCCAGTCCTAGACTGTAAATAGAAAGTTTTGATTTTCTTAGTAAGTACATGTGCAAATGGCTCTGTGTTTATAAGGGCTAGAAGGAAAACTACTCCAAGACTAGAAAAAAAACAACCGTAAGACCTATGTCTTCAATGTAGAATGCAGATATTATGACAAGTATTGAACTAGGGTGGTTTGATGGGGACAGCTAATGAAATTTGCACATAATTAGAATAAGTATTATAAATCACTTCTAAAAAATCTTCCTTTATAAACTCTAAAACAAATGACATTTCCAAAAATGTATATTAAGAGTAGCTGTCTGAGACCTGCATGTTTCTTCAAGAATGGAAGAATTATTTCAATTCTGTAATCATTTTGAAAACTGTATGTAGGGGTCCTCTCTCTCTGGATTTGAAGTACAAGATAAAAAGTGCTCTTTTAAAAAATTATTAGGTGCTTTTTTTTTTTAAAATTCATGTCTATTCGGCATTTGGTCTCTCCAAATGATAGTCCTACAGATTTGATTTTTATGCACATTCTCTCTGTATCAGTGGGTTGTTATTGTGGCTCTTGGCTGGTGATGTTAAATTCAAGTCAGTTACCACCTTCTGCTGTGTAAATGTCAGCAGGAGCACGTGTAGGAGGAAACAGAATAGGAGCTGTTGCATAAAACAGAGCAGACCTAATGAACTATTTATGTAGTCATCCTGGGCCCAAGAGGTGGGGATCCCTAAGATACAGACAGTTCAGATGATAAAGGAGTCTTCCTCCCTTACTGCCTTGTGGCCGGGGTGAAATCTGAAGAGAGCAAGCAGTAGAGTGAAAGTTGCTAAACAGCTATATGCGTTCAAGCTACTGCATGAATAAATTCCCAAGTCTTGGGAAACCTGCCTGGCCTGTCATTTTTACTCATATGTTAAAGTCTTGTTTCAAGTATGGAGAACTTGAAGTTTTTCAGGCAGTTGTTTAGTCTTGTTTAAGAGCTGATGTGCTCCACTGGCTGAATTATTTAGTTGTTTTTATTTCTGCCTACATCTTTCTCCTGCATGTCTTTTTTTCTCTTGTTACATTTTTTTTCTCTTAACGTTTCTTCTCTCTTCACTTCTCATCCTGTATGTCTTGCCCCACTCCCTTTTCATGTACCTTATCTATCAAGTATTTTGCTATATCTGTGAAGCTCCTCGAGAATATGAATAAACATGAGGTAATATGATATTTGGTGTTCTGACAGTGTTATGTGTAATGTCTCATCCTTCACCTTGTACTAAACTCTTTGCAGAAGGTATGATCTACTACTCTGTTTGCATAATGGGACCTCAGTCTTGTCTGAAGGCACTCTTGTAATAAAAGTGATTAATATAGTGTATTGTGGTTATATGCTAATTATGCAGAACAATAATAAAGGTGCTTTCTGCAAGTCCAGATTCAGTCCTTGGATTTGTTTAAATTTAGTAAGCATTATAAAAGCTGTAAAGTGCTCCTGATTTGCATTTCAGAACTGTGAGAAAGCATAACAATGATATTTCAGAAGTGCAAATTTCTTCAGTACTTTTCTTTACCAAGGGATGTTTTTTGGATTATGTAATCAAACTTGATTCACCAAAGGAGTAATATAGAGTTTAGAGCAATTTACATCCTTAGATAAAGCTTAAACTATATGAAAAATGAAAAAGGGCTTTCTTTTTCAGTTTTTTTTTTTTTTGCTACCATTTAAGTACAGTATTACAAACCTACTTATCCATTCGTGATTCAATTCAATCATCTGATTATTGCATTTTGTATAACCTCCGACTACATATGTATCATGAGAAGTAATACGCATTGCTATCTTTTAGTACTACTATTAACTTAATGTAGCAAAGCTGTGTGTGGTGTGGTGGTACGTGAGGGTTTTTGTTTGTTTGTTTGTTTTCTTGTTAGGAGCAAGAGGAGCTACAAGTCCTGGCTCAGTCTTGGTTTAGTCTCTCCCAGAGCTATGTGATCATTAGCATTAGAGAGACCTGGTGGGAAGAGTCCTGTGACAATGGCTGGTGATCAGCCACTTAGTGGGATTCTGCAGTACACTATTTTAGGCTCTGTTCTCTTTCATGTTTTCTTCAATGACTAGAATACAAGACTTGAAGATATACTAAACACATTTGCAAATAACACTAAAGTTACAGGAGCCTCTGAGTTGAGGGTAGAGAGGCCTTGCTAATAGATCTTACTGAATTAGAGTATGATCCCTTCTTTCCAGAATTTTCTTCACATTTTTTTTTCTTTAAATGTACACCTGACCTGAATTTAATGTTGTCCATTAAAAAAATATATATATAATGGCAAGAGGGAAGGAGAGGGTATTATGGTAAGGGATTTCAGAAATGATGAAAGAAAAAGATACACTGAATTGCAGATCTAAGATGTATCAGATTGGAAAAATGGGGAAACAGTAAGGAAACTGAGGAAAGTTGTGATAGTTTGGAAAAGCTTGACTCAGACAATAAAAACAGTAAAATTTGTCAGCAGTTTTGGCTGCTGATAAAATATTTTCAACTGTACCAGAACATTTTTAAATATTATTTACTATTATTATTTATTTTGTGGTGTCTAATTTTGTCCCATTCCTCTTTTTAAACTGAAGATTAAAATTATCTTGAAAGGCCATAGCACTTTTATTATTGATTCTGTAACTAAAAGTCAGTATCATTTAATTATCATATTGAAGTTGAGCGTGTAATATTTCTATGCTGAATAAAAGCTTAATTCTAAACTGAAATGTGATATGGGATTGGAGAGGGAAAGCAGGACAATAGCAACAGCCAAACAAAAACTAAATTGCTTTTATGCCTGCAAAAAGTCTTTGCTATTAAATATCATAGAGATTTTTTTTGGAAAGTGAGGGAAAACTAGCTAAACCTTAAGTCTCAGTAGTAAGAGTTGGAAGTAAACTAAGTAGATCCTCTCTCTATAACAGAATCTAGCCACTGCTGCAATCTAATACTCAATTTCCATTGCATTAGAAATTGATTTTGAAAAAGAACTTACTGCTGATAGCATGTGGTACAAATAAACTGCTTAAGATTGGATTCATATGCAATATATATCCAAGATTATATTTAGTAACTAAGAAGCAAACACTATAAATCAGCACATGTAGCTTGAGAATAGTAACTGCTGTGATGTATCCAAAGTTTTCATTTAACTTTATGGATTATATAGTAATAAGTGAAAGGTAAGGAAATACATATACTCACCACATATTGTTAACAATGTATTAACATGATGAAAGACAGAATTAATGAATGATATGCGATTTTTTCACCAATTTTGTTGTCTCTTAATGATATAAAATGAATTATAAATATATTTTTGGAAAGAACATAGAAGATGGTGTATAATATGATGCTCCACATATGTTTTTCTGTAGCTCTTTATTACTTTTTCTAATTTGTACCAGATCCATGAACTTCTAATGTATTCAATTGTCATTTGTATTTTATGAAATAATGCAAGTAGATAGATATAAAATCAATAAATAACCTTGAACAATTCTTTTCACTCAATTCCTTCCACTTTTTGAGAGTTTAAACTCCTAACTGTAAAGTAAGACTTAATTAGATGTCGGGGGCAGATATTTATTTTCATAGGTAGCAGTTATAGCCTAGTGCTTCTATTAGTGCCATTTTTTTCTAAGAAGGTTTGTTGATGAAATGTACTCTGTAAGGGGAGTTCAGTTTTCTTGCCAAGTTTAGCACCCATTACACGTTTTGCTAGCAGTATTCAGTTTCTGCGTGTTCTTCATTACCATAGAGACATACAGTGTTCGCTTGTCAAAAATGGAGCAGAAGATCTGGTGGCTGCTCATCATTTTAGCATCTGCTTTTCAGGTGACTGTGGATAATTCTAAGATTATGCAATTTCTAGGTTTTTTTTGTTGTGTTCTTGCCCTACTCCCCTCCAATGGCTCTCTTTTACAGGCAGTGGAGATCTATGATCAATGGCTGTGTTAATGAATGTTGGAATTCACTGCCAAAGAGATGAGCAGCAGACAACTTTGTCATGCTTTTTGCATAGTTTCTCAGAAGAAAAGAGTTTGGGATCATATAATTTAATTGTATGATATAGCATGTAGAAATTGAACAAGTATCCAGATCTTATTTGCTTTTAACAACTCTAGAAATAGTCTTCTGCTGGTTAGTGAGTACAAGGATACCCATTTATTTAAATTTCTATAATTGGATCTATACTAATTGATCCTTCACATAGTAAATAAGTTCAGGTAGAAAGTTCTGCAGGATTCTGAGTATTAGATATAAGGGAGATTCTGAAGGATAAGAATATATTCTATATAGCTGTAACACAAATATTTGGTACATATTTTTCTGCTGGAATTTTTCTGGCTGATGCTGTTTTGACTAAGACTGTTAGCAGAATGTTTGTTTGCTGTGGGAAATCCTACAGATGGGATGTTGTTTATACTTGTCTTTCACTACTTCTGTGTTTTGTTTTCTCTTTTACTTGTCAAAGTGTCTTATATAAAACTAATAGCTTTTGTTATTACTTGAATTGAAATGAAGCATTGGTTTTGAGGATTGTTCATCAGTACTTTGTTATAAATCACTGAGAGCAGTTAGTAGAACTGAAAGCAATCTGTTTTTTTTTTTTTATTAGGAATACTTTTTCTGCCTGGGTACACATCAGCTTAAGACAGATGGACTTAGTATGGTAATTAATCTAATTAAGCCACAGCCAATCAAGAACTATTACTCATTTTTAATTTAGCTTTTTTTTTTTTTTTTTTTTACTTTTTTGGTGAATGTTATTTCATAGAAACATAATGATCTGATTAATGGGTAATTATTTTGATTGGAATCCTCTTGCCAGAAGTTCATGTCTTGAGACATGAATTCTAAATCAAACAGAGCTTCTTCATCAATTCTTAACAGCCTTAACAGAATTCTCAAGATCTGTAACATGTGTCATTAACGGGGAGGAGTCAATATGAGCCCAGCATTTGGATAGCAATTACAATTTGTCTACCTAACAGTTTAAACAAATTAGAAATTTTATAGTGTAAGAAAAAGATAGCTTTCTGAATTTCCTCAGATATTTTGCATCTCCAACCAAAAGGTGATGTTGCTGAGTTTGATGTAATAGGACAGACAACAGATCAATGCTTCTTCCCCTAGAACCTGATTCATTTGATATCTAGCTTTGTGATTCTGTTTAGAATTCTTCATCAAAAATGATATAGATTGTTCTCTCTCTTCTTTTTCCCTTCCTCTATGTATCAGAAATTTTTGAGATCATACTTTAGGTAGAGAGAAGAATTATAACAGTATTTGTATTTTAGTGCACACCAGTGATAAAGCACAGCTTTTAAGAGTTTGTTATTGTGAAAGGTGAGATGTATTTCAATACATAGAAGCAACAGATCAATCTACTTCTCAAGGGAAGAAGAGAGGCATTTTGCAGCTTGCACTTCATCTACAATGATAGGCACATCTTCTGCCTTCAACAGTTTTATTGTCTGCTGCAATACAGATTCAAGCTGTTTTTCTCCAATCTCCAAATTAATCCTAAGAGAAGGTCCTCTTTATGAGTCACTCTTTTAATCTGCAATCTTGAATGCTGTCTGTCTGTAAATGGTAATGCATGTGATTGCTTGTACAGAAGTAGAGTGCAAGAAGAAACTTGCTACAAACAAATTCACTTAATTGTAGTTTCAGTCACTCTCTTAATGGACTCTTATCTGTATTATTTTGTTTCTTTTCAAGACTGTAAGAATGGTCTGTATTTATGTCACGGAGTTAACTAGATCAATCTATGCCCGTAACAGGGGGCAGTAGGCCCCTGCCCCACCCCCCCCCCCCCCGTCCCCACAAAATGGAAGGAAAGAAGGGAGGAAAAAAACAGCGGCAACAATCTATGGAGAAAAACTTGTTTTACTAACTATGATATTGGAATGCAAGATAACACAATATAATACAATCTAATTGAAATTGAGACTAATAAATCAAATAAGATAGGAGAGAGAGAGTTCCTGAGTCCGAGTCAAACCTGGAAAGCTTGGAACGGCTAGGAAAGCACCCTCCAGCACCCACTGCCAGGCAGTAAGAGACCGCCCCACCCGGAAGGGTCAGATCCCATGACTTCCGTAATGTATAGGGATAGGTACCTGGAATTGGAGCATTAACACTTTAATTCCAGTACATGATGTTTTGATGTGGAATACTGAAAACCAAAAAAACATAAAACCATGACAATTTACTAAGTGTTTTGACTTATTTACCTTTGTTTTTTTTTTTTTTTTCTGGACTCAACAGAGTCGTTTTTAGAATCACTGAGGCAGAATAATGAATAACATAATTTAGAAGATGCAGTTAAACTAGATGTCAGTGAGAACGTCGCTTGCACAAGGCCAGAAAAAATTATTCATCTTTGATACATGAATGTATTTGTCTTTGAAAAAGATTATATATTTGATTTTCATTATTTTCTTCTGGCTGAAGTGTGGTATCTCTCTTAACAACATGTCTGTAGGTAGTATTTGCTGACATAACAATTCAGGTGGTAAGGTTATGAATCTGGAAATTTTATATTTTGAAACTTGAATTCGTACTACTGACTGTGACAGTTTCAATAATAATAATTACTATTATTAACAACAATAATCTCAGATATTCTTCAGTTACACCTAAGGCAAGCATGCTACAATAATACAATTTTAACAATAACAAACGTAAGATGTTTCCTTTTCCTGTTATAACACAAGTAATTATCATAGAATCATAAAATGGCCTGGGTTGGAATAGACCCCAAGGATCTTCAAGTTCCAACTCCCGTGCCACAGGCAGAGCCACCAACCTCCAGATTTGATACTAGATCAGGTTGCCCAGTGCCCCATCCAACCTAGTCTTGAACACCTTCAGGGATGGAGCATCCACAGCCTCTCTGGGCAGCCTGTTCCAGCATCTCACCACTGTCTCTGTAAAGAACTTCCCCCTGACATCCAATCTAAACCTTCCATCCTTGAGCCTAAAACCATTCTCCCTTGCCCTATCACTGCCTACCCTTGTAAAAAGCTGATTCCCCTTCTTTTTATAATCTCCTTTTAAATACTGGAAGGATGCAATGAGGTCTCACAGAGGAGTAAATAGGAATGACATTTCCTTTCTTCCAGTCCCCAGGGATTTGGCCTGCCAGCCATGACTTTTGAAATACGATTGAGAGCATATTTCAGCGTCCACATCAGCTAGCTACTTTAGGACCCTGGGGTGCATGTCACCCAGGCCCATAGACTTGTATACATTCAGTCTCGTGAGGTGGTCTTGGACTTGCTCTGCCCTTACAGTGGGGCTCAATTTACTCCCTCACTTTCCACCAAGAGACTCCAGGATGGGAGAAATAGAAGAATCCTGGCTGTCAGTGAAGACTGAGGCAAAAAACTCATTTGCTTTCTCTGTGTTTGTCTTAGCCAGTTCTCCTTATTTAGCAAAGGAGGTACACTCTCTTTGGCCTGCCTATTCTGGAAAATGTACCTGTAGAATCCCATCTTGTTTTTAACATCCCTTGCTAAGTTCAGTTCCATCTTGCACCTTGGCTTTCCTAATCCCCTTTCTGCACTCCAAACAGTACCCCTGCAGTCTCCCCAGGTGACACATCCTTGTTTCCACAGCTGGTACAGTCCTTTCTTTTCCCTCAGTCTGACCAGCAGGTCCTTGCCAAGCCATGCTGGTTTCCTTCCTCCCCTGCCCACTTGCTTATTCTCAGGGACAAGAGAGCTCTTGTGCTTTCAGAAAGAAATCCTTAATGAGCAGCCAGCTTTCTTCTTCTCCTTTGTCTCTAAGGACAGCTTCCCAGGGGATCTTGACCAGCAATTTCTTAAACAGCCTGAACTTCACTCTCGTATTCCTCAAGATCACAAACTCAACCAGGGGATGGCTGCTGCAGCCCAGGCTGCCTCCAGTCTTAACGTCTTTAATGATCTTCTCTGCGTTGATGAGCAACAGGACCAGCAGTGCTTCACCTCTGGTTGGTCTATCCAATACTTGAACCAGAAACTTATCCCTAAACTCCAGTAATCTCCTGGATCTCTTGCAGTTCACTGTGTGGTTTTCCCACCAGATATCTAGTTTAAACTCCTCATCAGGACAAGTGCCTGCGAGCATGATGCCTCCTGCAGCTGAAGGAGGAAGGCCTCATCAGCAGGCTCTCCCTGATCAGGTGGCCTGTAATAGACCCCTACCACCAGGTGCCCTTTATTAGTCCTATTCCTAATTCTAACCCCCAGGCTCTCAACCTGTTCCTCACAGTTTTTCAGAGGGAGTTTCTCTCAGTCTATCCTCTCTTTAATGTAGAGGGCAACTCTCTCACTCTTCCTACCTAGCCTATCCCTTCCTAAAAAGGAGATATCCCTCTACTATGGTATTCCACGTATGGGAGTCATCCCGCCAAATTTCCTTGATAGCAACCAGATCATAGTTTTTTGAGCAATTACTTTATCATTAGTAGAATAGTGAGCATGCATTCATTTTACAATAATCAAAGAATGGCTGAGGTTGGATGGGACCTTATCATCTTCCAACTTCCAACTGTGCCAGTGCCTTACTACTTTCTAATTAAAGAATTTTCTCCTAACACCTAACCTAAATCTCCCCTCTTTTAGTTTAAAACAATTCCTTCTTGTCTTATCTCAATCAAACTATGTAAAAAGTCAGCCTCCCTTCCACTACTAGAAGGCTGCAGTGAGGTCTCCCCACAGACTTCTCTTCTCCAGGCCGAACAAGTCCAGCTTCCTCAACCTTTCCTCAAAGGAGAGGTGTTGCAGCCCTCTGATCATCTTTGTGGCCCTCCTCTGGATCTGCTCCAACAGCTTTCTTGTGTTGGGATTCCCATGCCTGTATGCACTACTCCAGATGGGGCCTCACAGTGGCAGTTTTGAGAGAGAACAGTCACTTCCCTCCCTGGGGTTTTCATTATTTTTTTTTTCTTCTTTCTTTTCTTTTTTCCCCTGTCACATTAAGGTACAGATTGTATCATGCTGGGCAATTGCAGAGCTGCAGCTCCCCTAAAGAACACAAGTCAAAATACATTCTTTGTATCTAAGCAACAGTCCTCCCTGATATTGAAGGAGGACATCATATCTCATGCCCTAATTCTTTTAGAATGAATGAATCCAAGGAGGCACTTGAATGAAAACTTGTCTTTGCTTAGGATTTGCCACATTACGAGATTTCAAATGCAATGTTTTATTTACTTAGTTTAACACAATTTTCTAAATAATCACAAGAGAATTGGACTATTTCAATAAATGTTTGCATTCTAATCAGCTGTTTAGGATAATACTATTTCAGTTCTTAATTCTGTCAAAACTGTTGGGACTTTTCAAGTTAGTGTAAAAATTGCAACAACCAGGTATGGTTACTGCCCATCTAGTGAGAACTAACAGTAATTCAGTATGAAGCACATAGACAACTCTTACAGCTCTGCAGATCGAGACAGACTAATGTTATGGTTTATTCCCCCAAATCAATACTTGGACTTTTGATAAATTACTGAGATTTCTTGAAGAAGCATAGCAATAAAACCACGATATTGGGAACAAGAAGTCATGTTTATGATGTTTTTCATAATTTAAAAATATCTAAAAGCGGGAAGATTGTGCATAAGTGCATCTTCTAATCAACAGTTTTATTGTTCCTATGAGCTTGAAATGACAAATATTGTTCTTTATAATGGAATTATTTAATGGAAGTAAAACTGTTTAAAACAGGTTAGCAGTATTGCTTTGGGTTCAGAAACAGATGTTGTTTTTTTTTCAAATGCAATGCAAATTGTGACAATCGTGAAAGTGCTAGACTTGGTATGTGGATCTGTGCATTGACATAATGATCTTTGAGACTGAAATATTTTTAATCTTTAATCTAAAAATGTTGACTTCTCAGAGTTAGGAAAAAACTACATTGGAAACCAAATTTTAGATTAATAACAGACTGCAAATTACGAAAAATGAAGTTAATTTTTCTAAATTAGGAAAAGACAGGAACTTAGTGGCATAAAATGGGGAAAATGTTGTTATTGACAAAAGTCCTAGCTTTCCTTTTTGCTCTGAACATAATCAAAAGGTTCAAATGAAAATTTAATTCATAACATGTTCAGATGTCTGGCATTTTCCTTTTTTCAGGAATGAGTTGAGCAGTGCAGGGCACTGGAATCTCTTATTGGATTTGTTCAAAAACAGAATTACATAGCCTGTCAAGAACAACTTTCACCAACCACCCTGAAGGTGGATTTGTCTTTTTTTTCTTCACTGTCTGTAGAGTAACTTGCTGTAATAACTCTGTAAACAAATAATTATACAGTACTATGCTCTTTAAGTGAGAAAGGTGTCTGCATCCCAACCACTGTGTGAAATGAAAACAAGCTAGGCAGCAGATGTCTTACTTGTTGATGGGGAGATGGGTATACGAGTTGCATGTTATTCTGTTAATTAAACCGCAACTGTCTGTAATTTTCAAAGAGCTAATGGATCTGTCTTCATAAGCTATGTAATCAAGAATAAAAGCTAGAACTGTAAGACATACTAATCTTTCTTTCATTTTTCTACCATAATGATATCTCTTGGGAGAACAGCAGCCTTGCAAGTTAAGCAGTCTGCACACCTGCACTGTTCCTGTGTAGTTTTTTTCCTGCAGCCTGCTTCAAATAGTTTTTAATGATGACCCAAAGCATTTGTAATAAAAACAGAATAAAATCTCCGTACATAAGAAATAAATGCATCTCTGGTGAGCTTGAGTGTTGACTTGAGAAATAGAAGAAAACATGTTTCTTCAATATTAAATAAGACTTTCTCACTGTACTCAAGGTAGTCAATTGATCTTCAGTTCTGTGACCAAAGTAGAAATGAGGGAAGATTTGTATTGTTTTGCTGGAACTGGAGAAGGAAATCTTATTCAAGAATGCACAGCGACCACAGCAAAATGATCAAATGAAAAATATTTTTCATGAGTGTATTCAGCAAAAAGGCTGCACTGTGCTCTTCATATTCAGCTCTTGTGCAGGTTATCTGGGCTTTGTCTCTGAGCTCTGAGTGACAATAGCCAGTATTATAAAGCAGGTAACTCCCAATCTGAAGTCCAAGAAAGGGATTGCTAGCACAGAGAGGGTGACCTTCTGCCTGGTTGTGCACCAATATAAAATTGAATGATTCTGCTGATTTTGAGACAGCAATGCTATTCACAGTACTGAGACTCTCTGCTTTATTTGCACTGTCAGTTCCTTTAATCAGTACAATTTTCGTTTGAATCATATGAGTACTTTAAAACAATGAATATTTTTTATTTTTCAGAGTGGATGACCTTAAACAGCAATGAGTCAGAGCTGGGGAGTGCTTCTCACACAGTTTGGGGTAAGAGATGATATATGTGGTGGTATAATTCTCTTCAGAATAATTATAGCTTGTGAGTTTGACTCTCTTGGTTTTGAATCACAAAAGACCTTGCCAGACATCTAATAAATATTTAGATTGGTTAGATGTGGTTTTGTCAAAATATTAAAAAATTGGTTAGTCAATCTTATGTCTAAATTTGACAGTTATGATAAAACTAGGCTATCAGTATTAATGACATTTAATCCTAATTCTAACACTCAGCACCCGTTGAGGAAAATAAGGAATGATATATTGAAAATTAAATGCAAAAAGGAGACTCCTGTATGAAATTAAATTTAATGACATCTGAAAGATTTAAGTAGCTTTTTCTCTTAATAAATCATTCTTTTTTTTTTTTTTTTTTCAGTTAGAATGCACTTAATGCAAATGTGTTTTTTTTCTAACAACCAAGTTTGATTATATTTGTTGATGACCTTTTTAAGGCAACCCCAGAACACCAACAAAAAGTAGTAATAACCACAATTTTGTTCACAGTAGAAAACAAAGTTGCTCTAAATCTCTGCTGACTATGGTAAAATGTATTTCAAATCCCATTAATTAAATGCCTTTAGCAAAACCAGTTTGCACTGTTGGAATTTCTGCTAGTCTATCTTAAATGTCATCAACACAGAGGAGAGACCTCTGGGCTTTCAGTGCTGCCGCACTGTGCAGGCTCTATGGCTTATTGTGGGAGGGCACTGCCTTGCTACAGTGCCATCTGCTCGAATGTGCAGAGTGAAATGCTGAACACTTCCCTGAGTTCCATGCCATAAAAACAGTGAATAGGAGCTCATTAGCCTACAGCAGTTTCCATTGTAATCACATTATATTCATGCAGAGAAAATTGCCTGCCTGAACAGTAAGACCTTCATAGTGTTTAACAATAGTTGGATGCTTCCTGCCATTTCTGCAACATGGATCTCTTCAGTTTTGTTTTTTTTCTTTTTTTCCAATATAGGAGAAATTTTTTGAGGACATAGTTAACACTATTAGATATAAAAGACATTAGACACTAAGAAAAACAGCCTAAAATAGAGAATAGTTTATTTGATTTACCATAAATTTGGTTCATTGAAAGAATTTTCCTTGAGGACAATGATCTTGATAAAAGGAAAAAAAGTATAGATAATCTCAAATTGTGTAAAGTGGAGCTAAGTAGATTACAAGCTTTCTGCAAAGTTCCTTCAATATTCTTTTTTTTTTTCTTTTTAACTCTTGTTAATTTCAGTTTGAAAATTTGGGTAAAAAGAGAGAAGCAAACTGTGCCTTACGATATTTGCATTCCATCCTGATAATCTAAATGTAAGCTGTGAGTGGATTGAACCTTTTGCATCTCAGAGCTGTATCCACTGCTATTCATATAGCTGTGCATTTTCTGCTAGTTACAAATCAAAGGGATGCTGCTGCATGTGTAGGGTCAGGCTTGGATAGCCAGCCCAATCTATTGCCCTGCCCCAGTAAATAGGGACCAGACTATGTTTTTAAAGGGAAAAAAGCTTAGATATTTCTCAGTATCTTAAGACTTCTTTGTAAATGGAAAATCTTGTTTCATCTCTGTCATGATTAACTGCAAAAAGCAATTATATGCTTTTTTATCTTGTATTTGAAAACAGACTTCTGAATTGTTAGTCATTCTTTATGAGTAATTTTGGCTGTTAACAAATGCTTTTACTTGTTTCTTTCCTATTTGTTTTAAAGGAAAATCCATCACAAATTAGACAAGCTTCATCTGAGTATCTGTTGTAATATTCTAAAGATAAAAATCATCTCACAATTCCTCAGTGCTCATTCTCCATTCTATTTATTCTATCTGGTATGCTGCATTTTACAGCACTTTGTGCATCAGAATTGTTTATAGTCCTAGATAGGTTAATTATGCTGTAAAAATATTACTGGTTGTAAGAACAGAGTGATATACAAATACTTATATGTTTGGAAATCTGCACTCTTTCTAATCTCGTACCTATCTTCATTAAATCTGCAAAATTGCTGCAGTCGTCATTTGTAGGCATACACGTTAATCTTGATTATATGATAAATGGGTATATGGTTTTTAATCACCATATAATTAAGGAAACAATCATAATCTCGTGAGAGATAATAAATAGCAATTTAAACTCTTGAAGTCTTAATTATAAGTACTAATGAATTGAAATGTGATTTGTGTGACCTAGAGAAAAGTTTAAGATGTCAATTTTTTACATTTTGTAAGTTTTCCTGATATAGATTTGGTACAACACAGCTTTTCAGTTATTTGACAACTACCATAGGCCAAAATCTATTATTTTGGTGGTGTACCAGTGGGCTTTCAAGGGGAATCAATGTAATACATATATTCAGAGTTGATCAATAAATATATATATTCAGAGTTGATCGATATATGAAATATTGGTTTTTATATAAGTCTCATAGCTATACTCTCTGATGAAATGAACTACTATCTTAAAAGAATACAGGGGACTTTCACTCCCCCAAAATTGCAAACTGTGTAAGCTGTCTGTTGTTTCCAGTAACTTTCCATGCAAGCTTTTGAGAAAAGCATGGATTTTTAGCAATTACATGTAAACATGACTCAAAGGACCCTCAAGATTTATTCATCTTAAACTCTGCCATTACTTCAGTTTCATGCCTGTTTTTGAGATATTGCTGTTTGATATTTCATCAATAAAAGTTTGAGTTCTCTACACAGTGATTTCAGTTATTAGCATTCTCAATAAGGCTTCCTTTTAATTCTAGCAAGCTCTTAGCATATTTATCTGCAAGAATTTTATATGCAAATGTATTACATTTTTTGTATATATCAGTGTTTCAGGTTGCTCTTCACTTCAAGGTACTCATTTTCTTGTTTTTATTATGTCTGTCAAACACATTTATTTTAGAAACTGAAAAGGGAATTTTTACTTTACTCTTTCCAAGAATACTACTACAGTTTTTGTTTTTGCTGTTTGTATTGTTTTCCAGAACAAAGGAAACACTTTCATCAATAGGAAACTGAAATCTTTTCCTGCTTCATGCAAGGAATTAGTTTTGCATAGCCATCTCTAAAGTGAATTAGCTTGCAGATGGTGCTCATCTCTGTATTTTAGATAGATTAAAACCTCAGAGTACTGACTGACCTCAGCAACTTTAAAGCTTTTTTCCTTTTTTCTTTTTTTTCTTTCTTTCTTTTTTTTTTAAGTGATGTATTTATCTGTTCTGATGTCCAGGGTTTTATTCATTAATCTTTTAAGCTTATTAGGAACCTTCCATCTGGAATGGAATATTAGCAAAGCTTCTATGAGAAATCTGTTAAAATTTTAACTCCAATTTGTTTAAATGTTTGCTTAAAAATGTCTTTTTTTCTACAAGATTTAGAAGTCAACTTGGATTTTTTTTTCATTGAAGCCATCATTTTCTACTTCTACTATTGCAATTTTCCCTCATTTCCTTTTCTTTTGTTTTCGTGTTTAGTTAAATAAACCTGAAATAATTTGAGAAATAATATACTATTTGAAGCATAAATTGAATTTTCAACTATATATGCATATCCATTGACTTAAAAATTGAGGGATGTGATACGTAGCCTAAATGACAGCAGATTATATATTTGAAGGGTAAATGTAGGTCTTGATTTCTGTGACACACAGAAAAAAACACATGCTTACAAGTATAACTAGTTACTGTTATGTATATGACATAGTTTCCATTGCTACTACGTATTTTCTGTTGTTTATAACTTTGATAAATATAAAGCATAGGTGATTAAGCCTAATAAACCTGTAAAATTCTTCAGGCTGAGCTTATTTTTATTTATTGCAGTTAATATCAGATTGCTACCTATGATTTTATTCACTAAACCCAATAATTTTAATGGTAGAGAAATTCAGAAATTTCCTAAATAAAAGCTTTTTAAAAATTATTTATTTAAATGCATTGTTCAAAAAATGCATTTATTAGAACATTAAAAATATCAAACACAAGGATAAAGTTATTAAAAGAAAACAGTAAAATGGCGCTATTAGAAGAATTCTTTTGGAATTTTATGTTCCTAGTTTGGATTGTTCTGATTTTCTTTTGTTTTTTTTGAAGGTCTCCAAGGAAGAGACTCCACAATATCTCCTGTGCCAGTGCTCTGCCACCCATACAGCACAGAAATGCTTCCTGATTTTCAGAGGAAACTTCTATATTCCAGTTTGTGCCCTTCGCCCCTTCTCCTGGCACTGAGCATGACAGCCCTCTTTGCTCTCTCTTTGCACACTTCCTTCAGGTATTTATAGACATAGATCTAATTCTCCATGAACATATTCTCTTCCAAACTGTGCATTCCCAAATCTCAGTCTCTCCATCTAAGAGAGGGTCTCCAGTCCTTTGATCACCTTAGTGACTCTCCACTGGACTTTTTCAATTATATCCATGTCTCTCTTATACTGGGGGCCCTGGAATCAGATGTGGTACACTTGGTGAACTTCTCCAGTGCTGAGCAGAGTGAAAGGATCACTTCTATTGACTGTCTGGCTAATGCAGCCAAGAATGTTAGTCTGCTTGATGTCAAAGGCATACTGCTGACTCATTTTCAAGCCCTTGAGTTATGATGTTGATCTTTTTTCTGTAAAATTTAGCACAAGGAAAAGTTCTGGGTAATGCTTTATGACCTCTTGTGATCACAGACTTAATTTTCATCAGCAATCAAACTGGACTTTGTTTTTAATGTAGAATAACTAAAATGAAAATTATATTAATGTTCTAGAAACAAAACAGCCTTTGATGTAAATAAACAACAGTTTTGTCCAAAGCTATGAAAAATACTGAGAAGTACTTAGTAGCTCAAGCCAAGAGTGCTCTTGGTTCTGTTATCCCCTTTTTACGATACTTTGGTTTAATTCAGCGAGTTCAGGATTATAGGAGCATGTCTTATCTTGAAAGTTTCAATGCTTCCCCTTTCTTCTTGTTAGTTACTTTGAAGTGGTGCTTCACAGGAAATCCTGAAAATGTCTTAGGAAAAAAAAATGCTAATTGCTAGAATTCTTCTTGGATAATTATCAATTACCAGTAATTCTAAAACTGAAGTATTGCTACTGACTCTAATTTATGCATCACCTCTGCTTGTCAGTAATCAACCTGTAGATAATTTTCTTTTACTGTGGCAACTTTTCTTTTGTTGTTGTTATTGGCAGTCTCCTTGTTGATATTTTTATTATAGAATCATAGAATCATTTGAATTAGAAAGGGCCTTTAAAGTTCATCTAGTCCAACTCCCCTCTAATGAACAGGAATATCCACAGCTAGGTCAGGTTACTCAGGGCCTGGTCCAGCCTGGCCTTGAAAGTCTCCAGGGTCAAGGCATCCACCACACCTCTGCAGAACCTGTTCCAGTGCCTCACCACGATCATTGTGAAAGACTTTTTCCTTCTAACCAAAATTGCCCTGTTTGTTTTATTGGCTTTCTGAATTATTCATATCCTTCTGCAACAAGTTCTCAATATCTCTCACTGAATGGATGTTCCTTAAAAAGCCTCAAGCAGGCTAACATATCTTTTTTCATATGTAATCCATTCAGGGCTCTGATTATTTTATTATTATTTCATGAAATACTTAGAGTTGTTTGCAGACAATTCCCGAAGCACTCATAAACACCACCCCAACTATGGTATTATATGAAAATACAAAACGTCCCACCAACCTGAGTTGTTTGGAACAGATGTATTCATAGTATTTAAATAGATCTCTTACTGCGCCCTTAAATTTGGCCAATGGCACAGGGAATCCTTGTTTTTCACTTTGTTCTTTTCAGACAGATTGTTTGTCATTTGGCAATATTTCTTTCAATATTTGACTACATTAATGAAACTGAGTTATTTCGTGTTGAATAAAAAATGTCTGTCAGTCATGTAGTATTTGGAATTTTAAGGGACTGTCCTGTTAAAAAATGTTTTACAATCTACATGGATATTATTGAAATCAAGTTGCTGCATAATAGAGGATAGCATCATAGATGCTCTCAGGCAGCTCCACATATCAATCACTTCTTATGCAAAGTCATGCAACACTGGTTATAATTTTCATCTCCATGTAATATTTGCCCAAAATACAGTGAGCTTTTCACATTGAAAGAATGTACAATTCTGTTGAGTTCTGTAAGGAACAATTTGGAAAATTTGCTTTGACTCTAAGGAATACTTTACTTCATCCTCAAAAGCGCTGGATCGTTGTCTCTCTGCTTTTTAGGCGGCAGATGTTCTTCTTATTTATGAACAAAAACCTTTCCCAAGTGAATAGTTCTGCTGGTATGTTTGAATTAATTTTTGGAGGCCCTGAGTGTATCAATAGGTATCACTATCAGTGCAAAATTGAATGCAAATTAGAAAGGAAATTTTAATTAAATTCATTTTTTCTTCTGTGAAGCCTGCCATATGATTAATATTTTTTGAATCCATGCACATTTTCAGATCTGTTTGTGCTGAATGAATCTTGCTTCAGCATCAGCAATGAGAGCTCTTAACCCAGATTTCACACTGAGGGTTTTCCTGCTAACATCCCTGAAATTAAATTCCCTGAGAAATTGAGAATTTTGGTATAATAAAGATATACCAGAGATCTCTCTTCATTTGCAGAGAAACATCTGCCAATTACCAACTTTATTAACAACTGACCTTGAAGTATCCCTTAGCATTTTAACCATTGATCTTGGAGCACCTGTTAGTATTTTAGAGGCCTGGATATTCACAACCACGTATCATGTTATTTATAAATATATGTATACACATTTATACATGCATACATGTATTTGTATCACATAGCTTCACCTATTATCAATATTTACATTTCTAGAGCTGGGGTATTATTCATGGCAGTAGAAAAATAATAAAGTTGTGCACTGTATGGAGACATTCTGGGTTATGGAAGATGCAAGAAAAATGAGGTCCAGCATGTTTTGATCAGTCCTGTTCGAACAGGGATGGCTTAAATGCTTTTACAGTATAGCACAGCTTATCAACATCTAGATATGAGAAAAAGGATATAAAATTTATCACTCATACTGATTAATGCCAACACTCAGCTGAGGCAGTCAAGAAAATTCCTCTCTTCCCTAGGAAGAAACCTTGATTCCCTTCTACATGCTCTTCCTTGTTGTAAAAGACTGTCCTTCGATATTATCTTTCTGCTCTTATTCGATTGATTATATACACATTTCTTGTTAATATATAACTTTAGGTATTACCTAGGTTGTTCATGGCCAAAGGGAGAAGAGAAGGAATTCTCTTACCTCACTGTCATTCTTGGTGTGATCCTTGTACTGAACAGTCGAAATAACTAACTTACTAACTACTACAGTGCATTAGAAAATGTTGGAAGATTTCAGTAATAGTGTAGTAGCTTGCAGCAAAACTATTTGGGTACCACACTGAAATGGTATGTTCACATTGTATAATTAAGAGCATATAGGGAGAAAAAACAAAAAAAAAGGAGCTGGAGAATTTCTATGAAGAAAGTCTGAGGGAGCTGGACTTGTTTAGCCTGGAGAAGAGAAGGCTCTGGGGAGACCTCATTGTAGCCTTCTAATACTGGAATGGAGACCTACTTACAAGCAGGAGGGAATTGTCTTATAGTGATTGGACAAGGGGGAATGGCTTTAAACTAAAAGACAGGAGATTTAGTTTTGATGTTAGGCAGAAGTGTTTTACTTAGAGTGGCGTGGTGCAGAAGCAAGCTGTGCAGAGAAGCTGTGGATGCCCTATCCTTGGAGGCACTTAAGGCCAGGTTGAATGAGGCCCTGAGAAACCTGATCTAATAGGTGGCAACCGTGCCACACAACAGGGGATTGGAAGAGGTTGGGCTTTAAGTTCCCTTCCAACCACATTAGCCATTCTATGATAGAAAAAGCTTTAAAATTCCATTATGCTCCTTATAACTCTAAAAAATTATGTAATACGATATTGTTACACAAATCATTTTAATCAGCACAGTGTGTAAGAAATGACCAAGATTTTTAAGTTAAATTCTGTATTAGAAGACTACTGACTTGATTAGCACTTTCTGCCAACAGACAAAAGCTGTGCAAGTCAGTCAGTGTTGAAGGTCAGCTCCAGCAGAGAGAGAACTGGGTGAATCAGCATATTTTCCTTCAGCTAGTTTACCACCAGACTGGTAAACTGAGATGATAGTGGTGAACTGAGCAAGAGTTCTCCTATACCTCTAGTTTCTGAAAAACCCCATGGAGTTCCCAATAGGTGTGTGTTTCCAGCTAGCCCTGAACATGGGCTTGTGCTTTTATAGCGATTCAGACTGTTGCTTGTTATATAAGTTCAGATTTATGTCATCTAAAGTTGTTAGTGTCCTACTGGGCAGAAAAACACATGCAGCACTGTACTGTCACAGTTGTGAAGAGATGAGATAAAGGACTCTACTCTTAGGCTTTAGTATAGGGCTGACATTCCTACATGTGATCACAGCATCTGTAATTCCCTCATCATGTTAACAAGATGCACAGAAGTCAGACAAGAAAGATTGAGGCAGCTTGTCAGGCTAACAACACTGGGCCTTTTCTTGCAATTCTATATTGTGCTATCTGTTACCTTTAACTGGATATTCAATGGCCTTTTGCAATAATAGTCTGAAAGATTGATATTTGTTTATTTTTTTATGTATTTTTGAAGCAAAGAAGCACTGCATTTGACTATTTTTGTTGGATCGAGAAATAATCACAAAAGACATATTTGTATAGACTAGACACAGATCACTTTTTGTTGTTCTGTTTTTGTGAACAGAATTTATAAGCTTTGATTATCTGCTCTCCTGGGAAAGCTCATTTTCTGGAAATAAGTCAAATGTTGAAGCTAAATAAATAAAATCATAATGCTAATAATAATAATAATATCAAAGAATTCTGTTCATCCAAAAATTACACTGGCTTTTATATTTTCATTGGAATACAGATAACAATTACATACAAAATCTGTTTGATACTTTTTGCTTTTAAACGGTTTCAGCAGTGAATTCATGTACTTTTAAAGAGATTCTGCTATTGTGTAGGCAGTAATCTGAACACAGAGTAAATGCATGTTTAATCTGGAGGTTAAAGGAAGTTCAGATTCACTGTTAATTTAGAACACTTCATTCAATAGCAGTGTTTCTTTTTTCCTGAAGAATTATGATGACATATATGTAGTGCTTTTCTAGGAAGAAATACTGCTCACTAGAAACTTGGTTGAGAAAGAACATTTAATTTGGTATGATAGGTTTTACTTGAGTAAGATTGATGTAGCACAATGCCTACTAGATATGAACTGAGAATATAAAACCTGTTTTCCTCAGAAGTATTAGGAATGTATTTGTAACCATGAGATATAGAACTGTAAACCCTTTTTCTCTGTCAACAGATAGTATGCCCTAGAAGAGGTGAAAATTCAGAAGTTGTCCTATTGCATATAGGAAGGCATATTCTTACATAGCAGACCAATTCCAATGTTCACTTTAATTTGTTTAGATGCTCAGTGCTTTCAGAATATGTTTACCTTTGTCCCTTCAGAAGAACTATAATAGAGATGAAATATGAAAACCTTGTCTTGAGTGACTTATGAGGATGCCTCTTCCAAAGTTAAAATATGAGAGACTATTTGGAAATAACTCTTCCTGCTTGCTTTTCAAATAGATATTGGTTGTTGGCAAACAGCTAAGCACCAATCTTACAGTGATTTCCACCTGAAATATCCATGACAAGCACATAACATATCTACAGAAAGTAGGAAAGGAAAGGAAAGACAGATATGTCCTTTTGGGATTCTGGAACAGAAAAAGAAAAACATGAGAGAGTATACAATGACCTAAAAGCTAACATTTGTATTCCTGTTGTGTATGTTCAAATGTCTTTATACTTTACGCATCTCTAGAGGTACAACAAATGTGAAGTAAAGAAAACAGTTTGTATATGTCTTTTAGGGTCTTTACATCTCTCTGCACTCATTCCATATCCTGCTTACATTTGTGCACTGTTCAGTCTTCACAAATATCAATCCTGCTATGGCCAGAGGAGCTTCTGTTGTATTTTGCTGGTAGATACACTGCAAATCTAAGTAAAACTGTCAGTGTTTTATTAACATCTTAGCATGTAGCCTGCTGTGAAAATCACTAGGTATACTTCCCTAGATGTAAATTACCCTCTGTTTCAATTCATGTTTGTTTACTGGAACTCTAAAAGAAACACAAAATAGTAAATATAAAATTAGCATGGGTAGTTTTAATCCATATTATATTACATGAATACTGCATATTTTGGGGGATATTTAAGGTGATACTAATAAGCTCTAGTTTCATTTACCACAGGACATTGATACAGGCTCAAGAGTATTGTCTTCAGTTAGAAATAGTTCTGTTAAATGTAAGTACAAATTTCCATTCTTTTTGAAGTTTACATTGCAAAAAGTTCAATCAGTGAGAATCATTAACAGCCCTGTAAGTACACAGTACAGAACTGGATGATGTTCAGGTGAATTCTAAAGATGTTTTGAAGTTTCAGAATTTTTCCATTGAATTAATCTAGTTTGTCTTGAAAGAATCTTTGCTTTTGATAAGAACTGCATTGTAAAAGAGTTGCTTTGAGCATGTTAGAGGGTTGGTTTTATATTAAATGCATAAAGTTAAAAGCAGGTATGCAATATATGCAATACTGTTCTCAGCAGCTCAGCACTTGAATAATATTAGGGCAGAAACACTAAAGAGGAATTCATTTTTTAATGCCATTAGAAAAACCCAAAACCTTCAGGGTGTCTTTATATGACAGGTGGCCCTTCATAAGAGTTAATACAGATCCTAGTTTGAAGGAGAAAATTGCTCTCCAGCTCAGTGACATCATAAACATCTTGATACACTTTGATTGTCTCTCTCTCTAAAACTTTTTTTGACGGACTGTTACTCAACTCCCTGCTCTGTAATACTCCTGCTTAAAGCTGTAAACTCCGCTATGCACAGACTTTCCTTCAGGATGCTGTTGCATGGTTGGAGTCTGCATGCTCGGAGACATGCTGCAGTTCCTGTGGTTATTTTTAAAGGTCTGGAGCCTAGCTTTTAGATCTGGCTTGCTGTATATATGCTGTCTCTGTTGCAGGTGAGACTTGGTCCTCCTCTGTGTTTCCCAGAGAAAGCTGTGGATCCATGGTGCCAGCCCACTGCTTGGCAGGGGTGTGGTCAGAGGCGGTCAGACAGCCTGACACTGTGGGTCTGATATCTTTGGTCATTTCAATTCACAAATGAAACAAACAAGTTGTAGTTGTTTCATGTTAGTAGTAAATTATAACCTAACTGCACACTCCCTGTTTGTAACAGGTCTAAGCTTTCTAAGGTATTGTTAAGATAAAAAAAAAAAAAAAAAGGTATTGAATAGCTTTCTTAGAATCTTACAGTGTTATTAATTAACCACCTGGTGCTTCTATTTTTTCCTTCTTGTGCTGTATCTGGCTGGTTTTCTTATAACCCGGCTGCTACTATTACTATCACTACTCCAAGCTGGCTTTGGTGCTCTTTTAGCCAGGTGCTAAGTGGTGTTATCAATGCAGGCATTCGAGGGATACAGCTAACCTTTTTAGAACTGCACTCTTAATTTTGACTACTGAGAATGTTCCTGTGGAGGCTTTGGCACAGCTGCTTTCTTTATGAACCTTCTGGGATAGATAGAAATTTTCCCACTCTGTGATCATTTTGGTCTAAAGAATTACATTTTCACCATTCTCTTCTCTTTATCCACATGTAGTCATTTTGGGGTATTGTAGTTTTTGCAGTACGTTTTACAGAACACACAACCATTTCGTTACTGTAATGTCTTTTAAAGGATTTTAGCCATACTGTTTGGATGTAGATGGAATACTGTACAAAATTCTGTGTATTTCATGCTTGTGCTTCATGCTTTTTTTCCTTGTGCATTTAACAGTCTATTTTAATCTATTTATTATTTTTTCAGACTTTAAAAATTTCAAGTTTGCTATATAAGATGGGTAGATAAACTGCTATAACTTAGCAGATGAAGCTCACTTTTTAATGAAATAGCTTCTTCTGGAATTAAATGTCTCTCTTGTAAACAATGAAATAAATTGCTACCTACTTACTGAAAGTATCTAATGAGCTTTTGGAACTGCCCTTTGTATCTTATTATCTGCGTATTTCTTTGCAGGTGCACTTTATGTTGCATGCTAAACTTTCTGAATACTGATTAGCGTGTTTTTTATAACAGAAAGAAACTTTAGCTTGTTATAACAAAAATGACCATGGGAAAAAAAACAGTTGCAACCCCAAATCCAGTTTTTCTTCTCATGTTCTTTGAAAGCTGACCTAACAAGTTTGTTATGATATATCAAGTCTCTCCCACTTGGTTAAAATATTATTCATATAGCATAGTTCAGTGCTTTTAAATTTAGTATCTATAAAATAACTCAGCTGAAGAACGCATTCAAATATTGACATTACACATCTCATCTTTGATTTTTGTGTGGCCTTCTCATCATGTGTGAAATAAGAAATCTGTACCCTTATAGCTTCTTTATCCGTCCTGTATATTTAGACCGTTAGTCCATTTACTAGCTCCTTCTTACTAAGCATATTGAAGAGAACTTCATACTGTATAGTTCTTTTACTTCCAGATTATATTCAAGTTAATAGAGTGAATCAAGTTTTTATTTTGTTTGTCTACAAAAGATAAGTTGAAAACAAAAATAGTCACATATGTGTAGTCTGCATTTACTACTGACTTTTGTAAGCTTGATTCAAAGCATTTAAATTATTTGCTTGAGCTGAAGTGACTTTCCTGTAAAAGCTCTTCAGATACCTGTCCAATTTAGAACTGCAAGGCTGTGGGCAAGAGTTGACTGTATTTCCTGGTTTCCAGAGAGGATCAAGCATAGACTGCGATTGATGGAAAATATATGTTAACGTTACCATCAAACCTCTAAAGGAGATTCTATGTACACTTCAGGTAACTGATGTTACTGTTTCAGCAGCAGAAGAAATTTTCTACTTCCATCTTGCCAAATCCTATTTTGTAAGAGTTTATCCATCTGTAATCTTTTCAAAAAGGGTTTAACAAAATCTAGAATGATTTACTGGAGAGACAGGCTTTGTAAATTTGTGGACTTTGAGCTTTAAACAATATTTTCTCTACAAAATTTTTTGAAGAGCTGAAGGGATTGCGTTGGATTCTAAGTGCCTGAGATCAGTTATATTTTCATTTATGGTGGTTTATTGCATTATTTTTATATTAAAACTAAAATAGTTCCTGTGGTTCCAGTGGAAAAGAGTAAAAAAAAATTTGCAACTTTTATCTGTGTGCGTGGAATTAAATAATTATTTTTCATGAAAAATTTCAGAAGCTATCTGGTTTATTAAAGAACTAAGGTATGTTTCACTTTATGTGAAATTTCATCTGTTTATTTATAGTACATCTGCAATTTAAGTTTTCTAAATCATCTGATTCAGAGGGACATATGTTCATCAAGCTCTATGTGACAGTGTTGGCTCAGGTGTTTGCTCTTGTTACAGATAGGTTTTCTGAGTAAGAGTGACTCATTGAAACATCCATTTTGCTTGGTGATCTATGGAAATTCAATTGTACAGCAATCAGACATACGGACGCTAAAATTATCCATTTCACAGCCTCACACCAGCAATTCTTCACACCATTTTTTTGTATCTATGTTATTCCTTCAGGGTTATGTTTTTTCATTTAAAATATTATTGTACATTTGAGTTACTTTCATGGCTGCCATAATTTACAAATTTGATCATTGTTGATAATGTTTCCTTCTAGCTAAATAAAGTAACTGCTTTTGTAAAGAATTTATCTATGGTACTTGGTGGAGCAATAGAAGTCACCATCCTCCATGAATGCACGAATATAAATGAGTGAACCTACTTGTGATGATGGACAGTGAATGCAATTAGAATAAGCAAGACTTTAATACGTTCCAACAACGTACATCAGTGCATTAATGTCAGAAGGAGCTGAAAGGAGCAATTCATTGCAATATACAACATGCAGGTAGTATAGCAGAATATAGGCTATGATTGTGGGATTTTTTTTTTTTTCTCTTAGCCCTCTGTATTAATGTGCATTTTGGATCATTATCACTATGATCATTATATGTCCAATATTTCCTGCATTACCTGAGATGCTTTTGATAAATCCCACATTCTTTATAATTTCTTCTTTAAATGGCAGGATATTTCTCAAAAATAATGAGGAGTGTCACATATTTTTTAAATACAAATGGTATAATTGGATATGGTTTGGTGTTGAAGAGTTCTTTACCTTTCTGGTAATACTTTTAAGAAAAAAAAAAAAAAATCAGTGCGTGTGGATTGATTAATTACATTTTTGACATTTCTAATTTGTAGTACTTCACGTATCAGGACAGAGTTTGAATGCCTCTTTCTTTCTACTCTTGAATCTACATAGAGATTAATCTGCTACCTAAATAATGCTGTTATCAGTCATTCATTCTGCTAAATGTCAAAGGCAAAGAACACACTCTGCAGTAACTCTTTTGTATATGTAAAGGAAAGATATCTGAGATCTCAAAGAAGAGGGAAAAAATGTTTTAATTGTTTTTATCATATTTATGTGAAGAAGGCTAGATTAAGGCTAGAAATTTCCCTTGTCATTTAAATCCATTTTATTGCAAAAGAAACTGAAAAAAAGGTGTTTTACCATTAGAGCTTGACAAAGAGGGAAACAGTTTGCTGCCTAATGAGAGAAGGGCGTTCAAATTGGAGGCTAAGAGTGATGATTCAAAGAGGCTGTCAGTTAGATAACAGATGATGAGGCAGAAGGGTGTAAGGCCAGAGGACAAAATACTTCAAGGTTTCCTTAGCTGTAAAACATTCTCTCTTCCACCTCCTCCTCCTTATTCTGATGTGTTAGATGAATGCAGTTAATATGGTGATTAATATGAAAAATAAGTGTTCTCAGACACTTGTACTTCCTGTCATCCAGAAGAGGAGATCAGACCTAGTGGAAACATTAACTGAGAGAGAAGGAAGAGTCTGAAAGTAGTAGATATATTTGTAGCACTGAAAACATACTCATTTGTTTTTTGCTTTTTTTTTCTATTTTTGCTTATGGTGTTTTTTTTTTTTTCTCCATCTACTGTGTCTCATTATTTCTGCAACTTCTCTGTGAGAAGGCACAGAATAAGAAGGAAATACTTTCAAGTATGGCAAAAAAAGTACCAAATGTATTTTTAAGGTAATGATCTTAAAATTTCGTATCCTTTATATTATATATATTACTTCTTCTTTTTTCTTTTTTTCTTTTTTTTTTCCTGTTACTAAATGTTTCTTTTTGGATGCGACAAACCTTTTTCTTGCAGTGCTTGGAGATATTCTTTAATAACTCTTGCTCTCTTTAGTGCATTCCTCTGTGTTTGAGTGCATGTAATTTGCTTGTGTTGGGGGTCATGTCTAGAGAAATATCATTCCTTTTATTTGGAAGGGATAGTACTTGAATATTGTTCAATGTCAGTGTTCAGAAAGACTTAATTTTATCAGCTAAGCAGTCAATTTACTTGTTACCTTTAATCATACAATGCAAGGAGATGTAGCTGTCATATTTTTCTATGAAATCATGACATTTCTATTAAATTTAATGAATGCATTAAGAGATGTCATATTTAAAATGCATAGTAGGTGTATTTTTTTTCCAAATGTTCACTGCTGTTCGGTATTTTTTGATTAAATAAAACAGGTCAGGTTTTACATATTTATCTCGTTCCCTTTCCTTATTATCCTGTTTTGTGAAGTTTTTACATAATCCTCATTAAAAATAAAATAATTATTTCCATGCTCTTTATATCCCTACCAATGACCTCCCTTTTGTATGTTTAGTTTATGGCTCCTTTCATCATATATCCCTAAAAGAGCACTCTTCTTCCATATATTCTTACAGGGCGTTGTTAATTTGAAAAGGATTTTATAGATACATCTTCATTTACTGCAAGCTTTTATTGAGATGGGCTCTCATTCCTAAACAGTTATCCCTTTGGATTCTTAAGATGTGGTTTGTTCAAAGCGTTCAGTCAGAGTACACACAGAAAAATAGTTAATTTTAAATTTTGTCAGAACACTCTGGCCTGTTTTTCTTTTATATTTTTTCTTTTATCACAGCATAAATAAAGAATTATTTTGCTAGAATTAATATATGTTTAAAAAAAAAAAACAAAGAAAAATTGTAGTTTCATGCTTAAAGCAGTAGTTGCATTGAAAACTACAAGTTTAACATACAGAGATGCTGTAGCAGATTGTCAGCATCAATATTTGTAGGTTACAAGAATGAGGGATAACATGGTGTGAGAAGATAAAAGATCATTCATGCTAATAATGCTAGATTTAATTCCAGTTTTAAAAGAATTTCAAAAAGAAGTTCAGACTAAAAAGGTTGAGTGACAATGCAGTCGCTGATATCTAGAACTAAAGTGAATTTTACTTCTGCACTTCAAGAATCTATCTATATTTAGGGAAGTGTTTATCTTGTAAAGGAAATAAAGATATATGGATAAAATTAGAGCCAAATTTCAGTTTAATAAGTAAACAAAGAAGTAAATATTTCTCCGGCACCTTCCCCCCATTTCCCCAGAAAAAAAGAAAACAACAACAATTAAGACACAAATTTTCAAAACACTTCTGAGTTTGTAGAAGCAATGGCAGATAATGATGATTTTCCTCAGAAGTCAAAAGTAAAATCATTACTTTCCTTATTTACGATTTTATCTGCTCTCATTTGAATTTTCACTGCACTTTAATCCTGTTTTCAGGGCAGAAAATGTAGATGCACATATACCTGCCTAAGTTCTGTGTAGTCTGCTGGTGCTGCACACTTTGCACATACCTTTGTTCATTTCTGTGTTCATTATGAGCATTGTTCAGGTGCATTTTTCTATCATTTCAGCATCTTACTGATATGTTTTCCTAAGGTATACAAATACAGCATATATTGACTGCTACAAGAGACATTCATGGGAATTCCTTGCTTATATCTTAACAGTTTTGCTTCTTGAGTGTATTTCCCTTGGCCTTTCACTGACTTTTCTGTTTATGTTACCTAACTGAGAGAGCAGAATTCTCCTTCAGAGCAAGATAGCAATAGCATTTAGTTAGTAATCTAATTTTCTATGTCTAAAGTAAGTTCTAGGCCTAAGCATGTTGTCTGCAAGTGCTACAGAATCAGTTGTTTCAGATCTTGTATCACAGCTCAGAAGAGTTCTTTACCTTTTGGAGGCCTGCAAATATAACACAGGTGAAACACTGTCATCTAATATCCCATAAGGAAAGCTGATCTGCCTTTCTGAGGGCGAAAGCAGTCTTTACAAATAAAAATTCCTTTTTTTTCATTCAAATCTACATATCACATTTTTTATTCTTTTTTTTTTTTTTTTTTGAATATTCAAAATTCCAGTGGATGCATCAAATGCACTTCATAGGATAAATTAGTGAAGTTTTACTAGAGTAATTGGTGTTGCATAAAGAAATTATTTGTTCAGGTGGATTCATTTTTTTCTAAAGGAGCACGTTTGACCTAGGCAGATAGTATTTTTCAATACCCTTCAGTGAATCAGTTAATTTTATCAGGTTTTCCTATTGCTTTTAATGACTTCACCCAAAAATAAAAGCTGAAAAGGAAAACTATTGGAAAGGCATAGGTATGTGGTGTTTATAGTTGTAACCACCAAAAGTTAACAAAAACAAAAGGAGATGATAACATCATCTTTATCTAGAGAAGAAACAGACTACTGTTGCTGATGCTTTGCAAATGATACTCTTGAAAAAGGCTGAGTACCAAAGCAGCTAATATGTTCTGTCTAGTGTATTTTGTTGTTGTTCTAATGTGAGATAAGAAGAAAAAAATCCAATGAAGAATAAGATCTTAACAGTTGTTTATTTTGACTTTAATGAGGCTTTGTACTTGGACTCTCACAACATACTTTGTGCATGGTAGGACGCAACAGTCTGGAGCAGGTAATACAGAATAAAAGAAAAATTGGCTAGATTGTCAACTCAAGTAGACTATAGTTGGTGGTTAGTGCTTTGTAGTTACTGACCTTGAGATTAGTAAAATGTTGGAGTGCTGATGGGATCTCTCTTGAAAGATGTCCTGTTTAATACCTTTAATATTTTCCTTCAGAAAGAAGTAGAAAATACTCCTGCCACATTTAAGGATGACATGAAACCAGTGGGAACCTTCTGATAACCTTCTGTCATACAGAAGGTCCTGAACAGACTGTGAAACTATCTGGACCTTGTAAAACTGAGCAATAACAAGTGCAAAATACTCTAGGGAAAGAGAAGCCCCTGCAATGGTATGGGCTGGATACCAATATACAGGGACTGGCCCTGTCAAGTTAGCTCTGGGGCCTAGTGGCAACAAGTTACTCCTCAGATAGCAAAAGTGATCAGTATCTGGTCTATGTGAGCAGGAGAATGGCCAGATTTTTTTTATTTTTTCTTCTCCTTTTCCCTTAACATACGGACAAATTTTACCTACATTAAAATTATCACCAAATTCTGCCAAATAGATCACAAAAAAATGTTGAGATGTGAGAATTTATATCCATGTTCTTGTAGTGTTCCATTTTCTCTATATGTCTTGACGTCCCTTTGTTGCCCACTGACATCCTGTAAAATTAAAAAATGAGGAAGTCTAGTTTTTGATCATTTAAAATAAGTCTTTATTAGTATGGGTATTTTAATTCAGTAGTGGTATTTCATGACAAGTTCCATGCGCTCTTTATCTTGAAAAGGCCACTTGTTCTGCTTAATGATTGCAAAATATGATTGTTTTCTGTCAAGAGACAAGGAAAAAAAAAAAAGCTATAACTTTCACTGGAAAGGGTTTTCTTTTGAGAAATCTTTAATCTAAATGAGAACCAGTCTACTGAAGTTTTAAGATAATAATTAATTTTCATTTGAATTTTCAGTGCCCACAATTTGAATTATGAAGAAAATTGGTGGAATGTTTTTCTTATTTTTAAAGAATATGCATTTGTTTTTAGCATATCTAGAGCCAAGAATGAATTTATTTATTTATTTATTGTATTTTCTTGATTTAAGGACTGCTTATCTTTTTTTCTTGTTTGTTTGTTTGACACATTTTTAAGGTTATCTTGAAGGGATTAAAACATGTTGTCTTAAGAATTTCAAAAATATGCCTACAACACTAGCTCAATAAAGTAAAATTAAAAAAAAAAATCATGTGAAAGGTCCACATCAAATGTCCAAAGTGGAAAGTTGTGAGTTATGCAGGATTGGTGTACCCACACACTTAAAATCAATCAAAAAGTAAAATAGATGTACTTCTGCTTTTGCCTCTCTTAGGTTACTGCTGGAAATTACTGAGATGTTAGGTACTCATCTCTCTTCACCTATTTTGATTCAAGTAAGTGGGTGCTTCAGTTTATGATAAACAGCAATTATACACCCTTGAAGAAAGAAAATAATGCGATTAGGTGATTTGCATTATAGAATTGCTTGTATATACTGAACATTTTCGAGTAATTTAAAATTAAGTTTCAGTTAGCATTTTCAAAGGTCAGTTTATCAAAGAAGTACTGAATTCATCAGCACATGATGATTGTGAAGTCTTTTCCTCATTCCCAGAGAATAAAAAATCCTTTTTGCCTTATATTCAATCTAAATCTCCCCTGTTTTAGTTTGAAACCATTTCCCCTTGTCCTATCACAGCAGACTCTGCTAAAGTGTCTGTCCCTTTCTTTCTTACAGCCCGCCATTAGATGCTGAAAAGCCATTCTCAGGTCTCCCTAGAGCCTTATCTTCTCCAGGCTGTATAGCCCCATTTCTCTCTGCCTGTCCTTGTAGGGAAGGTTTTCCATCCTTTGGGTCATTTTGTGGCCTTCCTCTGCATGTGCTCTATTGGGTCCATGTCTCTCCTGTACTGAGAACTACACACCTCAATGCAATACTCCAGATGAGGCCTCAGCAGTGCAGTGTAGAGGGGCAGAATCACATCCATCAACCTGTGGGCTATGCTTTTGATACAGCCTAGGATACAGTTGGCTTTCTGGGCTGAGAAGTGCACATTGCTGGCATGTGCTGCTAGGGTTTCACAGGGAGTATTACAGTGTAGTTTTAGCATGGTTTGCATCCAGTTTGGACTCTCTTGCTTCAGTAATTAAATGAGAGCAATCTTAAAAGGAACAAGTTCCCCCAAATTATTATAAGCATGACACATGAAATGTAGGGGTGATAGGAAAGGAAAGGAAAGGATAATGGAGAAACTTTTAAATGTGATTTTTTAATTTTTTTTTTTTTTTTTGAGCTAGATGATGTCCTCTGACCAAAAAAAAAAAAAAAAAGAAACCCACATTCATGCACATTGAAGCAGTACTTGAGATGTAGGACAGATGTCTGACTAAAATTCTTACCATACTCTGGGTAAATATCAGTACTGGTATCACACACAGATCTTACAAGGATCTCATGAAAGCAATATAAATTATTTACACAGCCTCATGGGGCAAACATTTGACCTAATTTGGGAGAGATATCTTCACTTATGTGGAAAGGCACTTATTAGAAGAGCATACTTCAGGTGTGAGGATGATAGTTAATGCTGCAAGTAAAGTAATTATTATTGTCTGCACGAAGGTATAATTTTACAGCATCTATGTAAACAACTCTTGTTCTTGATGAAACAGCCTGTTATCTCAAAACAGCAAAAATAATCTGATAACTCCATCACAAACCAATTTAATTAAATTATAATCCTCTTTATTTTTTAACCTAATTCTTTTATGAAATCCCACCTCATTTCTGTTTATATTTGGCAGTCATTTTTCCTTTGCTTTGTCCTTTTCTCTGTCCTCTGTCCTTCTATCTTTTTTCTGTGTATTGAAGTGGTTCTGTTTGTTTGTTTGTTTGTTTGTTTTTGAATGTTACATTGCTGGAAAATTGTTCCAATGTCTAATTAGTGTCCAGTGTAATGCAATGAAATCTAACTTTCAATTAGTCATCAGGGTCAGCCACTGTCCTCTTAAATGTAGAGAATAAAATTTCAGTACTTTAATCTCTTTATTGAAAGATGCTCTTGGGTTACAGAAGCGGTTTAAAAATTATGCTATCGAAGATGGTGTGTCTGCCAAATGTGTCTTTGTAACTAACTCTTGGAGGCTGGGAATATTTTCAACATGTTAGGGAATAAAATGAAGAGGAGGGAGGGAGTATCATTAGAAAAACTACATGATCTGGCATTATTTCATATGCATTTGTCCTTCTTGAAAGAGCTTTTTGTACATCACATTTGCTTTCATTTGCCTTCAGTGCTTTTTTTTTTTTAATGCTATTGTAAAAATAATTTGTTCTGCTCCCATCTGGTCCTTAAAATATTCTCATTAGACATATGTTTTAATAATAATTAAAGAAAAAAATGTTTTAGTATTCTTTGTCTATTATCAAAGTACATGACTGTCACATTAGGGCTTTCTTCCTCTATATCTTGTACTATGTGGGGAAAACACAATTGCAAAATTAAAAAAAAAAAAAAAAAAAAAAAAAAAAAAGCCATAATAGGCTTACTGCCAGAGGGAGCAGTATTGCAAATTCCTGGATATCATTGAGTTGTTCCACGGTACATTTGTTTTATTATATAAAAGTGGGCCTCCAGTGAATTTATGTCTTTAGTCAAATAATCTATATCAGAATCTGTTTTTGTTTTGATTTTGTTGATCAAAGTAGATGTACGGGCGTGACAAAATGTTCATGTTAAATATTTGGTTCATGTTCATGTTAGGTATTTGGAGATGGCATTGTAGTAAAGAAGTGAGCAAAATTTTGGTCTGCAGTTTTCAAAGTGGTGGCAATGTGTGTCCAGCTTTTCCATCCATTACTGATCATTTGCTCATTATTTCTATGAGTGAATTAATGCAGAGATGAAATAGGAAACTGTAGAACTTTAAATGTATTCCTACCTTGAATTCAGATATGATGTAAAAAATACTGTTTTCTTATTTGCAAATGTATGAATATTGGCTTGTATATTTTAAATTTGTATATCTTGTTTTAAGCTATATACAGATCTTATGATGAAATCTTGTATGTAATCTGGATTCAAACATATATTTCTTATTTTGAATCTCTGAAATGCAACTGCTTGTAATTTGTGCACAGTTTCAATTGCAGAGAAGTAACCAAAACATTCATTAGGCCTAATTTAATTTTTTTAGAGACCCTCAATCCTAGCTTTTCATTGTTAGGGCTATAAGAAGTGAAGATCTGCATCTTTTCCTTTCTTATGTATAAACTAACTGGAAGCTAAGAAAGGCTTGGGAACAGATTTTGCTGGGCTTAGATGCAAAATGTTGAATATGTATTTTATTTCTGTTTAATTGTAGACATACTAAATCATTACCTTCTGGAATATCTAGGAGGTTCTCTTGGTTGAGAGCAGCTACCATAATGCCAGGTAAAACAAAATTTATTTATTAATATACTTAGCAATACATTTTTCTTCCATAGTCACAAATTAGATTTTACAACAAATTAGAGCATACAGAGAACTCTGAAAGGTAATTTTTATTTTGTACTTACATTGGTTTCTCTTTACCTCTTTTCCCAAGGGGAGCATTAAGTCTTTCTTAAGTAGATTATTGTAGTTTCTGTTATCTGAAGGTTTTAGAGGAAAGAAAAGAAGCACTTAATACTGTAGGACTGTTACAGGATGTTTATCCACATCTCCGTGCTTCAACTGACAGCAAAAGGTAGCATATCCTGCAACAGGATAATGCAAGAAAAGCACCTCTTACTAATCATTTTAGCTAGATGTGATTGCATACTTCCTTTAAAAGTAAAACCATAAGCAATAGGCACTTTTTTAAGTTCTGGACAACTTTTGTGCTCTTGAATGTTATCAGGGAGGTCAAATACAAAAATTAAAAATTAAAAACTGCTGTTCCATAATGGAAGAATGTTGTGCTTTTTGCCTTAAAAAATACTTAATTTCAACTGAAAATATGGTATTCTGTTTCTTCATCTACATAATTTTTAAATCCATAGTTGTTTTTTTAAACCTATTACTGAATAGATGTCTACTACCAAAGGATTGATGTTAATGGTTCCTCTGCTATTAGTATTCTGCTTATGACAGTTTAACCATATACCCCAACGAAGACTAAGTAACGCATATGATTAAGGATGATGTGTATTATGGACAAATTCTGTGGATTTCTTGAGCTTAGATTTTAGAAGCATGTAGAAATATTGAAGTGGGTCATTTTTACAAACTATGAATAGAAAAAAAAGAAGAAAAAATACCTATTCAAATTACTCTTACTCAAAAAATCATGCCAATGTGAGATATGTATTACTGGTGTATCATATCTCCATGGGAGATCTGGGGGTTCTGGGTGATGAAAGTTGAACAATACTCAGCAGTGTGCCCTGACAGCCAAAAGGGCCAATCACACCCTGAGCCAGTGTAGTTGAGTGAGTGGTGGAGAAATCTGGAAATTTATGAATGAATTGGAGTTGTATTAAGCAGACAAGTTTAATATGCATACAAAGTTTCAGTTATTTGTATAGTCTATTATATACAATGTCTCACTTGATAACTCATGTGGCGTATGGTGTGCTCTGTGTTCGTGAATATATCTTTTCAACTTCCTGACTTCATCTGGTCCTTGCTGAGTTTGCATTAGTCCTTCTCATTAACCTTGTGTTAGCATCACCTCTGAGGAAAACAAAACAAAACAAACAAAAAACCCTTCTTTTTAAAAAGGGTCATGAGAAACAAAAACACCAAATAGCTATTGTGGATTTTTAATGATATTTATAAGCCTATCTGTGAAGTTGTATGAAGTTGATTATATTTATGTACATCCTTATTTACAGCAGTTTTCTACCCATGGAAACGATTCTTATGGGTATAGATTTTTCTGCAACAGGTTTATTCAATAAAGTCTGAGTCACTGCATTTAAGCAAGCAATATCTTTTCCTTTGCTGGCCTGAAAGTAAATGAATAGAGATATTACTTTCAAGAGTATTAACTGAATCTTCATTTCTTATTAAGAAATGAAGTGTAATTTATTTTTCTTTTTATGTGGTCATTTGAGCTGAGTCATGTATGAATTATTTCTTTAAAGCTATTTCTATCCCTCAATCTTTATTGCAGGGTTTCTAATTCTCTCAGCTCCCTAACAGTAAGGAAAAGATAAATTTAGTAGTAGAAAATAAGAAATGCCCTAAGAAGCTTTACTGAGCTGTATACAATTGTTCTTCCAAAAAGAAGATGACTATCTAAGAAAACAGTGATTCTTCAGTTTTATAAAGTAATGTCAAGAATTCTTTCTAATCTAGTTTTGTCTAACCCAATTCTTTTGAAAAGTCCAAGTCATTTTGCAGTTCTTCCCCACTGTGGTTTTAATACATATTTTCCGATATTCTTCTACAGAACTAAAAATGTGTAAGGCTTCCAAAATGAGTTTTAGGAAAAAGTATTTTTCAGACCCATAGATATTATACATATGCAAATGAGAGAAGTAGAGAGTATGCGAAAGGAAGCATTGTTTTTAGAGGCAAAAAGTGTTAATTATCCCAAAGGAGATACAAATTGTTTTTAAACTCCAGCCACTTCATTGTTCTTACTCTCCTCTAAATGTGGAGATGGACAACACAGCTTCATAATCATGATTAAATCACAAGGTAGACTACACACTAACTGATGCTAATGCTGAAATTAAATTTTGTTATTAATATAATTAAATCAAGCCAGAATGCACAATAGGATGTAGTGTCTGACTAACACTTCTCTATCCATTCCATGGCTACAAAAACTGTTTGTATTTATTTATTTACCAAAAATTTGTATGCAGTAAATGGTTGTGAAATGGGACTAATGAGATCATCACTGGATGCAGTCATTGCTAGTGGAAACTCGATTTTTTGGGAGCTTTAAGAGAAGGAAAATATTTATCTCTGACAATGAAGTTTTTTTCACCAAAGAGAATGCAAAAGTCTTTTTATTGGTCAGAAGGTTCAATCTCTGCTACTATTTCACTGCTTGCTTCTGATGTCATGGGCAACATGACAAAATAGGAGACACTACTTTCTAAGCAGCCCTCCTACTTTTTCACCTGAACCCACAAGTTCTGCTACTTTTTCCTGATTCTCTTACCCAGCCCACTGTGAGGAGAGAGAGGGAGTGAAAAGTAGGCTGTGTAGAGCTTAGCTGCCTGCTGGGTTAAACCACAACATTTGAGGGGTTTGTTTCAAAAAGAGGACTTACTGAATTGTTTGAGCTCAGTAAGACTGTGTGTGTTACCATAGCCAGCTTACTATTATTTGATACCTTCAGCATGTTTTGTCTGCACTATGCAAAGCCAAGTGTAACAAAATTCTGGTCTATGACAGTATATGAAGTTACTTTATTTTTTCTCTGTGCTCTAAATTTTCTTCAAAAGATTCTCCCATTTCTGTTTTCACTTATTTGAAACTGTGCTTTGTCAACCTGAGCTCCTAATATATATCTTTTTTGCTTTGCACCTTACTTCATCTACCATCACAGATTACTAGTGATCAGCATCTTCTTCCAGGATGTATCTTTTCCTCCTAAAATCCTAAGGAACTCAACAGTCTCCTTTAATCTTCACTGTCTGGTGTTACTTCTATCCAATAATACATTCAACAGGCCTTTGAAGAAGGGTACTTACTTACATTTCTGACACGTATATCTACATCATCAGCAGCAATGTCATGTAAGCAGAATGCAAGTGAAGTGTGAAAAGATGGCACTAGATGTGATGTACCACATAGTATGCTATTATCATTTTGTCCTTTCTTTTTAGTTTATGCTGTCCTGAAGACAGGAAAATCCAGCAAGTCTAGAAACAAAAGATGAAACGGTATGTAAAAGATCTGCCATTTAATCTGAACTGCTCAGGTATTAGATAACATAAGGGTGGGTTTTTGTTTTTTTTTTTTCTTTCCTTTCTGACTGTAGATGGTGTAATATACATCAAATAACAAGGCTACACTAGAAAATTCTGCTTAATAATGCACTACATATAATGAATCTTATCTATGCGTTGTTTAAAGTATTTCAAGATATCCCCATTGCAGTGCACTTTATTAATTGTGTTGTCTTCTTGACATAGGTTAATATCATTTAAAAATAATGCAGGAGAAATTTAAAGCACATCAGAAGTAAAAAGGGCTCTTATCGCAAGTTGATACCTTCAAGGAATCCCAAATCCCTCAAAAGTAAATTATATGGTATAAATAAGGTAACAAAATTATCCAGTCATAGTTTCTATATTACTGTTTCTGGAACTTCACAGTGCACTTCTTCAAACACATTTCTTCCACACCTTTAATCACATACTTGTGTTTCTAGATTAAACATTTCTAGATAAAACATTTCATAAATCCAAAGACACTCATCAGTCATTCACTAACCAGCACAGAATACCTCAGCATGCACATGTATGTTTCATTTCAGCTCCAAAGACTAGTAATCAATAGTTACTCATTAGCAATCAGTCTGGACAAGATGACAGAAAATCTTCCAGCCTTTTATTTCTTAAAAAGTCACTTAACCCATGAATCTTATGTTATCGTGTAAGGCTTAACTTGTCACCATTTATTTTCATGAAGATAAGTTATACAGCCTTATTCAATAAGAAGAAATAAATCATCCTGTCTACATCTCCTTCTGTCCCATGAAAATCTCTGGGAAAACTGGTGCTGTTAGTTTCATTATATGGGGGGTGAAGTTGATCTTTAAAAGATTAGTTGCTCTTCACAGAGCAACAGCTTTTCCTCTGTTTTACTCTCTCCTCAGAAATTCTAAACTGAGATGTGAATATTCAGATTATGAAAAAGGCATGTGATACATGGACTGTAGTAAAGCAAAGTATTTACCATAAAATTTTGTTGCATGCACTTTTTTTTTTTTCAACTGGTCAGATAAGAGGCAATAAAGAACATGTCAGGTGAAGAAAGAAATAGGTGATTATGTGCCTTATGCTGCAGTATTTCAAAATAAGCTTGCACTTTTTCTTTCTTTTAAGTTTAACTTCTTGCAATATAGTGACGTATTTCAAACGAAAATATTTTTAGTCTAGGAAAGTTCTTGTTTGCTACACTGGCATTTAAATATTTACAGTCAGCAGAAATGTAGCTTAAATAAAAACAGCAGTCTTTCAGGCATGACATATACCATCTATTTTGTTGTCCTGTTGTGTTATCTACACATATGAAAGACTCAAATAAATAAGGAAACACCTTGAGGAAGCAATCAGAAGGATGGCACATACATACAGAAAAATAAGATGAATAAATGGAAGTTCATACCAAGCAGTGATATGCTCAGGATAACAAAAATCACTGATGTGATATGTGATAGATGGATTTTGCCAGAGCATCTCTTAGGGCATCTGGGTGTCAGTATCTTGTAACAAACTTTGTTTTTTTAATATAAAAGTGGGCATATTATCTACTTTTGCTCAGTTGAGTTGCTGATGTATTTCACTGGGCTTCTACTTCTGAAACAAACAGGTTTTTAGGCAGCTTATGTCTGAGTTTGACATCATGTGAGTCACCTTATGGTGTTCAAAAACAATAGGCAAACTGCGGTGAGATCACCTGAAAATAATAATTTGTGTTTAGAACTTGATCTGAATGATATCTATTACATAAAATAACATGCCAGAGGATTACAATATTATTGAATATTTAATATTCTAATGGAGTCAAGAGACTTCATTGCAAATGCAACATAATGAGAGTGGGACTGTAATGAAGATGCAAAAATGATATGAGTTAAGGTACATAAGAAATTCTTAAGACATTATCTCTGACTGATATAAATTTATGTGATTAATTAATGTGAAGTCCACAAGTTCCTGCACAATCTGCTGTAGGGAACATGCCTTAGCATGGATATTGGGCAAGATGATTTTCAGAGGTCCCTTCCAACCCCCATGATTCTGTGATATAAGTTAATAGCAGCTTGGAATTAATAAGTTGTGGCAACAAGCAGATGCATCGTAGGGTGACAATACTATAGAAAGATATGCAGTAGATGTAAAATGCATTTCTGGGTTCTGCTCAGGAAGCCATTTCTATTTACAGTTGTTATCTAATATCCAGAGATCTGTAATTTTCAGTACTGCCTCCTCTAGAAAAGAAAAATATTTATTTTTTTTAATTTCATCCAAACACAGTATGCTTGCTGTGTATAGCGTATTTGCTTTGTTAACATTACTTTTCTCTATTTCTTGTTTTCTTAGTTGCTATTATGGATGGTCCTGCTTCAGTTTACCTTCAGCACAAGTGAAACAAACAAAATAATAACAACAAAAAACACACAGAGAAATCCAAACATCTCTATGGAAAAAATAATCAGATGGGCAGTTTTTAGGTAGCAGTAGTCTTGAATAACAGGGAATGGCAGAAAAACTTTATGATCTTTTGTTAATTTTATAATGAAACAGAATGATAGTATGTTATGCTATGTTTGAAAGACTTTCTTAATTTGCCTGTTCTTTTGTTATTTGAGAACATAAATTACAAACTTCTTCCAGTCTATCCATTGAGTGGATGAGGTGTTTTGTTTTCATTTCCATTACAGCTCTGAGTGTAATATTGATGTACGTCTTGCTTTGTCGTAGAACAAATATGAATTTATGGATAATTAAATCAAATTTCTGGAATGGTTTCACTTTGACTGAAGTGTCTAAATATTATTGTGAATTGATTTTTGTTTTTACTGTAGTAACTATGCTGTAATGAATTATTTGATGTTTATAATTAGACATAATTCATACTTGCATACTATATCCATTCATCAAACAAAAATACTGTAGTTTTCATCCTTCCTCTATTTACTGTGCAAACTGAGCTTAGTGGTTATCAGATGTTTTTCTACAAATATATTCATCAAATGTTTTTCCTAGTAAGTGATTAAGAACTTTTATTTGTAATCCCTCTGATGTATATGCAGTGACCATCTAAAAGATTGTTGAGACAGGTAGTAGAATCGACAGAAGCAAAGGTGTTGATTTATCAGATGATCTGGGAGTATGCAAGCAACACCAACCACCGGGAGACTGACTTCACTGCTTTCCTGATACACCTATGCTTGAAGTTAGAGTATCTTTAATACAGAAAGAGCAGCCAGTGTCTAAAAATAAGGTTTAATGTCATGGATTGGCTAGCAGGTCACCTTTGGACTCCTTCAAATGAATAGCCTTGAGAGATGCGAGCCAGCTTGTTTAATGCCTAGATGGGGTCAGCTTGCTCAAACTGGGCATGTTGTTCCCAGCAAAATGGCGGATGGTGGTCTTGCTCCATTTGATAAACACTTAATTCATTTTTGTTTTGTGAGGTTTTTTTTGTTTGTTTGTTCTTTTGTAGTTTTTGTTTGTTTTTGTTTTGTATTGGAACTGTGCATAAATCCATTATAAAAAGTAATATCCCAGTGCATGTGAAACCTTTGAAAGAATTATATGTGGAAACTGAATTGAAGACCTCTTAACCATCAAACATATGTCTTTTTTTCTGCTGAAACCACGATTTAGGTCAGAGTAACATGTCTGTTATTGCCATCATATGCAGAGATGGTGTATTAGTGGGAGATAACAAAGCTACTTGTTGTTTTGGAGCACACAATTACCCTTAAGCATATGGTCTTTCTGCAAGTGTTCAAGGAAGCTCTGCTTGACAGATAATTAGAAACTTTGTGATTAAGTCTCTGCTCTTTAGGCAAAATAATCATAAATGCTGTGCATTACCTCTAGCAGTAGAACATCTAGGGAAAAGAAATAGCGAATTTAAATAATAAGTCTTCTGAAAAAGTCTTCATATTACACTGAATGTTAACAGTGAAGTGATATATTCTTTGCTAAGGAAAATGTTAATGTTGCCATAGACCAAGAGAAATGTGTCTCTCTTTTAGAAAAACAATAGTTCTCCAATTATTTATAGAATAGTTCATATCAGTAGTGCCAAGTAGATAGAGATATGCCAGATTTGTTCATGATGCACTGCTTGTAAAATATCTGTTGTTGTTGACAGGATTTACTTAAGAGTCTTAAATCTTAGGCATACATTTTATCACAGTCTAATGGGAAGAATGATTCACTCTTGGCTGAAAAGCTGGAATTTGTCAGACATTTGGCTTTCTGCAGATGTACTTCTTGTCGTTTCACCTTGAATTTATTTCTTAAATAGATGAAATTCTGTGTAGATGAAATTCTGAACCCTTCACTTTAAATCAGCTAGCCTGCTTCATTACATCTCTGTCTACTGTACTTTTTTCACTGGGCATGTTCTAGCCTAAATGAAATAACTGGCTGCACACAACGGTTACCTCTGGGCTTGTATATGAGGAATCTGAATGTTCCTTTGCCACTGGTAATGTTACTCCCTATATTGTTTGACTGTAACAGGAGCAAAAAGTGCTCAGTTAGAAAAGTGTTGTTAGAAAACATGAGATCTTAAGCAAATGGATAGAGGGGAGGGGGAGATAATAAAAGCAAAAATGGAGTAGTCTGAAAATGAATAGAGACTGGTAAGGAAAGGAGAACTTGCCCTCACTGCCTTTAACAAGCATCTCCTCATTCACTAAGAGATAGTTACTACTGAACAATAGGGAGAACAGTATCTGTCAGTGACTTTGTTGCTATAAGAATAAAAGCAAGCAAAAATACTGGACTCAATCTGAGAAGTGTTTACTGTGCCTTGAATAAATAAATAATAAATGAATAAATAAACCCTTTCCTACACTTTAAATATCTGCTTATTAAGTGAATTTTGTCCATTTTATGACTTAAGCAATAACTCTCTGCTGGCAGGGAGAGGAGAGGAAGTGCATTTAATTATGTAGTTTAAAGTCTTATTTCCTTCATACTGGCCTATTTGATGCATTGGATATGAAATTTTGCCTTTGCTTCCTATAGTAAAAAAGTAAAACACACGAAACTCTGAAGAAGATAGAATAATAATCTGAGTTCACTGCAAATGTTTTTTTTTTTTTTTTTTTAGAAGATGTATGTTTTCTAGTAAACCGGGAGACCTCCAATGGTAAAATGGACTCACATATGCCAGTTATGTTTCTTTTATAATTAGTAAGACTGACCAACTCTATTGTTCTTTATATAACAGTTAAAATAAGTATTTATACCTCTCTATCAACTTCCTTTAAGATTTGGTTTTCTCCTTACATTTCATTAAATACTCATTGATTTGAGAGCTTCCTAGGATGGTCCGTTGGTGAGTGCAATTTCCTGACTGTTTGTAAATGTAATCTGAGTAAAATGTACAGTTTAAAATGTAAACATTCTGTTCCTTGACTTGAATTTTGTATCGCTGTGCAAACAGTAACAAGGCAGAGACTGATGCTTTTGAAGAAAAGTCTTCTCAGCCTTCCAACCAGTTAAGACATGTCAGATCTAACTTCAGTCCTGCTCTGCATGTGTATGTCCCTGCCTTTTTAGGGCATAGCTGACTGAACATATCATGCTGTCAGCAATTCCATTCCTCAAAGGGAAAGATAGGTCTTAAAAACCACCATTAAACTAGAGCTAATCTTTCCACATAACAGCATTTTTAGGAGTCTTTATAATCTTCAATGGTTTCAACCTTCCCAGCTTCAACTGCACATGAAGTAATTAGAGGATGCAGGGTCCCATGTGTCCTGTCTGAAAGAATGCACCCACCAGTGCTAATGATCTGGAATATGACATGCACCCACTCATGATAATCTTTGATTAATCATAGTGAATGGCTGAGATTCTAGATGACTAGAGGAAAGCCAGTATCATTCCTATCTTCAAGAAGAACAAGGACGAAGATCCAGGGAACTATAAGGCCAGTCAGCTTCACCTTGATCCCTTGGAAAATGATGGAACAAATAATTCTTAAAAATATTTCCAGACACATGGAGGACAAGAACATCATCAACAGTAAATAGATTGAATTCTCTAAGGGGAAGGCTAGCTTGACCAACTTGTTATGCTACTATGATACAATGACCATCCTTGGGAAAGCAGTGCCTTCCTAGACTTCAGGAAAGTTGCTGACACTGTCTTCCATAAAATCCATATAGGCTGTTGATGCATGGGCTGGATGTACAGTGGGGTTGCAAAAACTGAATGGCCAAGCCTAGAGGATGGAAATTCTTGTTGGAGGCCAATAACTAGTGGAGCTCAGGTGTCAATACTAAGTACTAGTACTTGAAGGGCGGATAGAAAAAGAGAATAGAGCCAAACTCAGCACTGCCCAGGCACAAGAGAGGAAGCAGTGAGCACAGACTGAAACACAGTGTCACTATGGACACTGGATATTATGTCTTCATGAAAGCTGGCCTCAACTCCAGTGTTTATACATCTCTGTCTAACATCCTACTTTGTTGATTTACCATAGGTAAGGGCTTCTAGTGAATGGCTTTGAGTGAAAAGTGATGATCAGTGTTGTCAAACAGTGCAGGTGGCACCAGGCTGAACCTGTCACATCAATAAAGAGCTGCACTTGACAGGAGCAGGTGCTTAGCTGGCGGGAACTTTGTGTTGAATCTAATTTATGATTTGCGTCAGCAAATATTCAGTTTAGACACTTGTTCCCACTTAACATTAAGGAGCAAAATAAGTACAATAGAAGATCCCTGCAAGTGTTAAAAAATTGCTAAAAAAATAAAAGTTCTTGAAATTTCCAAAAGTTCTCTTGCACAGCTGAAGAAAAATAAATATATATTCATTTGTTTCCTAGTTGTCTAATCTGTACAAAATGTCAAATTATTATTCTTTCTGGATCACTCAGAACTCTGAAAATTTCTTAAATGCCTCTGTGTATATTTTCCCAAAGTAAATTCAAACAGAGAATTTTAAATGTGAGCCTAAAAGCTGAGAGCTAGCTACAATTGTTCTCCCAAATTTTCAGAAATAATTCTGTCCAAGTGTAAAAAGCTGTTGAAAATCCTTAAATCTCTGGAGCACATTAAAGAGTATTTTTGATAAGGTAAATGAGGACTAAGTACTAATTAAAAAATGTCATTACTGAAGTTACTAAATATATAGTACCAAAGAATTTTTAAAAGTTTATTACTTTTCAGTAGGCATTCAGTTTTGTGCAAAAGCCAAATCTCCTTCCAAGTCTGCTATAAATTATTAATTTTTTAAAGCTTTTTTTTTTTTTTTTTTTCATTTCTGAATATCTATCTCATCTTCCAGTTGTTAAATATGAGTGATTTGGGTTTTAACAGCCAGTTGCATATGATTTTTTTTCTATTATGTCACTGTGGGAAACTATTAGAGACATGTTGTGATACATTTTTCCATGTTCTTCCTGATTGCAGCAACCATATTTAAAATATATTACACTGTTAATAAAATAGGCATTCTCAAACCGGGTTTTATGATCCAAATAGCAGTTCTTCCTGCTCCTGGCTGTTACAATACTTGTAGAAGGTATTGTCCTGGTTGTGTTATTTCACAGTTAATGCGGTGCAGGCATTCCCTTCCAACTTCTTCATGAAAAATGATAATAATGATAATGGCATAGCGAGTATTGCTGGGAAAAAAATACTTATTCTTCAAACATTTCCTAACAACCTAGTTTTACATATCAGATTTACTTGAGTTATTGAAAAGAACTGTAATGTTGTCCTTTTACTTCATTGCTAAAAAGAAATACTTGCCATATGTATTGTTATCTATCATGAGAAGAATTCTGTATAACTGAAAACAAGGACCGTTGCTTAACATTTGGTATTATTTAAAAGTTCTATTATGGAGAATTTAACAGATTATTTTTAACACTTCTTAAATTATTTGAAAGGAACATTTAGAGCAGTATGTTCTAATATCTAAAATGTTTCATATTAATAATTCTGGTTAAATATCTGTCATTTTGCTATGGATGAACAGAAAATGCGGTGTTCTGATTATCAAAGTGAACAGAATTGAATAACATTTCTTTCCAGTTTAAATGTGACATTTAATTTTAAGAATCAAGTTATTATATCATGCTGGCATTTCCTGGAAGTTAACAAATTAGGGTTAGGTTGCTTTAAGTTTTTAAGTGTTAAGTTTTTTTTCTTTATTTAAAGGCTTCATATTTTTTGTAAAAGTGGTTTTTCACAGCATTATCATTACCATTAATCTTTTAATCAATTACCATTACTGTCTTTATTTAGTTCTATTGTCCATTAGATGTCTGCTTAATGCTTCAATAAATCATAATTGTAATTTTTTTTTTGCTCTGTCTCCTCCATATTCATGCTTCTGATGGTCTGTAATAAGATACTGTTGAAATTTTATTAGTCAAGATATCAGCTTTTCCTGTGAGTACAGAAATCTATAGGCAATCTGGGAAAAAAACAAAACAAAACAAAACAAAAGAACAACAAAAAAAACCACCCTAATTTTTAAGTACAGATTCATCTGAAGCATTAGCAAAGAAAAAAACCGTAAGCCTAACTTACATGCTATGTCCATGCAGTTTCATGGAATGTTTAGAATCATTTTTTGTGTTATTGTCTTTTTTTATTTTTTTTACTATTTGCAAGATGGTGAACTTTTGCAGATTCATGCTTAATCATATTTTAATTTCTATTTATTTAGTTTTACATCATAAGCAATGATATAAACTTTTCCTGTAACTATTCTCCACCATATTGCTTCATTTTATGTTGTTTCCCTTAAAAAAAAAAAAAATTGTTGTTTTAAATTTGCTGTGGAAAAATCACTTGGGACACTTGTCATAGTTTTATGATTTTTGGTTATCTGTATTCCACATCATAACATCATGTAATGTTCGACTGTGGATGCTCAAGTTCCGGGTGCCTGTCTGGAGGAGAAGAACAACTACATTCCCCAGGGGCCTTTGCGGTCAGCAAGGAGATGTAACTCCCAACAAGGTCACTTGATCCTTCTTCTTCGCCTGCTCCTCTTCGCCTGCGCTTCGCCGTCTGCTCGTCTCCGTCTGCTTTTCTTCATCGGCTCAACTGGACTGCACTTCTCACCTCAGTGTTGTGGTGAGACCTTTCCACCTTTCACGCACACTCTCTCTCTCTCTCTCATTATATTTTGCTGTTACTATATTTAGTAAATTAGTTTGTTTCCCCTCAGATCGTTGCCGCTGTTTTCAATTATTTTGGGTCCCCTGTTTCCTTTATCCGGAGGTGCGGATCTGCGGATCCCTCCGCCCAGCTAGTCATGGAACCGGGCCGAACCAGCCCGTAAACCGTTGACAGACACTCTCTGATGAAATGGAAGATTGACTATCTGAAAAATCTTGATCCTCAGTAGCAGAATTAATCTGTATCATTTATAAGAAATAAAATGTGGGCATATTTTGTATAATTTCCTCACTAAAATATGTTTTGGTCATTGACAGATGACCTTTGCTGTTTCAGTAGATAACACAGGCTCGGTTTCATTGGATGTAAAAGATCCTTCTCTCACTAGTTGTAAAACATCCTTCCCTCTAAAACTCTATCATTGAAACTTACCACAGTTTTGTATGTAATATCAATCAGTTAACTCTGCAACTTCATGAAAATATTATTATGTTTGACTAGCAACAGGAGGAAGCTAACATTGATAGAGGTATAGAAGCTGGCAATAAGCTTCCTATTGTTTTAAAAGGTCGGAGAACATTTATTTTTGACAAGAGATAAAATTCAGTATAAAAAATCTAGGTGAATATTTCTGGTTTTAAATAAGCCATGTCCAGAAAGTACTGCAACTCTTTACAAATTCACAATAGAATTATGAAATATGGTTTCGGTCTCTCTATTTTTTGTTTTAAGGCAAAATAAATTTAAATGCATTTTTCAGTGATCTGAAGACATTCTATATTTTAGTTTAAATTGAATTATCATCGTCAGTGTATTTCAAGGTTAAAATGGTATTTGTCTTGTGACACAATTAAGATACAGAGGAAATATTAATAATGGTAGCTCTGAAATCTTAAACTTTCCTCTCCTAAGCCTTAGAGCAAATATTTCATCAGATAATTTTTCAGATTAAGTCTTGAGATAATTAATTTAGTCAGTTTGATGGCTTTTTCTAACTATGCAATTCTATCAAGAAGCTTTGAGAATATGTGAATAAATGAAGGGTGTTCAGCACTCTGGGTTCTTTTAACTCTACATGTAGAGGAAGTCATCAGCCCACTCTTCCTAGTTGGATTGCTTATAGCAGACCCCCACTATAATGTTATGTGCCCCTGCTTCCCCTTTGAACTCTTAAACTCTCCAACAGCTCCTCATCCATTCCTAAGGCGCAGCTCCAGTCTCTCAAACTGGTCATTGACATAAAGGGCAAAACATTTATTGATATAAAGGGCTCAATTCCCTCCAGGCATGCACGCATACCTAATGTTTCTTGTTTATTTCCATGCTATGTGCATTTGAATAGAGGCATTTAAGTTATGCTACTGATTAAACTGTTTTATTAGATAAAATAGCTGGAATTTCTTTGTGCTGCTCTTCAAATCTTCTCCAACTACTTCTGATCCTTCTCCTCACTCAGAACATGTATTGCTTGTGCTGCCATCTAACTGAGTCAGATGAATTGAGGTTCCCCTTGCAGGCAACTTTTGTTTAAATCTGTCTTTACTAGCTTGTCAAGCGTTCCATCAGAGATATTCTTCCTCTCCTCTGACAGATGAGCTCTGTAAGTCCTCATTAGACCAGTTGTGTTCCAGAGCCCTTACAGATGCTCCGAGGGCTCTGTAGTCCTCCTTGATATGCCTCAGTTTGCTCTTCACATTTGGTGCCCAAATGAAAAAGCAACAGCAGGCAGTAGTCTGTGGACTGTACAGGACTCAGTAGTATTGGCAGTATCCCATGATATGTCAAGGGGTAATGGTTTGAAACTTTAAAAATGTAGATTTAGATTAGACATTGGGATGGAATTCTTTACCATGAAATTGTAAGGCAGTGGAACAAGCCCCATTTCTGAATGTGTTCAAGGGCAGGTTGGTTGGGTCTTTGTGCAGTTTGATTTAATGGAAGATGTCACTGCCCATGACAGAGGATTGGTACTAGATGATTTTTAAAGTCCCTTTCAACTCAAACTGTTCTGTGATTCTATGATATAAAAGCAAATTCAACCCTAGGATGCACTCTGATGGATCAATAGATATTTACCCTGATGGGTCTGAACCTGGAATGCAAACAGTACAATTGGCAGAGAAAACATTTACAGTGATGATGTTCTAGCTCTTTTTATTGTGAAATTTTCTAGAAAAAGAAAAAAATAGAGTTCTGGTCTTATATCCAGTGAGCTTTTTTGTTGCTACTGTCCGTGCTCATTTTGTAACTACTACATAGATCTGTAGCTCAATAGCTCAATTCCTTTTTTTTTTTTTTTCCTCTTTCTCCAAGTATTCATTTTACAGCTGTACAAAAATTCTATCTCGTTAGAAACAGGTTAGTCATGAATAATGTAACAGGATGTTGGTTTTTTTTTAAACATCTACGCAAAACTGAATATAATGTCTTAGCAAGGTGAATACCTGGAAACTTTGTTTGAAGGTTTTTGGCATAAAGTTTCCTGTTTAGCATAAAGCACAAGAATCTTCCCTAAGAAAATTAACTCCAAGTAAATTGTCAGTATGCTGCAGCTATTCTCATACATACTTCATTTACACTTACATATCTCTAAACATCTTTGCTCTTGTGCAGAAACATAATATTGATGTCCATTCAATTGATAACCCATATGAAAGTTAATCTTTTATGTTGCTCCTTACCTATGTTTTTGAAGTCTGTCAGTGATAGCAATAGATTTTTTACTTAACACTGTATTTAATCCAATCTTTAAACAGTATGGGGAAAACAGCCTTGTTTTGGTTTCTCTCTTCTCCAGAAGCAGGTAGAATACTTGGAGTTCATTAGAATTTGAACTCAACTATTTGATCTGTGTTTTTATTTGTACTTTACCTTAAAATACAATAATTTGACCATCTAAGAGGAAATACTATTTAGAATAAGCAAAGAATATTTATGCAATATGTTATTGTAGGGAAGAGACTCAGTCTTTGATGACAAATTTGTAAACTTTGTTTATTATTTTCATGTATCATTTTTTTTTATTGCATCTGAGGTCTCTGGGACATTTATAGTTCAATCTCTGTAGAACATTGTATCAATTATTATGTAGAAGAAAGTAAAATATTTTATCCACATCAAGAAAAAGCCATATTTTATCCACATCAAGAAAAAGCCATATGTCCTTTCAGTTTCTCTCACCTGTTTTAACTTCCCTTTTTAGTGTAACCATTCTGATCTCAGGGCGATTAAGTCGCTTTCACAACAAGAAAAAGAAGAAGGAGGAAAAATGGAAGAGGAAATTTTAAATGAATGCATGAATATATATATTATATTTAGATGCTGGTATTAATTTCGTGCAAGGCCTTTCCTGGTTTAGCTCACTTAAATTATGACTTGAAGTATATAACTACAGTTTTAGTTTCAGGAAACACTCACCATCAGTAATTTTCAGTATCAAGAGTGCCATTAATGTCACACATTTCATTCTTACACTGAACATGAGGTTTAGTATTTAAAATGTGGGATCTACTTTCTACTTGTAGATGCTTCATAATTTCTGTACAATTTCATGCAAGCATTGTAGGTTTTCCATGACTTTTTATTCTTCTGAGTAAAATAGAACACTTAAAAGTATGGAAGATTAAATCAAATTTCCCATTGCCATGCTATTCATCAAAGATTTAAGAACTTCTTGTCTTTCTAGACTGTCATAAATATGTATCCACTTGAAATTCTCAACAAATGCTACAGGGTTAAGAGATGCTTCAAAGCCTGGTAAATTACATGTTATCCTAAGCTTCTTTCATGTCTGTCATCTCTGCTTAAAGAGTATGTAAACAAAAGAAAGCTAGACAAAGAAATGAGTGCTATCAGAGAGAAAATTTGGAACCAGCTTCAGCCCCAGGTAGAAATAACGAGTTGTTAGTTGTTACGAAGATTGTAGCTGTGTTTAAAAAAAAAAAGGTTTTCTTATTAAAGTAACTTTCTATTTTATTAGAATTTTGTTTTGTAATATCAATAAATAATTGATGTGAAGATAAATACAAAACACAATTGGAATAGCATTATTTTTAATTATGCTATAGATCGTCTTCCATTGCTTTCTGTTATTGAATGTGCGAGTTGTATATTCATAGCAGTTTTGTTTGTTTCTTTGTTGTTGTTGTTTTTAATAAGAGTAATTGTTGTTTTAATAAGAGTATAAGGAGTTGAGAAGATTAGTCTTTTAGTCTTTTTAGGGAATAGAGAAATAGAAGGATTTTGGAAGAAGTTTTATGTTTTATAGTCCTCTTGTCAATAGAGGCCTTTCACAATTTTTCCTTGAAAATGTTGGCAATTCTAAAATGGAAATATGCATTCTAAAATGGATGAAGAATTTTAAACATTCTCAAAATGTATACCAAAAAAAAAAAAAAGACAAATTATTTCCACATAGTGATGATAGGCTTAATCTTCAAGGATAGATAGATTTCTATTAGACTTTGCTTTCTTATACTATGCCCTTGTCTGTGGCCTTTTAGATAAATTCTATCTCCTTATATGGTTAAAAATGAATATCCCATCCAAAGGACTTTGTAGCTATTGCTTTTCCTGGATTTACATTTTTTATATAATGAATATCACAAATGTCACAAACAACCTTTGAGAATAAAGTTATATAATTACTGATGTTGATAAAGGTTTTTGGGATCTCTTATTCTGAAAAAAAAAAGCCCCCCAAAAACCTTTTCATTTAATCTAAAGTGTATGTAGTACTGTGCGAAAAGATTACTCTTCGATCACTGGCAAATATACCAAATTATTTGTGTTTCCATAAAAACATAATTCCCTAAGAAAATATTTAACTTAAATGGGTAAATCCAATGCGCAGTTTTGTCTGTCTCAAATAATTTTTTCTTAGAATACTCTTTGTCCTTAAAAGTAAGCCTGTTTCTAAACTGTGTATCTAAGTCTGAAAACTCGAATGTGTAAATTTCCAGTTTCACCTTTTTTCATGCCTATGAAAAAGACGTTTTACCACAAGTAATTAGATGAATTGGTCATTAAATTGGTGTAAAGATGTGTCAGTGAATTCAGTTTTAAATTCCTATGAACAGAATGACAAAGGCAGAAAGACTTATTTTTTCTCAGTTCTACTGCAAACTTGAATTAAAAACTCATTTATGTCCACATTTCACGGCATTCCTTTACTCACAGTGTTCCACTCCCAAAATTCTGTATATGTCTTTACCTATCAGTTCTAATTAGCTAAAAATAAAAACCAGTAGCAGAGAAACGTGTTAGCCTGATATTTTTTCTGGCTTTGTGTTTGTTTTGTTTTGTCTTTTTTGTTTATTAGTTTTTAATGCCTGGATTAAAGTAAGGTTATCTTTTAAAAATTATTCTTGGTAATGGAACATGGCGTTAATAGTATTATAAGAGTAAAGTTATTGAAGTGTGGAAGTTTAATGATTTATGAAGTAAAAAGAAGCACTGTAAAATTTGCCTAGTTAAGTTTCTAGATTCCTGTGCAAAATGTATGTAGTCAAGTCCGAACTGATATGTCAAAGCTGGCTGAAATGCCCTGCTTGTCTTTTGGAACTAAGAGTTCAGAAATAAAATAAGAAAAAGAGCATAAAGAAAATTTAATTTTTTAGTTCAAGGAAAAAGAGTCAGAATGTTATCTCTCTGACAGTTCTGTCACACACCTCCTGCAAAACCCTGTCACTGGTTTTCATTTCCTTGTCAGAGCTTCCTACCTATTACATTACAATATTAAGTCTTTTAACTCCAATTGCTTGTTCAGGATTGCCTGTGCAAAGATTTGGAGTTCTCATATGTTGATTTCCACAACTCACAAAATGTGGAAAATTTTACTTTAGTTGGGAAAACTTTGTGAAGATATAGGCTTGCTTGCTTAGCTTCTATCTGTTTGTCTGGCAGGAAAGTGAAAGCAGCAATTCAATTGGTGGGGAAAAAATGTAAAATTAACTGATACTAAACTTGCCATTGCCATGAAAATGCTGTTTGTTTGCTTCATTCATCTTTCCGAAGAATAGCTAAAGAAGGTACTTTCCTTTGTATTGGAAAGGCGATTGAAATTGCACAAATGAAGAATATGTTTTCTTTTAAGTGTATTATAAAAAATTCCTTCTCAATCGACAAACAAAACTGAAAGGATATTTCTGTCCTATTTTCTACAAGATAAAAAACATTAAGGAGTTCAATTCATTGTTACCCATTAAGACAACAACCAATATAATTTGCTTATTTAGTGAGACTCAAGGGGAGGCTGAGAACTGTTATTTCCTATAGCACACTAAAGCATCAATGTGATTGTGATAATTGCTATGAGATAAAGTCAGGCTAGTAGATTGTGTAAATTGGATGAGTTCATTAGCACTCAAATTGCTTAGGAGTTATAGTTTATTACTTTGGCTGATTCTGTAGATTGTTCTCCATTTTCATTATGTCCTTTGCACCTTTAGGTTAAATTTGTAATAGAGCCGTACATTTTTTGCAGTCTTGGTACAGCCGTTGTTTTGTTGTTGCTGGTGGTTCTTTTGTTCATTTGTTTTGTTCTTATTTTGTTTAGTGTATCTGATATACTATGAGCTGTACTATAAAATAGTGGTGTAAAATAGTACAGCTATATGAAAAAATATTATATTAAAGATGAAATGATATCTAGTATTATATCTAAGAATGAGAATATGGACTGAAACAGTGATTGTCTTTGCTATAGTAGTACAAATTTGATTGCAGAATCACATTACTAATATTCTGAAGATAAGCAATATATATATAAGTAATTAAATGTAATGAGAATGCAATGTAATAATATTTGCTAACAATATAATTGAAGACTTATAAGTTTTAGTGAAAAATATCTGTCTTTATGGAACAATCAGTAAGAGGGAGTTTAAGATGCTGCTTGGTTAGGTTTTCTGACTAAGTAGTTAAATCTTACCTGTGGGAAGTTTCCTTATGTTTTACTTTTAAGTTCAGATGAAAAATTATCAGCTTTATTTATAACAACAACAAAAACCTGTTACGATTTAACTGTTAAAAAAATAGATAAATAAATGACTGTATTTTCACTTGTGCATACCACAGTTTGATTATCAGCATGATATACGTATCCACTGTAGTGTCCCAGCATATATTCTCATAAAACTGGAGTTAGTTATTCAGGAAGAAATGTATTCAGCTGCATAGAGGTTTTGTTTGAAACAGGTGACTATGTGATTACACAAGTGGCAACTTCCCTGTAAGAAGATGGAACTCTAGTGCCATCATTTTTATTCCTCCTTAAGTTACTGCAACTGAAGATTGACTGTGAAATATGAAGCACATTTTATTCAGGAAAAGCTTTAATTTTAATAATAAATTCAGTTCTAGTTGTCTTACAAGAAATATGCTGTGTAAACAAAAAACAGAGGTCGCCAAGCAAGAATAGTAGAATTTATGAGTAATAGATAAAAATACAACTCATTTTGAGTAGCATTTCTTCAACAGAATAGACAATATGATCTCTTCTCTCTGTTGACCAATGATAGAGCCTGAGGGAATAGCAGTAGGTCTCCCCAGGGAAGTGATCATGACATCAAGCTTGCCAGAGTTCTTGATGGATCTGGACAATGCTCTCAGAGATATTGCCTGATTTTTGGGTGATCCTGTGTAGAGCCAGGAGTTGGACTCAATGATCCTTATGGATCTTTTCCAATTCAGGATATTTTATGATTAATATCTCAGTTTCTGAACTTGTAATACCTTTGCAAAATACATGTCAGAAAAAGTGTAGAGATCAAATATACATTTTCTCTGAAGTTCTATGGAGAATACATGGAATTAAGACTAGGATTTGGTACTATGTAATGTACATTTCTTGCATAAGCATTTTCTTGAACAGCAGTTGCAACTAAAACAGTTTGAGAAAACTCTTTAGTGGTGATAATTTCTAAAGAAAACTCTCAGAACAGTTCTCAGCTATTTTTACATGTAGTATACTTGTACTGAACTAAACTTTCTGACAAGTTCTATAATTTTGTAGAAGTAGTAGTCCCCAAGAGTCCACATCTTTGGATGGAGTATTTCTTTTCTTTATAACACCTTGCAATACAGAACAGCATGTATTTGATCCTGACAGAGCAGAATCTAGTTGGATGCCTGTAGCTAGTGGTGTTACCCTGGGTTTGGTACTGGGTCTGGTCTTGTTCAAAATCTTCATCAGTGACCTGGATGAAGGGATAGAGTGCACTCTCAGCAAGTTTGTTGATGATAGAAAGCTGGGAGGAGTGGCTAACACACCTGAAGGCTGTGCTACCAGCAAGATCTAGTTATGCAGGAGAGCTGGGCAGGGTGGAATCTGATGAGATTCAGCAAGGGCAAGTGCAGAGTCCTGCATCTGGGAAGGAATATTTGCATTAATCAGTATAAGTTAGAGGCTGAACTGCTGAAGAGGAGCTTTGCAGAGAACGACTTGAGTGTCCTGGTGGACAACAGGTTGACCATGAGCCAACAGTGTGCCCTTGTGGCCAATAAGGTCAATGGTATCCTGGAGTTTGTTAAAAAGACTGTGGCCAGCAAGTCGAGGGAGGTCATCCTCCCACTCTGCTGTGCTCTGGTGAGGCTGCATCTGGAATACTGTGTCCAATCACTGGCTTCCCAGTTCAAGGAAGATGGGAATTATCAGAGAGAATCCAGTGAATGACCAAAAAAGATGATAAAGGACCTGAAGCATCTCCTGCTTGATTAAAGGCTGAGTAAACTGAAACTATTCAACCTTGTGAAGACTGAGAAGAAATCTTATCAGTACCTAAAGGTCAGATGACATGTGGATGGTGCCAAGTGTTCAGTGACTGGACAAGGAAGAACAGACACATTCCATCTGGACAAGAGAATTAACTTCTTTACTTTGAAGGTGACAGAGCACCAGAACAAGTTGACCGGAGAGGTTGCAGTCTTTCCTTCTTGGAGATATGCAAAACCCGCCTGGACATTTTACTGTGCAACTTACTGTAGGGAAGCAGTTTTAGCAGAGTGTTGGACTGGATGATCTCCAGAGGTGTCTTCCAACCTTTACAATTCTGTGATTCTGTGATTTCTCATTGTGTGATGGAAATAGAGTACTATTTCCAAGTCCAATTTGTAAAGGTTGTTGTGAACTGCCTATGCTGCCCATTATAGTACATTAACGTAGTATGCAAAGCTGTTCCTACTCAGACAGGTTTTGCTTAGCATGATACAGTTGATCTTCAGTTTAGGATAGCTCCATAACAACAGTTATAACTTTAATTTAGGTATACAGATGTGTATGCATACAAATAACCAATTTGGTGTGATTTTTCTTTCTTTTAATTCTTTTAGCTTTAAAACTACAGAATTTCAACTTCTGTATATGCTGGAAATTGGTGACAAAGTTAAAGTGTGTTTTTTACATGCTTTTGTATATAGATACTACAAATCAGAGAGACTTATGTCTCTCTTTTTTTTTTTTTTTCTACTCTATAAGGGTAGAGGAAGCAAAGAGAGCTTGTTTGGCATTTTTTCATTTTTTTGGTTTTTACTTTTTTTAAAAAAAATAGGAAATTGTTTAAATCTATTTTCCAAAATGAATGAGACTACTGTGTTATCCATCTTTTAGCCTCTTCACGTATTGTTTCACTCACTACTCTTACAGAAACACTATCATTATAATGTGTCATTATTAAGAAATTTGTATATACTCTGAGATGGATGTAGACAGCTACTATTGATGTGCTGATCCCAAATCGTTAGAAGCTTTTATTGTTATTGCAAATAAAAGTATATTTTTTAAACTACAACATGCCAAAAGAAAACTATTGTTATTATCAGAAACCACAAATTCAGATAACACATTAAGCATTGTGATTTTTTTTTAGTGAACTTTTAGTTATGTCAATATTTCTACTTTCTCTCTACCTTTTCAGTAAAGTTATTATTATTATTTTTTTTTTCTCCAGCTTGTTCTGTTGACTTCATATTGCAGTTGTTCCTGTGTTATGTTTTGTTTAGAAGTTTTGAGAACTAAAGATCCATTTCCCTCTTGCAGCTATGGATGTCTGGTAGCACTTTGAGATTTAAGAAACCTAACTATTGAAGAAGCTGAATTTCTCCCTGCATCCTCTTATGGTTGTTAGAGCAAACACACTTCTTAAGTGAAGTGATAGAGTACAAATAATATCACAAGTGCCCATGGAAGAACTGTGATAGAGTGAGTATTGCTACATATTGATTGAAGTATACAACAGCAAAAGAGGTAATTTCATCCAGAATATAAAAGAGGTAGTAGGCTGTAGAAAGAGAAACAAAATTTTAATTTTTGATAGTCTAAGCCAGTGTTATTTGCTGCTTTACTATTTATTTTGTCTTATTTTGTTTTATTGTTTCTTCATCTGTTAGATTTTCTAAATTGTAAAACCTGTGAAAGTAGATTACTCCAGATATAACAGAAGCTATAGTCTCTAAGTTGTTTCATCCAATTTAGTGATGGCCAGCAGGAACAGTGACAAACAGTAGTTAGTTATAACCTGTTCAACAGAATGATGACAACTTAAAAAACTGTACAGGATAAGTTGATAGTCTGCTTGTAGCAGACAAGTATTAAGATATTAAGAGTTTATAATCATCTTGTGTCAAAGCCAGCCTAAGGAGGCTCTATGTTGTTATGGGCTGATGGGTAATTAACTGCTATTGTTACTCTCTCTTCAATCCTAGATTGAGACAGACAGTGATTGTTTACTATTGCTTGAAAAACAAAATTTAAAGAAAAGTGTAATTATTTCCATACTGTAAAATAAAAGCTGTGGGAAATTAGGAAATTGTTATTTATTTTTCATAAATTGTTTTTTCATTATTTTTTAAAAGATCAGGAATCCTTACATTTACTTTTTTACTTATCACTGCTAAAGAGACATGGCATTTTATTCAATTAGTATTTCTATTAGAAACTACTGGATTTATTTTAGTTTGAATGTTCACAGCCTGGTTTAAAGTATAGCTTTTTATGGTAGTAAAATGAGGAACTAACAGACTACGGTCGATTCACTTTTACACATCCTTGACACTAGAGACAACAGAGTTTTCATTATCTCTTTAATGTTAAAAACAATGCAAGTAGAATGTGAAGAGATGTCATTTATTTCTATGTTTTGAATTTTTATTCTGTTGAACCTGATTCCTTCCTTCAGTCAGAGAATGCCCTACATAGGATAGAAAGATAGCTCAGTGAGTAGGAATCAAACTCTGCTTATTTTGCACCTACTCTAACAATGCTGAAGGTAGTAAATATCTTTATGAAGCACAAGCCAAGTGGACAAATTGAATGTGCATGTTAAAAAAAAAAGAGCAAGTACATAAAGCATGCGCTCAAGAAGTTGAGGCCTTGTTTTCATATAAATATATATAAATTTTTTAATGAAAAAATATTTCTTTTCCTCAGAAAACATCTCATTTTCTTAAATGTTTGCATTGTTTCTCTTAAAAATATGTATTTCTCTACAATTTCAAGCAAACAAACTTTTTTTTTTTTTTTTAACGAGTTTGTTAGATATGAGAGGGAACTTATCTTTTCTAATTTTATCTTATTTCAGATGTTTGTTACCATCCTGGCTCCCTAAAAAAAAATACGACCTTTTTTTTTAATCAGAGATCTACCCTACAGAATGATGAATTAGTTCTTCTGTTGTAAGAAAGAGTAGACAAAAAGTGTAAAAGCCAAAAACAAAAGCAGCAAGACTTGCAAACATTTAAGGCCTTTTTTCTTTAGTCAGGCATGGCTTTCTAGTCCCTTGAGGAGCAAAGCAAAGCCTTAATGTCAGTATATGGAAAAGACAAAAGTGATTCTACAAAAAAAACGTGGTCTTACATGAAGTATCCAAATGCACTGCATGCAACAGATAGAGGACAAAAGCATTTTTAATAAATATTGGTTGGTCATAGTAATTATCGAACTAATGATTTTTATAATGTTAGACTAAAATGGACCTTATTAACAAAACAAATTGAAAAGCTTTCAATTAATGTTTTGACACTCGAAATTAAGCTGTGCATTGTATTACTAGAGTATTAATAATGTTTGTTGCGGTAATCACAGTTCTCTTCCTCATTGAATAAATACTGTTATTCTATTTAATACAGCATTAAAAGTATAATTGTTATGTAATTAATTATACAATTTGAAATGAATGACATCATAAGTTATTCTTCACAAGTTTCCTCAGTCTTTATTGCACGTTAATTGTGCTGTTGTCTACTGAATATGTCTTACGTTATTTTTCTTATTTAATCAAATTATAAAGTAGAAACAGCTACAAAATAATGTTCTGTGATAATTTTATGTTATAATTTCTCTATAGGATGTTCTTTTCCTAGTTTCTTACAAAAGTATGAAGGGAAGTTTTTTTCTTTGTATTAACCACATATTTCTCTTCTGTAGAGCATGCCTTGAAAAGGGATGCCATTTTTTCAGTGTTATAGAGAATAGTACTGGGACTCTCTAAAAACCTCATGTGGAGAACCATGTGGACAGCATTGACAACTCTAGTATGTTATTGGGCTGCCAGCTGCTCTTCGTGCCTTTCTTGCTGGCATGTTGTTTTGCTCTCAGCGGGAAAGGACTTACAGCAAGAAGGAAAGATGTGTTTCAGAACAGTTTTTTTTAATCCATGCTAATTGTTTTTTGTTGTTGTTGTTGTTCCTCACATTAGATATTTTTTTACTAGCTAACTTCTGCCAGAACACTGTAATTATGTGACAACTGTCTTCTGACTTTGTTCCTCCTGCTGACATTACACTCACTTTCAATATCTTCTCTATAATATGGCAGCATGTGAGGGTATCAATGTGATTTCATTAACTGTAAGCTTCTTTGAAGAATATACATTGATGAATTTGATGAATTCAGTTTACCATTTTCCTCTTATTGCTAACTTTTATTGCAGACGACTTTGAGATTTTGTAGCAAAAGTATGTTAATATGACCAGATTGAAGCTTAAAAACTGCAAAAAAATGAGGATTTTTAAAGAGATAATCATCCTGATGTAATTAAGATTTGTTTTTTTTTGTTTGTTTGTTTGTTTTACTTATAAATTTATCAAATGCGCTTGTATGAAACAAATGCAATTATGTAGACATATCATCACTGTTTCATGAAATATACTTTTGTTATAAGCTTAAAACATAGAGTATATTTACAGTGACTAGTAACACTGTGTGCCAAGCAAGAAAAGGAAAACTATGTGAGTATTCTAAAAATTCCTAAAGGCAATAAAAACTCAAAGCTAACCAACCAAAAAATAAACACAAAAGAAACATTTTCCTGTGGAAAGAAGGAGGAATCCCATGAGGCTCTGATATAACATTATTATTTTTATGACGAAAACTAAGCACTGCTATATGCAAAGGCTAAACATGCCTTGTTAGCTATTTATAAGGGAATGTATAAGCTATATAGGTTCCTTGTGTTGGGCAAAAAAAAAAAAAAAAAAAAAAAAAATTGCTATTTGTTCCTTCTCATTTTCACATCTGAGAAGTCTGTACTTTCTGTGGTAATTTGAGGCAGCTGTGCAGGTCCAATTTAAGAATTTCCAAATGCACCTCTGAATTCTGAAAGCAGAGTTACGAAGATCTTCATGCAGTACCACTTCCAACCTTTATTACAAGGCTGAGTGCACTACTGGTTGAACTGACTGAGGCCCAGTCTGAAGTCATGTCCTCTGTGCCACAGAGCATGGTGCTGTGTTGACAGTGTCTGAAGGATGGTGGATGACACCTCCTTCAGCTGTGCTACACTCCTCTGCTCCTTTGGCATTTCTGATGAAACCTGAGTAAGCAGAATGAGATTTGTATTTGTTCATAGCCTAGTATCATGCAGCAGTAGATGAAATACAATTTTGTTCTTTTCTAGGCTACTGTTTTTTCTTACTGACAGTAGAAAACACAGTATATAATGTCAATGATATGAAAATGTTCCTATTTGTTCAATTCAGCTATGAACAAAATTCTGTTTTGAAAAACAGGGTAAAAGTTTATTAGACAGTCTGACAGTTTACAATAACAGTAGGCCTTTGCCAAATATTTTAGACAAATTTCAGAGAAATAATAAAATAGACTAAAGCGAGCCTGATAATACAGAAGACAGAGAAGAATAGAGAGGAGTCTTTAACTGGGCTGTGCATTTTCTGTGTTTGTAAAACTGATTGTCTTTGATAAAACTTTTCAAAACTTGACTACCTGGTATTTAACTATGGATCTCTGGAAAATAAAATTATTAATAACAGCACCTTCATCATCAGAAGAGAGGTGTGCCTGGCTAACCAAAAAAGTACCACCAATTGGACAAGAACTAGTCTACTTGTCAGGTGCAATGTAACTTTGATAGACAGTCTTTGATAAAGATGACATTTGTTTTATACTTGGGCCATTTGCTAGCTAAATAAGTTTGTTTAAAAATGTGCACATTTAAATCAGAATGGCATTTGTCTTCTTAATCTCTAATGGCTATTCATATATCCCTGACTCTGAATCACTTTGCATGTCATAAATAATACTTGGACCTTCTACGCTAAAAAAAATTAACTTGAAAAATCAGCTTTTTCCCATTGGTATTTAGTAGGAGGTACTAAGTTTTGCTCTTAAACAGAAATTTGAGATATCTAAAGTACTTAACTTGTTTTCAAATTCAATTTATTTTGATATGGCTACTTTTACTGAATGGCAGTGGGTGACTGTGAGAGAAATATTTAATGTCAGTTGCAAAGTCTGAGTGGCATTACTGGGTAATCCATACAGCTAGTGAAGTCCCTAAAGTAGGAGAGTATTATATTAAAATTGGCATCTGCCTACACTGGGTTTGTTCTATTCTATCCTTCACATTAAAAATACAAAAGCACAGATGAATCCAATGAATTAAAAATAAGCTGCTCATTTGGAGTCAGAATGCAGATCCAATAGGTATTAAATTTCAAGAATAATTACATGATTTTTTTTTCCAGTTTAAAACATTAAGAAAATATTTCATGTTTATGTGGCATCTTAACTCTAGCTACTCTCAAATTAATCCACAAAGCACCTTCTTAGAGAAGCATTTATTGTTTCTTGTTTTAGCTATGTCTGTGCTATTAGTGTAATAAGCAATTTGTCATCAATTTATACATAAAAAAATCTGTCTCAGCTAGAAGAAAAAAAAAAAAAACAAAACAAAAACCAACACCATTTGATGCTTTATTTTTTTCCTGAATTTGGATTATTCCTTAGTTACCAATTTTAGCAACCTATAACAAGTGAACGATATCCTTCTCTCCCTAAAAAAATAAAGAAGAGGCTGCCTTGATTTCAGAGCTCAAAACCGTGGTGATTTCATTCATGTTTTGTTTATTCTCACTGGTCCCACGTGACCAGGAATCAGCATGAGATTTTTAGGTTAGGGAGATGCAGAAAGAAATGTTTTGGAGTAATAACACTTAGTGCATAGATTATGGTTTGTTGTGATTGGGGAAAATGCACAGTGCTCAACACATCTGATCAGTACTGTTCAGGTAGGAACAAGCTATATTTTATAATTCCTGTTAGTAACGTCACACCAAACCATCCATATAGCTTTGGTAGATGTTTTATTCTGGGGCTTTAAAACGTGACTTTATGTCATTAAGATATAAAGGAAAGATAGTACTATAGTACAAATATTATAAGAATAAGAGATAGTGAAAATTCAATTGTACTTGATGGAGACATTTTTAAAATTCCAAAACTGCTTTAGTTGCTAGGTTGTTGTTTGTTTATAAAGCTGGATAGAGACGATAGTTAGTAATTAACTGAACTAAAAACTCCAGATCTGTTCTAAAAATAGCAAAATTCTATGGGTTCTTGCATGCAATCAGATCCCATCTTAAATTAGAAAATAAATGCTTTTAAGTAGGTAAATGCTTGTTTATGAAAATGTGGATGTTTTTAAATGGATATATTCTCCTAAAGTTTTATAAAGTGGCAGACAGGAAGTGGTGTTTAGAGATGCTTCAATTATGCATTTGTCAATTAATGTCTCAGAAGCTTTCTTCATATTTTTACACATAAAATTCTGAAGTTATATCTTGGCCCCTAAAATAGAGCTTTTGAATCATTTTCTGTTTGATTTGAAGAAATCAGAAGTCAAATAGAGAATGACTCATGGATAAATTATAACATAATCAACTGCAAAATTGTATTCAGGAGAAAACAGAGACCATGATTCAATGAAAAAATGTGTAAATATTTCATTGATTTGGAAGGTTAACTTTTGAAGAGGGAAAAAAATAATTATTTGAGCTCTGTGGCCAAAATCCCCCTAGGTCATCAGATATAAAGCAAAGAAAGAAAACAGTAACCTAGAAAGAAGACAAATGAAAGTTGAGCAAAATAAGTACATTTAGAATACTGAGTGAAAAGCTAGACTGAATAACCTGTAAGTCAAGGAACGGGAATTATGGTGGATTTTTTGTCTCTGTAGATTATTTTAATTAAGACTGATTTAAAAGACGTTATTATTCAAAAGGAAGCTGTGCAAAATTACTATGGGTTTAACAGCTGCAGAAAGTCTAGATGATCATAATGGCCCCTTCTGGCTTTACAATCTGTGCTCATGAACAAAGAAATGAATTTTCAAAGGTGTGACGTTCACTTATTGTTGTTTATCTGTACAAAAATGCCAAAGGGAGCAACTGAGGCTAAGAATTTAGATTAAAACTAAAAAAGATTCAACATTTATACAAATCTATGAAACATGAAGAATTTAAAGTTAATAATGAGAAGGAAATGTTAAGGCTTAGAAACATATTTAAATCTTGAAATATAACGCTCTGAGCTCAGGATAAGAATAAATTTAGAGAGAAACATATTTTTATTATTTGCATTGAAGGATAGCTAAAGAATAGTTACTAGCCAGTTCTGGGAACATATATACGTGTGTATGTGCTCATGGATGAGAAAAAAAATAGTTCAATGATATTATTATAGAATTCTAAAACCTTTTTCTTTAACTTTCTTTAATTTTAATTAAAAAAAAAAAAAAAGAAGAAAAAAGAAAAATGAAACCAAGCACTGTCAGTAACAAGATTCTGTATTTGGTTAACCTGCAATCTTTTCCAACCAATTTATATGTTTTTGTGACAAAGTTGTTCATTTCATCAGATGACTAATGTGGTAACTGCCACCTAACCCCATATCATATGATTTCAGTCAACCTGATTTAGAGCTAATCATAAATCAGTCTTAATAGTGTGAAATATTTAATTACCCAGCAAAACTTTTAGTTATTGAAGTCTGTGGATGATTTTATTCCAGTTTACAGGACAGCATACTTAGAGTCATAAATAAGGAAGAAGAATAAATAGAGGAAAAAGACAAAATCAAAAATAAAAGGAAGTTGCAAGCATGCTATAATTATTGAATTCACTGAATTGTTTCCTAAACAAGACACAACAAATCAAAAAGGTAGAAGAAAAATAAAAATACTTAAAATCTTATCTAATCTACTATCTCTACAGTGTGTCCCCTCAGGGTTGGTCCTTTCCATCAAAGCTTCTGTCAGTCCATCTTCTGCGCCTGTGCCTGACCATGAAGGTCATGGAACAGATCCTCCTGAAAGTTGTGTTAAGGCATATGCAGAATGAGGCAACAAGTGATAGCCAACATGACTTCACAAAGTGTAGTTTGTGAATAAGCATTCTGGTGGGCTTCTATGATGGAATGATGGCAACAGTAGACAAAGGAATGGCTAATAACGTTATCTATCTGGACTTCTGTGATGCTTTTGATGTGGTCTCACATCACATCTCTAAATTGGAAAGATCAGGATTTGAAGGGTTGACTATTCAGTGGATAAGGAGTTGGTGGGATGGTTGCAGCTAGAGAGTTGTGGTCTATGTCCAACTGGAGGCTGGTTTCAAGTGGTGCCCCAGAAATCTGTCTTGGGACCGGTACTCTTTAACATCTTTGTCAATGATATAGATGATGGGATTGAACGCACCCTCAGCAAATTTGCTGATGACACTGAGTAGTTGATACATTAAAAGGAAGTGATACCTTCCAGAGAGACCTGGACAATCTTGATAATTGGGCCCATGTGAACCTAATGAGGTTAAACAAGGCCAAGTACAAGGTGATGCTCTTGGATGGGGGCAATCCCAGATATGTATACAGAATGGGAGAACTCACTGAGTTCTCCATTCCCTGTGGAGAAAGACCTGGGGGTCCTGGTGAACAAAAAGCTGGACATGAGCCGCAGTGTACACGTTTCTTCAACTAAATCAAAAGAGGGATGGTCAGCCGCGAGTGGGTGGTGATTGTCCCTCTCTGCTCTGCCTTTGTGAGATTCCATATGGAAAATGGTGTCCAGGCCTCAGAACCTCCAACACAAGATACGTAGCTATTGGAGGGTGTCCAAACAAGGGCCATAAGAAGGGTCTAGAGGGCTTGAGCACCTCCCCTATAAACAAAGGCTGAGGGAGCAAGTAATGTTCTGCCTGGAAAAGGTTGCAAGGAGACCTCTTTGCAGCTTTTCAGTACTTAAAGGGAGCATATAAACAGGAGGGAAAACAACTTTTTACACTAACAGATAGTGATAGGACAAGGGGAAATGTTTTTTTAGTGAGAAGAGGGGAAGGTTAGATTAAATATTAGGAGGAAATTTTTTACTCAGAGGGTGGTGAGGCACTGTAACAATTTGCCCAGAGATGTGGATGCTTCATCCCTGGAAATGTTCAAGACCAGGTTGGATGGGGCCCTGGGCAGCCTGGTCTGGTGGACTGCAGTCCTGTCATGGCAGCTGGCTGTAACTGCATGACCTTTAAGGTCCCTTTCACCCCAAGCTATTCTGTGATTCTATGAAGTTACTGAATCAGGATATAATAGTGTAAAGTAGCCTGGGAAAGCAAATGGCGTGAGTAGTACTGTAGTGTTTTTGATAAAATAGATTTGGCCTCAGGGAGAGTAACACTGTGTATCTTAGCACGGGTCCCAGAACTGACAGGCCACTTTGATCTCTCCTCTGACTGCAAGGAATGAACAAGAGTTAATTACTTCCAGTGCAATTTGCTATAGTGTAATGCTAATGAAATACCAAGGGAGACACGTCTTTCCAGGAGCAGATGCTGGTTCTGTGCAAAAATGTTTAATTCGATAAGGTACATATTTTTCTTTAGACAGAAAAAAAGAACTCCAGGTGGGTATTTCAAAAATGAGTGAGGCAGTTGCTGAGATCTTTGATGCCAAAGAACTGCAATCAAATATGCTGTGCAGAGTCCAACTCAGTAGGCTTCATACAAGAAAGCATCAGCTTGCAGGTTTTATAGGCAGAAGAACACCTGGTTTATTATTCCTCCAAGGACATATGAACGTAACTGCTTGTAAGGGCCAAATTTTTTTTGCCTCTGGATGTACTGAGATGCTGCCACTTAGAACTTCTCAGGCTTTTTTTCTAGTAATGTGATGGAAAACAGAAATCTGTTTCTTGGGAGAATTCAGAATTCATTTTAAATGTTTGTTCTGACATTGGAAATGACCTTGCTCAGTGTCTAGTGTTCAAGAAAGCAGAAAAACATACAAAATATTGCTCCTGATATGCTATATGTGTTTGTATGCTTCTAGATGTAGTAAATGCTTGTAGGCAAAACATCAGACAAGTTCTTTAAAAAGAACTTCAAGAGTAATTGGACATTGTAAATGCAAAGATGAGATGTTTATGACTAGATGTAAATATTTTATGTCCATTTGATATGTGGATATATCTTAAATGGCATATTGTTTGAAAGACAGAATTGCAATAAGACAAATCCAACAGCAGTTTTCAATAAAACAAAATTACTGCATTTTTAAACAGTAATTTATTTGAAAACTGTAACTTCTTCAAAGTGTTTTTTTGGTCAAAATTTAAAATTGTATGGTTCATTTTATTAAAAAATTCTCCTTACACCATCTTTTTTAGAGATACCCAAATTAATTTTTATTTCAGTTTTATTAGAGTGATGGAGCTGTGTTTTCACAAAGTAGGCAGTTCTTGGAAAAGTTGCTTTTCAGATCACTGTGCTCAGTTCTATTAAATGTGCATGTATTTATTAAAATTGTTCATGCTTATTCTCAAAATCAGTAGCATAAACATAAAGTGGAAAGAGTGCAAGTAGAGAGCAGATTAACATTTCTCAGAACTATGGTTATTTAAAGTGAATGGAATCAGGCTGCCAGGGTGGCTGGGTAGAACTATGTTAGCTGGCTTAAAAGACACACACACACACACACACACACACAATCCATATATAGCTTTTTTTAACTGAGTAGTAACTTAAGAAGTTTTTTAGTACACTGATAATTGGTGCGACATATACATCTTACATTTTGATGTATTAATATAGGTGAAAGATAAATTGTTTTTTGATTCAGGCTACTCTGATTAAAGTAAGATATTTGAGCTGTACTTGTGATGGTGTGATAATGTAGATGTGGTTATGATGATAGCATAGAAGTTACTGAATTAGATCTTCCAGCTGTATTGTGGAATAACACCGTTTTAAAACATTTCTCAAAATGTATACTTTTTTGAATAAGTTTAATCATCTTGTTTTTCAAAGTTAATTTATAGTGAAGGAGAGCTGATGAAAATCACAATATGCTTTAGCTTTGAATGAATATTTCAGTTAGAACAACAATAATAAAAAGTACTCTTTTCCCCTTGCTTTCTACTTAATAATCCTGCAAATGTGGTGTTGTTTCATGACCATTTCAGCTACTGTGAACCAGCTAAGGCAGCTAAAATTAAAAAGTGGGCAATTTTCTGCTCTGCTAGTTTCCTGAACAGTAATCAGATGTACACCAGTGCAAGTGAGAGGGTGAGACTGTATTTTTTTCCATAATTTTAGTGTGCCTTCTTAGCCAAAATCCGTAGAGTACCAATGGACCTTAAGTATGCTGATGACTAACTGCTGAATCTGTCTTTGGATTAGTGATTACTGAGATTTTAAAAGCAACTCTAGGTCATTCAGAATTAACAACAACAACAAAAAATATCTATATTAAAGTTAGATAAAATCTGAAATTACTACATTATTATTGGGTCACTATTAAAGTGTAATTTTTCATCTGGATTCCCAGTACAGCAAAAGAAAATCTAATAAAAGAATAAAAAAAATCTTTAGGAGACAAATGGTGTTGGAGGAAAGAAAAAAATTCAGTATGGAAACCTTCTTTAATTACTAATTAAAAAAAACCAACAACAACTACAACTGTGATTTCCTTTTATTTCACCACAGTAACAAGTTTCCATTCTTTCTGTTTTCATTTCAATGACACCAAATGAAGTACTATTGGAAGAAGTTATGTGTAGGGTTTCTGTTTTCCTTGGCTGATATTCTTTCATTATAAGAGCTTAAAATATATTGTGGCTTAACAGATTTTGTATGTGTCTTGACTTTAAAACCAAAAATTTTGTAAATGTCATTGGAATAAGAAACTATTAAATTAACTGTCTATTGAATTTTAAATGACCTTGTTTTAGGTCTTCTCATAAAACAACCCACACATTTAAGATTGGTTATTATTCTACCACATTTTAGTGATGGATCAGCTTGGACAGAAGGATTCTACTTTACATTAGACGAAATTATGTTGGCATCCAGGCCTTGACCAGTTCAGTGTTGAAGCCATCTGACTAATGGTTGTTTGTTTCAGAATGCCCAGAGTTAATTAATTCCATTGATTTGTTTATTCCTCAAATAAGCAAAGAAACTACAAAAAAAAAAAAAAAAAAAAAAAAAAAAACCTTTAAAAAAGTAATATATTTTAAGTTACTGCTAAAACATTACAGAATAATTCTCAAAATAACTTCTGACTATTTATATGTTAAGTGGGGTGAAAAATGAAAGAAAGTGATTATCCCATTATATATATTCAGAGATTTTTGTTGCTGTACTTCATTTTGTTTCAATTTGATGGTCAGGTTATCAGTTATTCAATCCTAGGTTACCTGAAATTTTGAGATGTCAGTATATATTTAAGAAGGACTGGAAAAATAATTGCATATCTTTCTGCAGTAAATTCATTTAAAATTAGGTAGATTTGTCATATAAGAGATGACAGTGGCTAAGGTACTCCTAGTAAATTTAGAGATATTTTTTCTTCCCACTCACAAATCTCCCTGTTCCCACAAATAAAAATTCATGTGAAAATGTGGAAAATGTTATTGCATGACTAATGATTTCTTATCAGTGCTGCTTTTTCCTAGCAGGTGTTTAAGAAAATCTTTGGATTAACCACAGCAGTTCTGAAGGTGACTTAATAAAGAACGTGCTTATTTAAATTAACATCACAGCTTATTAGGATATCAAATGGAATGACAAAGAATTAGATGATATATAAGAGATCCAAGTGTACTCTTTCCTTTACATGAAATCCAGTCTAACTCACTTGTCCTCTAATGTGGATTGAGAAGCGTAGCTTTCTTTGTTTTAGACATTTAAAAGATAATTGCTTGTATTTAATTAGAGGCAAATTTTTTTTCTCTCAGGATTCCTATACAACTGCAACATACTCAAGAAAACCGTGAACTTTTTCACTTCTGCATATAGAATTCAGGAGTCTTTCCATATACAGCAACTTGGATCTGCACCAAAATTCTGGAGGCTATTATCTGAAACAGTTTTTATATGACTACTGAATTTTTTCCTGCTACCTAGAAGTAACAAAGGATTTTCATCCCTTAAGATGTTACTTGACTCTATGCAGATTAATTATGCTACATTGTGGCTGATATCACTGAATGGTACCTAGAAAATTATAGGAGTGAAGCTGAGATATATGTGCATCTTTCATGTATGTTTTTTTTTGTTTGTTTGTTTGCTTGCTTGTTTGTTGTTGTCATTTGTTTTTCTTCTGCAGAGAACATATTGTAACTAGAACATGAGTATGCAGTTCAGCAGCACTCTGGCTGCCATGCAAAGCAACTTCCTTGGACAGCAATATTCATCAGACCTCTGCAAGGACTTTCATTTTGACATAGATTTACAGGTGTCTTTCTTTTTTAATTTATCTCCCCACAGTATTTTTGAGAGGTGCAGCTTTTTTTTATCTGTTTAATGCTTTGCTTTTGTTCAAATATCATGCCAAGCACTCCTGTTTCTTCCCTTTCTCTTCATGTAATTTATAAATGTAATAAAGCCCCACAAAAAAAGATATCAGAGGCTCTAAATGTTACAGCTTCATTAACCTGCACTTTTGAAGCTAGGAAGAGCTACAAAGTAGATAGAAAGTGCTGTCTTTTGTATGATGTTTCTAAGCCTATCAAAAGATTTGAAAATGAGATTTAAGAATAGATAAAGTATTAGTTCAGAAAGATCAATTTCATAAAAATCATTTTCTTATCTATTCTTAATCCCCAACAGTAGATATAATCCGACTATTTTTTTTTCCTGGACAGGGCAATATTTGAATAGTTATCTTCTAAAGCTTTGCACAAATCATCTTCTAGAAGTGAGGTTTGTATAATATTCAGGCTGTCTCTTAAAAATTGTGTCTGTCTTTCCACCTAACTATACAAACACACACGAAAAATCTATCATCAGCTGCAAATCTTATCTCTTTACAGATTCTTTTTAGGCTCTCACCTGTGTCCTTCTGGAAAAGGTGCGTGCATTTTCAACAAAATCTCTTCAGTTTTGTTTTGTTGGTCACTGGTAGAAGTTTTTTTTTCTACCTCAGTATTTCTTCAGTTGCATATTTTAGTGCTTAATTCCATTGAAATAAACCAAAAGATTTTTATATTTACTTAGATACAGATATGCAATGTTTTTAACTGTATCTCAATTCTGAACTCTATCTTTTACTTGGGGTTTTGTTTTGATTTTGTCGTCTTTAATTGCAAACAGAATCTGTGTATAAAAGCAATTGACATGAAATTGTTAGAAGAAATACATTTGATTGAAGGTGCTGTTGAAAACATCCATTCTGCATAATATTTCAGATCGATACTTACATAATGCTCCCCCCATAAACAAAAAAAAAAACACCCTAGATTTCAATGGTTTAAGTGGTTAAAAATATTTTAACCAGAATTGTGCTGAATGTATGGATGATTTTCTGTTTAAATAATAATTTCTTGAAATGATAGGAAAAACATATGCTCTAGTTAGACTGAAATTTGTCTTGTTTCATAGTAGAATTAAAACTGCTAACAATGTTAGAAGTTTAGTGTACATATATATATATTTCTGTTTCATGAAGTCATACTATTCAAACTTTGTTCATCCCAGAAAGGGACAAAATATTTTTTCATGAGTTTACAAACACCTGAAAGTTGTGTGTAGATAATCTTTTCCATGTGACTTCTGGCAGAGCTTCCTAGGATTAACTAGCATTGCTGTAGGGATTGCTTGTTTACATGATATATGGGGCAATAAAAGAAGAATGTTCTTAGTTCACATCTAAAAATGTCCAGAAGTTTAAAGGGTCCTTAATCTCTCTCGTTTTTTTTTTTGTTTGTTTTGTTTTGTTTTTTAATTTGTTAGTATATTTTCTTCAAAGTAAGCTAGACAATGATCAGGGAGGGGGGGAAAAGGGGTGATGGAATGTGGGCAGAAAGTAACGAAAATATAAAGTTCAACATGCATTATGTCCTACAGTCAACCTATCATGCAGAGCACTGTATCATTCTGTATCATTTTTATTTTGGAAGTCTTCCACTACAGTAGTATTAGTTTTGACAGGATTTTCCCTTCCATCTCATTAGAAGTAGAGCAAATCTGCTGAGATACAGCATTTCACATCTTATAATTCTCTCCTACAGTGAGGAGATCTCATCAAAATGAAGATCCCTTGAATACCATTCTGCAAAACTGGTCTACCTGCTGTTAACAGGCAGTGCAAGCAACAACTCCACATTACTCTGTTTACTTTTCTTTAAATGCAAATGCTCTTGCATTTGCTAAGGAGGCAGCAGTGTTGGAAATCTGCACTTATGCTATTTTCTCAAGGTTCCCTGCTATCAGGATACAACTACAGCCTTCCCTTCCTCCCTCCCTCTTTTACTAGTATATTTCTTCATCTATCTTTCTTATGCAGCTTGAGTCTGTTCTTGCTGGATACAAAGCATTTATCCCAATTAAAAATTAAATATATTGGCACAAGTGTTTTCTTGGCCATTTGGTAGGCAGAAGAACTGATACTCTTACTACTGAGAAACTCTCTCAGATGTGTAAGGTTAGAATTAGAACTGAACCTTCGTTATGAAACTTTGCCTTCGTAACTGCAAGAAAAATAAGATTAAAAAAAAAAAGTCTCTTGTGTGAACTGCATATTCCAATCTGATGCTCCAGAAGCAGCTCAGCTTCTTGTCTAGGGGCCACAGAGCGGATAGGGAACGTATTAATAATATTTGTATATAGAAGTCTATAGATGTATTTGAATATGTATATATATATATATGTTTAAAAGTATATATATAAAACAGAGATAAAGATTAAGGAAAAAAGATTATTTTGGAAGTGGGGAGGGGGGGGAGGGCATATGTGCTTATCACAGCATTAAAAATATTGTGTTTTTTTCCTATTCCTTTGCCTGAAGATCCTTCTTTCCTTTTTTCCTTCCTTTCCTTCTCTTTGTTCCACAGAAAACAAACAAAAATTTTTATGATGGGAAAAAAAAGATATTAGAATTATTAATTTCTTCAATTTGGTGTTTTCGTACCTTTGACAACTCACAGTATAGCACAGTCTCACAGTTCTTAGAGCTTAGAATAACCTTATTATTTCTAGTGTGACAGGTCAAGTTTTTGTCAGGAGGCCTCATGTAATTTGTAGTACCAAAGTATATCTATTGAAAAAACACTTTACCTGTTCAAAAGTAGATTTGGTGAGCTTTCCCTTTCTCACTTTTCTGCCTTTTGTTGGATTATTACTTCCCATGAATTTCATACTAATAAAATGTCCTCTATTTAACGACCCTCAAAGATCCCATTAAAAATGTTTGACGTTTTCCTGACAAGACTTCCAGTCTGGTATCAGCCTACCATGTGAATGTTGGGTAGAAGGTTCTGTTGATGAGAAATCATAAAGGTTTCCTTGAAAAATGATTTTTAATTAATATGTTGCCATGATTTTTTTTTTTTTTCATATTAACAACTTTTAACAGAATATTGTCTCCTCCTGTAGAAAAAGAGTAGTGTTTGGTTGTCCTACTGTCTACAAAATACAAGTTTAGTGGTATTCAGTATGTGATGATGTGGGAGGTGTTTATGGATCACTTTCGTATATTTCAATATCTGTACATTTTATTTTTCCTAATGCATTTTGATTCTTTTTTTCTTTTTCATTGTAATGTATTCTTTAGAATGAGATACTGGAGTGTGTTTTCTCTAATAATTTAAGGGAGCCACTGGAATTTAAAGTCAACTAAAAAGATCAGCATTTATTTTTTGTCATCTTAGATATTTTTATTTTATTTTTATTTTTTATTTTTATTTTTTTTTTACCTAGCATTTGTTTCAATTCATACTGTAGTTGGCTTTTCTATAACAGTGAAAAATTTTGATCAAAGAGAAGCTCAGAAAATTTGGAGTTCATATATGAGGCTTTTCCATTATTTCAATTAGGAGGAGTTGGTGTTAGCAGGAAATGCCTGTACATACCAGGTCTAACTGGCAGTGACCAAAGAGCAGCAAACAAACCTGCAGTAGTGAAAAGCATAGAGTTAAGATGTCCAAATGGAAATGATGTGCAACATCAGATTTTTGAAGTGACCATAGTGTTTAATATGAACTCTGATTCTGCAATGTGGCCTGTACAAAGAAGAACTTATTCCAAGATCCAGGGACCTATAAAAGACTAAGTAATGATAATTATTTTGAGTTTATTTGCTTATTATAAAAATGTATTGTTTTATATGGATGCATTGTTATAGACTATCAGTTATATACTGACCAGATTTTGTCTTAGTACCACTTGAGTCATTGATTATATCCCCTTCAGTAAAATAATCCATAAATTAAAGTATTCATAAAGCTTATAAAATTTCCTAGTATTAAAATATTAGTATTGATAGCATTTTTTCATCTAAACTAACTCAAAACCTTCTAATGATGTTGTTTTAAAAGGAAGTTCAGTTTTTATTCTTGAGAGGATCAATAGAAGACAGAGATGAAAATAAAAAATTTTTAGGTTTAACAAACAGATGAAATTATTTTTATTTGATTGAAGTATCTTATCTATGCATTTTTTAGTATATGATCATTGATTTAACTACAGTAGAATATTACATTTATTTTTTCCTATTAATGTTTCAGTGTAGTAATAAAGTACCCGATACAAGCTAAGTTGGTTCTAACTGCTATCCCTTTAATACAAATAACATGATAGCGCCACACTTAAGTTTGCTGTTATTTGTAATAACTACTTTTCTAATGAGTAAATATCCTTGATGTAAAAAAATACGCTGAACTAAATTCAACTGTGTGTGAATTAATATCTGGGCACTAGGGCAGATTAATAGCAATAGAAAGAATTATTTTAGTTTCACTGTATAACGGGAAAATGTTCTTCTGAATGTGCTTGTTCCCTAGTTCAAGCCCACTTTACGAGCACTAGAGAACCTGCTGGGTATGTTAAAGCAAAAAGTTTGCAATAAATAAGTAAATAATAATTAAAAAAAAGTAATAGTAACGAAAATTTACCATAACAAATGTATAATAATATTAATATTTAAACCATATTTCTCTCTCATTTTGTTACAATAGCATATTTTCCAAGAATAAAATCGTACTTTATTATAAAATTGGCAAAAATAAATCTCCTTTCTTCTTTCAGTTCAATTTTGTCTGTTCTACCTGGGGAATATTTGAAGTAATTCATGTTGCAAACCTTACTGTGAGAGAGTAGCTGAATCCTGTTAGAAAATAGATGAGCTCTTTGTCCAGACAGGATACATGTCAAATCACTTACATTCTGGATGGAGAATAAGATGAGAGATGAGTAATGCATGATTTCCACTTTCATTTCTCTTTCTACCTTGTGATTCAGCAACTTGCAATTGTGAGAGAGTAAGCATGGTTTAGGTTATGATACTGGTCCCACAGATAAGCAGGAAAGATTCAGATGTCACCTATGGCAACTTTAGTCTTTGGGTATTTATGTGAGATATTCACCACTGGCAGAGGTCTCCATATTTCAGTGTAGTAGAATACTCATCTGAAAGAAGAACTTCTTTTTTCATATTTTTTATAGGAGTGTAGAAAAGGCAGTCTAAGTTTAGAATGATTCCCACCCTTTTTTCTCTATTTTCTCTTTTTCCCCAGCATAAGACGTGCCATCAGAAGAAGAGTAGTGAAAGGGTATGGCTATAACTTGATTTTCACACAGGCAGTGAAGGGGAAATAGACAAATCAGTTAATGCAATCAAAGAAAAATTAATGAAAAATGTTAAGGAATAGGCAAACCCACTGCCCCTGCCCCCAACTTTAAGTTTACTCACTGCTGACATTTTTGTCATATTAAAGTTGAATGTATTAGCAGAAACAATCCTACTTACTTAAATTGTTCTGCTTGCTCTTTTTCAGGTTTTCTTTACAAATCTTTTTAAGTAAAAAGTGAGTTATCTGTATAAGTTTCCTTGTAGTTAAGCAAAACAGGTGACTTACTTTATTTAATATTTACCTAAAAGTGGAATTGTATAAAATATTTATCTTGCAAATATAGAAAGTTTACTTTTCTCCTTTCAAAATAGTAAAACTTTTTTTTTCTTTTTTTTTTTTTTTTCCCCCTAACTTTAGCTGCTTTCCAGAATACATTTTGCATCTTGAATTCCATTAGTTGCCATCTGGCAAAGACACTGGAAATTTGAAGACTGTTCTTCATATTTGCGGTAAGATGAATTCTCAAACGAATGTTTCCCATTGTATTTGCCTCTGAACATTATTACGAGCCAGGAGGTAAAAGGTGACAATGCCACCTGGCATGCTTCCCAGCATCCTGGCAAAGGGTGCCTCTGCTTGCCAAAATCTTTTCCAACAGGATGAGCTTGCTAAATCTACATACAGGAGAGGACCTATCTGTTTGCCAGCATGAAAGGTCAAAGGAAGTCCTCATCTCTACTTACCCAGCAGGGGCCTCTTCCTCCCTGGCCCTTTGTTTATGTGTCTAGCTCAAGATGTTTCTCATTTTTGGTTTGCTTTTTAAAACATTTTATTGCACTTGAAATTTATTTAATTTGAGAAGTCTGAGTTTCACATTTTTTTAAGTTATATAAAGAAGTCCTCTGGGAATCTTTCAGGCCCCTCATTTAGTGTTTGCATTTCCTGGCAGACAGTGTCTGCTAGTACTGCTCCTTTGCCAAGACTGTCTCCCATTTCCTCCCTTTCCTAATGCTTTGGTAAACATGGATAAACAGTAGACTCTGAGGGCACAAAAATCTTGCCAGTAGCGCAGCATGTCTTCATCAGAATTGTTGCATTTTTGAGTAGCAAATGCCAATATTTCCCTATCTAGTGAAGCAATGACAACAGGAACTGAAAAACAGAGTTCTGCCCACATGTTAAATAGTTCACTCAGCTTTTCTCAACTATTTAATTGAGCTGATAGCTGAGTATAAATTTGTGGAAGATTCTGATATTAGAAAAATTGTTTTCTCTTCATTGATGAATAATTTAACTCAATAATCACTATTAGTAAAATTTAATTTTAATTGAGAATTGATGTATTTATTTGCTTGAGTTAACCTAAACCTGAAGGCTTTTTTTTTATTATTATTTTTTCACCGTTGGTCCATGTTCTTTTCTATTTCTTCTTCTCATGAGCTTTTTTTTGATCTTCAAAGTTTTTGACCCTCTGCTTTCCTGACGATTTCAGTTAATGTCTTTTTTAAAGGCATTTCTGCAGCGTGCCACAGCAGATACTACTTTTACACACCACATTATTCCAGAAGTATTCCACACCAGTTATGTATGTTTCACATGTCAAGAAATCCAAGGATAACATCATAGAATGGTTTTGGTTGGAAGGGACCTTTAAGATCTAGTTCCAACACCAATGTTGTAGGCAGAAACGCCTCTCACTAGACAAGGTTGCTCAAAGTCCCATCCAGCCTGGCCTTGAATGCTTCCAGGAAGGGGTTGCTGTCCCCCTGTCAAGGACACAGATAGATCTAGAGATAACTCTGTGACAAAGGGGCACAACCTCACAGAGCAAACTGTTCCAGTGTCTCACCACCCTCACAGTAAAGTAGATACGAGGTTTGAATCATTAAAAATATCTCTATCATTTGGATCCATTTTACATAAGCACTAATATTCCTGAATTCATCTTGAACAAGGTGCTTTAGTCCATCTACTATCTCTGGTCTCGTGTGGGTGGTCTTAAAACTTCAATAAAACTACTGTTTATATTTAGGATATTACTCTAATTGAAGTAACTACCAGTTAGGCAGTGAATAGGTAGTTGACATGAAATATAGCAAATGCAGATTTTTCTGACCAAATAACCTGTAGGTATTCATTTCAGCTGGCATGACTTACTGCAGGCCTCTGACTGCCGTATGTACATTTGTTTTGCTCTTCTATTCCTTCACAGAAAGCAGTAGATAGAAAGCACAGAAGCACATCTTTGTTTCAAAAAGATTGCTTGAACTGATTTTCAGTCCAGATCTAGAGCTTGTAAATAGCTATCTTTCATTAATTGATTCATTAAAAATTATTAATGAATGAGATCCATCTGTATACCTAGGTCTAATGTCTATTTAACACATTGTCCTACATTTGTTGAATTTTAATTCAAATACATCAACCTAACATGTCTGCTGAGTCAGGAGCTAACAAATCATTACTTTGACCAGTGTAATTGTAAGAGATTATTCTTTTACATCATTGTCTCAAAGCTTGCTGAGGACACAGATGAACAAGTTCAGGCAAGTCCAGGGCAGGGGTTGAGAAATCCTTTGTCTGGAGAACTTTGATGGACGAGTCCTGGACAAGGCTTGAGAAATCGTTTGTCTGAGGGACACAGATGGACAAGGCCAGGGGCAAGGAGAGGGAGATAAGCTGCAGCTTAATGGCCGTGAAGCGGTCTTTTCTGTGGGCTTATCTCGAGGAAGATGGCCATCTCAGGGGGTACTCACATGACTCTTGCTCAAGCACCCAGGGATGTCACCTAGGCAGAAAGAGAAGAAGGATAAAATGGGGACCTACAATCGTGAAGAATGCAGGTTTTCTGGCAACAGATTCCTCATGAAGAAGAGAGGTTTTCTGGCAACAGATTCCTCATGAAGAAGAAGAGGTTTCTGCCATGCAGAAGCCTCACAACCTGGCTCTCTCCCTCCCGGACTTGCTCTGCACTCTCTTCCTCCTGGACTTGCTCTGCGCTCTACCACGATGCTGAAGAACAAAGGTGTCTGCCATCAGATTCCTCGCTACGGAATGCCTGCATGCTGACGGACTCTCCTGGGCCTGCTACCTGAGTCCTGCTGCTCCCCCCCGGATTGGCTCTGCGACTTCTTCCTGCTACCTGCTTGCTGCCCAAGGCCGGCCACGCTGCTGCTCTCCCCCCCTGCTGCTTCTGCCTCGGACCTTCGAAGCGGCGTGCAACGGGACCGCTGCTGGATCCTGGTGGTGACTATTCCCGCTTTACGCGATACTTGCTTCTTTCCTATCTTTTCTATCGCCCTCCTTCCCTTCCCCATCTCCCTGATTAGGATTTATAATAAACTGGTTGGACTAATATATGAACCACTGTTTCTTAATCTCACACCGGGTAAAGAGACATTAAAAGAACCTCATCTCCCTCCAATAAATTGGAGCGAGACAGTAATGTAATAAATGAAGACCTTAATTAGTTTAGTAAAATTAATCTGTTTTGTAGAAAAGACATTAATCTGTTTTGTAGTGGTTTTGACTATCTGTAAGTTACTTCATGTAGCTGCTTACTAAGTATAGAAGTATTCCATGAGAGTAATATAACTAAGTAATTTTTAATTGAAAAATAAATAAATCTAGTAACAGACATAGTAAGAATTGGAAGGGACCTGTAAGGGTTGTGTAGTCCAACTCCCCTGCAGTACTTAGCTACAATGGGTTCTACAGGCTATCTTAACAGGAACGGTATGATTTGAAGAGTGTTGGTTCTTCTTGAGCAATTGATACAGCCTCCTCTAACAAGGTGTTTCATACTTATTCAGAATTTTTCTGGCCTTGCAACTACTAACATACTGGGTTTTTTTGTTTGTTTGTTTTTGTTTTTTAATTGCATTAAAAATACCACCAACAGCCAGATTAAAAATCTCTGTACAACTATCCAGCATAATATAGTGGATAAAGAGCCCTTTGACAAAATGCAGGGTCATATTCCCAATGAATCTGATAATCTTTTTCAGTGGAGCAACGAGATGGATTTTTTTTATTATTTTATTTTATTTTATTTTACTTTATTTTATTATTGTTTTTATGTTAGTTTTTTTTTTTTGTAGCAAAACCATATGATCAGAAAAAGAGAAACAACTTTATCTTTAAAAAAATAAAATAAAATTTTCAAATCAGCATAGCCACCTACCAAGCTTTCATTATACAAAACAATTTCTATATTTCATAACTCTATTTTCCTATTTTTCTCATGAGGCAAGGCTATAAAACTGAAATACTCTCTACTTACAATCTTCAAATATTAAAATGTCTGGAAAAAGAAAGTGATAGCACTGGGTATTTTGTTGTAAGAAGTACAAGCTTTCCTGCTGTGATATAAAGGAGGTTTTTGGTTTTGTTGTTTCCATCTGTCATTTTTAACTTCGGAATACTTTTTTTCTTTAGTATTTTAAGTGTGCCAAAGCTAATGAAAATAAATTCACAGTCAATTAGCAAAAATACTTTGGGAAAATGTGAGTTTATGCATTTTTATGCATAAACTTTTGGGAAAGGTTGCTAATTTTTTCTTAGCTTTTTCAGTTATTTTGTCTTTTGGCAAATTTTACTGAAAATTTGTCAAGTTTTTGAAAAAACAATCGTCTGGAAATGTTTAAATCTTCTTTAAAAAAGCTTGAAGTTTTTCATTAGTTGAATTGTAGGAAATGACTCTCATATTTTTATTCATTGCCAAATGTATATATAAAATATTAGCTGACTGGCATAGCTGTTTCAGCTATCATGTTTCAAATGAGAAGTACTGTTTTGTTAATCTGAAAATTAGGTGATGTGATTGGGTAACCGCATCTCAGAAAACAGGATTTTTATTTTTCAGTGAGTGTCAGTGAGTGCCAGATGTTTAGGAAAAATGGCAGAAACGACTTCACATAAACATTTGTGTTTCTGCAATACTAATAGCTTACTAGTTCTCAGATCGGGTTTTCTGTATGATCTCATGCTTTTGTGGTTTGCTTCTAAAGACTGTTAGGGAAAACATACACACACACACACACACACACACACACACACACGAACAACCTCAAATCTCACACCAGGAATCATCAGAAAGTTACTAGGAAATAGTACCACTTCAGCCATCACTGAAATATAATATTTCTGGTAACAACACTTGTCACTCCATTGACAAATAAGTATGGAGCCTACTCCATACAAATGGAAAAAAAAAAAATCAGATTCATTTACTCATAACAAAGACAGCTTGCTGGTCAATTGTCCTTTACAGCTTGAAAAATCTTGCACCAATTTGTAACAAAAAGTGTCATGTAATGAACTGGAAAAAGTTAGTAAAAGTGAGTAGTTATCAATACAAATTAAAAGTCTGACGTTATAACTCATGTCTCTCTCTATGTAAATATGCACACTGTTCAAACAAGAACATGAATGTTTTGTTAAGAGGAATATTTTTCCAAGGCAAGAAGTAAATTTCAGAGGAAATGCTGAAGATGAAATACTGTCAGAATTCACATTGATTTAAACAGATCAGCATTTCACATACATCATTTGCTCATACTGTATCTTGAAATACTTGGCATATGATGTTGCTAAAGTCACATGTAGGTTGACAGGTTTTGCCTCTTTCAGTGTTTGACTTTTTCCCTGGTGAAATGAAAGTAACCTCTGTAATTGGTTTAGTCCTTTAAATCACATTGACCACATTTTTCCAGGTAACTTGTGACAGAGTAAAAAATACATTTGAGTTTTGTTATTGTATTTTATTCTCTTGAAGCCCTACAGCGAAGTATGAGAACAGTATCTAATCCTAACTTAATAAATAATTAAGTTAATAAAATGCACACAAGGAGCTATAGAAAGCCAAAACAGGTAGAAGACCATAGTGAGTCAATCTTTTTCTTATGCTGAGGTCAGATTATTGCATGCTCTAGTATGCAGTTTATTTTGCTCATAAGTGGCAAAATCGACTCTAAAATGTTATAAAGAAAGTGTTAATTTAACTTCATCAGTTTGTAAGTATGTTCTTCTTTGCTACTTCTGAGCAACTTCTGATACTATTGTTGAGATATATACTTTCATATATGAATACAAATATATAGAATGAATATTTTTTTCCTTATATGCATGTCATGTATAACTTAGCCTCTATAGTGGGGTTGTTTTATTCCAATTCTTCTAATTTTCATTTAGCTAAATTAGTTCATTGACTTCTTAATTTGACAGTTCTGCAGTGAGTCTTTAGACAGTGATTATGACATGAATTACAGAAGTTAAACTTTTGTAAACTGTTCTAAACAGCTTATTAACATATAAGAATTTATACGTCACATGGGCTCTTCTCAATGGTTGATCTTTCTTCCAATGTATGTTAACAAGAGGACAGCTGACCTGTTGGTACAGTGATGCAATTTAAGTTATAGTCTTCTATGGTTATTGCTGCATCTAGAATGAAACATAAGGTAATGAATATACTTTTACTTAGGAGTTCTTTATATGGTTGGTTTTTTTGTTTGTTTTTATAAAAAGAAAATTGACTTCTACTAAACCACAGGGTTCTGGCTGATTTAAGGAACTGTTGTCAGACCTCGTAGTTGATTAAGAAACAGTGGAAGTCCTTCTAGTATTCAACAGCTGTTCTCCAGCTGCTGATGCTCTCCATCACTTCTGTGATCTCAGTTTTTGAGGGTTATCCATCAGTTGCTTTTGATGGGCATATAGTTCATTTGCAAAATTAACATCAGTTTGAAGAATAACATTTCAAAATAAATAATGTGTTTTGTCTTTTGTATCAGTATAAATCAGGCTTAATACAAGAAAATATAGTTATAGTATAATAGGATTGGCTCAATGAAAGATGATCCTTATTATGATTTGTCTGCTGGATGATAAGGTATAAATCCTTCATATTTAAATTTGAGTAATTTGATAAATAGTACAAAATCAACCTTAATTTATATAGTTCAGCTCTAACTGAAGAACAGTAAAGTGATTCATAATATATTTGTTTTAATCATAATTATTAAAATACTCGTGGTACACTTTGATGGTGTTTTACTTTAGGACAATGTCTGGTGCATTTCTTTTCTCTAAGACTGCTCATCAATATCATATTGCACTTTATGTCAAACATTTTAAATTATTTTTCTAAGAGAAGAGTTCTAGTCAGTTCTCTCTGAGATTACATTCTCTGCATTCAGAAGCAGTGATTTAAAAACAAAAAGACCTTCTAAATTCCTATATGTATGTTTTGTATTTCATGTAATTAGTTCCTAACATTTACTCAGAAACTTTCAGTATTCATCTGGATTTATTCAATGATTATTCCTTCAGTATTTCCACTTATCAGAAGAAGATTATTCCTTTCACTCTTGGAGTACATTTGGTAGTAGAAAACTTCAGCCCCAGTAGGGCAACAGTGAACAAGGTCTGAAGGAGGCACAATCCATGGATACCCCAGCAGGAGCAGCCCTGGCTGGAGCTGCAGCCCATGGAGAGGAGCAAAGGATGGAGCAGGTTATCTGGCAGGAGCTGTGGCCTGTAGTAGTAGTCCATTTCTGAAAGATGGACCCCATTGTATGGACACCCATTCTGGAGCAGTTCTTGAAGAACTGCAGCCTTTGGGAAGGACTGGAGCAGTTTGTGAAGTACTGCCTCCAATGGAAGGGAACCTGTACTGAGGCTGAGAAAGAGTGTGAAGAGGAAGGAGCCATAGACACAAGATGTTATTGACTGGCCAACAATCCCTCATCCTTTCGTATCATTCAAATAGTAGGGGGAGGTAAAAGAACTGAGAATGAAGTCATGCCAGGAAATAGGAAGAAAGTGGATTTTATTTCCTTTTAGATCTCAGTGCTCATTTCTGCTAATAATAGGCAAGGAATTGAATCAACATTCTCCAGACTGTATCTGTTTTACCCATAACAGTAATTGGTAAGTGATCTCCCTGCCCTTGTCTCAGTAAACAAGATTTTTCATCATATTTTCTCATGCTGTCCTGTTGAGTAGGGAGTGGTTTGGTGGATGCCTGGCAGGCAGCCAAGGACACTACATGGTTGACCTTTCTAAACTCAACTACTAAAGAATCACTCTGTGACTGTAAGCTTTATTCTTCTTATGACAGAGAAAGTCAATATTTGTAAGACTATTTGGGTTTACAGGTGTTTGTTTTTTCTTTTATTAAAGAAGTTATTGTAAAGGGAGATAGAAAGTATCTTAGTAGGTTTTGTCTATTTAACATTCATTAAAAAGCTTTAAACTGGTTATTATAGTGGAAAATCTCTGTCTGTGGCCCACAGTCTTGCACAGGAGAAATCTTAGCCTTTTTCTGACTAATTTATCTGGACAGTTTAACAGTGAATATTACTTTAATAACTGCAACGCATTAAGTAATGCTTTGGGGAGTCAAAAAACACTGCAAATTATTTCACATGCGATATTATTAGGGCATCAATTAGAGTTAATCCAGCAAGCTGAAGGGCAATTTCAAAATGGTCTAATTGACACTCACCTTGCAATGTCACAGTTTTTTAGTTTTGACTAACTATCCATTTATTACTCAACGAAGTGCAGAACAGGTGTAATAATTCAAAATGTAATTGGTTGTCATGGAGAACAAAGAAAGAGGAAGAATAGGTAGCATACACATGCAAATGTGTTGTCCTCTGTGTATGCAGATACAGAGTTTATTACGACTTGATGCCAGAAAGCTTACAGCTCTTGCATTAATGTATTAATAAATATTTATGTTTTCATATATTAGACTATATCCCATGATAAATATAATTTATTCTGTTTGGGTTCATGATGAATTCTTTCTGATGAAAAGATCAAAATGTATAATGTTTAAAAAGCCATGCTTAGAAATTTAAGAGCATTTTGTTCCAAGTAGCTAGTCATGGAAATGTGTGGACACTGCATTTTTCTCTCATATTTTTTTAATTGGTTTTACAGCTAATAATCTCACACCAACTACTAATGTTCTTTGAACTACAGACTATTGTGAAATTTCCTTTAATATTCTCATTAAAACTTGCAGACAGTGAAGCTTTCTTGAGGAAAAATTGTATAAAACATGTTTCTAAAATTTTTATCCCAGTAATATCTTGCATTCAAAATTTTAATACCAGGAATATTATGTATCAGCATATATACTTCTGATCGTTTAAATCCAAGAAGTGAGTGGAATGCTTCATGAGCCTGAAGTTAAGTATGTGAAGATTTAAAGTCTTTCAACCCATCAGAATGACTTTTCTCGAGAACTGTCTGGTCTGCTTATGTTGGGACCTTTGTTATAGCCTTTTTCATCACATTAGAGAACAGTACGCAGATAATTTTAATTTTTTTTTTTTTTTTACCACTGAGGTCATCCAAAGCACCGTTAATTGTGAATTTCATCTGTGAGTACTGTTTCAAAAGTACTGCCTCCTATTTTATGATGGCCCATGACATCAGAGGCAGATGTTGGTGGTATGGCAGTAGAGATTGAACCTTCCCAGCAGTATGCTCTGCGTTTTGTTTCTGTGTGACAGATGGCAACAAAGGAGCAGTCTGACACAGTGATGGCTGATGTGGAAGCAAAGGGTGCCACTGAATTCCTTCAGGCTGAAGGACAGTCATCAGTACTGGCTGAACATTCATAGACACAAAAAAAATGGATGTGAGCACAGTGAGACAGTGGATGGTGCATTTCAGCAGTGGTAACAGCATTGTGAAAGACAAGCCATGTTCCAGATGGCAGTGCATAGCTGTCACACCTCAAAATGAAGAGCATCTCAATCACCTCATCCATACAAATCGGTAAATGGTGGTGACTATGTTGAAAATCAATGTTTAGTAGCTGAGAATTTGCTCTCTCAAACAGTGTTATTGTGTTCTTATCTGTTGAATGTTAATAGGAGGCATTACAACCTATGTATATTATAGCAAGTTGGAGCTATGTTAAAGCAGGCTCTGAAAAAAAATTGGTTCTGCAGTGTAAACTTTATTCCTGAAAATAACTTTACCTTCTAATTCTAATGAAATTAGGAAAAGGTGGTTGTTCATTTCTTTATTTAATAAGGGAAGATATAATCAGGCAAATAAGTATGTTTAGTTTTCTTGTATAATATCTGGCCAAATACTTCTATTAAAATATTTATATAGGAATGGATTTTAGTATTCTTGAAGAATTAAAATCTTGGAACAATATTATTCCCCTTGTTTATTAAGTGACTTCATAATGTTCATCCATTCTTTACTATCTGTTTAGAAGTGCACCAGCAGATTGAATTGAATGCTTACAAATGGTACTGCTAATCTTAATTTAAATTTTTGTCCTAAGATTGTAAAGAGTAAATAATTCAGTATAAGACAGGGAAGGGGTTTTGCCTGCCCCATAGTGTTGACCCCCAAATGCATCCCACTTTGCCTGCTGCCATGGTGACACCCAAGACAGTCATGATGAAGGAAGTGGAGGCCACTGCCTGTGTTTACTGTGTGCTTTTCCTCTATTGACAGTTTTATTATTGCTCTTAACATAATTTGAGGAAAATCTGTCAAAATGTTTCAAATATATTTATTCAGTCCACAGCCAAAGAGACTGTTAATTGCTGAAGAGCAAAGCTTTGTTTCTTTACTTTGGACCTGAAACAAGGTGGCATCGAGAAAAAAGGGAGAAGCATCGTGTTTAGGAGGACTGGATTCAGGAGTATTGGTTTTCTTTTTAAATATGAGAATTAGAAAGAGAAAATATTCACAGAATCCAAGGCAGCAGTGAAAGTCACCCAAAAGATAAAGGAGACAGAATAGTATATTTAATGCTAAAAGTGCTGGTTGTACATTGCTCTTCAGTGGCTACTTGATAGAAATCTTTATGAATGAGGTATTGACAGGTAGAATTAAGGGAAGAATTTGTCTGAGAACTGAAAATGCACCAAAAAGAGATGATGGGAGTCAGAACAGATTTCTAACACACGATAGGAAATGAGTTATTTGTCCAAATTACATTCTTAAAATTTACTGCAAAGTAAGTGCTACAGAGAAATATTTGACAAGAAAGGATGTTATATTGAGGAATGTGATGAATAATGCATGAGAAAAAAAACAGGCAAATGGAGGGAAAATGAGTTAAAGTAAAAGAAGAAAGAGGGAAAGAATAGCAGCATTGCAATGGAGTTATAACACTGAATTAATAAACATCTTAATTAATTGACTTGGTCTGAGTTATTGGACATGATGAGTCTGTCTGCCTTTTGACAACTGAGTAAAAATGTGTTCCTTTTTACATGTTTTCTTTTGGGTTAGATCATATACAAATGACATGTTAGCATATATGAATTTTTATCAATACATCTTTAAACATTTGCACCTTTAGCTTAGAGGAATATCTTCCTCTTCTGATTAAATTTTGGCAAAAACTCTATACATCGGATTTGAATAGCACATAATATTCTACACACATAACTTTCAAATTCAAACTGAAGTGAAAAATATGCACGTGTGTACGTCTGTTTAACAACTGAGTATTTAAAAGTAAGATCCTTTCAGCAAATGTAATCTGTGAAGTTTTTTTTTAATGTATTAATTCTTTATTCATGACTTAACACATAAATATCACCAGTAATTAGATACTGTTGGATATATTTATTTTCTTGTTCATGCCACAGTTCATGCTGCACCAACACTATTGATTTTAGTCAGTCTGAATGGACTGTGTGGGATTTTGCTGACTCACATGATCTGTATTTCTTCAATGTTTATGTGTAACAGAATTGTTAAACAATTTCTCATTTTGGTTACATACTTTCTTTCAATTATATGGACTTTAAGATCCAATGTTTTGACAGTTTTATTCTAATGTTACTTTAAAGTTTTAGTATTTGTGATGTTGGGATTTTCAAGGGGGAGGAAAGCAGAGACCTCTTTTATATTTCGTTTTTTTCTCACTGTTGCACATTTAAATTACATCAGATTTTATGTTACTCAGAACTAATAATCATCTTCACTGTGAATGATCTTTATGCCTTTCCATTTGATTGGTTCATAAAGAAATCACCAAAAGGCTGCTATGAATCACCGTGACTCGTTATATTCAATAGCTTAGCCTTTTTGCAATTTCAGTTGTCTGCAAATGCAATTTGAAACTTTTCTGTATTGTCTTCTAACCATGAATTGACAGGAGTTTAAAACTGAATAAAAATCTCTTGTCTTGATGTAATTAATTTTCTCTTAAAAAAAAAATGAGGATTGTAGATTTCAGGGCTGTTGACGTTTTTGTTTTGTTTGTTTGTTTTTCTTTTGATGGGATGATTACACTAAAAAGACTTACTTTTATATATATATCTTACATATCACCTTTATGGTGAAGCAGTGGAACACGTTGCCTAGAGATGGGTTGATGCTCCATCCCTGGAGACTGTCAAGGCAAGGCTGCATCAGGTCATAAAGAGAACTGCCTGCAAGTAATCTACAGGTGTTAAAACTCCAGTTTAGAGGATCTCTGGAAGTCATCTTCAGAGCGTGTAGCTATGTCTTTGTAGATTTCAGTATTATTCAGAAACTAAATGTGAAAGTTCGGAGACCCCACATTCCATGTTCCAGAGTGAGTGTTGAGATGAAATATAGGACATTGTAGAGAATTATTAGTATGAGTGTCCTCTATACAGTTTATTAAATGAGCAACTAAATACAATTAACTGTATGACTTGACTGGAATAGGCTTATTTTAATAAACACAACAAATTTGTATTTTACATATTTTTCATATATTTGTATTTTCTTTAAAGGAAACATTTTGTTTTCTCTCTTGCTTCTGTTACAGTTTTTCTTACACAAAATTGCTATTACAGTGTATCTGAAAGTATACTTATAGTATAGTCTAAGTATATTTTAGCTATATTATGCTTTAAGCAGAGTGCTTCTTCCTAACCCTAATTCATGATAAAATTACACCTTTATCTTTGCAAACAAATATCATTTTTCATGTTATAATGATTTGTTAAGGAAAATGCTGCTGAATGTTAGATTTCTGTGCATAAAACATCTAAGCTATTTTGAAATGTTTGACTAGAATCTTATTGAAGTGAATTCCACAGTTCAAATATTTATGTGAAAAATATGTAAAAATGAATTTTATTGTTATTTGATTTCAAGTTTATTTCTTTCATGCTGAGGCTACTAAACAGAAAACACATTGCTCTTGTTTCTTTCTGAAACTCCTTTCAAGAATCAGCATTAGAATGCTGGAAAGCTGTACTAGAAGGTTTTAAAAGCCTTCATTTTTAAGCATGAGGCTTATTTTTTAAATTGTTTACAAATGGTACTGAAGATGTGATTGGACAGCAAATTATTTTCCCTGATGAAAATGTTGCCATCACTATGAGTGGTCTAGCGGTGCTTTTAGGTCAAAGTCATATGAACAATATAGGAGTAAATGCTATATTTATTCTAAAGTCCGGAGCAGCTAAAGTGAGAGAAAGAACAAATAACTTCATAATTTCATATAACTTTAAATAAATTCATAGAGGAAAAAGCAGAACAAAATTATTTAAAAATCTTGTCTGTCTCAATGGAACTGGGGCCTAACTCTGTTTATATGAATAGATATCCAGAAAAACAAGAGAAGTTTTGCTGCATGTGACTCTCACTGGAAGACTGAACATATAGTCAATGAGTGTTTTCTTAAAAAAATATCTACTTTACATTAGCATATCATAAAGTACTTGTTTGAACAAATGGAGAGAACAGAAATCATCATATACACCTAAGCATAAAGATCGGTTAATATTTGTGTTGAGAGAATACTACAAAATAGTTATAAGACTGTATTTAGTAGAGAAAATAGATGCTGCAATACCAGGAGGCTTAAGAAAATTAGTCTCTTTTTCTTTTAATCTCTGTCATATAGATTTCCTATGTGATCTTTGGAAGTGCCTTCAGAAAATCAAATTCTTAATTTCTTGCATATGGCATAAGGATACTGCTTAACTATAGTGATAGTCAGATATTTATGTAAAGCAAGTGTGAATAAAAAATAGGCTTGATTCTACTACCCAAGAGTTAAGTCAGCCCTAAACACCAAATTCCCAGCAGTGGCTGTTGAGTACATTCAAGTGTACTCCTTTATTATCACACTTAAAATTTATTTCTACACTATAAGACATCCTAACAAATGTGTAACAGAAACTGATCAACTCCTTCAAAAATTCTGTTCTGATAAATCATAATTTCCCACCACAAATTTTTCCTATAGAGGACCTTAGATGTACATAATGAGATGTATCAAAAATGATGTATTGATAAGAAAAAATGATATGTAGCCCAATATAAGAACTAAATTTTCCCATTGGTATTCCCTACACAGAAATAACATGACTTCCAGCACTCCTGCCACCACTTTATTAGTTTTATTTTGAGTTGGGATAGATAGTTGTAATAAAGCAAGCCATGGGTTTGTGACATGGACAAAGATGCCAATGGAACAAAATTCATTTTCACTTCTGAAGTGTCAAGTATCATCCTGAATAGTCTCAAAGGCAAACAGTCATCAGAGTAGTCAGCTACTGTATCATCTAGTTCTACAGGCATGAGATTTTTTAAAATTGGTGTGAAGATAAAGTGGATAACACAAGAATAATACAATACACCCTTCTGTATTGTATTCCTTAGTCTTTAATTTCTTACGCACAGAAGACTCACAGTGGAACAGCAATCCCTCCAGCCTGAGTAAGCCTGAACTTTCAGTGCAAGTATTCTTATTTTTAAATACTTAATTGTTATGCTGCAGCTGCATATTTAGTAATGCAGCAGTTCCAAGAATTTATTTAGTGTCATGCAAATTGATAGGCAATTTCCAAGGCTTTTATGAGACAATAATGTCTCCAGAGGAGATAGAATGAAAAAGAATGGTCAGGTTGAAAAACCTGGTCAGGTTGGCGGCCTTGCATTCAGTTTTAGATAGTATGCCTCTGAAGTGACATTAGATCTTACAGAGAGAGAAGACATACATTTATTCTCTACATAGCATTTGTCTGAAGGAACATTTGCTTAATGTATTGACATATCAGATTACTAAAAAAAGGGTACTCATTCAGGCTTTTTAGTTCAAATTGGTTGAGTAGTACTATGCAAATTGAATCTTAAACTTTGGATAGCTTTATAAAGATGTAATAGTTTGTTCATGAAGCCCATTTTGTTCATTTGAAAAATGAACATTTCTTCAAGCTTGTTTAGTAACCAGTCCAATTCACAAAGTATCTTTTGAAATTCACAATTCACTCCTTAAAAACTAAATAACTCTTCTAGAATTTATGATTTTTTTTTTTTTTTGTCTCCAAAGGAGTTCATATATCTGGAAACATTAGTCCTAATTCATCCCTTCACACTTAGTTTGAAACATTGATTATAGCTCAATGTGCTGAAAAAAAAAAAATATGTTGAACTAAACAAAAGCTATTCTTTCTTTTTTAATATTCAAGACCATGAAAAACTGTTCTTTTTGTCTTTTTTTTTTTTTTTTAACTTTAACTAATAATAAAAAATTTAGAAGGTAGGATGAAGTTCTCACACTAATATGTCTTCCCTACAGGAGTGTAGAAGTACGTTTGCAGTTATTTTCTCTTAATAAATTGGTGCTAGAGAAATCCACTTTTGACAGACACATACAGCAGCAGTTTTTAAATAATGCTGACATATCCTTAGAAAATCAGAACCTTAAATATTCTTCTTCCACTTTAAAGCAGTGGGATTAGGGAGAGCTTAGATCTCCTCTGTTTATTTGGTACAGAAAAGAAATGGAAGGGCTGAGTTTTTGCTATTTCAGTCAACTGGTTGCTGTGAAGGAGAGGAGTCCTAAACAGATTGGAAAGCAGATTGTCTTTTTTTTTTTTCATAATTTCTTACACACAGAAATACCAGTAATGCAGCTTCAACTTGGTTAATATAAGCTTAAAGAATTTAATTTCCTTTGGTTAATTTGCATCATGATCGTTATGGACCATAATAACCATTCAGATTTTTTACCTGTTGTTTTTATTAATAACAAAAATTTAAAAAAAAAAAAAGAAGAAAAAAAAAAAGAGGAAAAGAACGCACTTAAAGTGTATTCTGCTACTTCTCTGGAGATTAAATGATAAGTAAACATTGTTTTCTCTTATTTTTTAGATATGATTTTGTTTTATTTTGTTTTGTTTTTCTTTTAATAATGTGATAGTGGCTGAGATATTTAATTACAATCTCCTCCCCCTCCCAAATATGTTTACCAAAAATAATAAATAATTCAAGCTTACTTTATGCATAAAATAGCACCATCAATCTTGAGATGAGGTTTTTGTAACCTTTTATTTTGTATACCTCACTATAGAGATACAGATATCTTTTACTGTGAAGTAAATAAATAAAGGTATTGTCTGTACAGCCAAAATGCACAATGAGATGGCTTTGTGCTCTTTATTCTCAATTGACCTCTACTTTGAAATATAGGCTTTGTTGCCTGGCCATCAGATGAAGTTAAGTATGGGAAAGATTAAACTGAACTCAAAGTCTAGACTAATCTCTACATTAGCAGAAGTGATATAGCTGAAGTCTTTTAAGGAATGATGCAGAAGTAGTAACAAGTGGAAAGCATAGTCTACCTTTCTTGTCTCTGAAAATAGTGAAAGTATAATATTCTGTTGTGATGAATAGTAGTGAGGTTAATATCTAATTTTCATCTAATTTGCTCCACTCTTCCAATTTTGCTATTAACTATGTTGCATCCAACTTCAAATCATCATCCATATTTCACCATCCATCACATTACAAAAGCCTTGATAAGTGACAATTTGAGGGCTGAAATGATTTTTTGGGGGGTCTGACGTGATTTATTCATCCTGAATTCTGCCTCCTATTTTCCACAGTTAAACTTTTATTTAGATTTTTTCCCAGGATATATCCTTGCTATCTTAGTGAGGGATGCATTTCCTGAGTGCATGATATGTAAATTAACTTTCTGATGCTTTGATCAAAATTGCTGGAGTACAGGTGAAGATGACAAGATACATGACTAAAATCAATCCAAGAAAAAGAGATTTCTGAATTTGTTGAGTCCCACATGGAAAGACTGAAATGAATAGAGTTACTGAATGCATTATAGTGATAGTTCTGTTGTATTTAGTTTTGTTTCCATAGATACCTGATTACTGCATGTTTTCTTTCATGTTTAGCTAGATAAGTCTAGCAGTAATATGAAGGATAAATGATATCAACATATAGCTCATTACAATCTCATAAAATGAGAAAAAGTGCAAGAATTTAATCTTTCTTTTTTCCTTTTAAAAAAAAAATAATGGCAAATTAAAATAAAAATAGTTCTTTCTATATTGACACTGAGAAAATTTGGAGATAAGTTAGCACTTTATGTATGTGACTAAATGCACATGGACACATGATAATAGCTCTACTTAGACATAGGTTTTAAAGTGCTAAAGGAAGGAAAATATCAATCTTGGTTGGAGATAAGGGGAGAACTAGTGTCAGGTGGTTAAATGCCTTTGCATTAGATCATTCCTGAAGTTCTCCCTGGAACAAATACCCTGAAGTTTAGTGTGCTCTCCCATGAAATTTTATCTACAACCTCCACTCCATTTGTATTGAAGGAGCCCTTGGGTGAGTCAATTTAGAGAGTGTGCTGTAGAGTACGCACTGTACATCATTAATGAGCACGAAATATTTTCTTGAAATCCGCAGTGGTCATAGAAGTGTCAATTTTGTACTACTTTCAATGTAGTTTTAGACCTTCTGTTGCTAAAATATTTGACAAACCTGCATATAAAAATTTGAGAGAAAAAACTCTGTTGATTTCTCATAGCCTCTCGGTAGCTCATATTAGGAACTTAATAGTTCAATAGTTCAGCTACATTCAAGGAGCTGTTATCCTTTTTTGGTCTCTTCCTATTTTCTAGGACTAGTTTTCTGTCATCATCTAATTTCCGCTATAGCTAGATGTTTAAAAATTATATGCTTTTTTGTCTTTTAAAGTTGAATGGTCTTTGCACCATGTTCTTCAAACCTGAAATGAGATGGGACACTGTGGGAGAAAGGACTGAATCCTAAGATATGGAATAGCAACAGAGTTATATGTAGCAAACATCACTGCATTCCTAAAACAGTGCGGTTCACTGAACTTGATTTGAAATGAAAATTATTTTTCTGTTCTAACCAGTAAATATTTTAAGAAAAACTTGGTTTATGTCATAAATTCTGCATATTCATAGGATCTTTTCTGACTGTCTTTCTGATAAGACTAAAGTTTGGAGGAGGTAAGAATTCAGAGTTGCTGCATTTTATAGCTTTCAAAAACTCTTTTTCTCACTCTAAGCTTTAACAGATAAATCCTTTCTTATTTCTGTATTCACAGCAAGGCAAAAAAGATTTTTCCTTCTGCTTTTGATTTTTTTCCACAGCATGCTTCCAGATTATTGCAATATATCATCACTTTTGATAGGTTGGAGTTCAAGAGTAGGTCATATGTTCTTTCAAGAGGACACAAAAAATTGTAGAATAGTGTTAATAGGAAATTTGTGTGGTGCTTATGCATGTTTCACTGCTCATCCTTTTCCTTATACTGCATTTACAAAAAAAAAGTAAATATTTTTCAAGTGTTATATTTAAGAGAAATCATATTTGCAGAGCCATATATTTTAAAATTACAAGAATAAATCAGCTTAGGTAATATGATTAATTACAGTGTTGTATAAAACTTTATTGCGCAATTACTAGAATTCATGTAAATATCTTTTATTATTTTTATGTTTCATAGGTAGGATGAATAAGCATCTGAATTCAAATTGGTCTTGTTCTTTCAAGCCTAAGCTGTATGATCCAACAAATTTGTGGTTTCTTGGTGGGTTTTTTGTTTTTTTAATTGATTGTTATTTGTAAACTAGAACTGCTTCGGCTTACCAAATGGAAGAAAATAGGAGGATATGAGTCACTATAAATATAAATACATAAACATAAAATTTAAGTTGAACCTGTCCATAGAGTATAAGAGCTTTTACCCTTTTAAATCAGTTTCACATTGAGCTACTGGTAATACATTCATCCCTGAAAATAAAACCTTAAATACTCAAACTTCTACGAATCATAGAATCACAGAATATCTTAAGTTAGAAAGGATCCTTAAGGACAAATTCCAATTCCTGACTCCACACTGGACAACCCAAAATTCAAACTGTATGTCTGAGAGCATTGTCCAAATGTTTCTTGAACAAGAAAGTTTGATGCTGAGATCATTTGATTCTTTCTTAATGAATCTATGTTTATTAATATCTTGTATATCTATCAATAACTTTTTGCTGGAACAAACTTACCATCTATCCTTGTTATTTGTTTATATCTTTCTACAAATTGTCTAGAAGAAATCTACACATACTACAGAAATGAAAGCAAGAACAATCTTTTAAATAACACAGGATTCCCTAATTTAAAGAAATAAGTTATCCAGACAGCTACTCACAGAAACAGTATACCCTGAAATCTAGCACTTCAGATGAATATGGGTCAAGTATACCCATGATCCAATGAAACAATACTGGAAGTAATAAATCCTCATTGAAGGGATATTGATGGAGGTTTTCTACATTTTCTTGTCTCTTGTTACCTTTCTGTTATCCCCTTCTGGGTGGGTATCTCAGATCAAAGGCACAGACAGTGGGGCAACAAATTGATTTGTAAATGAGGGCAGTTATATTCTGATTTTAAAAATCCAGCATCTGATAATGACCAGTGGACCCTTAGGCAAAAGACATTTTTTCATAGGGAATATTTCCTGTCGATTTAAAAACTGGTGAAGATAAAAGAAGACAGAATGTTTGCACATCCTCTTGTATTTTCTATCTGAGGAATCAAAGCAGCTCGCATACATGTGAAAATGGCAAAGCTATAAATTCTTGAAAACTCTTTTCCCTTTTCAAATAAAATAAGAAACAGGGAGATTGTCAAACTGAATAAATAACTTGAAAAGGATTCTTTATACCACTGTTTGAAGGCTAAATGTTAACCATTGATTTTTAAGATTCTTTAGTTTTCAGTACAGATTTTTGCTCTTTTTTATTTTTTATTCTGGAACATATAGGCAGTAGTTCAGTAGATGTCTCCTCTCCCTGATCCAAACTAAACAATCTTTAGCACTGCTTTTAATAGTGTTGTTTAGTACACATCTCCCTAACTGTGCCTATATTTTTGCATTACGATTTATAACAGCTCAGAAAGATGTATTCTTTTTCATGTCTCTTTTTTTTTTTTTTCTAGTTCTGGAAGTTATGGTTATGAATTATCTTCATTAGACCTCATCCTTTGGTAGTTGACTCAGCCAATGTGGGGGGAAGAAGAAATGAAAGGAATATAAGCAATATCTGAGGAAATGTATGGTATGTTGTCTAATTCAAGCTACTGTGCTCAAATGCTTTTTTGGTGTGGTGATTTCACATGAGAAGGTCCTTTTCTTTTTGAGTCTCATATTTCAGGTTAAATGTGCACAAAAGAAAAAAATAAATATATACACACATATATATTAATTTGTGATAAAAAATAATCAGGAGTAGATTTTTATATAGGTCAGAGTTTTGTCATGAAAATTGTTTCAAAAAGGGGTTCTCATCTTGACCTATTCCCCAGATCTGCAGAGGAAATATGTCAAATTATGCATACGCTTACAAAAAAAATTAACAACATATGAAGAGTAGAGAAAGCCATTGAGTTTCACTTGCACAGAATTTTTCAGGACATCAAAAAAAAAAAAAAAAAAAAGTTTAAAACATTTGAATCTTCTTTTTTCCTGGGATTCATCCTATGAGTTTGGTTGATCATCAACTAAAGAACTGCCTATATTCAGAACATCAGAAAATCATTTTATGTTACATTGCTTTCAATGCTTGTTTTTCACAAGTGACAATAATAGGGGTAATTGACAAAATTCACGAGAGAGAAAAAAGAGAGAGAAGAGAAATTATAATTTGACAAAGGAAGAAATGAAGCATTATCAAGAAGAACTTCTACCTTATTAAAATAGAAAATGAAGCAGAAAAAAATATAAATCTTAAAACATATTGTGATTGTTATCATCAATTGCTACTGTTGTAAAACATTTATATGAGCCATTAACTGAATTCAAAAATAAATCAATTACTGTTAAAAAATAACCATTTTAGAAAACATCTTAGAAAAAAAATCTTTTATTTCTACTTTTATCAGATTTTCTGAATTTTTCATAGCTGTATATGTCATAGCTCAGCAGCTACTGACTTCTTAATGGTAGCCACAAAATGTACTGTATTCAAAGCCCCTGCAAGAATGGGAAGTGGGAGAATTGTTTCTGCAGAGCAATGGCTGACTGCTAAATTACTTGTTCGATTGAAAAGGAGGAAAAATTCAGCTCATGGGGCTTAAAAAGTATTCATGGATCAATGTAAAAATATTCTTACAAGAAAAAAATAGGATTTCTTTTCCCCTTGGCAGATGAAAAGAAAAAAAAGGTTTATTTCTCAGTGTGTGAATCATTTCACAGTGTGCTACTCAGTATGCAACAATTTTTCATTCCAACTTCATGTGGTCTTGTATTTGTAGCAAGTTGGAAATACCTTATGCCTTTGGCATCTGAAATTAGCCTGTGGCTTGCAGTCTCTTATATGAACTTCTTCAGTATGATTTTCATGTGTGCTATCCACTGCTTTTTCTTGTTAGATGTAATGGAGTATGCAAAGATCCTAAAATTTCTGTCAGTCTGTAATTCCCAGATCAAGTATGGAGCTCCACAAAACTTACAGCTACAAATAAAACCATTTTTGTTCCATCAGTGAAGCATAAGAAAGGACATTTCTCATAGCCTACAACATAAACATAAGTAACATGAAGGTGAGAGGCATAATGTTATGATACAGTTGAAGAGGGTGTGCTGCCCATGACATTTGATTTCTTTTAGCCTGTCATTGAGCATCCTCACCATCCTCAATAGTTATAGAATTTGTAAATTATTTCATAATGTGAATATTTATTAAATGAGACTCTTCCCAGTAGAAAAAATCATAGAAAAAATAAAATGATACCAGTTTACACTGGAGATCTTACCAAATAAAGAGGGAAGAGGGAAAGATTTCTAGAGACATTTTTCACTCTTCTGTTAAACAACTTAAAAAATGTCTGAAATTTAGTCCTAATGTACAATAGGGAAGTGAACTTTGACATATTTGCTGTAATTCCCCGTTTGCACTTTCTCCCTGCCTTAATGGTTTTGATCAGTGTTGGACTTCATAAGGTATAAAAATCAGTTGCAGAAGAGATTAAATATGATAGATGCTCTGCAATACCGGTGTTTCCATGATTCAGGAACTTGTTTTTCTGTACCATTGACTATATCCTATAGTAGACTTTAGACATCTACTGATTGTTTTTATCCGTAGGCTATCATATTAAGATGAAACCAGATTACTGGACTGCATGACCTTAAATTTTTGTCCCTCTACACTAAAAACTGTATCTATGTTTCAGTCTCTTTCTACTAAATGTTTTGCAAGGTGTTTTTTAAGACTTCAGTAACTGTTTTAAAGGTGTTGGTTGTCTGTGCACAACCAATCTGATCAACATCGGAGAAGAGTAGTGTCTTTCTCAACATGGATCTCTGACAAGAAAACTTAATCTTAGAACTCCAAACCCAAATAGCAGTAGTGCAAAATTCTGTAAAATCATTCTCCAAAAAAGTACACATGAAAATCATTTAAGGTTGAATCTTTTAAAAGTTGAATAATTTTCCATTGAAAACTCTTCTAAAAAAATGTAGTGTTTATCCTTTAATATTTTCACTTGAAAGTCATTTATTTTCATGAAGAACTTCAACTGAGAAAATTAAAACGAAGCACTAATTTCCAGCTCATTCAACCAATCAGTTCATGTAAGCAAAATGATCAATTGGAATGCCTTAGAATGCTTATTTCCAGTACATGTCAATGTGAAGCTACGTAAAGCTATGCTGAATGCATGTATATTCTAACAGTTAAACTGATGATTCAAATTCTTCATAACTGAACACTTCTCAGACTTTGCACCAAATGTCAAGTGACATGATAATTTTGATATCAGTAACAGATGTTTTCATCTCAGAAAAATAAAATACAAACAAAAACTAACACGTTCGATTTACAAAATTTCAAAATGCTTAGACTCACAAGAAGTGTATTCATATTTTAACTTTGTTAATTTTATGCTGTTTCTTATCTTCATAAAATATTTGTGTAAAACAGTCAATAGAAATGTAATTCATATTTGTCTCAGAGGAGATGGACTTCCGATAGAAGAAAAGAAGTTTTCTGATAAAATAAAATTTTAAGTATTTGTTTTATCTAACTAAACATTGACCTTTAAATCACGTAGATAAAGATTATAGAAAAAGAAGACTAAAACATAATATAAGCTATTAACTTATCTTAACAAGTTGGCAAACAGTATTAAAGTATATAAATATATTAAATAATTGGCTTAGCTTCAGTAGTTATAGTGCAATACGAAAATAAATTCCTCCATAAATATCAAATGCAACTGAGCACAAGTGTTGAGATATGTACAACTATGAAGTTTCTAACATCAGTCATTCAAAATTAAATGTTCTTAAGTACTTATTTTTAGTTTCCAAATCATCTGAAAGCAAACAAACTGAAATATGCTTTTAATGCAAGAGTCCCTGTCTGTTCTAATTCCTATGTTTGTGAAATGTTTTCAGTTTAATTTTCCTCAGTTACTAAAATATCTTAATATGCAAAATAATTGCTGAAAAAGTGAGTGCAGTTTCTAAATAAACTTTCAATGTCAGTCTGCAGATGTGCTGCTCCCTAGAATGGCTTAGTCTTTTGTTGCAGCAATGTAATCTTCGTGTTTTTTTCTGATGCTTGCAAATGTACTTCTGCTGTAAGTATTTAACAAGAAAAAGGTTTCTTGAAGCATACCATTAAAAATACTTGTGGATGACTATCATAATTCCTGTTATTACAGTAGTATTTGTATTATATACAAGTTTTGGGAATGGAAAACAGAGACAGATGATGCTGTGCATGAATTGTGTATTTTTTACCTTAGCACAAACTCAATAGTACAATCCCAAGGATTCCTGTAGCTGTAGTGACTGAAACCCTGGTAATCCTAGTGCATTACCCTAATGGCTTGTCCTTGTAGAGTGCTGATTAGTTTACACAGAATGGAGTTATGTATGTAACAGAAAAATCACAGTGTCTATATACCAGTGATCCCAAGAGATCCTCTACTGTAATTTTATGTATCGTGGAAATATTAACATGCAAACTCTCTGCTTAGTTATGTCAATTTTTTATGTACTGTGATTCTTGAGGTGCCCTGTCCTGGAAAAAAAAAAATACTCTGTTCTCTTGTAGTGGGATTTCCAGTGTTAATTAATTATGGAAGGTGTTGCAAAAACTTCTTTTGGTTACCTTGATCCCAGTAATCTAAGCTCAGCCAACTTGTTCTTTTTATAAAATTGGAAATAAATGTTGCAACTGTTATACTGTTATGCCTTCTCTGAGGCTTCTCTGACAGATCATGTTCAGAAAATGATTACTTTTTTTTCAGTGATTTTTTTTTTTTTAAACTTAGGAAATTTTTTTTGACACTTAAAATGGAAACAACAATACAGATTAAAAAAAAAACTGGAATAAGTCAGCTGAAATCTCATTAGCAATGCTTAGATTTACCAGTTTGCAGAATGAGTGTATCACATTTCAATTAGAATCTCTTTATTTAAGACATTATTGAAGTATGTGGAAGCCAAGTTCTGTAATTCTTTACCAGAATGGAAATACCTCATTTTTAGAAGACTTGTCTAACTACTACTTAATTCTAACTACTACTTAATAGTATATAGAATAACATAAAGTTTATGTCAGCTTTGCTGACATTTCTTGATTTTGGAAAGTTTGCTTAGATGCTGCTTGTACAGGGAGTTTTTTTCCGAGTGATCAAGGCATTCTCCTGGCCATTCAAGAGCTCACTTTGATTTAAACAGAGTGTAGGGATCTAACTTTTAATCTCATACAGTTTTTAATCTGAGCCTTTCACAGTCTAAATGGCAGGAGAACACAGTGCACATTTAAGCAATGCAAAACTTAAACTTCCTATTTATATACTCATATAACTTTCTTAAGCAGTTTCTCTAAAAGTTACTCTGCTGTTTCATCAGGTTTTGGCAACCATACTTTTCCTCCTACCCCATCTTTCCCTTCCCAGATCTCACTACTATACAGTTCTGGCTTCTGCATTTGAAATAAATGCATAGAAAATTAAAAATCTTTTTCAAATTTTTTAATCATGATCTTTGCCCATCTGCTCCTCTGCACTCACCACATGCCTAGACTTGTCCTGCTTCTTGTTGCATGAGTTGTCTCCAAAGATAAACTGAAAACAGCTTTACAGCAAATACCTGCTGTGTAGAATTCAGTAGCTTGTTTCCTTACTGTATCAAGATAAATGGAGAAAGACTAAGATAAATTGTTCCTTATCTCAATAGTCCATTTCTATGGAGGAAATGGCAGCTAAGATACCTGGAGAAATGAGAAGCAAAGTAGTGGACCTTGTAAGCATTTCCTAAGATTCCCATTTCTTATTGCTGCCTGACTTCAGTTTCTTTCTGTGTGCTCTGACCCAAAAGCCTGGTGATACAAATCACCAAGCTGTAGGTTTACTGTTATCTGGCTACACTAAAGCTTAAGAAATAAAAATAAATCCTGGAAGATTATTTATTATTACATTAAAAATATATATATATATTAGTATTTTTGCTTTACAGCATCACATGAATGATGATATGCTGTTTGGCCATCTCTCTAAATCCAAAATAATACTGCCCTACTTTCAAATCACATTTTGCAAGAGATTTGTTTGTTTTCACAGTGAAATATTTACAGAAATGTGCACTAGCAAATAAAATACACATTAAATAATTTTAACAATAATACTACAGGAATAGTATTCTATAACACTCCCAAACTAAAGTAGAATTCATTAATAAAACAGGTGCCAATATGAGCTAAATATCTTCTGGCTAATTGTGGTCGATTAGCTTTAGAAATCTAACAAGTTATTTATAAATAAAATGTAAACTATTGTCTTTTAAACTGTGTGTTTTGTTAAGAATAATACAAGCATTTTCCCAAGAGAAACTCAGTCAAATAAAGTGGAATAGATCTGCTCATTTTTTGATTTTATAAAAACCTTTATAAGAAATGCATTATGATAGGTACTTCTTAATGGACTTACTTATGAAGTGTAGTAAGTACATTTATGTCATAGGCTTAATAGCTCTAAGTCATTAACTATTTATAAACTTTTAGCAAAGAGAAAGAAAAAGCAATCATTTTATGGTTCTTATCTGAGGGCACATATTTTTCTTAAAACCAATGGATATGCTTTCCCTGAATCCAGACTCTCAGATGAGGTGAGAAGACAGAAATATGGATGTGTAGTCATGTTCCTTTCTTTTTCCATTACCATAAGGGTTCAAAAGATGGAAGATCATCTTCAAGCATTTATTTCAGAACTTCTTCTGAAGTAGTCTTCAGAACTCAGTATTTTTTCCGAAGTTTACTAAAAATACATTTTAGTAATCATTTTGGGAATATCTTGAAATGTAGTTGTGTAAGTTACTTAATGTATGTTTGTGCCTCAAACGGGGTCAAAACTAAACTCTATTTCCTCCTCTTGGTCTTTGTCAACCAAGACATATTTCAAGTGATGCTTCTGTTGCTGTTCTGCTTGGCACGCTTTACTAAAAAGCAGGGAACTGCTTTGTCAATCATAGAATGAAAAAGTTAATAGTGGCAAAGAAAACTGTTATGAATTAAAAAGTAAAATGCAAACACCTTTTGTTTTTAAATATGTAGAAGAGCTTAAGTAGAAACAATAGCATTTCATGTCCTATTTTTCTCAATGAAACATACTATCTCAATACAGAACAGTTGGCACATTTTGTTGTTTGTATTGCTGGATCTCATGAGACCAGCAATAAAGAAAGTTGCTGTAATGACTATTTGAATTAATATATTGGAGCTGGATTTCTGCCAAGGAATCTTTTTCACTTAGATGTCTAATTACTAGAGAGTTTTTTTCTTCTTGTTTCCTCAGCCAGTCCAGGAACCATTCTAGAATGTTAATCCTTACATATGGCTGCCAAATCCTGAAGGACTTCTGCATATTTGATAAACAAATTGAATTTAATATCATCAGTGAAATGATGCAAGCAATTTTCTCCTTTATAAAGGGAGTTGTCTTGATTGCCTTGATGTTATCGCTAGCTAGAAATATTTAGTGTCAGAAATCTAAAAAAAAAACCCAACAAAACATTGAAAACTGTTATTATGAACTTATTATTAACTCATTATTAACTTAATGAGTTTATTTTGCCAGAACTATTAAGAATTAGATGTCACTGTATGTTAGAAGCTTCTTTGAAGTGTGAGGTCCTTGGTAAGAGTTCATAATGATACTCAGTATAGTATACAGATGAAAAGAATTACTTCACAGATTGCGTAGTAATTGTGTCTATCATTGTTATTTTTCCATAGTCCAGCAACTCAACTTTTCAGCACTTCTCATATACCAAACTTGGGCCAGCTGTGTTGGGCTTAGTGCTGAGCAGGACTTCAGTGCCAGGCTTTTCTTATATGATACTCTGCCAATAAATTCCCACAGCAGCAGTAGAGATCATTCTACAGAAACAGGGCCAGTATCCAGGCTGTCATAAGAGGTTTGGAGAAACCAAACAGATTTGGAGAAATATACATCTCATCAAAAGGGAGTCTAAACAAGGCTGAAGATATTGTTTGGAATCTTAACACTCACAGGGAAAAACCAGTTCTGTCTGCATTGCTGATGATTAGTTTACAAGACAGCATTTTGAAACGTACACAAAAAATGGTATGCACAGTAGCAGCTTGAAATGCATTATTCTGAACTGACTATGTAAGAATTTTATTGTAAGGATGTACTTTAAAATATTTTTAAAATAATGAAACCATTACAAAGGCTTTTTCTTTCTTTATATTCTCATTGCAGATTTTCATAAATAATGACCTTTTCAGACTTCCTGTTATTTGGCAGAGATGTTTAGATGCTGATATGAATACATACTTTATGTATTCGTATTTTGTACTTATGCAACATATTAAAATTAAAGTAAATATTTTCTATTATTCTCATGGTAAAATGCAGTTGAATATTTCAGCATATGTATGCATAAATTCCTCCAAAAGTAATGCTTCCTATTTCTTTCCATAGAAAACACAACAGATGCAAAGAGCACAATAACACTATTTGATAGAACAGATTTTCAGATACAAAACACTGTTTTTCAGCATAGTCACCACCATTAGCTATGCATTTTCACTAACAGTGAACAAAAGCCTGCATACCACCCTCATAAAAATCTGCATCTTCATTCAAAAGGTGGCTTGTCTTTCACAGATTGTGCTGTGCACTGATAAGACAAGAGATATAGAGGTTTAGAGAGGAAAGGATATATCTGCTCAATTATGAGAACTATAGATAATATTTCGAATATTCTTATTTTCCATGAAAGTCTTTGTGAATAAAATAGGTTCACTCAACACTAAAATTGTTTTACACTAAAATTTGCTAAAAATTTAAGCAAAAACAGGGACATGAAGATAGTGATGACTGACCTTTTTGACCTATGTATTAATTTTCAATATAATTACAAAAGAAAATTTTGAAAACCCATATTACTAGGTGGACTAATAGAACAACTATAACAATAACTGTTCTATTATGCTGTAATGGAAAATCACATGCCTCCAATATTCATGTGTATCAACCATATTGACACACTCCACTTAGGACAAAAAGTATTAAAAATAGAAGTTTGGATTGCATTAACAAATATTTTATCTCACTTGGTATAGAATAAAAGAAACTTTCCCAGCAACAGTTGCCATTCATGGGACATTACATAGTAGTATACTGTATTTACTCAGAGTATTTTATGCTCTTTGCCCAGAAGGAGCATTAGATTACAATTAAAATTGAAACAGTTCTTTAGAAACTGTGTATTCAGCTTCTTTTAGAAGGATATTAAGTAGTACAGACATTTCAGTCAGTTCGTATACTTTTTTTCACTGCTCTAGTGTGGAAAAGACAGAGAAGAATACAATATTTTCCTTTGGGTTTTAATCCTTGACCTGAGTAAGTTCAACTAAGGTATAATTAATCAGTTACATTAGCATTTTTCAACTCTAACATTTCTAACATTGACATCAAAGCAAATTTACATTGATGACTCTTTTTTCAAAGTTTAGTAATATTCAGAAATTAGTATATTGAGCTTTGTTGCTTTTCATACTGGTGGGTTGATGATTTAATTCTCTAATTCATGTGAAATAATGAATTTTTTACTCACTGAGAACTAGAGCAAACCAGAAGCACTATACTTTAGAATGCTAAATTTGATATTGCTCAGCCACAACAGAACTCAAAATGTACTTAAATCTATTAAAAGAAAAAATCTTGTCATAGCCTGGGGTCTATATTTTTCCATCATTTTTCAGAAAATAGCAATACAGAGTTGACAGTATGTAGCTACTATTATCATCCTGGTTCCAAATACTATTCATTTATAGTAGGAAACTTAAGCTGCTTTTGTTACTTTAAAAAAATATGCTGCTTTTTTTTGTTGTTGTTTGTTTGTCATAGATATACTTTCACCTCATTTTATTAGAAGAAAAGGAAAAAAATAAGTAGAAATTACTACTTTTTTTTTTTTATTCCACTAATTCCAGTAATGCAATTAATATGAAACTTAGTACTGTTCTTTAAGATCAATTGATGGGATTTAAGCCAGATACTGAAAAACTTATTCTGTCTTTTGTTACCTGATCAACTTTTTCAACCTGCATGTACATATTGTGTTGATGTGGGAAGTTTTTGGTAGCAAGGAGCTGCGATGTGACCTCTGTGAGCAGACCCCAGCACTGCCCCATATCAGAGCAGAGTTCCATCTCTTTCAAAAGTGAGCCATGAGCAATGCTTCTGAGAGAGCACATTTAAAAATGTAAAAATCTACTACACAACAGCAACAGGGAGAGAGGAGTGAGCAGTGTGAGGGAAACAGCTCAAGATCAGCACAGGTCTACGTATTCCATGAGACTGCATATGAGTATGTAAAAGGTGAGATGAGAGTAAATGATGAGAGTAAAAGCAGAAGCAAAAGCTATGCTTGTGTAAAGCTCTACTAAGTAGTACCATTACGTTTGTATTAACAGTAACATCTTAGGTTTAACAGTACGGATTATTTTTCATTAGTTAATGGGATTTTGTGTACTCTAAGAGAATGTTTCTGCAGCATTATTAGAAATTATTAAATAATATAGTTCTTCATGAGGAATTCCTCAGTGCATTAAGAGGTAAAGGGTAAAGTTTATTCTCAATTTTATTATGCTTTTGCTACTTAGTCATAAATACATTTTTCTGTGAATCGTAGGGTAGAAAGTGTCAATTAAAACAATTTTTTCTAATGCTACGCAAAATGATTATCAGTAATTTGTTCATGTTAATGTCCTGATGGACAATTACTGTTATTGTAAGCTTTTTCATTTATTACAGATATACCTTTACATAAATGTAGCTATAAAGTACTGTTGTAGTAACACTTATATTGTATTTCTGTGTTAAAAGAATAACTTCCCCAAACAAAAACTTTTAAAACCTTGAACATAAATTGCACAGCCTACAATCAGATTGGTTAACTTCCTGTAAGATAATATTCCCTTTAATTTATTGCCTAAAATTTAGTCTAATAAAGCACAAGCCTGTGCTTATAGCTATAAATTATATGAACATCTGTTTTGCACTGAATGACATTGTAGAATATTTCATATAGCTTTGAGTAATAACCAGTATGTATTTTAAGACAGCAAGGACAAACAGTGCATAGAAGAAGTTGATGATGACAATGTAATTTATAAACATTGTGCATGAGTTGTGTGGAGTGCACACACAATGATGGCATTGTAATGTCTGCTTATAGGACATATTTAACAAATCATTGTTCATTCAGTTGAATGCAAGTTGAAGGGAAAACTGCTGACATTACAGCTGGAGAGCTTTAGGAGGGATAAATGGGATATGATGTTCAAAGACAACCCAACTCAATAATGAGTGAAAGTCATAATGTCCTGCAGTTTTTTACTTGCCTACACAGAAAAACAATGCATTTTATTGAGGTCTTAATAAACTGATCCAGTCAAGACTGATATTAAAGAGACTTTTTATCCATACCCTCCAATCATTTATGACAGCAAGTGAAGGAATGATCTAATTCATTTCTTATTTTAAGAAAGTATATTGGATATTTTTTTCTATTAGCACTTGTGTATTGTGATTTCTTAATACCAGAGACATCAGAGGAAAACGAAAATTTTATATTTCTTTTGAGTTTTTTTGTTTTGTTTTGTTTTTAAGAAATATGAGTAGCAATTCTTTTATCATTGATGGCTATTATGATGTATTCCAAAGCCAAAATAGTGGGTCCACATTGTTACAGCTTTGTGTATCCCTGTTAGTGTTTTTTTCCTCTGAAGGAAGTGTGACTAAGTGGTATAGTGGGCTAAGTTCATCCTGACCAACCCTGTGAATACCATTTACATATGTTATTTCTTTTAGCTTGCTTTGTTATGCTGAACAACACGGCTGTTCGTATAGAACTTCTCCTTAAATAGGTGATCGAATACAGAAGAGAGGAAATGCAAAAAGACTGTTTCTCTTTTGCTATGTGTAATTAAAAAATCACTAACCATAAATTAAAGTGTGGTAATGATGAATATGTTTTTAATTATTTGAGGTAAAATCAGGAAAGATATTCCCTCCAAAAGGATAGTAGTATACAAAATGCTGAGACATAGAATCAGCCTAGCAAAAACAAGGTAAATGTTGCTTCCTCTCCTTCATTATTAACATGCTTTTCTAATGTCAGTAATTTACCCCTAGATATCAGCAGAGCTGAATATCCATCTATGAAGCACTGATCACGACTTTAAAACTGTTTTTTGTAACTGTTACATGTCTTTGGTGATAATTTGTTGTAAATATAGCAATACCTTTCAATAATTACGTATTCTTTCAAATACGGTAAAATTATGATTAATGTTTTACATTAATTTCTGAAGCAGGATTCAAGCAACTCTTTCTTTAAGAAGCAGTTTTTCAGAAATTCTTTGCATTAATTTTTCATTGGGTCTCTGAAAAGAGAGAGAGTACATTCAAATACTAGTAAATATTTTCTGATCATTTTAATATCACGTCTACTCTTGAAAATCTTTTCTAAGGGGTTTATGATGTCATGATATATGTTTTTTATGATTGATAGAAGCATCGATTAAGCTTATAAATTTGCTGAGAGCACCCCAGTCTGCTATTTGTCTTCCACTACAGTACGTGGGGAGATAAAGTGAGTACTAAAGGAATCAGAAAACAACGTTTAACCAAAATATGCCATCAAGAGAAAGCATTCATCACCCCAATTCTGAACTCTATTGAAATTTGTAATGGTAAATAAAAAAGAAATATATACATCGCTCCCATATATCCTGCTTTTAATTATACCAGAAAGATTTTGTAATTTGCTTTGAAGAATGTTAAACTTTTTTTTCTTTTCTCTTCTTTCATTCCACCTTCCTTTTCTCCCCAGGAGTAAAAGAAGTTGTTTTCAATGGATGTTGATGTTACCATCATAGGTATGACTAGAGAACAAAAAAAAAAAAGAAGGAATAATATAATTAATGTTCATTTAAGCTAAGTTTCTGAGGTCTTCTCAGGAATTACTAAGACAAAATAACTTGGAGAGTTTCTGATCATCTCATTTCATTGGTCTGTGATTTTGTTCCTTAACTGACAAGCAAGATGAAGTATTTATTTTGTTTTATCCCTTAAGTCTTATCTTTTCGTTCTGACTGTCATCCTGAAGGATGGTGAGAAAATATGTGTTCTCAGCCATATGTGTATATATATGTGAATAAATATATCACCATTTATTCATATATAAACGTGTCTTATTTGTGTATATGTCTTAATTGTGAATATGTGTATGTGCACATCTCCATCAACAACAATGTTCTTAAGAAATAAATAGGCTATATAAGCTGAAGTTTGCAACATAGCCATTGCTCAGCAGTGCAATGAACAGACTAGCTAACCTTTCTCCCTTTTTGTTGTTGGTATAGATACAGCATTTCACAGACTGCAGAGGCTCTTTCATTTAGATTCCCTTCAATTGCTGCCTTACCATATGTTAAGGCAATGAGGCGTATGATACCTCCTAGCTTTTCAGATGCTATTACATGGATAATAAAATTTAGTTGTAAAAAGACAGATATATAATACAAATGCAGGTATTTATATTAAGTCTGCAATTCTTTTTTTTCCTGTTAAAACAGAAATTCCTGAAGAATTTATGAAGTTTGATTTACCCACTACCTTAGAAAATTAAAAGAATAAAATGGCATGTGAGCTCAGGTATTTCCAAAGTCTACCAGCATTCAATTATGGAAGTGTGGAATATGTATGAATGATGGAATATGTGGAATGATGGTAATTTGGATCTAAAGTTGCTTGCCACCAATTGTTTAAACTACACTTGACAGTGATTATTTTAACCTTTTTAACATTTTGCATTGTATTTCCAAATCTGTTATTTTTAAGGACATTTTTTTTAGCGTAGGATTTGGAGTCTCACAAGAAACCTGATGCAAATTTCTAACAACATACTAAAGTGGATTTTTCAAAAGTAGTATGTTGATTGTTTTAAATGTTGGTTATTTTAAAAAGAAAACTCTAACTGGCAAACATTAATCAGATGTGATTAAGCATTGAGGAGATCAGATAAAGTGGAAACTGAGAAAGAAAAATAAAAAGCTCTGAAACTGTGTCAAGTGCATTATATATTGAGTGATTTCTTTTCCTGGTGGATATTGGATCCTAAAATCTACTTGTTTTATAAACCAGCAGTGCAACTGAAAAAGTATTTTGCTATTGCTGTAAGAATAATTACAAGGCAAAACTACAATAAATTCCCTTGAGATATCACCCTTTCCCAGCTAATGGACCATTGTGAAATACCTTGATTTGAATCTTAAACAAGTACTAAAAAAAGTACCCATGAATTGGAGAGAATATTTATTATGTAACTAATGGGTAGATGTTACTGGTTCTGATGATTATCTTAAAAGAATTTGTCTTGTTGAGATAAAGGGTTTTGAGACTCAGTCTCCCTTTCTCTCCAGAAAATGTATTTAATGTAACTAAATACTGAAATATAGTCTGAAATATTGCATTCAGATTGAGTGGTATAATGGCTTGTCTTATACTTCTAGAATCTTAAAACACTAAATGAGTCCATTTCTGCTTTTGATAAAATTTAATTCTGAATATATGGTGGTTTTAATTCCTGTTTACAAAATAGTATGTTAGATGTCATAACCAGTCTTTCAATTCCTAAATATCTTTTATGAAGAATGAATTATTCGTTAAGGTCTTTTTCACCTTTTTGACTGAGAGGACTGAATGCAATAGCCTGACATGTTATCCATGTGATCCTAAACGAAGGATCCTTTCCCTTTCTTTGTGCCTACTCTTCACCCAAAAGTTAAATGCAGCAGAACTCACTCATGTTGAAAAATAGGAAAAAAAAGACACTGGACTAAAGATGTTACAAAAAAAATTGAAAAGTCCTTAACACTGGACTTCATAGACTGTTATAGACCAATTGTCTTCAGCTGCTAGTCCTTGCTGAATTAAACAGCAGAGAGAGAACCATTCTGATGTAAAAAGTCTGAGCCCAGTTCCTGCTTCATTATATGAAGTGATGATGATGATATGCCTGGTATGCTCATGAAGATGAATAGTGCCCTAAGACTATTCAGAGGAACCTGGTGCGTTGCAGCTTCCTGCTGTTTTTCTGAATGGTATCTGGAGGTGGTAGTGTGGACTGTGTGCAATGTGCTTGTGTACTGGGGAGATCTAACTTTACTGCTCTACGAGTGAGCCTGGTTATATATGTTTTCACTCTGAGTACCCTGAGAACATGACCATTAAGAAAAATAAAAGCAAGCATAGCTGACTATTTAGTGATAGCTAAAGCGAAGTTCAGCTGCAACAAGGATTTCTGTCCTTGCTGGTGATTCAGGATGAAATCCACTTTATACATTCTGAAATACAAAAAATTAAGTATGGTACAAATAGAATTATGAAGTTACAGAAGATTGGATAAATATCTGATTAAAAATAAAGATTGTTTTGTAATTCCAGAATTCCGTATTCCCTTTTTGTGTTGTTGAAATACATATATGAATATACTCTGTAATGAGTATACTTTATAAACTTTCCCTTCTCCTTTCTTTACTGATGCAGAATATCTCATATTTTCAGCCTCCTAGGGACTTTGGTTTACATAGCAAACTCTATGAAGTGATTGCTGTTGGCTCACAAATATCTGATGTTTTTAATTCTGAAACAAATTCTTTCTGCTTCTGAAGGGTTATTAGTTTCTGACTTCATAGTTTAATTTATTAGCTTTTATTTGCTAGCCCTGCAGCTATCAAGGACAGTGGCTTATTGTTAGTATCAAATAGGATACTGTTGGCATTTTCCTCTTAGTCTTATTTGTAAGGAACTTAAAAATTGAACTATATATAAATAGTGAGAATATAAATTTTTAGTTAGACCAAAAAAGCTTCATTACCCCAAATCTGCAAAAATAAATTGAAATAGCAACTGGAAACACTTTATTTGGTGTAAGATATATCATATGAAAACTCTTCATTGTATATTAAAGACATTGCTTTTTAGTTGCATTTGTTAAGTATAATTAGCATGTAGAAGAAAACCAGCACAGGAGGTAGAGATACCTATGCTCTGCGTTAGAAGCAATAAACCCATGTTTCTGAAATTTTACTGGAAATATATCTTTGATTCCTAAAAAAGAAAACAACAAAAAAACCAACACTTCAGTTCTCATTTCACAAAGTGTTTATGTGTATGGCTATTCTAAATAAAAATACTTCACTGGAATGAAGATACTTGTCTTCTTTGAAGAATTATATGTTTATTTTGTCATTATTTTAATGGTTAAAATGGCTAGAATAGAAGATTTTTAGCCAGAAGAAAAGCAGGGAACATAGTATTAAGCTCAAACTCTAGTTGTAAATTATCTTTGAAATAAATAAGCTAATAAAAATATTTTGAAGAAATCTTTCTGTGTTTGGAAAAAACAATCTGCAGTATTTTTACCAATAGAAATTTTCAGGAAGGAAAATTGGGCTGCTCCTCATCTCTCCTTGTCCATCTTTTGATGTGATATCCTGTGTTTTCAGAAATTTGAAAATTATTTCCTAGGTATGTGCTCATTAAACTGTTCTAAGAGGCAAAATGTTATTTCAACTAATTTATCTTTTTCCAAGAAACTTAAGGTATGTGATGGGAAAATAAACGTCTGTGATAATCTCTAACCAAATGGAAATGATTTTCTAATTTTTTTAAAAAAGGTTGATTAAAGGTAACCACTAAGTCTGCTGGATCCTTCAACTTGTCATTCTCTTTTAGATTTTAAATTATACGTGATTTCTATTGCAAGGAATCAGTTTAGATGACAACATCATTGTATGTTTTATGACATTGGCAACTTGAACTTTTTTATCCTAAGATCTGATTCTGATTATTTTGAGCTCCTTTGAATTAAATCTTTGTGTCCAGTGATAACTCCTGTCTGCTACTTTAAAGCCAGAATAATTATAGTCTATTAAATACACAAATCATTTAAATTCATTGGAAAATTCCATCTATTTTACATTCATTGTAAACCTTGTTATTATCAAAGTAATATGATTCATTCACTACTACAAAAGCTCGTACAAGGAGAGTACAGTTTGTGATTAAAAATGACAGATAAGGCAGCATGTATCATTGGACATTTACTTTGTGTGATTCCAAGATAAATGTGCAGAGGAATTCAAAATGGTCTATTAATATTAAAGGATTCCTTTCTCCTATGGCAGAGCTACAGGAAAGTAGGGGACAGGGTAGGTCAGTGTGACATTGACGATCATTATATGTTGATGCCTGCTAAAATCAAATATAATAGGATCTTAGACTAAATTAAAAAAAAATCTTGATTTTTAAACTTTGTACAGGCATTGAGGGGAATGATGATGATTAGAGACTTAACTTTTACTGAAGAAATCTGTTTGTGTTTGATTATTTACAACTGAATCTGAAAGCTATAAAGAAAGATGTAGACTCCTCTAATGTTAGTAGAAAATTTAAAGATGTCAAAGATATCTAACGCTGAACACACTGTGACTTATAACTAGGAATGAAATGCATTTGTAAGCTTTTTGTTCTCTTTTCAGCTATGAAGGAATACGCTTTCTAAAAGGAGAAAAAGATCCCCTAATCTTAACTAAAGTATTGCAAGGGCCTCCAGTATATAGTATTTTTCTATAAACCAGAATGAGAATGTATAGCTACCTTTTCACCATACAAATTATATATGTCAAGAAAATATTACTTCTGATTCCACTGAAATTAGTAGGTCTGTGACTATTTTCAGTTTGGCTGCCATTTGATCAAGTGCTTGTACTATTCATCCATTTAGAGTATTTTTATGAAGGTTTCAGTAACTTCAGGAGCAAAATCTTACTGGGTGGATACGTGAGCCATGGAATGAGGAATAGACTGAAAATAAAAGTATAATCTGCTGTGAGTAGCACTGATTTGATGTTGCCTACCTTCTACATGCATACCAAAAATACTTCGGGAGCCAGAAGTAACATTGTTTTTTCAGTACTTTAATATACTCAGATATCTAATTAAAGCAGTTTATATTTAAGGATCTGCTTACTTAGGTCTGAAAAGTATTTGTTTTATCAGCTTTACATTTAATTGAAAGACAATACAAATAATACTATTTCTAAATATAAAGCTGTTTTTTGTTTTGTTTTGTTTTGTTTTAATTCTAAGCAACTAGGTGCAATTATTCAGGGCTTCCTGCTCTCGTATTATTTTATCATCCAAATAAAACTTAAGACATTCTTTAAGAATATTTCAGTGTGGAATTAATTAAATTTAAGTGAATCTGCAGTCTTTCTTATCTCTAGAAAATAATATATTCAGTATCTGCTAGCTATATTTTCCCTTACTGGTCTGAAATTGTTATTCTAAACTGAAAAGAATTCACAAACATCCATGTTTTGTCTCTTGGACTATTGATGAAGAGAAGAATAAATGTTCAACATTTTAAAAATGGTAAATCATAGCATCCTTCTTTATCTATTAATGGCAGTAATGGAAATGCTAATACAAAAAGGACTATCTCCACCAAACGTAACAAATTTTGCACATTTAACATTTTTCCTTTTTATTTAAGAACTTTCATTGGTATTATTAAATTTGCATTGTTTCACATCTTCTAATGCTGTAATATATAAGCTATTAGACAATGAAATTCATCACTGCTGATAGGAAAGACAATTCTTGACACTACACAGAGATACAATCAATTCTTAGTAGTAGTACTACAGAAAACATTACTCTGTTAATAATACAGCTTCCCTACCCAGAGTCAAATTATTGTATTTGGGAGATTTTATTTCTTTTTTGTGTCAGTCTGGGATATATGAACATAGATACTATTTTACATGGATTGCTCTGAAAGTAATGCCTCCTATTTATTTCCATGGAAATTGCAACAGATATAAAGAGCACACTATTTGACAGAACACATCCTCAGCTACAAAACATACTCATGATCACTAGCTAATTTGTGTGGATGAGCTGATTGAGACACTGTATCGTGTGAGAGTTGCGCATGGCAATCCAAAACATTGCTTGTCTTTCATGTTATTGCTCTCACTGTTGAAATGCACTGCCCACTGCCTCACTGTGCTCACATTCACTGTTTGGGCTCCTTGAATGTTCAGGAAGAATTGATGAATGTCAATGGGTGCAACTTTTTCTGCTTGGAGGAATTCAGTGACATACCTTCACTTCATATGCACTTCCAAGTTAGGTGCCATTTGTCAGAGTGGCTCTCTATTGCCATCTGTCACATGGCAACATCATGCACCACAATGTTGGTGGGAAAGTTCAGACTCTACTGCCATACCACCAACATCCACACCTGACATTGTAAACATTATAAAGGAGGAGTCATTCATGGAGCAGGCCTCATACTTGAACACTATATAAATGCTTCATAAATAGAATGTTGTAAGGTTGTTAGTATTTCATAAGGAATTATTTTTAAAAATTAAAAAAAAAAAAAAAACTTTTTCTCCCAAGATCAAGAACTGCGATAATTCAAATGACGATTATTCAAAAATGTCCATTCTTTCACTTGATTGCTGAGTGGTGTCTTTTGTTCACTTTGTGGCACCAGCTGTGACTTCTGGTTTAAAATTCTTATTTGCATGCTGATATGTTTGCCAATGAATATGGACCTCAAGTTTGAGCCTCTACTCTGGCTATTAAATATTCATAGTAAAAGCTAAATTATAGCACTGTCTGTTGAAAGTAGCCAATGTACATCTAGGAGCACAATTAAAAGAATAGTACTGGTCACTCTCAGTTTCTAATGTAGTACATTTTAGAGAATCTTTAAGCATGTAATTATTTTCCTCTTCCTCAAGACTTTTGTCAACGGTTTACAGGCTGGTTCAGCCCGGTTCCGTGACTAGCGAGGTGGTGGGATCCGCAGATCCGTGCCTCCGGAAAAGGGAAACAGGGGACCCCAAAATAACTGAAAACAGCGGCAACGATCTGAGGTGAAACAAACTAATTTACTAAATATAGTATCAGCAAAATATAATAAGAGAGAGAGAGTGTGTGCGAAACATGGATAGGCCTCACCACAACGCTGAGGTGAGAAATGCAGTCCAGTTGAGCCGATGAAGAAAAGCAGATGGAGAAGAGCAGACGAAGAAGCGCAGGCGAAGAAGAGCAGGTAAAGAAGAGAACATCAGGTGACCTTGCTGGGAGTTACATCTCCTTGCTGACTGCAAAGCCCCCTAGGTAATGTAGTACTTCTCCTCCAGACAGGCACCTGGAACTTGAGCATCCACAGTCAAACCCCCAGTGCATTACATGATGTGAAATACTGATAACCAAAAATCATAAAACCATGACAACTTCAAATGAAAGTAGCATCAAAACTTTAAAAATATTAATTCCCTTCTCATTTTATAAAATGTTCTGCAATTTCTTGTACAAATTTTGTCTCCAAACCTCTTGTATGGCAGAGATGAAAATGACAAGTTGTTCTAAGGGAAATGCTTATTCAGTGTAATAGAACTATCCAAAAGCAAACTAAGCTGACATAGTGATTATCAGCTAAAAGATCAGAGGGTCAGCTTGTTGACAGTCTTGTTTTAGCAGACGAGAAAGGGAAGCAAGCAGGAAAAAACTCTGAACATGTAATAATCATCAGTTTGTGGTGCAAAGAGAAAGAAAAAGTGTCTGAAAATCAGAGCATTATTAATTTGCATTGTCAGTATGCCACAGAGTTGTCAAGAAAATGTTGTCACTGACCACTTCCAGAAATATCCTGAAGCATTGTCTGTACAGTACTGTAAGTCTGGCAGCAGGCACCATAGCCTTAGGCAAGTCTGTCCATATCTCCTCAGCAGAAAATTCTGAGAGTCAGCCAGGAATGAGGCAAACATGAAGGCAGCAGCAAATTGTATCTTGAGCTCTTATTTCCAAATCTCATCAGAACTGTTTGCAGGAATGCGAGGTTTAAGCAGGGATGGTAATAGTATAGTTGGAAGTGGTCAGAAAAATAAATGTTTGTAGATATTCTACAGAAAAATGTTGTTATTTATTGATAATTGCATTCCCTGATCATACTCCATCTATCACTGTGAGCAATAATCTGTAGTAAGTGGTTTGGAAAGAACGGATTTATGTTGTCTCATAGAGTATGTCTGAGATACTTTAATAATCATCAGCTTCACCAATAAATCTATATTACACATATAGAGAACACATATTTGGAATTATAATTTCTTGCATTACTAAGAAATCTATTATTTGAATATTCCTGAGTAAAGAGATTAACATTGTTGTAAGTATGACTTCACTGAATGTTTATGTGATCTTCAAAGAGTGGTAGTTTTCCAAGGAAAGGATGCTTATTGCATTGCTGTTGATGTACTGTAAATTGAAATTAAGCTTTAGGCACTACACCAACTGTCATGAAATAGTGGCAGAATATCAATCAATGTATGATATTGTGCATTAATATTCATGCAAGAGATAAAGATTAAAAAATGAAAATTTACATTGGTATTTTTTTTTTTTTGTCTTTGTGGTTCAATAGAGGTATGTAAAATTAATGCAAGTATTTAAACATACAAATTTTAATCTATGTGGGTGAGTTTTATATCTGTGTGTTTTATTTTCAAGAAGGTATTGTTCTTAATCAAAACAATTAGTAAATGCTGGAGGTGTTCAAAAACAGGTTGGATGGAGCTTTGGACAACCTGATGGAGTATTAGATATGGAGATTGGTGACCCTTCCTGTGGGGGGTTGGAGCATGATGATCTTTGGAGTCCCTTCCAACACATGCCATTTTATGATTCTATGCGTTTTATAAAGCATGCTTACATTCACATTATAAATACAGTATTATTTTATTTTTATTGGATTAAGTAGTGAAAGTGATTACCTGTCTATTTGCTGTAAAAACATGAGTTGTAGAAGCATCTTAATTCTGTAAGGAAACAATGTAAACTAGAAGATGAAAACTGGAAAAAATCCATTGAAAAACTTCTGTTTTTAAAAAGCACTGTGTTTAAAAAGCACTGTGAAATATGTGTCCTGCTACCAAGACCAAAAAAAAAAAAAAAAAGTGAAAAAGTACAATAAGAAAAAAAGCTCTATCTTATTCTGTAACAGTAAGGGAAAACTAAAAGTGCCAAATTTATCCCGTTTGTTATAGATGGTGTCATGGGTGCATTTTTTTATTCTTATTCTCTTACCTTTTGTGCCAGTTATGTCTGCTGAGTCACGTGACATATGCACACATGGTTTTTTTTCCTCTTTTTCTCATCATAGCCCCTCAATAGTTTCAAACAGAATGTATTTAGGAGACTGATCATCTGTTATGTATGCAAATGAAATAATGTGATTGTATTGCTAAGAGCAGTCGCACTTCTTTCTGATCTGTAAGTAGAATAACTGTTATATAAGCTCAACTTGTTGTTTTAACAGCTTGAAGTATGTATTTCATCTCAGTATTTTTCTGCTATGGGTTATAATTAACCCACACAAAACATTCAGGGTGTAATCTACAAAGCTTTTTAGCAAACATATATACGCGAGGTAAGACATATCTTAATACAATGAATAGTGAGGACAGAAAATGCATGTGTGGCAACTTCCACTGATCCTGAAAATTATTTCCATGACTGTGCTGTTTGGTTGCATTAAGTGGAGTAAGGGCAGTCTGAAAATAAGTTGCATTTCCTAAGACACTGAAACGTTGTGTCTGCCTATAAAGTAGGACAATCCCTTTATTATTGATGCTTAATATCAGGAACAAATGTATAAGCATTAGAAAACTGGGCTTTCAAATGCTTGAGAATGTACAGACAGAGAGAACAAAATTACAGGATTCTATTATGAAGGAAAAAAAAATTAAAAATCATCCATAGCGCTCAGGAAAAACAAACAAACAAAAAACAAAAAAACATGCAGAAAGCTCAGAAAACATAATTTCTCAGGAGATAGTTAATAATAAAAGAAGGTCATGTATGATCTTAAAACCAAGATTATTCTAGTGATACCATAGAAGAAATCATCACAGTGCGCTTAGAAAAAGAGCATGAAAATTGGATGTTTTGACTTGACTAATGCCAGTGTCTCCCTGTACATGTACCAGACTTGTTATTTTTTCTGTATAGAAGGCTCTTAGAATGTCCGCATAAGTCTTATTATTTCCTTCGGAAGTCTGAGAAATCTAAAACAGCTTTTGTATCAACTTTCTTATTCTAATAGGTAATCAGGATTTGAATCTCATGGACTTCAGGTGCTATTTTATTCTGCTTAAGATTTCTCACTGACTCTGTTGAATTCTCTTCAGTCTTTGTATCACAGCACTTGTAAAGCATATTCTTCTATAACTCAGATTATCAAATAAAATCTTCCCTGGCATTCAGACCAGTAGTGTGCATTGAAAGAGTGTTCCAGAAAGGTATGAGTTTTGCTCTGAAGAAATTTGATTTAAAGAATGAAATTGTAGTACTTCTACTGTTTTTTTCTTGTCTGGTTTATTAGTCCTCTATAGTTAAATCACTTAATTTAAAAGAAATGTACAGTTATTTCTTACCTGAGTTTGCATAGTTTTGTCTTCCAGCCATTGGTTATTAATATGCCTTAAGTACTAAAGAGCTCTCTGTTAGCTGGCATCTTCTCCTCATGCATTGCTCTTAGAAGCTGCAGTGAGATCACCTCTCACTCTTTTTTCCATGGACTAAATCTACCCAGAACTACTAAAAAGTAAAAAAAGTCTAAGGCAGAAATTCAAGCTGTTATATTTCAAGTTTGATTGGTACTGGCAATCTGAAACAGCTTCTTCTAATAGGAAGTGTCAAACTACCTTATCACTTCTTTTTATAATTTGATAAAAAGCAAAGTACAATCGATGTGCTCTAGAAATCACTTTTGCATTGATAATCCCAAGTGAATTGGGTTGATAGTGAACTTGAACACTGTGAATTTAATTTCCTGACTTACATGCATTTAATTTACAATGCAATCATGGTTGGTTATATACTTCTTGTATATGTCTTTCCATTCTAAAAAATAAATTATGTCAAAATAGAAACAAGCTCACAAGGACTGGAGTAACAATATAAACCTATTGTGTCCATTTGAATGGTTGCCAATAAAATAGTGGGTTGGGGCAGGGAATTACAGCTCTTATCACAGATCCAGGAACGCTCCAGTAAAATGTTTTTGTAGCTGAATGCTTGAGCATGGTGTATTAAAATAACTCATAATTATAAAAATGAGGCATTTTGTAGATGGTGGTTGCAGTCACAGCATAAACAGGGAAGAAATGGATTGCTACTGCATTGTCCGGTCAGATAAATCTTCGGAGTTAAAATGGAAACAGTTAAGGCCTTCGTTCTGATAACTCCATGCTCCCATTACCTATCAGAAAATAGGTTAGGAATATTAGAAAAGCACAAATTTGATCACTTTTTCTGCAGTTATTTATGAATTCATTTTTACTCTAATCTTATCAGAACTAAAATAATTCTTAGTTTTCACCATTGCAAATAAATAAATAATAATAGCATATTCTTTTTCCACATCATTATATCATCATTAAGTAATGATTATTACTGACATCAGTCTTTTTTTTGTTATGGTACTTGTGTCTATGCAAGAAGCTGGACACTAATATTTTAGTTTATAATTAAGAAATAGGATTCTTTTGCAGTTGCAGCATAAAATAATTTGAATGGCATTTGTTACAGCTACCGGACCCAAAGTGATTGAGTTGATTGAGCAGATCGTATAAATGCTTAAGGATTATACTTACAGGCAGGGAGCAGGCCACCTACATACTGAGGGTAATACAGCTGGCTCATTTTAAATTTCTGTAATGCTCTGGGGAGAATATGTCTTTCAGAATGATCTCATTTAATTGGGCCAGGCAGATTTCAAGCAACTGGCAATGGGAACTGATTATGATATTTCTCATTGGGTATGGATGTAATTTTACAGCAACATCGCAAGCAGCACCGATTGTCAAGTCTCAAGTCCTTATTCTTTGATGAAAAATCAAGTAGTTATAAATAGCATGGTTTTGTGACTTTTCAAAGAGGGATGGTTATTTTTATGATTCTCCTATGTATGTGGTGGTTTTTTTAGTTCTGTTTTTAATCATTATTTTTAATGTAACTGATCATAAACAAGTACAGTTCAGAGTTTACAATTGTATGTTTTATTAAAAAAATAATTCAAATTTAATTGTGCATTTTCTGAAAGCCCAGATTTCTATTTTAGTTCTCTGCCTCTGGTCAGGTGTTTTCTAAGTCAGGCTTCCTGACAATGGGACATAACATTCTTGTGTTTGCTTATTGGTTTTTGTGTTTTGTTTTGAACACTTTGTGAAACTTTGTGAAAGGATTGTGTAACCTCTTAGGATCATAGAATCATAGAATCACAAGGTTGGAAATGACCTATAAGATCATCTAGTCCAACCATCTTCACACTACCACTGCTACCACAAGCTACTAAACCAGATCTCGCAGCTCCTCATCTAGACGCCTCTTGAACACTGCCAGGGATGGTGACTCCACCACCTCCCTTGGCAGGCCATTCCAGTGCCTGACCACTCTCTGAGAGAAAAAGTTCTTCCTTAAGTCTAATCTAAACCTCTTCTGGTACAACTTGTGGCCATTTCCCCGGGTCCTGTTTGGTCTCTTCCATGGTTCTTTATAGCACTGAAAAAGATTCATCAAATAATTATTACTGAGGAAGTGCTCCTAATCTGTTGTCCTGGATAATTTTCTATTCCAAATCTTTACAGGGCTCCAGGCCTTTATGACTTACAAAGACAATTTCAAACAAATCTTATTGGGTGGTCTTCTTTGGATATGTCTTACCAAATGGTCCATGCAAAAGGAAAACAATTATCCTCAGAGGATTGCCATACCTGGGGTCTTTCAAGTTACCTACTTTTTTTTTTTTTTTTTTTTTTTTGGCTGCTCATGTTAGCTATCATGGAACAGAGCATTCTTCAGCACTCACTTAGCTGGTTTAAATGCAGTGCTGATTTTCTTCATCGCGTCTTGTTCTGCCTTGTGGCTTTAGTGAAGGATGTATTTCTTAAAAAGCCTGAGAAAGAATCCTTCCTGAAACTGCCAGGCTTACGGATTAATTTCTGCTGTCATCAATGCAGGAGGCACCAGGTTATTAAGCTTTGCTCTGGCTTGTGCCCTCAGATTGATACGATTGTGTAAGGTTTAAAATTCCTTCCTGTCAAATCTTGTAATGCTTGCTGCCAGCCACTGGCTTCTGTAGAGTTTAGATAAGACATATTGTTACTTCATTCTCTTATATCACTGCAAGGTTTGGTGGGGTTTTTTTGTGTTTTTTTTTTTTGTTGGTTGGTTTTCATTTTTGTCTTGTTTGTTTGTTTGTTTTTCCACTGGTGTTGGAATAACACTTTCTAGGTTAAATACCTCTAAAGTCAACAGGAATTCTAATTTTATTGAAACTGAACACTTTTCCTTACATATTGTTATGCTCAGTGAGGTTTTAAAATATTTTCAGTGTTCACATCTGGATTTTTTTCTTTTTGGTTCATTTTCAGTATGAGTTTTCAATTTGTCTTTTCTGCTGCATAGCTCTGATATCATCTGTTATGAAGTGTGTGTGTCATTTACTCATTATGCATGCATGAGTTAGATAATTGATCCTCTATACCATGTATATAGGTGGTTGCAGTTCTTGCTAAACTGTAGCAGATGTACCATTTTTACGTGAATTTTTTTGAATGATGACTTGTACTTTGATTGCATGATCTTTACCATTAACTAGCGTATAGAAGAACTCCCTTAAAGCATATGTTATATATTTTGGGCGTGGGGGACGAATGAGAAATGCATTAGCCAAGAGCACTTTTCTAAATTCGAGACTGAAAGGCTAGCACTTTATCATAGTCTTGACTGATTGGCAGAATAGGTAAAAGGAAACTTTTTGGGACAGAGATTTTTATTCAAGGAAATATATTAAAAATATATCATCTATCAGGAGTCAACATTCTAACTGGTAAAGTTGGTATCTATAAAGGTAAAAAAGTAGAAAATGCTTGAAGGAATAATTGAATTGATAAAAATCTTTCAATAAAAGAAGAACTGTAACTTCTCACAGTCAAAAAAAAGAACAGTGTCATTTCAGATAAAAAAAAAAATATCTTCCAGTTTTCACACTAAAAAGTCCTAGAATGTAAAGGCAACAAGAGAAGTCTAGATACAGCACACATTAATGGCATAGCTTTTGCAATTGCCCTTAGGCATATTTAAAAGGTTTATGTAATGAAAAGCATCTTAAATTTTGAGTCAAAAGGTCCTGGGAAGGAACAGGGAGACAGAATGAAATCTCAGATCAAATATTGCCGTTACTGATTCATGGTTCTGTTCCTGTACCTTGTGATTACCTAAAAAAACTCTTTGTACTAGGTTTGTGTGGAAATTATTTTTGTGTAGTCTTCTGTAAGTATTTACTGTGATAAAATATTTAATTTACTTTGTACTGCTAAAAATCTCATGACATCAAATCACATCTGAAAATAAGATCTGCCTTATGATATCCATTGGATATTACAGATCTGCACGATAAGAAAAGAGATTTTGTCTTTACAGTGTTGCAAAATGCAGCTATTTATTTTAAGATATACAACCTTAACTGAGAAAATAACAAAATTACACAAAAGTTGATGTTGGAATTGAACTCAGAATATAATCTAGTTCATCTACCTCTGCTCAGATTTAGATCAATAAGAGCAGTTTGCTCAGTGCTGTGTCCAGTCAGGTTTTGAATATGCCGAAGTTAGGAGACTCCACAGCTCCTCAGTACAACCTTTTCCAGTGTGTAATTACCCTTAAAGTCAAGGTGTTGCTTTTTTGTTGTATTGAAATTTCCTGTATTTCAATTTGTACCTACTGCATCTTTTTCTATTTCTGAAAGGCTCTCTCATCCTTGCCTCACTCATCAGGTGTTTCAGGTCCTTAATTCTCTCAGTGGTCTTACATTGGTCCAGGTCTCTCTAGTTCTTGGGAGTTCAAAATTGAAGCCATGATTCCAGATATGTCTCACCAGTGCTGACCAGAGGAGAAGGATCACCTCCCTCAGTCTCCTGGCAAAAGTCATTCTAATGCAAACCAGGGTGCTCCTGGCCTTCAACACTGCAAGGCTATGTTCAGCTCACATTCAACTCAGTGCTCACCAGGAACTCCAGAACCATTAATATCAAGCCACTCTCCACTGACTTAGTCCCCAGCCTGTCCTGGAGTATGGATTTTCTGCTGCCTGGAGCAGGTTGACCTGTGGAGATCCCTCTGAATGGTTACACAAATATCTAGTTAGTAGATAATCGATTAATCCTCACCTCCTCTATTTTGTATCATCTACAAACTGTGCTCAATCCCATTGTCTGGGTCATTAATGAAGATATTAATCCCCACCTCCTCTATTTTGTATCATCTACAAACTGTGCTCAATTCCATTGTCTGGGTCATTAATGTAGATATTAAACAGTATTGACCTCAGTAGCTACTAGTGACTGTACTCCTGATGAGTTTAATCATAATCCTCTGAGTCTGGCTTTTCTTACCATTTTAAATCCATTCATCTAGTCTATCAATCTTTTTGTCTACCAGGATGGTATGAGACACAGCGTTAAAATCCTTCCTAAGTCAAGGTAAACAACAGCCAGCACTCATCCTTCATCCACCAACCTAGTCATTTCATTGCTGAAAACTACCACGTTTGTCAGGCATGATTTCCACTTCATAAATCTGTACTGTCTACTTCTAATCAAGTTCTTGTCCTTGGTACATTTAGCAATAGCTTGCAGGTGGTTTCAGGCTATCACCATCTCAGATTCTGAGATAAGGCTGACTGGCCTATAATTCCCCAGACCTTTTTTCTTGCCCTTTTTGTACATAGTGTCATTTTCTTTCTTCCAACTCAAACAGACAAATCCCACTAACAAAGTCTAAATCAAATTTGGCATTGAGTATTTCATCTTTCCCCATGTCCTTTGTTATTAGGTCCTATGCTTCAGTCAGCAGTGGACCCATGTCTTCACTTGTATTCTTTTCACAGCTGATACATCTTTAATATACATCTGCAGAAGCGCTTATTGGTCTTCTCACCTCTCACTGGATTTAACTCCCATATGGACTTTGTCTTTCCTAACTGCATCTGTGCATGCTCAGTGTTTCTATATTGCTGCTGAATCATCTGCCCCTAGTACTACCCTCATACACATCTTCATGTTTGAATTTAGTCAGGAATTCAGAATTACAGAATCACAGAATGGCCGAGGCTTGAAAGGACCTCAAGGACCATGAATCTCCAAACCCCTGCCACAGGCAGGGCCACCAACCTACAGATTTGATACTAGATCAGGTTTCCCAGTGCCCCATCCAACCTGGCCTTGAACACCTCCAGGGACGAGGCATCCACAACCTCTCTAGACAGCCTGTTCCATCACCTCACCACTCTCATAGTAAAGAACTTCCCCCTGACATCCAACCTAAATCTTCCCTCCTTCAATTTAAAACCATTTCCCCTTGTCCTGCTGTTCTCTATTCTTTCAAAGAGTTGAAAATTCTCTTAAAAATTCACTTAAAAATTTTTCTTCCATGTATGTCTCCTCCCACTTTTTTAAATTTTCTGCTTTTCAAAAATCCTTGTGATCCTTCCTTTTGCCTTGATTCCATCTCTCAGGATTCTGAACAGTCACCACTGCAATGCAGTTGACTTTAGTAATTCTGGGAAATTCTTCCTCGTTCTTAAATATGACATCCATCACCTTGTGTGCTCTTGCAAGGTCTCCCACTCTTTTTTCTATATTCTTTTTCTCTTTTTTCTTTTCTTCTCTTTTCTTCTTTCCTTTTTTTTTTTTTCTTTTTCTCTTTGTTTTTCTTTTTTTCATTTTCATTTTTTCTTCTTTCTTTTTCCTATTTCTTCTCTCTTCTCATTTCACCTCTCTTCTCTCCTCATCTCTTGTTATCATCAATCCACTTGAACAACATCCTGAATTTCTTTTGCCTGCTACTGTTGTCCCTTTGCAGATATTAGGCAATTCAAGTCCCTCATTTGAACCAATGCCAATCTACTTTCTGATTAGACAGTTGGTGGGAGACACCCATCACAAGATTGCATATGTTGATCTGCCCACAAATCCTTGCCCATACATTTTCAGATTGCTCATCATGTCTCCCTAGGTTAAACTTCCTACATTCTCTCTTATTGTCCTGCCTAAAAATCTATGTCTCTTCTACATCAATGAGATTATTGCCCTGCAGCACAGCCCCATACTGTTCCCTCTGCCATCACCTGAGAGCAGAGATCAGCACTGCCTTTCCACTCCCTCTTGAGGATCTGTAGGCTGCCATGAGGCCTCCCCTCAGCTTCTTCTTCTCTAGACTGAACAAAACTAGGGACCTCAGCTGCTCCTCATACATCTTGCTCTGTAGGCCATTCCCCACCTTTGTAGCCTTCCGTTGGGCACTGACAGTTTTACCTCTTTGTTTCCCGTACTATGTGTGCTGGGTCACAATCACTTTGTGTTCTTGTGTTCTTGTGTTCAAGATGATTTTCCAGGAAAAGCATGTTCTCTGCTTGAGAACTTCCCTTGTAAGGCTGTCATCTTGATAAATCCTTGTTTGTGAATATACAGTTGTGGTGAGCTCTATGCTACCTTATTTTTTTTATTGAACAAAGATATACCATCTGATAACACATGCATGAAAATAAAATCCAATGAATAACAGTCTCCTAAAGCATCCATTAAATTTTTTATGTTTAAATATTAGCAACTAGCTTCAGGATAAATATTTATTCCAACTGAATTGACTTTTAAAATGTAAACCATATGTATCTGAATATTCCAATTCACAGTTTGAAGTAATCTCTGCTCATGGAAAGCAAAATATTTTAACTAGTCTATGAAATAATACAGTTTAAGCATGTTATATCTATATAAAATCATATGGGGGTATACATATATATAGATAGATGGATACAAGTGCAGAACATGAGAGTTTGTGAAGTTGCATTAAGCAATCCATCTCTGCTGAATAATTTATAAATCCCATAGCATAGCAGACATTCAGACATAGCAGACATTCAGACACAGAAATCAGACAAAAGTAACTGGAGTGAGGTGGTGATCTTCTGGCTGATATTGTATGCAGCTACCAGGCAGGTTTTTTTCGATGAGCTCTTGACTTAAAGGTTTCGGGGCTTTTGTTCTCAAACTAGATTATCAATGCTTTCAAAACACAGATTATTATGTCATCTCAATATCCACAGACTGCAGAGTTCTTTCTTTTTCCACAACACAAGCTTCTGTGAATTAGATTGTGCAAATGAAATGTAAGACCTTTTGGACCCTTATTTAATAGCAAGTTTTAGTGTTACTAGGGTTATGGATGCTTTTCTCTCCATTTTAAATTGAATGGTCAAATAGAAAAGAAAGGAAAAGAAAAATAGAAGAAAAAAGATTTTTAAACCACATATTCTGGTAGTATCAGTCTTGTTATGAAAGAATAATTTCTTACTGAGATAGAGGACATAGATTTGAAAGAAAAAAATTGTAACAGTTAAAACACTAATTGTCAGGAAATTAGGCTAAATAAATTATTATAAAATAAGCTATGTATTAAAACTTTTACTAATGTCTTGCCATGCCATTTATTATAGGTTTAGGCCTATTAAGGGGAATTTTTTCAAGCAAGATAATTATGATTTCAGATATGTTAATGACCTCTGAAATTGTTTTGTTTTTTAAAATAGATACAAAAAAAAAAAAAAAAAAAAAAATCCAGGGCTCTGCTCTAACTTTACATCCCCCAGCTTTTATTGATAGCAAGGGTTGCAATCACCAAGGTGCAAGACCATGCACTTAAATTTATTGAACCTCATGAGACTCACCAGGACCAACAACTCAAGCCTGTCTAGGTCTCTCTGTATGGCATCCCAATCCTTCAGTGCACTGACCACTTCACACAGCTTTGTGTCATCTGCAAGCTTGCTGAGGATGCATTCGATCCCACTGCTGATGTCAGTGGTGAAGATATTAAAGAGCACTGATCCCAGCACTGATATCTGAGGTACACCAATTGTTACTGATATCCACTGGCATTGAGCCACTGACAACTCTCTGGGTACACCTTGCAACCTGTTCTTCATCAACTGAACTATCATGAGGGATAAGTTCTTTAAGAAAATCTTTCCCATTCCCATTACTATCACCTCACAAAGAGAGAAAGCTCAGTCTTCAAATTAACACTAGAATTTTATCAGTCCATCAGGGATTTGCAATGCTAGGAGAAGCCACAGATATAAAATTTTCTCATATATCCTTCTGATTTCACTGAGCTGTCTATGTGAAGAGTTAAAGTTTTTTGAATTCATGTATTCCTTTCTTTTAAAATGAGCTGTAGAAGTCTGAATTATGAGTGAAGACTGAACATGCTTGTTGTGCAGTAAAAGTATTCATAATCACAAGTGCAGCTCACTACACCTGGATTTTTTTGCAGTGCGCTTTTGTTTACTTTCCCACTCCCTTCCATAGATTATTTCTCTATGATATTTGGTTTTTTTTGTCCATAGTGGAGGTATCAGTTTAAAAAACAGTAACCAAAACAACAGCTCTCTTCTGTCTATTCTTCACTATTCTGCATCTCTTTGCTGCAATGGCAGTAGTTTAGTGAGAGAAAACTGAAATTGTAATTCTTGAGCTATATGAAACCATCTGGTTTACATAATTTTATTTTTGTCAGTGATAAAGAAATCCAGCTGTGTTTAAGATCCATGGAGGTCAAATACACTTCTTTCATAAAATTAAAATTGAGCCATCATAAAGCAGACTGGCTAAAGTTATATATGTATATATGCATGGACTGGGTTTCAAAAACAGCTAAGATTAAATTTGAAAAAGCAAAGAGCTGAAAAAATGAAAATATCTGTTGCAACACAATGAGAAGCCTGCATCTGATATAGGGAAGAAAGAAGCGTAGAACACCGTAGTGTAACTAAGTTGCTTTTCAGATGCTTTCTCTATTTTTTCATTGTTGTCAATGTGGATCTTCAGTAGTGCTTGTCACTGGTCAATCTTCAGTAATAAACTGTGTTTGTTTAAAAGTAGTAAGGAAATTATGTTTCTAATCAAGGAAGGAAAATATTATTGTCAGGGTAGTAACAATATTCCATTCAAGTCTACAAATCATCTGTACCGCAATCTTCCAGATGTTCTCACATCTCAGTATGAGTCCCTTAAACTCTTAGCTACATTAACTTTCCTAATAGAGATTTGGAAGATACCCGTTCATTTTTGTTAATAACAATAAAAATGAATAACAGCCAAATGGAATCAGGGACACTGGAAAAAAAATAGTTGTAGCAGTAAATAATGTAGATCAGATTATATAATTATAATATATATACAATATATATATTAATTTTGAAAGCTAGAACAACCTTGTCCAATATCAGAGAAATATATAACCATTCTCTGTAATAGTCTGGAAACTGGATATCCACAGGTGGCTACTGTAGCAATCATGTTTGAGTTCCCTGTCCATTAAAGCACTTGCAGGTTCTGCCATCTAAAAAAAAAATTCTATTCCTACCTACAAAATGACACAATTCTAATGGAATGTTCTGTGGGTGTTCTGTGCCTTCTTGGTACACAGCAGATCAATGAATGCACCTAAGAAAGAAATGTGTTTAACATGTTAAAAACTCAAAGGCAAGGAGGCAAACTGAATGTGAAGGGGAGATCTGAGTGGATTCAGCAAGTGAAGAACAAATACTGTGATGTTTTTTTGTTTGTCTGTTTTGGGAAGTGGGAACTGGGGGAGGAGTAGGAAGTATTGATAACTGCTGCATTTTGGACAGGGATTGAACTTATTGAAGTGTGCCTACCAGAACATGATCATTCTAGAATTGTGAGGGTGGTGAGAAACTGGAACTGGTTGCCCAGAGGTAGTCTCCCTGGAGGCATTTAAGGCCAGGCTGGATGGGGCTGTGAGTAACCTAGTCTAGATGGAGGTCTATAGCAGGCCTTTGGAACTAGGTGACCTTGAAGGTCCCTTCCAACCCAAACCATTCTATGATTCTATGAAGAAGATAGAGAAATGGAGAAAGAACATCTGGAGCTGGAAGAAAAATAAAAAATGTGACAGAATTGCCAAAGCTTCCAGATACAGAATGGAAAGATTCAAGAGACATTTCTTATGGAAATTATATAGTGCTTACAAGGTTCTCAAATTAGGCTGCAGGAGAAAAAGTATATCAATGATGTGCATTTTGTGTTTTAAGTATTAATCAAAAGTTCACAGAGACAATTAACAAAAAATCATTACCAGTATTAGTTAATCAGAGAATGCAGTATATTCCCTGTAGGTTTTTTTTTTTTTTTTCTAGGCAGCCCTGCAGTCTTCTACATTTTCAAAGTAGTAAAAATTCATTACCTGAAAGCTAAAACTCTCTATATCCACACATTTTTGTTTTTGTCCAGGAACAAAAGGCTTAAGGATTCTTTAATAGTAAAACAAATATTCTTACTTATTGTGTTCAAATGAACCATTCAACTAAATTTCAAATATTCTTCTGTCAGACTTAGTATAAGTTAAAATAAGCAATAGACATTTTAATTTAGATTAGTCAGCTACTGAAATAGTATCTGAGTTCTGCTGGATGTGTTCAGTAATAAAGTTTGTTTTTGTTACATTCTAAGTGTAATATGTCTCTGTGTATCAAACACAAGGCAGTAAGACCATTGATAACTGAAATCTCAGTACAAAGCAGATTTTTAACGTTTTTAAAATACTGCATTAAGCAATTTCCATGGCTTAAGTAAAAACTATTAATGTGATTTTCTATGCGTTGAGAATATCTGGGAGAGAAATCTCTAGTATTGCCTTTTATATCAGTGCAATAGTCTTTCTAATAACAATACAGTTTATGTGTTTGTGAGTCCAACTGCTAAAACATCTTTTATTTCAGAGTGAATGGGACTTTAAATTTGCATGAAAAGCTTTTGCAAAGATTTATTCTAAGGTATTTTGCTTTTCAGAAGTGCCTAAAAACTTCTTTAACTGAAAACTAAATGCGAATAAGAATCTTAACTTGTCAGGAACAGAATACCAAAGCATTCAGAAAGCTGTTCACATAAATCCTTCAAATATTTCCCTTACTGAACAGCTGCTTTTTTACAAATAAATGTTTTTAAAAATTAACATAAAAATATTGTTTGAGGACTGGTGGATCAGATTAAATAAATGAACCAGGATGGCAGAATTGTATCAGAAATTAAGTTGAGTAAGAGATTCATTAATAAGAATATTTGTTTAGCAGTTTCAATAGCAAGAACCTACTTTCAGCTGCTTGGCATTTTTTTTTTATTTTGCTTCATACGTGTTAGATTAGAGTTCAGTGCTCCAGGAATGCAAGTTAATACCATGTGTTTGTGTTTAGCCAGGAACTACTTGCTAATTTATTTAGGCCTACTGACATTTTTTTTGCCTGACTTCTTCGTGTTCTTTGAAATAGACTCCTCTTAAGTCTGGAAGGAGACTAGATGTTGTTTTCTTTTTTTTCTTTTGTCTTAATGCGTTCCCAGAAATCATACACATTTACTGTGAATCTTAGATGTATTCCTATGCTGAAAAACACAAAGGAATAACATCTAAAAGACACAGACTTTTAAAAAGAACATGATATTATGATTTATTATTGACTATTTCCAATAAATTTTTGATAGAAAATTACTGGAAAAAATAAAGCTATAAAATCTAAGAAAGGTGAATTTTTATACTTTTCTATACTTATACAGATTGTATTTTTATTGTGTAAGGAAAAGATTCCTTTATCAGGTCATTTCCTAAGTTATTCTAAGTATATGAGAACTCAGCTTGTGATATAGGGCAGATTTCTTCATGAAGACATATGTAATTAATGCAGTGCTTCTGTAAAACACGTACTGACTTTCCTCACTTCTTCTCAAGGAAAATGAATTACTGTGACAGTATTTTGGTGTCTGAAAAATTAACATTAGCTCTGACCCGAAATCAAATCTGAAAGCTACTGGAGTTCTGCATTTTATGATTGAAATATTTTTTCAGGATTGGTATATTACTCTAAATCTATGCTACTGAATTTATTTCAGCACTATTTCCATTAAATCTCCTGTTCTTCTTTCTTTCTTCAGTGCTGAATTGCAGTTGGCTCTGCAAATCTCATCTCTGAAACAGTGCATGTAACTCTCAAATTGAATAGTTTAGTCTGCTTATATTTGAGTTTAAGGGTATTCCTTGACAAAATAATTTTCCTGTGTTTTGTTTCATCATAGCAATTCCAACACAGATGGATCTTGGAGCTGGGGTGAAGAAGGTAGCAGAGGAAAATACAAGGCAATTATTGTTTGATTGCAAACTTGGGGAACGGGGGATAATTTAAAGCAATTCATCTCAAAAGGATGTACTAGAGTCAAGGGCCTATAGATCAGTAGCACTCTGGGATGGAGGAGTGTTCCTGATACCTTTTGCACCCATGCAGTAATGCACGGCACCTCAATCCCCTAAAAAGCATATATACAGCATGCTTTTTGAAACTATTCCCTATATCTGATTAAGATAATTAAATTAATCTAAAAGTAGTTATATCTGACCTATTTTTTTTTACATTCTTTGATTTTCTCTCAGAAATAATGAACGTGCTATTTCCACAACTACTATGACCAGAAGGCATTGGCTGGCTTAAGAAAAGATATCCACTCTCCATAAAGATCTCTCCATACAAAGTGGTGTTAGTTTTTACCTTCTCTTTCATCTGGCTCTGTGTAAATCATTGCAGTAGTATTACTGAAAATCAGAGGTATAAAGGAATGCACTCAGACACAGCACCACACCATACTTCTTCATTCCTCCCAGCCTGTCTCAGCATCTGAAATAAATAGAAGTGAATCCACTGTATCTGTAGGATACTTCCTCACTTCCATCCATAGCATCATTTCCTGTACTAATTCCCCGGGCAGTATTCAAGATTCTATCAATGGGGGTTCTGCAGATGGGTGAGAGCAAAAGATTCAAGAGGCCTTTAATATAGGTTGGAGAAAAGATGTAATTACCTACTGAATTAATTAAGATTTTGCACCTGCGCTCTCAGAGGTATTTTTGTAGAAAGATTCCAAGACTTTGATTGTACAATTTTCTAATGTTAAGAAATTTCAAACCTGGCTTGCACAGAATTAAAATTATGGCCCATCTGCTATTGTTTATATGCCTTTAGCCCATATTCAGTTCACCACAAGGAGGCAAAAACCCTATCCTATATGTGCTAATAATTTCTTTGTCTATTGTCAACTGAAAGAAAGAAACGGACAGCTCCAAAGAGTAATGCAGAACTTTGGTCTTTTTAAGTCTTTGTGGATATAAAGTGATTCTTACAATGGTAAATACAATCTGTGAATATCTTTCAATATAATATTGATCAACTACTGAAAATTACAGTTGATTACTCAATGTAGTAGGAAATTTACTGTTCCATATAGGTTTTAGGGACTGTATTGGAGGTTTATATTATTGTTTGGTAGCATTTTTCTCATCAAGGAGAAAGATTAAAATAACTAAGATAAAGTTAAAATATCTTAGAAATCATAATGGTAATTGTTGAAGTAATTAATATTTAATTTTAGAAAAAAAGTATAAATTGATATCTCCATGATAAAATATTAATGTATCAGATAAAATTCAACTTTTCAGAACTTAAAAATGAAAAATAACAATTAAATGATAACCTATGGAATCAGATAATTTTTCATTAAGTTATTCTTTTCTTCTACTTTTAATCTTGGAAACTTATTGAATACACCGAACTTATCTTAAACAAATCAATATTTATAGTGGAAAAATATGTTAATTATAAAATTTCTAATTATCCCTGTTTATTTTCACCTTATTAGCTGCCAGCAGACTGCTGTGCATCTTGAGGGAAAAGAAAACCTTGACCAAATGACATGAAGACTGGAGCAATTCCATAATTGAGTGTTTGTGCTCACATACAAATCTGTTTGTTCTGACTTGATTTGCTTGCTTTTCTGTAAAGTAAGACAGATAAACAAAAATATCTTCCACTTAATTAATGCCTGTCAGAACAGAATTTTTTTATGTCCTAAAATAAATCCTTGGCATTCATTTCAAGCTGTAGAAATACTTTTTCATTTACTGATTTGAATGCAAAAATAATGTAATTCCAGTCCCATGCAATCTGAGCTCTAAATAGATCTATCCTGGAGACAGAATATTGCTGTATGGTTTACTAGGAGTCCATTAATAAGCAGTCCAGCTGATATAGAAATATATTTTAGAACCTCTTTCTAGGCTTTACTTAAGTCATTTTACCAAGAAAAATAATATTTTCCTAGACTTTTAGGCAAGTTCTAGTCTTAGAAATGTTTCTCATGTAGAAAATCCATTTTTAATTAACAGATAGATTTGGGATAAAATGAGACCTACTCAAAGACATGGCAAATTCCATATAGCAAGAGATTGAAAGAGGTAGGGGAAGTTATTTGAAATCTGTAAATAAAATTAAGGAAACTATTGTTGTGCTGTAAACTATGTGAAAAAAGAGGATTTTTTTTTAATTTCCAGATGAGAGTTGGTAACATAAGATTGAAAAAAAAATACCTGAAGCATAAAACAGACACATAACTATTAAGCTGATCTCATTTGTATAAAAGTATGTACAGGGAAAAACAAACAAACAAACAAACAAAGAAAACTATGCAAGAATAATTAAATGGACAATGACTCACTGCAAAATAATTGTACTGGACTAATCTGCTGTATTTCTCTGACAAGATAATTGATTGGTTTTAGGCAGACAAGTATGACACCTTTCAGATGTAGACTGAAGTAGTGACTTTCATGTATGGCAGCATCAGAAGCTATCTGTAGGCTTGGCAAAGTTGTATATACAGATTGTCAGGAATATGTGAAATGGAAGTCCTCCTAGCATCTTGTAAATACTAAGGCTCTTCTTCTCGAGGCTGAACAATTCCAACTCTCAGCCTCTCCTCATGAGAGATGATCCCTTGATCATCTTGGTATCCCTCTGTTTTCCAATGTTTTCATGTCTCTCTTTTACTGGGTAGCCCAGTGCTTGACAGAGCATTCCACATAAGATGTCAACAGTGCTGAGTAGAGGGAAAGGATCTCCTCCCTTTATCTGTTGGTGAGCCTTTGCTTAATGCAATCAACAATACTTTTAGCCTTCTTAGTGGCAAAGGTGCATTTCTGGCTCATGTTCAATTTTGTATTGGTGAAACATTTTTTGTCAGCTCACCTCTCCAGCCTGCCTAGGACCTCTGGGTGGCAGCACAACACAGTAACGAAGTGTCTTTATCCAGTTTTGTGTCATTTGCAGCTTTGCTGAGTGTTCCCACTGCTCCATCATCCACATTCTGAATGAAGATTAGAACATGATTGCACCCAGTGCTAACCCCCTGGAGTGCATTACTTGTTACTGGTCTACAAAAGATCTGCACTCTTTGGATCCAGACATTCAGCTAATTTTCAGTCCACCATACTGCTCATGCAACTCACACTTCAGTCAAGCGGAAGCTTATTGGCTGAGCTTGATTAAGCAAGATTATCATTTGGTATATTTGCAGACTCTTGTGTGAATGAACAATATCCATTTCCTGTATTTAAAATATGTATTTTCATTATGTTTTTACACGATTTCAAGTAGATTGAATTACCATAACATAAAATATAGAAATAATTCACCTGGGCCTACACATGCAGAACCCTGCCTTAGTCACACAGATGCAGATATAAAAGTTGGGAATGAATCCCCTTGGCACGTTAATATGATGGGTGCTTGGGCCTTTTTTTTTTTGGTGTTTTCCTTTTCTTTCTTTTTATTTTTTTTCTTTTGAAAACTGTTATTAACTCTAAAAAGATATTTAAATTGCAGATAAATGCTGGCTGAATATTCAAAAGGTACTTGGCAGCCAATCACCAGTGTCTCAGAGGTGTTTTCCTGTTGCAGGAGCACCCTGTGCCTTTAACTTCAGGAGAGTTTATCCAATCTTTAGAGCCTTGGCATCAGAGATATTTTAATTCTCTATGATTAGCATTTATTTTCAACATTCTAAATGCAGCCCTTGTAACAGGGAAAACATTGTCACTAGTTACCTTTTTTCATAGATCTACTTCTGTATGGGAACTGCTGAATCACGGCTTGAACCTCTGATTGATCACCTGAAGCGAGCAATGAGTCAGCCCTGGGAGCACAATTGAAGGCAATTCACCTGTGCTGCTGGAAGGAGTGGAGCCTGGCTCCACCTCTCCTAGACCCATTTAAGAGCTGACTACCAGTAGGAAAGGATCTCTCCTGGAGATCCCTCCTCTGGAGTTTTGTAGTGAGCCCAGGATACAGGTAAGCATTTTATCTATTCTCTTTTTGTTATTATAATCCGCTTAGCCGAACTCTCTGGTTTATTTCATAATTATAACATCTTTATATTCACTGATTATACAAAAGCCATAGATGTAAGTACAGATCTCTTTGGATGCATCAGACTGTTTATAAAGTTTATGTTAACACATACTGCTTCCCAGTTAGATTGCAAGCCATGAAGGATTCTCCCTTGGACGGCTTGGGCTGTTTTAAGAATTACTGATTGAAAAGCTTGTTAAAAGAACAAATACGCATATTGCTACCATTAGCTATGTAAATGACTGCTTAGGTTAAACACTGATATCATGCTAATAACAAGATATTCTTAAAACACTACTTATGCCCTTCTTTTTTTATGTATAGAATTATTAGATTATGTATAGAATATATTAGATTATGTATAGAATCCTAGAATTGTTTGAGTTGGAAGGGACCTTCAAAGGTCATCTAGTCTCCCTACCCTGCAGTGAACAGGAACGTCTACATAGACATGCAACTCTTTTAAACCTATAAATAAAGCTATACATATTTTCTTATTTAGCTTTCACAGGAACTCATTTTATCAAGTCTGTTGCAGGTTTGCCAGGTCACCTCTTTCAGGATGTTATACAGATAACTACCTAAGTGAGAACAAATGCTTGTTAGTTTTGTGTATGTGTCTATAATTACAGAAGAGGTAATGACTTTTCAGGCTGAGATCTCCCTTGGAAGTTTGTTCCTTGTTGGTGAAAGGAAGGAGAGAGAATTGAAGAAGACATGAGGAAGGGCTAGGATTCTATTGGGGCATCAGCAATGATGTACTGATTACGTCATGGTGGCTCCACTACTCCAGCACTGAAATATTGTGTGAAAGAGATACTTGGGCTTAATATTCATTCTATTATTGAAATTACTTCAGTCAGGGCTCTTTACTACATTCCCCCTCTACAGATTTCTTTCTTCTATTTTAAAACACTAACTTTTAAAGGAAAAATAATTCAGCTTGAAAAAAAAAAAAAAAACACTTCTCTATTTATTCAAAATGCAGTGATATGTTTGTACCTAAATAATTGTAACTTACACTTGGTAAATGGAGGAACAAACAAATAAAAAGCGAGCCTAGTAATACATAAGGTAGTAAGGGATAATTTGTAAGCACGATGAAACAAAAATAGTGATGGATGATGGATTAAAAAAAAGTCTTCCCTTTTTTTCAAAATGAATCTGTCCCTTTAAGACTTTCTTTTGACTGTTCTCCTTACTAATCCCTCAGGAGAGAGCTCATTTGGATTTGCCCATGATTTATGGCATTTTTCTTGTATCCCAGTCATAGGCCCTTTTTACTTAAAATTTTATTTCATTTTTTTCCTGAAGATATTAAAGATCAAGATATTAAAATTCTACAAATCGTATTTTCTATTTGCTACAATGGTGTTGGTCATTGGAAGAAACACTTTTACACTTACTGTGGAAATACTATAAAGCATTATTATACTGTGAACGCTATTCTGACAGATTTTGCTTAAGTTAATTTAACAAGAGATATTTAAAAAGAGGATACCATAAATCATGCATCTTACCAAACATAAAAGTCTACTTATTTTTATGGTCTGCTTTTATTAAGAGTGAAATTCATTCATGCTCTTTCTGCTACAGAGCTTTTATGAAGAATGAAAAGAAAGGCTGGCTTCTCAATGCCTTTGAAATTCATTAGACGCACTTCTTAAACTATGATAAACTAGGATGCTGTCATACACAGGAACTCGGGCCAAGTGAAATTGTTTTGCTACTCACTCTATAGAAAAGTAGTACATTCACATTTGAATAAGTTTTGTGTATACAGAGTAGTTTGATATAATGACCAAAAATAAAAGTAAGCTCAGAAAACAGATGTTGATAGTTCAATTGATTGTTCTTCACTCTATTACTTGTGACAGAATGAGCCATGGAATATCATAGAACCAAAGCCAAACTGAGTTAAAAATCTCATGGTAATTTTCAGGATATTAGGTAACTGACCTATAGAAGAAGACTTTTTTTTTTTCTGATGACTATAATGTTTGTATAAGGATGAACTGAGTTCATGTATGATTTTATACAAACCTGTTTAAAATATTCATGAACACAACATTCTTTAAATAGAGCAGACAGAATTTGTTGATTTCCAAAATGAAACTTATTTTATTGGTCTATTAATTGTTAATTTGTCGGACAAAGAAAGATTTTGAAACCGAGGAATTGCTAATATAACTTCGTTGATTTAGTGGTAAGTGCCATCATATGTAAATATTGCTTTGGTAGGTATGTTCTATGTGTTATTGAAATAAACAGGTACTGTATTTAATGATTACTTTCCTAGGGAATAGGTGAAAAAGTTTACTAGGCTCTTCTGCCAGAGAAAGAAAACTGTTTCTTAGGGAAATAAAACGCATATAGAGAGGTCCCTAAGCCATAGTTTTTAACTACATGCTGGAAGAAGATAGGAAAGGAAGTGGCATCAGAAAGTCATATCCCGTTTTGGAACTTCAAGTATCAAATCAGGTATTTTGTTGTTGTTACTGCTGCTGGTTACTATCTCTCTCAAATCTTAAAAGAAGGCAGAGAGTTCATGAAGAGTGTTTTCTATAACAAACTTCTCTACAACCTGCCTGAATTTCTGGTTGAGGGAGTGAATAGTATAGTATTCCAGTCACTATTGCTGTGAATGCTTGTACCTATTCTGTTACATCTACAAAGTGTATAAGTAGTGGAAAATCGTACAGACCAGATTTTTTAATGCATAATTTGCTAACATAATTGTTTTGAATGTTTAGACAAAACAACACTAATATATTGACTGGAAAGAATGACAGTGCAAAAGCATTCAGTATACATAAGAATATCACTGTTTAGTACTAATGGTGTAGTTCTTTTGGTTTTGTTTTATTTTGTTCATATCTGAGAATCAGCTAAATATGTTATGATAAAGTAAATCTTTCTATGAACTTGATTAAAACATCATAGTGGCTGTAGTGCATTAGCAGCCTTCAAATTTAAGGTCGTGGATACAGAGTTCTTAAAACTAAGAAATACTCTGGCTTCAAAACTGATGAGTTAGTGAAGAGAGAAACATTATTTTTGTGGTCTTGGGTAAATATAGCTAAAACTCAAAACTCTATGTTCCTTATTTAACACAAATAGTCATTTCTTGAGTTTGTAAAACGTTTGAATTGTAATCTCCTTTCTCGGTTTCCCTCTGCATACTCTACTTCAAACTGAATTTTGTCTAGATGTATATGTTGCAGAATTTGTAGTGTAAAATAAACAAAATACTAACATTGTATTTATTTTGGATTAGTGGTTCACTGCCCTTATGTGTCTCCTGTTCTGTTGTGTTGGTCCACAACATCAGAGGCGGATGTTGGTGGTACAGCAGTAGAGGTTGAACCTTCCCACCAGCATCCCATTACATTTTGTTTATACGTGACAGATGGCAGTAGAGGGACAGTCTGACAGAATGGTGTCTGACATGGAAATGCATATGAAGCAAAGGTGTGTCATTGAATTCCTCCAAATAGGGAAAATGGCACCAACTGACATTCATTGACACTTGCTGAAAACTTATGGAGACCAAACAGTGGGATGTGGGCACACTGAGCCTGTGGGTGGTGCATTTCAGTAGTTGTAACTGCAATGTGAAAGACGAGCAATATTCAAGAAAGCTGTGCACAGGATGAAGAGTATATTTGTTGGATCTTAAATAGAAACAAAGTTGACTTATCTGACAGATTATGAGGATGATGTGGCTGTAGAACACTCCTTCCCAGGAAGTTACTTTTGCCCAGGAGACATTCCCCCTTCAGAAGCTAGCTGTCCTTCCCATCCTCTCCCCCTCCCACCCCCATTCACCAGGTGCTCGCTCAATCAGCAGTTCAGGTCATGATACAGTTTCCCTATGGTCTTGATCAACTCATCTGTGTGAATCAGCAGATTATGTATGATTAGGGAACTGTGTACAATGGATGTCAATTTCAATGCATTGGAAAAGGTGGTGTCAACATTGGAAGATCACAACATTTGTGGGTACCACAGATGCTCACATAGAAACAGAAAGAAAGCCACATGCAAGTTTGTCAGGACCTAATGAAACCAATATGAAGCTGTAGATGACAGTTTCCCGGATCACACCATTACTTGTGACAAGACATAGTATTACCACTGTGAGTCAGAGTCAAAACACCATTCCATATAGTGGCAACATGTGAATTTCTCATTGAGTAAGAAGTTCAACACACAGCCCTCAGGGGGTGAAGTGATATGCACTGTCTTTTAGGATAGGAAAGAAGTGATCCTTCTGGATTTTCTGGAACTTGGGCAAACCATCAACTGACCACTATATTATGATGCTGACTAAGCTGAAGATTTGAAGTTCCAAATTCAAAACAGAAGGAGACAACCTTTCTCATGACACATAATAACATGAGGTCCCATATCAATCTGAAGACCATAGAGCAAACTTGACTGGACTGTTCTACCACACCCAGCATGTAGTCCAAATATGGCACCTTCTGACTTCCATCTGTTCGAGCTGATGAAAGATGGACTGTATAGGTAACATTTTTCTAGCAATAATACCATCAGAGCAGCTATGAAACCATTGATCACCTCTGTTGTTGCCGCTTCTTACATGTGCAACATGAAGGGTCTTGTTATTTGTAGCTGAAAATGCATAGCTAATGGTGATGACTGTGATTTTTATAGCTGAGAATTTGCTCTTTCAAATAGTGTTATTGTGCTCTTTGTATGTCTTGTAGCTTTCATGGAAATAAGTTAGAGGCATTACTTTTAGAGGGAACTACATACTTTTTCATTTTCAGATGCAATTGAGCATCCTGAAAGAACACAAAAGTTCTATCCGTAAACATAATTAACAAAAGAACAATTTCTGTTCACATTATAATCTTGCGAAGCGTTCTTGCAAGTGTTAGCTTTCAGTGATCTCTCTTGAAATAAAAAAATAAACATTTCATAAACATTCATACACCGTGTAAGGGCTGCTTTCTTCATAATGGACCAGAAGCACATTTATTTCTCATATTATAGTCATATTGTAGCATTATTTCAGGATTGCATGATATTAAGCTGCTTGAAAAAGGAGCCACTGACCTGTAAAGGTCAAGCTGTGTTTATACGTTTGAATAAGGCAAGCAGTTTGTGCTACTGTGATAAATTAAAATTGCATTTTGTAGTTGTGTCTGTTTCATATTTGTCTTTGTGTGTGTATGTTGTCAACTCAGTTTATGTATATTTTGCTTGCTAGCCCAAGTACCAGACTATCATATGAGACATATAGGAGAACTAAAGCAGGAGATGGCCAGCCAAAGAAATAATTTCTGTCTTTGAGAATCCTGAAGCAATCAGAAATGTACCTCTTCTATACTAAGATTTTTCCTGACCTTAGGTAAAATTTAAGATAAAATAATTCCCATGGATTCTGTCTTCAGCATGTTTTTGAAAGCCCTGAATATTAATTTATTGATTTAGTTTTACACAAACCCTAATAATACAATAATTCACAATCCATTTCAATCACTGTGTACTAGCTGAGTCAACATTACACAAAATCAAAGTTCTTTGTAGTATAAATTATTCTGACACAAACTGTTGATCAAAACCTTCAAGATAATGAGTGTTTTGTTTTATTATACTTACTTTCATTATCTGCTTAATTTTTTTTCTTGTAATTTTTTTCTCTTGCACACTGTTCAAACTTCTGTTCAAAATTCTGTTACAATATTAGTAACAGGAATTCTCAAAGTCTTGAAGAAAGTTGATTTTTGTCTTTCCTTCACTGACTTGATTCTCATTATTTTTACTAAATCATAATGAATGAATTACGCAAAAGTGATGAGCAAATATACTTGACCCAAGAAATCTTGGGTAAGGAAGCCTTTTAAATAAATGGAATAAAGTCACTTAAGGAAATCTTAACCTCACTTTTTCCCCTTTCTACTTGTAATGAAGTTAAAAGAAAGGAGTCAGCCTTTGTCTAGACCATTCTCAGTCGACAAGTTCAAGTTCATTGACTGATCTATAGTCAGGTTGATGGGCAGGGAAACAGATATGCCATTTATTTTCAAGGAACCAGACCTGTTGAAGTTACTGTTGATTTATGCTGTGGTATGGATTTCTTCCTGATGAAAAATGAAACTGCCATAGAAACAGGTTTTTCTGCACTATTACATATTCCTTTCTGTCATTACATGAAAAAATAGAGTCTCAAGAGTTAACATTTTTGGAAGACAAGAAATGTGTTTAATTTAATTAATTCTGTTCAATTGAAAATGTGTCTCAGCTGTCAGTCCTTGAAATGTTCTGCTGCATATGGCAACAGAGTGCTTGTGTACATCTGGGGAATTTCTACCCTTCCAGTTTCCCACAGCTTTTCTTTAAAATAATTGTTCCCTTTGGGAGACAGTCTGTTGAACCCATCCTCTTTGGGCTACACTAACTTTATGACCTATACTTTTTGCTGCATAACTGGAAAAGGGACAGATGTAAATATAAAAATGCAATGAAATTGAGAGCTGTAGGGGAAGGGATAAGAAGAGTGAATTTGCACACACTTAAGAGAATACTCATTTTATTAGATTTCTGTGCTATAATCCCCTTTTGATCCTCCCCCCCAAATATGTATATATATTTACAACACAGTCTAACTATGAATTATTATAACTTTACTTAATAACTATATTTTCTATATTGTTTAATTTACAAAAGATGCACCTTCAGTGTACTTCTGAGAAGGTAATTTTTACTTGGGATTTCATAATGGCATAACAAAATGATATAGTGCCAAAGACAGATTTGATGTTGGTAATATTTTAAGCTGAAATTCTGTATTTCCCCAGTTTCACATTCAGCCGATTATACCAGCACTGCTGACAAAAAGATTCTCAAGTCTGTACTGCAATAGATTGCTTTGTGAGATCAAAGTAATATAAGTGCATTCAACCTATTCAGCGTGATGTTATTTGCTTTCACATTAAATAAACTATGATCACTTTAAATGGTCAACAATGAACTGTCAGCTACAGAAATCTATTCAGAAGTTTTATTCTACATTGCAATGTTAAAGCTTGGGTTTTGTTATCCTCCTCACATTCTTGTACTGAGATATTTGTTAATACATGCAAAAGACAAATTATCTTTGCAGATATACTAGATCTAATTATTTCTCTCTTTCTTCTAGCAGCCAGACAAATAAGAAAACATTATATGTTATATAAGTGTTATATATAGTCATCTCTAGTTTCATGAGGAAGTCTTTGCACTCTTTCTTTTCTATCAAGAACTATTAAAGATTCAGAAGACAATTCCTTCCTCACTTAAGGGTATCATTTTTTTTGCTAATTATAACTAACTACTATTAAAAACTGTTGTGGACCTAGATTGAATTAAATTGATGTGACGTGCTCATTTCTATTTGTCACAAATAGCACACAGTTGAATGGAGGCTAGAGACTTGTTAAATTTTTAATTGTGTATTCATGAGAATGTATTTAATGTATACTGCATAATGTATACTAACTTATTCAAGAGATTGCAGGGCTATACAAAGCATTGCAAAGACATGAACAGATGGAATTCTCATGGAAATGAGAGACTGAAACAAAAGTAGAGACATTGAAATTGCTATCAAGTATCACTCTGGTTTGACACTTGTCTAAATGCTTTTTTTTTTTTTTTTTTTGCATTTAAAAGTCTTCAGAAGAGTAGTACTTTCACTTATCTTAAAGTCATGCCTGAAAAACATGATCAGTAAAAAATAGGAGAAGAAAAGCTGGAAGCCTGAGGACAGCCATGGGTTGTTTTCCTTCAGGCTGAGATTGCACAGACAAGCAGAAGGCAGTAGGCTGTAGAATCCTGACAACAAATTAAGGACAAGCAGGCTGAGAGGAGAAGGTCATTGGCAGAGAGTGCAGAGAGTATTTTATCAGCTGATTTAAGACCTATTCCTCTCTAACAAGCCAAGGCTAAATAAATGCTTCTGCTACCTCAGTGTTTAGGAGTCACTCTGAGCTTGTAACTTTTCCATGCTATAGCCTTGTGCTTTAAGTTAATTTTATTCTTCACTGCTCTGACAATAGGCTGTGGAACTTTCTGGCCGTTTTATTGCCCAAGCCACAAGAATTTTTTTTTTTTCTGTGAAGTAACTATTAAATTATTCTTTGTCACAAATTGTACCACTGAAAAAAGTGCATAGGTGTATTCTCCAAGTACTTCTTTGGTGTGTATATGGGAAAAATTCCTTCTTTGAAACATGTATGGCTAGAAGACATACTTTAAACAGAAAAGAGAAATTATGTTAGATCTTCTAAGAGTCAGAAAAAGTAGTGACATCTACTGTACTGGTTTCACTTTTGTTTCAGTCTTAAAAAATACCAATTAGATTAAATCCATTAAAATTTTGATTTTCCATGTTCTCCTTTTGTCATCTTGAAATAGAGGAAAATGGATAACAACAAGAAATTATTTAAATACTAGCAGGCAAAGGGAAATAGATTATCTTTAGCTTGTAATGGTATTGATATACATTCACTGACTCTATTTTTTTACAAATTGCAGTATTCGGTGAGGTTTAACAGAGAGTAAGAAGTTATTTCTCTGATTTGCTTTTTTTTTTTTTCTCACTGAGAGTTGACAAGTACACTTCCACTATTTGTTTATAACAGAGTTATGAAGCACTACATTTACCTGATTATATCATATTATAGTCTATAGGCTTTTAAACAACTGCCTATCTATCACTGCAGCACTTGGAACATTTAATGTGCACTAATTTGAAGAGTGACCTAAGAAATTTTTTTGTTATACAAGGTCATCTGTGTACAGGCAGAATCCATGGGAGAGACTTTCTGATAACAATTTCTCAGTTTCATGTGATAACCTGGAGATAAAATAGTATTCATAGCTAGGATAGAAAGCAAATGTACCTATTTTACCAATTTGGGTATGAAATGCATGACATAACAATTTTATTTACAGATCAAAATGTAATGATTGATCTGTCTTCTACTGTGAATGAGGTTCTGACTAGCCTGAAGGAAATGAGCTCTATGCAGTTGTACATTCTAGAAGGCAAAAAAAAAAGTGCTGAAATTAGAATATCCCTGGCATTCCTATTGAGGTATAATTTCTATGTCTTTAAATTTTCCATATAAAATTTGTGAATTTTATTCTTTTTAGTAGAGTCAATGCTATTTAAAATTGCTGTTCATAATGCATTTAAGAATATAATCCAATTAGAGGCCTTTAATTATATATTATAATATATATTTTTAACAGTATATTTGCATGTTTAGTGAGATTCTGGAAATTTGAAAGTTTCTATGGAAAACTTAAGACTTAGAAAAATTAAGATTGTTAAGATTTAACTGAAAAATATTCCTAATCACATATGTATCTACACAGTTTACCTTCTGTTTGCACTAAAACATTTTAAAGGCAAAGAAGTAAATTGGAAAACAATAGTCAATATTTAATGTTACGTCCTCCTAGGACCATAATACAGTTAATAGTTGACTTCAAGTGATATTCATCACCTTGTTATTTACCTTCATTTTTTAAAAAAGTATGCAAACCAGATGCAAGAATAAAGTGGAGGATTAACGTAAATATTTACAGTTAAATATCACAGAACAGTTTGTTAGAACTCAAGGCATGTGTTCAGGCTAACTGAATTTTGAAAATCCAACATGTAAGCAAGTACTAAACTAAACTCTTGTAATATTACTTACTGCAAAAAAAAGTTATGAGAGATAAGTTATTATTTTATTTATCAGCTAGTGAATACCAAGTATTGATCTCACTAAATTTGAATACATTGACCTCAGAGAGTGCTTAGGAAATAAATATTCTGATTAGCCCACCAATTTCTCTCTATTTTCACTCCATTCTCCAACAGTGAAGACCCAAGCATGGAGTAATGTTATAATTTAATTCACTGTATAAATCCAATTAATATTATTCTCAAAAAATAAAAGAAAGGAAGTGTTGCAAGCTAGAGGCAAATAAGAAAAACAAATCTTCTCAAACACTGAATTTACACTGGGATCTGTGCAACATGAATCTACACACTTAAGAATCATTTCCTAAAATGCACATTTTCCACAGAGAAAACATTTTGGTCATTCAAATGCCAATCAAAGTTCATCTTGAAGCAATATTCAGTTTTGATGAAGAGAGAATGGGACTCAGTGATAACTTTTTACAGTGACAATATCTCACAGATTTCTATTTATTATGTCTAGAGTGCTCTTTCTCTCTTAACTATTGAAATTCATCTTCTGCCAACTGGATGTTATGACAGTTTCAGCATTTTCTAATAAAAATCACTGTAAATGTAACCTGGAACTAGCAGTGATATGAAAAACTGTAAGTAGCTACCTGTCTTCTTTATTAGTTCTTTTCTGAAACAAGAATTAGACTTTTTCTACTCTTCATTCTAACTCCATATGTTTACCTTTATTTACTGCTTGTTTCTTTAGTTAGTCATCAACCTGTGGTATGTTATCCTCTGATTCATGACTTCAGACATGTGAGCTTATTGGGCAAAATGAAGGATAGAGGATATAGGAGAAAGTAAGAAGCCTTACATTAGATTTCAAATCCCATTTAATCAATGTGATATTGGAAAATCTGTATATATTTCCAAGAATGTTTCCACATCCTTTTTGAGCCTCTAGTTTTTGCCTTCACGGCCTCAAAGAGAGCTGCTGAATTTATGATACTCTGTAATATTTACCTACCCTCAGCTAACAGCCTAATGTTCCACAAGTGAGAATTATCTGACAGTCTCTTTTTTGTGAAAGCTAGTAACCTTGCCACCTTTCACTTTGCTAACTGAACATCCTTCCAAATATCTACTCCATTGGTGCCAGCCATTTTATTTTTCAAATTACTATAATTATAGTTCTCAAAAGCAACAATTCATTTCTATTTGAGAACTGGATGCCTGTTTGTTTTTCTCAAAAATTTAAATGCTATTACTCTCCTCTTTTCCTCCTGTAGCTTTTCTAAAGCTATATTTTCAGACACATTGTAATTATTTAGTGCCTGCCTTCTTTCTTTTTTTCAATCTGTGTTTGCTTTACTATAAGAGATGTTAGCAGAGAAATCAATATAAATAAAAGATAAGGCATTTTATTTTCATTATTATTTTTTTCACCTGCATAAAATAATTTTGTTCACATCCTATTCTTTTCCCTGACATAAAATAAACATTAAAGGCAATTGTTTTGATCATCATTGGTGAGATTGTTATTATCAAGCCTGATGTCTAACTAAAAACATAAATATATGACAGTTATGAAACAATACTTGAAGAAATTTTTTACAAAGAACAGAAAATTAAAGTAACAATAAGAGGTAAAGTAAGAGGGACAGAAGTGCATTATTTCCCCAGAGATTTACTACTTACAGTAAGAAAGAAAAATAAAAAATATATATTAACTGATTAATTAAACATTTTTTCCTTTCTGTTCTAGTTCAGATGATGTCTGAGTGATTTTCTCAGGTATGTGATTCTTCAAGTACTTTAAGTAGTGTCTTGAGTTCAATAGTGAATTGATGAAATAAACCACTTAGAAAGCTATTCAGAATTAATAAATGTAATATAAAAAGTAAGAAGTACAATAATAATGATTACAAAAAACCTCTATGCATATTTTTTGCTGATTTATATATTTAGATGTATTTTAGAGCTGTCAAAAGAAACAGTCAAATTTTTACTTCCTAAATTATTTTATTGTGCAATAATAACTAAACTTTGTCATAAGAAATATTGTATATAGGAGTTGCCACAACACGTGTGATGACTTTAGGTTACAGCTTTGTTTTTCAGATGGGTAGTTTTTTGAATCTTTGGTAAGCTTAAAAAAGGTACTGAAGAAGAAGATAAATTAGTTTCAGTTCTGCTGAATATCTTGAGTTATTAAAAAGGTGTCGTATATACACTATTAATCAAATTGTTCCCCATAAATATATAATAAAAAAACCTCAGAGTCACAGTACCATAACCCACTTAAAGTCACCATTGACTTCTTTGTAAAATGAACTAGGCTATTAAAATCTTGGCAGAGTAGCTCTTTGCTATTAATTTTTCATCAGTGTAGGCAGCTGATATAGATAAGAAATGTAAGTTTTAAATCAACAGGTATAATGATATTACAATAAGCACGTAATTCTGAATATTCACTAAGATGATTGTTTTATATGCAGATTAATTTATAACATTCTTGAGATGCACAGGGTTTAAAGCTGATTTAAAATGAAATATGTTCACTGAAGCATATCAAGAACATCATGGAATCACAGAATCATTTGAGTTGGAAGGGACCCTTAAAGGTCATCTAGTCCAACTCCCCACAATGAAGAGGGACATCTACAGCTAGATCAGGTTGATCAGAGCCCTGTCCAGCCTGACCTTGAGTGTCACCAAGGACAAGGCGTCCACCTCAATTCTGGGCAACCTGTTCCAGTTCCTCACCACCCTCATTGTGAAAAATTTATTCCTTATATACATTCTTATCTCCCCTATTAGAGTTTGAAACCATTTCCCCTTGTCCTATCACAGCAGATGTTACTAAAGAGTTTTTCCTTTCTTCCTAGATCTCCTTTAGGTACTGAAAGGCAGCTCTCAGGCCTCCCTGGAGCTTTTTCTTCTGCAGGCTGAAGAGCCACAGCTTTCTCACCTTGTCCTCATAGGGGAGGTATTCCATCCCTTGGCTCATTTTTATGGTCTCCCTCTGGATGTGCTCCAACAAATCCATGACTTTCCTGTATTGAGGATTCTACATCTGGACACACACGCCAGAGCAAAGTAGATGGGCACAATCACGTCCTTTGATCTGATGATCGTGCTTCTTTTGATACAGCCCAGGATACGGTTGTCTTTCTGGGCTGCATTAGCACATTACTTGCTCATATCTAGCTTGTCATACACCAGTACCCATAGGTCCTTTTCAGTAGGGCTACACTCCATCCTTATATCCCCCAGATTATACTGACAGTATGAGTTGCTGCAACCCGGATCCAAGACCCTGCACTTGGATGTGTTGAACTTCATGAGGTTCACCTGGGCCCGCTGCTTAAGCCTGTCTAGGTCTCTCTGTATGGCATCCCATTCCCTGCATGTATTGACCACACCGTGCAGCTTGGTATCACCTGCAACTGGGCTGAGGGTGCAGTCAGTACCACTGGTATTAAGTGGTATTGGTCACAGTACTGACCCGTAAGGGACACCGCTCCTCACTGACCTTCACACAAACATTGAGCCACTGACAACACTATCTGGGTATGATCTTGCAACTAGTTCTTTGTCCCTTGAAGAAACCACCTGTCAAATCCATATCTTTCCAATTTGGAGAGAAGGATGTTATGTGGGGACCATGTGAAAGGCCTTGCTAAAGTCCAGAGAGATGACATCAGTAGCTCTTTCCTTGTCCACTGACACAGTTACATCATCATAAAAAGTTGCAAGGTTGGTCAGGCAGACATGCCCTTGGTGAAGCCATGCCGACTCTCCTATATCAACTCCCAGTCTTCCATGTACCTTAGCATAGCTTCCAGGAGGATCTGCTCCATTATGTTTCTCAGAACAGAAGTGAGGCTAACAGGTCAGTAGTTCCCTGGTTTGTCCTTTCCACTTGTCTTAAATATGGTTGTGAAATTTCCTTTTATTTCAGTCACTGAGGACTTAACCTGGTCTCCATGACTTTTCAAATATTGAGAGTGGCAATTACATCAGCCAGTTCCCTCAAGACTCTGGGTTGCATCTCATCAGGACCCATGGACATTTAAGTTCCTCAGATGCATGTGGTAGGAGAGACATCTTTTGCTTATGGTAGGAGAGACATTGCTCCCTGGTCCCCACCTTCTGATCAGTCTGTTTGATGGCTGTGTGAAAAGCAGTTGCCAGCGATGACTGAGGCAAAAACGTTGTACAATATCTCAGCCTTCTTCTTGTCCATTGTTATCAGCCTGCCTGTATTTTTCACTAGGGAGGATATGCCCTCCTAGACTTTCCTTTTCCAGTTGACATTCCCGTAGAAGCTTTTCTTATCTTTCTTCATGCCCCTTGCCACTTCCAATTGAGTCTTGGCCTTTCTGATCACATCCCTACAACGCTTAGCAGAATCCCTATAGTCCTCCCAGGGTATCTTCCTTTGCCTTTGCATTTTCTTTTTGCACTCCAGTTTGATCAGCAGTTTCAGTTGATCCCCGTTCATCTGTACCAGTTTCCAGTTTGACCCCAGTTCAGCCATGCCAGTCTCTTGCCTTCCTTTCATGACTTCCAACACCTGGGGATGGAGAGCTCTTGTGACCTAAGGAAAGCTTCCTTAAATATCTGCAATCTCTGCTCAACTCACTTGTCCTTGAGGGCAGATTCCCAGGGCAGATTCCCTGAAGAGCTGGAAATTGACTTTCCAAGCTCCTAGCATCTTAATTTACTCTTTTCCTGACAGATATCCCTCAGGAGTGTGAATTCCACCATTGTCACTACAGCCCATGCAGCCACCAATCCTGATGTCACCAATCAATTCACTAGCACTGATGAGCAACAGCTCCAGCATATCATCATCCCAAGTGGAGCTGTCTATTACCTGACTTGGGAAGTTATCCTGAACACATTCCAGGAGCCTCCTTGATAGCCTTCAGCTCAGCATGCTACTTTTCCAGTAGGTGTCAGAGTAGTTCAAGTCCTCCAGCAGCATGAGAGCCTGAGAACACAACACTTGTAACTGGAGGACAAAAGCTTCATCAGACTTCCCTTGATCAAGAGGCCTGTAGTAGACCCCAACCACACGGCTCCTTTTGTTGCCTTGATCTCTAACTCTCACCTGGAAGCTTTGGAGTTGCTCACAGCCATTCTTCAGGATACAGCTCTTAACATTCTATTCTTTTCTTGATGTAGAGGGCAACGCCTCCTCCCCTTCTTTCTCTCCCTTCTGAACAGGTTTGTGGTCATTAATAGGACATCAAAGCTTTACAATTTTAGCACTATTGCTGACGGTATCCTCCGATATTTCAATACTAATTCCTTTAATTTTCTAACAAACAATCTAAGGAAAATTTGAGTTATTGTTATGAAAGTATGATGACATGTTCAGGAAAGTATTTTACTGAGTTTATGCTCCCCACTGTGAAGAAGGAAAACATTCACATTTTTTCATCCATTAAATTTGTCCATTGAAATTAGTCTGATTATATATATGCATTATTCTTCAAATATTTAAATGTCTGCGTGCATTAATATCAAAAGGCGAAACTAAAAATACAGTAAATTAAGGCAGACTTTTCTAAAGCAATTGCTAAACAGCTTGTATTTCATTAATATTAAATCTTAGCACACCTCACTGAAAGTCCATTTGCTTTTGAAATTTTGCCCTCACCTTTTCTTATATCATTTATTAAAAATATTAAAATATAGTAAATTATATATAAATATTATTCTGCATGGGAATTGAATACAGGCATGAAATACTCAATGCACTGACTAGCTGTGGGAAGCAGGCTTAAAAGCCCATTCAGGCATTTTTGTTGAAGTTAACTCCTACAAATTATTTGTATAATTTTTTTTACGCAGTAAACAACAAAGCTCTAAAATATTTAGTAGAATAATTATTCTTTTGCCTACAGTAGTTTTCTTTACATACAAAGTTTTCTTTATACCTTCAAGTTTATCACTGTTTTTGTCGTCTAATAAAAAGTAATAAAAAATAATCACCCATCACTTAAATTGCCTAAATCCATAAGAAGTTTCTGATTAATGCAGCAGAATATATTTCTATACCAAAAGCTAAATATATTAGCCATGTTAATGAAATTGTGTGACTCATTATATAATGTAATTTATTCTATAAAATAATGAAAAACTTTAAAATACAATTAGAAATTATACCATCAATATTTTTCCATCAAATAAATTTGAAGTGTAAATATATTTAATTATACAGTACATTCTTACTCCAAATGGTCACTCAGGAGGAAATTCAGTGCTCTGTCAAAGTTCAGGTCTTGGATGCTACGATGCATTCAACATAACCACATAAGGAATAGGCTGGATGATTGCAGTCAGTGTTTTGATGCTTGGGTGGAGACCAGTGATAAGTGGTGTCCTTCATGGGTCTGTATTGGGAGCAGCAATATTTAGCATTTTTATTAACCAAAACCAAGAAAGATTTGTGATGCCTGGAATTAGACCATTTTTCTCTCATATCATAGAGTAATTCATGTTTTGGTTATGCTGGATTTCTTGTTTTTTTAAGGATTTTCTTCAGTCACAATAATGGAATACATAGCAAGGAATTTATGTAAATGTATATATCTCCATGACTTGCATGTCTGTAGGAAGAGTACATATTCATTATCTTTAAAATAATTATAGTACCACTAGTTTTTATTTTTATTTTTTAGATACTATGAATGGTTTTTGTGGTGAAATAGGGAAGTATTCCAATTTCAGTGTCCTACAGTTATTTGCTGTTCAGGTCTTACATACTTCACACAGATACTAGATGTCCTCATGGAAATAATGAAGAATAAATTTTTTTAAGACCCCTAATGTACCCAGTTTGAGAATAGATTAAGACTTGAAACACACTTTTCAAATGGGACATACACCTAGCCAAGCATTGAGTCACTTACTATATCCATCATCTGACATTAATGATAATCAAGAAGAAATTAAATACGTATTACAAAAGCAAACTTCTTAACAAGTTCGTATTAATAACAGCCTCCAAAGAACACAGATTACATAGTGCTATGAATTTATTGCAGAATATATTTTCCTCCCACCATTCGTGACTCACAACCTACAGATCACACTCTCTCCCCACAGAAAGATTCCATCACCATTCACAGCCCTCCTTCTAAACTCGTGACAACTTTCATGTATGCCTTAGATATGAAATCATTCTTTGTAACTATTACGTACCCAATGGTCATAACTTGTTTAGTTTTAACATTTTTTGTTTCAGTTTCAGACCAAAAAGATCAGGTACATCCAAAAATATTTCTACGCTTTCCACTAGGATAATATCTTCAATAACAGAGATAATCTAAAACCATCCTTCAAGCCTTCAACAGTTATGCTGATACATTTTCATTATCTGCATGTGAACATGTGGGTGCCTGCTTATATTTCTCAGTCTGAAAATGCTATCAGATATTTTGTAGTCGTTCTTCTGCTCAGTTCAGTCAAAGCACAAATCATACTAATCTGCTTATAATTCATGCCAAAAGTACTTAGAAATGATTTTTTGGGTAAATGAGTTACACAAGAATATGGAATGTGGATAAGTTTATCATGGATACATTGCATCTGAGGCCATTTCTGCAGTAATTTTAGTCATGAAGTAGATGTGCACAATGCTGAGATAATGGAAATATTGACATCTGTATTTATGATTTTCTATTCACCTGTGGATTACCTCTTCTCTCATTTTTTTCTTTTATAATTACTGACAGTAAAAGTTTCTTAAAAAAATAATTTAATAATACAGAAAAATATTTCACATTTAAATAAACCTATATTATTTGATCATTAATTCATTGTATACCAATTATTTGTTTCTATCTTCTGCCCTCAGGAGCTATGAAAAATCTAAATAGGTCAACTCCAGTGTTACTCAGTGAAGACTTATTTTATCTTCCATTCTCAACCTGCAGCAAGAAATCTCAAACTTCTTCTATCTATATTGTTTATGAAATGCAATGAAGTGTATTCTGGGTTTTACAAGGCTGACACTTGTATTCAAAGGTGGAAAACGTGAATCTAAGATTTCCATGAATTTCTCATTTTTTATTCCCTCATACAATGGCACTTGACATTTTATGTTAGTCACAACACTTGTGTGATAGCATAGAAATTATCAACAGATCTCATTATTTCCCTTAGGCTAATATTTTATTCCATTTTCAATAATCAGGAATCTGAGCTACATAAAAACATGCAGTCTGATTTCAGAAGACAGTATTTATGCTTTTTATGGATTGATACTGTGTAAGAGAGATTTCAGACTGCCATGAGAAAGGCTCAATTCCTCCAAGACTAGATATATTTAACCACTAATTTTGAGCCTATGTGTATGTATGATCTTCATGATCATAACTGCTATAATGAATTCACAGTACTTTACATTATTTCATTTCTAAAATTAGCTGTTAAATAATATTAATATGAAAGATAACCTAGTTATACTCTGTTGGTTTTTATCTAATGCTTCCTCAATCTTTTAGAATATTTCTCTGCATAGTATCTGCTACGTAAACTTCCAAATTATTCTAGAAATGTAAAATTTAAGCATTTGAAAATAATGGACAAGTTCTGTTCTTCTACGTATAAAGCTGTTACAGACGGAAATATCCAAGTTTTGGCACTCAGTGGCACAGGGAGAAAAGGAAGAATAGTTTTCTATGAGGTACTTAATCTGCATATAGATAAGCTTCTTCACTCTGTGAATCATAGATATCAATCATTCATGCTCATCAGTGTCTCATACATATTCATTAGGACAGAGTGTTATACATGATTAAAGCTGTTAAAAAATGACAATACTCTGTTTTGTTTTTATCTCAGGTCTCTGTGTCTTAAAAACTCCGCTGAATATTTCGATCTCATAGTCTGTCAACATTTTCTGCTATCTACAAAGAACCAAAACTCCATCTGAGTTTGCATGGGTTTACAGTCTGCATCCAAACCATTCAGCACTTTTTAGGCTATTACAACAGAATTTTGGAGACTTTCTGTCCTCTTAACTGAGATTTTCACAATGTCCCAGAATGATTTTCAAAAATAGGAATTAAAAAGAAAGAAGGGCATTTAAAGTGTTAGTATTTGGGTACCAGGAGGAATACTGCTTTGTGGAAAAGTGAAGGTACATATTCATATTTCCCATAAGCGTGTTGTCAATCAGATAAAATCATTGTAGCTGTCCAAATTCTTTCTGAGTGTCCATTTGAAATTGCACACTCTGTAACACTGGATTTGATACACACAAGAACTAGCCCCTACCTATCATAAACTCTTACATATTATCAACCTTGAATTGTCTTTTCTTCTCTGTGTCTGTGTAGAATATGAAAACTCATTGACTTTACTAGAATCACAGCTAGGAAATACACGTGTAAAACACATGAGAATTACATTTGTAAAGCATTAAAAATATATTGTCAATCTAAGCTTGATCTTAGAAGATTAAAGATATTTGTTTAGTACCCAGATTTTCTCTGCAATACTTTTTCTTCGGAAGATCTTTATGCTTTTGTTGTCATCTGAAAACAGTAAGCAACTCAACTTTTGGCCTGGAGGCAAATGTTTTAGAGAATCTGTCAGCTCTAAATATTCCAAAGCAAAAGAACTGAAAATCCTGATTAAATTGGACTGATGAGTAGGTTTTCATTATTTCACTTAAGTGAATGAAAAATGAGGAACACGTCAATGAGTACTTGGTATTTCCCTGAGGGAAAAAAAAAGAAAATCTAGCTTTTGACATTGGACTCCCATTTTAATGACCATTTTTCATCTAATAGTGACAGCTTGCTCAGTGAGCTTAAAGAGTCTGTCTTTCACTAAACTGAACCCCTGATCAGGAACATGTTTTTTGATAACCCAGAATTAAATTGAAAAAATATGCCTTACTATAATTCCTACTGAATGAAAATGGAGCATAAATGGAAAAAAATATGAGAGGTCTAAAGAATATTGTGGGAAGAGAGTGAATTTGTCAAGGGAAAGTCCTGTGATAGTATCAGGCTGTTGTTTATACTTTCTACTTTGCTATCTAACCTTGCATTTTGAAAGTGTTTTCTGATATCTAATTCTCCTTGGCTACAATTTAAGGCCATAGTTTCTTGAACTATCAGTTAACCACTTGAAGTAGAATTTGTGACCTACAACTAAAAGCCTCAGTTTACTCTCACTAGACTTCAGAAGTTAAATTTCTTCAGGCCTTTCTTAGGCCTATTGTAACAGGCTTGTGATAACTTTTCTCACTGTACTTGCAACCTTCCTAGAAAGCTGACACTTTGAACTGGTCACAGTATTCCAATTCCTTCTTTACTTCTGAAGAACAATATTTTAGGACTATTTAGCAAGTTTTACATATAGAACCATTCTGTATATCTTAGTATCTTGTTTGTCTTCCTCATAACAGTACATTCTCTCATACTATCTCTCATGCAAAATTTGAATGTAATTCTCTGGAAAACTGTTAAGTCAGTCATATTACATCTTGAATTTATGTAAACTTGTACATTAAGTGTAGAAAACTGAATCTTATTCAAATTATATTTTCTACATTATTTTTCCAAATTATAGATATGATGTCTAGTCCTCTTTGCCACTAGAGCAGAATTTACTTTCATCTGTAGATTTAATATGCATTCTACTGATTCATAAAAAAACTTTTCTGATATTTTGACTGATATCAAATTCAGAATAAAAAATTCTATCTTTGGTGTCCTCCCAATTTGTCAGACCAAAATGATGATAACTATTCTGGACTTATTTTTCAAATCTGTTCCTATTTTAAGTAATAGCTTCAAATAGTCCTCTAAAATGCATGTGGAATCATAAGCTATTTTCAAAACATTACTGTGGAAACCATATCTATTACTAAATTATCAATATATGACATTACTGTTCTGTCTTATCCACAGAAGCTTTTAACCTCTTATTATAGGAAACAAAATTACTCTGAAATGATTTGTCCTCTCACATCTCTTTGTTTCCTTCTAGATATCTCTAAAATATTTTTTTTCCCCACCACTGACAAAATTAAATTTCAGGATTATAGATCTACAGTATCTCTCTTTTTAAGGTTAAGTGCCACATCTCTGCTTTTCCAAAGACATGAATCTTCAGCTCTTGTCACCATATTCTCTATGATAAAGTAAAAAAAGCTATAAGGTTAACTCAGCCTCTTCATCTCCCTTTAAATCAAATTTCTCAGAACATGTCAGATATCAAAAATTTTATATGAACAGTTTTTAACCTTTTCTTTTTTAGTCTAGTCTAATAGTCTAATATTCTATTTTAATATAGGACATTAATTATATATGCCCACATTAACATAACATTTTTATAATGATGACCGAAGCAAAATGGAGTTCAATATTTCTGCTTATTTGCTTATATCTCAGAATTACGTGCATCCTTCTATTTGCACAAAGCATAAATTTGTGCTTATTCTATCTATGTAATGTTTGAGGGAAATAGTGTATTGTCAGCTGGTATAGTTCAGTTTGTTCACAATGTTTTAAACACAAATTGAAAACAAAAGATGTAACTCTGTTGCAGAATTCAGAACCCAAAACATGTCAGTAGCTAATACCATGATTCAGGAGTTTGATTCTTTTCATACATAGGAAAGCCTACTAGAGCAAATGGGTGAACTTTAATGGGATTTGAAACACAAATTGAAACACAGTTGAATTTGAATATTTCTTCTTAAGGAGAAATTTCAGTCCTCATCAGTTTTCTATCCATTCCCTTCAATTAAACCCAGACAAGTCTTTCTATATAAAGGCACTCAAAAGGTCTATTTAGTTGCTTCTTATACTTTGCCTGGCTAAAACAAAATTATTCAGAACATATAAAATATGTGTCTGTAATTGGTTGGCTGCATTTTTAGAGTGGGTGATCCACAGAATGAATCCATATTTTCAGAAAATTTCCTATTTATTGTGGGAACTTGTGACTTTTGTCTGCTCCGCTCCAGAAGTGAGATACATAAAAATGCAACTCATTGGAGATTTAGGACACTAGGCTCTCTATTCTTCTTTAGTAAAGGCATTGAAAGTCACACCTCATTTTCTCAGAAAACGTTTGAAAAGCTATGGTATTCAGTAGTTATAGTGACACACATCTCGTGTGAAGTTATGTCCCCTTGAGATTCATAGGCTAAGAGAATAACATTTGATAGCCTTTTTGTTAGCTCTACATCAATAAAATATTTCTATTTGTGCCCATGCTCTGTGAATCTAGTTCTGTATTTTACTAAATGGCTCTAGTTAATTTGCTAAGATTAGTCTAGAATAATACAGGATAATTTGAAATTAAATTCAGATTTCTTGCAGAAAGATGCTCTAACTAGGTTATGCAAAACTTCAATTAAAATTGATTTAAACAAAACAAAAAAGTAATCATAAATAGAATTTTTGACAGTGTTAGAGACTGGTGAGTATTTCATTTGAGGAAAAAAATAAAAAAAACTAAAATAAACAATTGAAAGAATATTTAAAATAGAAGAGATGGTGATGGACAAAGAGAGGCAGAGAGGAAAAAAGAAACACAGTGCTCTAGACAAATACTAGCATGTGAGACTAAGGTCACCAAACTTTGTGCAACTCAGTGCCAGGAAATAAGATTAATCAGTGATCAATTAATTAGAGGTGAATAAATCAAGCAATTAATTGTATAAACACAATTAAGTGAGAAAATCATGTAGGTGCAGAGTCAATTATGTTGTAAAACTCATTATAACTAAAATACACAGGCAACAGAGAGGAGTTAAAGAGGCAAAGTTTAAGGATTAATAATTAGTTGAGCAAATAAAATCAATAAGTGGACTATCAACAGAGCAGAGAATCAGCTCAGCAGGATGAAAAGTAATTGCATTACTAAAGAAGACATCAATGAATCAATCAATTAATTCTTCAGGGAGTGATGTGATCAGCAAATAATGACAAGCAGTTCAATCATTAATGGTAGGCAGTCAACTAAGCATGAGAACAGCTATCTGGAGAAGGTTTAGCAGCTGTTCTAGATATTAACAGCAGCAATGCTTTAGTGTTGAGTTTAGTAGATTTCAGAGATATGTTTTCTTTATTGTATTTGCCACTACATTGTGCCACTACACTGTGCCATGTGTATGTTATATTTTACTTGTGGAAATAATTGCTATTTTAGAGGAAAAGTTGTAAGTAAGACTTGAATACTAAAAGCTCTTTGCTATTACAACATCCCTCACTTTAAAATTAATATATTTACCTCACAGTGAAGTTAAAATGCCGGTTTTACTTAGTTGATAAAATCAATGACAAAATTCATTATTTTTTTAAAGAATATCTCCTTTTTAAGAAGCCATCATTTCCTTTACATTTTCAACTCTTTTTATTAAAAAAAATCAGGTTTACTACTTGCATTATGTTAGTAGTAAACAGAAAGTCTTTTACAAGTATATTTGTGCATATGAAAATCATAGTAAAAGATTTTACATAAACTAGTAAGGCTATAGTTGTTTTTACAATTATTTCAATTTTTTAAAATTGTTAATTAATTTTTACAAGGCTGGCCCTATCAATAGAGGAAAATAAGTTACGTGTTTTAAATGAATTATTCTGTATTTTGTCTTTGCATAAAATGCAAAATTTTGAAGTAAACTACTTACACCACATTTTTTATGACACTGCTAAGCAACAATTCAAAAATTTCCAGTGATACATATCAGTGTGAAGACCTTGTAGCAACATTAATTGCAAAAATCCTTTTATATTTTCATTTGAAAAGCAATTTTGGAATTGAGCTACTTTCTAAGGAAGTAAAGAACTACAGCATTGCTATTCTGACTTCAGCTGGGACAGAGCTTTTCTTTCCTACATAGTGTTTGGTATGATGCTATGTTTCAGCCGTAAGAGAAAAATGATGTTGGTAGCACACTGATATTTTAGTCAGAGCTGAGCAGCACTATATGGAGTTGTATAATCAATGAAAATTATATAAAGGAATATTATATAATCAAATAATATTTAGATGTTATAATAATGAAATAAGCAAGAGAGTTAGGCACAGCGAGACAAAGAGAATAAATAGGAAGCTTACCTGCGTCGTGGGCTCACTCAGGAAAGACCAGTGGAGTGGATCTTCCAAAGAGAGAGAGAGATCCTTCCCCACTGGTAGTCAGCTCTTAAATGGGTCTAGGAGATGTGGAGCCAGGCTCCACCCCTTCCTGCAGCACAGGTGAATTGCTTTCACCTGTGCTCCCAGGGCTGACTCATTGCTTGCCTCAGGTGATTAATCAGAGGTTCAGGCCGTGACTCAGCAGTTCCCATACAGGAGTCAAGGACATTTCAGTTTCTCAGCATCACATACTGTCCTGCCAGTTAGGGGGACAGAGGACACAAGGGGATCAGTGGGGACAGAACCAAGACAACTGACCTATACTAGCCAAAGGAATATTCCATATCATACAGCATAAAGTAAAAACAAACAAACTAACTAACTAAAAAAACGAAACAAAACAAAAAGCACTTGAGAAACAGTGGGGATTTGGCTGGGGAGAGCTTCTGCTTGGGGACTGGCTGGACATCAGTCAGCAGATGGTGAGCTATTGCATTGTGCATCACTTGTTTTGTGTATATATACATTAAGGGTTTTTTTAATTCTCTCCTTCATTCTGCTGGGAGAAGTGGGTAGTTAGGGAATGACTGTGTAATAATTAGCTTCCTGCTTGGTTAAATCATGGCAGTTATTATGTATTGCAGTTCACGTAATTTCAAAGCTTGGAAATGCTATTAATAGGGAATTAAGTCCAGGAGGATGTACCAAAAGTTTAGATTTAGAAATACTGCAAGATTGTAATATGGCTCAAAAAAAAAAATAAAAAAAAAATTTGCGAAATTGTGAAATTTAGAGCAAATTTTAAAGTGAAAAATAATTCAGCAGCATTTGTGAATAGGAATGTTTGAGCTAAAGAACTCAAACAGTATAATTTTTGCCTTGCAATGATACTCAATTGGCTGCAGGTCAAAATACGTATAAGAAAATCTTCTGGCTTTACGTGGGATCACTATAGAACCACTAGCTTGCTTCATAGGTATTAAAAAAAAAAGAAAAAAAAGAAAAAAAAAGTGAAAACGCTAACATATTGCCCCAACTGTGCAAGTAAGGCATCAGAGTAAATAAGCAGGAGTGTGTGTAATAGAACATTTCCGATAGACTTTTTTTTAGGAAAATTTAATTTGAAAAGTTTTTTTAATTGACTCTAAATTGTTAAAAACACTTCATGTTTAAACTTTCTCTGTAGTCAAAACAGGTTTTATGTGTCAAGAAAGTTGTAGCTCTTTGAGCTGCTTATGATACAGATGAGTTTCTAGGACAGTCCACCTTTCAAATTGGACCTCCCAAAATGCAAAAACCAGAATCACAGAATCATAGAATATCCCAAGTTGGATGGGACCCATAAGGACCATTGAGTCTAACTCCTGGTTCTACAGAGGACCTCACAAAAATCAGATCATAACTCTGAAACTGGTGTCCAGGTGTTTCTTGAACTCTGGCCAGTTTGCTACCATGACCACTGCCCTGGGGAGGCTATTTCAGTGTCTGACCACACGCTGGTGAAGAACATTTTCCTAGTATCAAATATGAACTTTATCTACAAGGTAATCCAGAGACTACTTTCCAGAAGTGCTTGTTTCATCATAATTATTAGATAGTATATCTTAAAAAGCAGTAAATATCTGCAAATATTTACTGATAAGTGACTGAATACAAAACTGTCATATGCATGCTTATGTAAAAATATGTATGTGTATGCCTATGAAAAACCTTTGGAATATATCAGTTTTTCAAAAGAGCTAAAAGATTATGTAAATCAGTGCTGCAGACATCTGAATAACAATAGCTCAAAGTTTTGATATACATGGGAAATGTAATTCAAAGCTTCACTAGAAGCCACAGAGAATGTACCTAATTTTTTTAATATTTTAGGTGTCCACGGGTAATTTTAATGATAGTGATTTCTAGAAGTTCTGAGAGATTTACAGATGCATCAGCTGGTGTTTGGGATATTAAATTCTAATTTTCATTCCACAATATTATTAGTTATGAATCACAAACAGCTTGAAAATTACATGCAATATGTTTCAGTATATTGTTACTCCAATTAAGGATTGAAACAATAATAAAGAAGTAAAAATTAAGTGGAAACCACCTGAATCCCCACTAGGTTTCACATGTCACTCTTCTTTGCTGTCAGCAAGTCTTGCGTGTCATGCACTGCAGGAATTATTTCTATATTTTAGACTAAATGTGAAACACCATAGTTTTTAATGTCTGCTGATTCCAAACAAACAGCTATAGTACAGAAGAATATATAAAACTCTGCTTTATACTTTACATATATAATTCAGTATGGCTATTACTTTGCTTCTGAAAAAAGAATATTTTTTAAAATCATTGGCATTTGTAATTCCATATCCGTTCATTCTGTTGGTTACCAGCTCCACCTTTTGGGTCTGTCATTCAGTTACTGAGGTGGATTCATAAACACTGTAGTCCATGACAGTGCTTTCAAGTTTTGTGTTTGGAATAATTTATGAAATTTTAAAAGTCAGTAAAAGTATAAATTTGGTCTAAAAATGTTACTTTTATATGCATTTAATATTATCAAAGAAAACAAAGTAAAAAATGATGCATTGAAAGATATTACATGAATTAAAGAATTTGGAATGGAAGATTGATCTCAATGGAATCACTGTTATGTATATATGTAAAAATATGTGTGTAGCTAGTTATTTAAACACCATCAATTTACTTTCTCAAGTAAAGACACAATGCAACCAAACAGCAATTTTATCACCAAAAGCCAGATTCTCAGCCTGTATAAGATGTCTTAAGTAACTTTCTTCAGCTTTCTACCAACTTTCTACCAGTGTGTACCGGAAAGTTCAATTAACACTTAGACATTGTTTACCTCTGTATTTATTTAATGACTGAATATACCGTGGTCTTTGTATGTGATATTATATAAAATTACATGTATCATTTTCTAGTTGCAATATCTGGTTGATTGAGCTAGATGAAAAAAATATAAAAAATAAATCTGTCTGTAAACTCGAACATAAATCTGTGTACAAATGAAAAAATCAAGAATGGAAAGCTTCATATTAATCATATTAACTTATTTTTTTCTTATGTAACAAAAAGCGTACACTAATTAGCTCAATTATTTAGGTTTTTCCATCTTTATTCTGATATTAAAGTAATTTAAAATGACTTATTATTTTGGATTGGATGTCATATTTTGCATTAAATGGAAACCAACCAGTTAGAGAGGTTAAATTGATTTGATTAATGCTTTGAGATGTATTAATTATTTTGTTTTCAGACTGGATTCTGTCCAAATATTTGGACACCATTCTACAACCATATGTTAGAATATGAATATTTGAAGTTGCTGTGCACCAGTACTAAGAAAGAGAACTTTCCTTGTGTACATAAATCTAAAAAGTTAAATCTAAAAGTATAAGGTATTTACGTATTTAACACAGTTTACAAGTATACTGTAAAGGACTCTTTGCTCTTAGAAATATGCATTTGTATACTCAAAAATATACTAAAAAACCTTATGAAATGAGCATTCAATTTTTCACTTTATGCTTATTCCGTTTCCTGTGATGCATCACAATTCTCAGGTTTTTTTTTTCTTTTTATCCATGTCATGCAAAATTATTTAAACATATCCTTCTTTCCCCTCTTGTGCATAGTTTTGTAATAAGACCGAAGTGTAGTTATGGACTTATGTCAATTATGAGAAAAATACCTTTCAACATATAATTATTTCACATTTAAAGTTCACTGACTTGGATCATGTCCCAAAGACCTTAAATTCTATTTCTTGTGTAAATAGTACAACTAGGCTCTAGAATGCATTAGTTACAGATTTGTAAAAGGAACCATCAGGACAAGTCATTATATTTTGTTACACAAAATACAGGAAATTTATCATAACATTAGGATATGCAAACATCAGTGTTAAATTTCTCTTACAGTCCTGCAGAAGTTTCTGTCAAAAATCATATTCTTCTGATTTTTTTCCAAAGAAATCAATGCAAGTGCAAATAATGAACATCAAATTTAAAAAAAAAATGCAGCTAACATTCTAAATTAGATAGTGTAACTGAGACAAGCCTGAGTGTAAAATCTAAGGAGAACATGGATAAACATTCTTCCTTGGCATAACACTGAATATCTCGGGGTGATGTGAGATGTGAGATGCAAATAGGTTCCACAGAATGGTCAAATGCTCTCCTACCTCAATTTAACAGAAACTATTTCTGTTGCAGTAGGAACTCTATTTGGATGACTGAAGAAGTAAGTTACTGAAATGTAAAATATGACTGGAGATGTGAAGAAATGGAAATTCTTTTTCTTCACTTAATAATTTTTTATTTCAAAACGGAGCAAAATTTAGATTTTATTTCTTCATTTACCCAAGTAGGAATATATCAAGAGCCCTCCAAATTTCAAATAATAACCACTTCATTTTGATTTGATGACACTGCTCTTGACATGTCATGTGCCAGTCTCTTTAAGCTGAAAGTGGGCATAATTAAAAAAGAAATAAACAAACCAAAAAGTAGTACTAATTTTAGATACTGAAGCAGCATACTTTCTGCTACCATTGATCTAGCAGAGGTCTATCATGAAATTATTTTATTTGTTCACTAAGTCAGAAATAAATATTCTTTGGTCAAATTATTTAATTACATATCTCTGATAGCATGATAACATTTTATTTTAAAATATTTAACTAGACATATAATGTCAATAGAAGATGTTCAGTCTTGATAGACTAGTTGTGTACAGTGCAGTCTAATATTTAAAAACTTCTCAACTACTTAGTGTTCTTTTTATTTTCCTGCTTTAAATTCTATCCATACAAAATATTTATTCTGACATTATTGTTATGCCCTGTTAAATTTGACAATACTGTATAAAACATGATAGGAAAAGCATGCCTTAATAAACAAAGTAAAGCACTATTCTTTCAGTTTTAAATAGCTGTTTGAGAAGATGGGAAATTACTCAAAATCTTCAAGAATACATTGGGTATATGTGTCAAGAATTATAGCTGACATGAAGATGAGATACATGGACACTGTAGGTGTTTAAAATAATTTCAGATCTATTAATCTGCAGTTTTCTGAATGCTGCTGTAACACAGACTGTACCTAAATATATGGACAACTACAGAAGTAAAAATCACATCATGCATTATATGTACACATGGGTCATAAATGATGTATTATTTCAATTGAAATGTAATCTAATGGCTCTAATCTCTAAATAAAATAACCTATACTAAAGCATAATTTTATATGGACAGAAATCATTATCTGAAAGTAATCAGTAACATGATCCACAAAAAAAAACCCACTTTCAAAGTCTGAGAACACTTGTTCTGACCACTGAAGTATGAGTGAGTCCCCAAGTACTGCATATAGCAGTGAACTAAAAGCCACTAGGTTAACTTAAACAACATCTTGCTATCAGGCATTCAGAGATAATATATGTGCATGTAAAGAAATTTGAATCCTTTTAATTGAGAGGATGGCACTTTCTCAAGTCAGAATCATTTCAGAATGCAGTCTCTGAGCATAGGAGAGCAGACAAGATGTGCCTCATTCAGTTACTCCTGACTTCATCAATTCTTTATAGCAAAGCTGTTCTAGGATGCTACCAAAAGACATCCAGTGGGGTTCAAGGCACAGACTGTGCCACTGAGCTTTTATTCCCTGCACACTGAACAACACACCCAATTAAGATTCACAAAGGAAGATCTAGGAAGAACAATCTCTTTTCTGTAAATAAGACTGTGGTATAATAAAAAAAGATGATTACTAGAGTATAGACATTGGACTTAAAAGCCTTTAGAATAAAACTTTTATTAGAGTACTAGTGGTTGAAAGGCAGTAAAAGAACTGTCTAGTCCATAAAAGCACATCAGATTTCTTCTTGGCTATATAAAAACCATCTATTTTATAATTGCATAGACTTTTAAGGCAAGAAAATATTGTCCTGCTTGCATTTAGTTACACTCAGTTGTAACCGGTTATGAGTTTTTGCAGCATGACTTAAAAAGGTATTTACGTTATATTGCACTGTATTACACTGCATTCTATTTCAGTGCAGTGAAAATTCATTAGACTGTACACAGGAATGTTCTCTGTCTGTAATATCTAATTACTACTTTTTTTTTTTTCAACCAATAATGGAAAAAGTTTTGCCCAAAAATCGATTAATGAATATATAGATTTTCAGCAACACCTAAAAGACTATAGGGAGGGTGATAGTGCAGACTGATAGTTTCTTTAATATCTCATATTTGAGCATTAGATGGACTCAAAAAATGAGAGATAAGCAGACACATAACATTTAATTATTCTTTATGTCACTATGGTACAAACCCTTGAACTCAAGCAAAGCTGTGACACTTGAATTTGACTCTTATTTCCCTTTGATACATTATTTTTTAACAGAATGACTTGCTTTTCCTCCTTGGTGAGGTGGGGAAAATACGAAGCATAAAATTCAGACATGGAAACATTTCAAAAGACTTTGAACTAATATATGGCTGAAGAAAAGTAATAGCCTGACTTTTGACCCTGCAAGATGAAATTCATCCTTTACCACTTTCTTTCTGCAGTAAAAACTTGGCAAAAATGTACTTCATTGTATTCTCAATGTTACTGTCTTTCTTCTTTTTCTAACTTTGAAGATTTTGACCGAATCCATTTCAGGCACTTGAGTTTTGTTTTTACAACCAAACAGGATGGTGTAGTAAAGCATGTATGTATTTTTGTTCAATTAGTTGGAGAGCACATGATTGCTATACAATTATTTAGTTTTATTGTACAGCAGATGTTGCACTGCAGTTCTAGTATATGCTGCAAAATGTTCCTCATTTTTCTTATTGTTGTCCATTCATCCAAGATTTAAACTAAAAAAAAAAAAAAAAAGTAAAAAAAAAAAAAGGCACAAAACCAAATAAATGGAAGCCTGGAATTCAGATTCATATCCATAATTGAGAATTCATATTTAGGTAATAAACTAATTTTTTCTTCTTTAAGTAATATAGAAGAAGCTTACCTGATATGCTTGTGCTTGCAAAATCAGGTCAATACTCAGCCACAATCACGAAGTAAGAATTGGCATTGCTTAAAGTTCAAAAAGAAGTGGCCAGGTTTAGACTTCATTTGGCTGGTATGAGGTAAAACAATGGATCAAAGATACAAAGATCTTTGAAGGCATATTAAACACTAGGCATTGCTGTACACAAATACAAAGAGAAAATAAGGGTTTTGTGAACAAAGATGCAGTTCCATTCCAAAATGCATTTAGACTGTTCTTTTAATATCCTTTTAATGCAGTCATATTGTTCACAATCATTGAAGCTGCAGTATGACAACATTGGCTTAGTTGCATCTGATTTAATAAAAAGCATACAAGCATTTCCAGGTTATCTCACTTTACCTTTCCTCACTGATCAGTGCTGTTCACAGAAGCAGGGCCAGGAACTTGATTTTAATCAGAAATTTTGAAAAGGAGTGAAAGGGAGGGAAAGAAAAGAAAGTGAAAGCAGCAGGAAAAAGGATTTTTTTGCAATGCACACTTTTCAGTCTTTTGCCTACACATTTGTTTCGCACCTAGCTATCATGTAGTAATTAGTTTAAATACTTTAAAATAATTCATACAGAAATATCAATTCAGCTGTGGTCTGTACATGACTTAGAGGAGAGTAATTAAGTACAGCACCCAAGTTACAATTTCCAGAGCTAAAATAAGTAATTCTGACTCTTGATTTGCTGAGTGTGGAATCAACCAGTTTGGAATCTTATCTTATATCAGTTTGGTCTCACGCTAAGCAAAATATCATATCTTATATACATATATATATAATAAAAGAAAATTGGGTCACTTGTTTTCATTTAGGATTTAGAAACACTCACTTCTTGCAAATATATGACCAGATACACAAGAAAAATTTTGAATGTCATTTAAGGTTTTTTTTTTCCCAGACTTATTTCTTTTCCTTCCTTCTTTTTCCTTATTTTTTATAATATCTGTCCTGAAATATTCCTGATATATATGCACAATATAAATATTTTTATTTTATTAGCTATTTCACTTCACTAATTTCTTACTTCTATTCCATGCACCAACAATATACAGAAGTAAGAATTCTCTTTAGTAGTGCCAGCAAACCAGCAAAGGGAAAATCCAGGAGACAAACTCCATGAGAGATCTCATAAATTGAAACCACATGGGTTGAATTTATAGATGAATATTTCACCACGTAACTGATCCAGAACAATTTCTAGTGTAGTGTTGCTCAGAGAACAACTGGGAAGTTAACTGCTTATTAACTTCTGTGTGTCTTCCCACTGATCACTTGTTCATGGAATTCTTTCTGTGAAAGATACAAACAAGAGTGTGGTGAATTTGTGCCTACGACGAATTTGGAAAGGTCTGAATTTTAAAATTGTATTAAGAACCTTGCAGGAAAAGTCACATGCTTAATTTTTCAGTCATCTTTGTAACCTAAATGTGATTTCTCTTCTTTCAAGATGTAATGATGTTGGAATTTTTTTTTACCTTTCTCACTCAGTACTACGAATGATTACTTATTAATCCCCAGTCTGGTCATGACATTGTTACTTTTTTTTTTCTACTTCTTATATTTTCATTTGATTTTTATTTGTTTGTTTGTTTTTTATCATGGAACTTGTGATTGGACAGCATTTTAACTATTAGCTATTGCTACTTTGATCTCTTTCTAATCTAACATTTTATAAGTCTATGAAACTGCCTCCTCAATACACAGTTTTCACTTCTGGATACATTCACTTTTGTATTACTGAAGAACTTTTAAAGTTTCTTTACAGGTTCATTTTCACACCAGCAAAAACTTGGAGAAAATATTTTAGTTCTAAAAAGTCCTGATTTTTTATATTTTCTGAAGAAATGTGCTGCTCTGTTGTTTATCCATGCCGGCATATTCATGCAGTTCCCTTCAAAACTACACAATGCTCTTAGAACTCCTATATTTTTAGGATAAAAATGCACATAAAATTATAATGACAAAAAAATATGTACTAAATTAAGGTACTTTAGTACTATTAAGTTCTCACTCTGCTAATGTTAGAAATTTTGTATCTTACTACTTTCATAGCATCTTAGAATGATTTGCATTGGAAAGGATATTAGACACCATCTTTTCCAACCCTTCTGCCATGGAAAAAGATATCTCTCACTAGACCATGTTGCTCAAAGCCCCATCCAACCTGGCCTTGAATGCTTCTAGGGAGGGGGCATCCACAACTCTGGGAAATCTGTTTCAGTGTCTTACCATCCTCACAGTGAAGAATTTCTTCCTTATATCTATTGTTTAAATCTACCCTCTTTCACTTTATAGCCATTTCCCCTCATTCTGTCACCACATGCCCTTATAAAATGTCCCTCCCTAGCTTTCCTGTAGGCTCCCTTCAGGTACTGGAAGGCCACTATAAGGTCCCCCATAGTCTTCTCTTATTCAGGCTCCAGAGCCCCAGCTCTTTCAGCCTGTGCCCATAGGGGAGGTCCTCCAGCCTTCTGATCAACTTCATGGCCCTTTGGACCTGCTCCAGCAGCTCTATGTGCTTCTTGTGTCAGGGGCCTCAGAACTGGATGCAGTACTCCAGCTGAAGTCTCATAAGAGCAGAGTAGAGGGGCAAGACCACCACCCTCAACCTGCTGGCCATACTTCTCCTGGTGGACAGCAGGTTGGCCATGAATCAGCAATGTGCCCTTGTGGCCAAGATTTCCAATGGTATCATGGGGTGCTTTTAAAAGAGCATGGCCAGCAGGTTGAAGGAAGTGATCTTCCCCATCTATTGTACCCTGGTGAAGCCACACATCTGGAGTGCTGCGTCCAGTTCTGGGCTCCCCAGTTCAAAAAAACCCCAGAGATCTCTTTGAAGGAGTCCAGCTGAGGGCCACAAAGATGTTAAATGACCTGGAGCTCTTAATTTCCCATATGAGGAAAGGCTGAGCCATCTGGGTATATTCAGCCTGGGGAATAGAAGACTGAGGGGGGATCCTATAAATGTTTATAAATATCTGAAGGGAGATGGGAGGCAAATGGATGAGGCCAGGCTCTTAGTGTTGTGTAGTGATAGGAGTAGTGGCCTAGATCTTGAACATAGGAAATTCCATACTAACATGAGGAACAACTTCTTTATAGTAAAGCTGATGAAGCACTAGAAGTGCCCAGGGAGATTATGGAGTCTCCTTCTATGGAGATATTCAAGACTCATCTGGACACCTACTTGTGTGACCTATTGTAGGGTATCTGCTTTGGAAGGGGATTTGAACTTGATATCTTGCAGTCCCTTCCAATCCCCACAATTCTTTGTGATTTTCTGCAAGACGGAATTATTATTATTCTCTACTTTCTCTGTGTGGATCTGTTGAATAACTACAGAAAAGGCCATGTTAGATAAATTTTCTAGATTATCTAGATAATAAATTATCTAGGTAAGCTGGATCGCTGGGCTGAGGTGAATGGGATGAGGTTCAACAAGGCCAAGTGCCGGGTCCTGAACTTTGGCCACAACAACCCCATGCAGCGTTATAGGCTTGGGGACAAGTGGCTGGATGACTGTGAAGAGGAAAGGGACCTGGGGGTGTTGGTTGATGCTCAGCTGAACATGAACTGACAGCGTGCCCAGGTGGCCAAGAGGGCCAACAGCATCCTGGCCTGCATTAGAAATAGTGTGGCCAGCAGGAGCAGGGAGGTAATCATCCCCCTCTACTCAGCACTGGTGAGGCTGCACCTCGAGTACTGTGTTCAGTTTTGGGCCCCTCATACAAAAAAGACATTGAGGTCCTGGAGCATGTCCAGGGAAGGGCAACGAAACTGGTAAGGGGTCTGGAGCACAAGTCTTATGAGGTGCGGTTGAGGGATTTGGGATTTGTTTAGTCTGGAGAAGAGGAGGCTCAGGGGAGACCTCATCGCACTCTACAATTTCCTGAAGGGAGATTGTGATGAGGAGAGGTTTGGTCTCTTCTCCCAGGCAACAAACAGGACCCGAGGAAATGGTCAGAAGTTGTACCAGAGGAGATTTAGGTTAGACATAAGGAAGAACTTTTTCTCTCAGAGAGTGGTCAGGCACTGGAATGGCTGCCCAGGGAGGTGGTGGAGTCGCCGTCCCTGGCAGTGTTCAAGAGGTGTCTGGATGAGGAGCTGCGAGATAAGGTTTAGTGCTTATGGTAGCAATGGTAATGAGAGGACAATTGGACTAGATGATCTTGCAGGTCGTTTCCAACCTTGCAATTCTATAATTTTACAATTCTATGAATTTCCTCAGTATTCTTTTGAAGTACTAATTGAGTTTTAACTGTTGTACACTTGAAATCAGAAGATGAAGTCAGGAGAAATCATATAGAAGACTAGCTGTACAGACAGCCTTGATTTTGTACAATATTAAGAAAAGACTCTTGAGTATTATAACAGCTCTAACTGAAGCTCAGAAACACTAACTTCCTATTGCAATTATTACAAGATGACCACATGCTTCCAAGTGATTTATGATAGCTGAGCATAAAAGGATTCCTTGAACTTTTTCAGTTATTTTGTATTTACCAAAAGCTTTAATAAGTCTTTAATAAAATTTTTTTAAAATTAAAATTAAATTAAATTTAAATTTAAAATTAAAGACTTTAATAAAAGTCTTTAATAAAAAAAAGTCTTTAATAAACCTTGAAATCAAACACATTTGAGTAATTCCTGGGAACTGTTTAGTTGACAATGACATAGAAAACTAAAAATATACACATATATTTCTAGAACTTTAGTCAGAAGTTTAAGTTTAAGGAAAATACATTCTGTTTTTCCTTTTGCTTTTGTTCTCCGCCAATATGGATTTTTCCAGCTATATTCTTTGGATCTTGATTGATGTGTCAAGTGTCACAAGTATGATTAAACTGATATATTGTGTGATGTGTAATGGACAGAGATGAGAAGGAATTTTCTAAAGTTACATAAGGATAAGGTCCAAGGTTAAGTAAATGACCACTGTGACCTTACTTCTAACTGAAAATTAATTTTTGCAATACCAAAGACAATATGTTGCTTTTTTTCTGCCCCATTTTATTTCTATTTTTATAGTAAACTTAACTCAGGACTATTAACTTTTTCACTTCTGCAAAAATTCAAAATCATTATTAAATATGAAAAGTAGTGAAGTATTGTTACATAGTTTTTATACTAACAACAAATATATGAAGAATTCCAAACATTCTCTTGCAGTTATAGCAAAAAGAATTTTCTTCTGTGTTCTTGGTCTGTATTCTTCCAGATTATTCCCTCTATCTTCTGAAGACAGTTTAAAATTGTCGTTTCATTTCCATTAGCTTAAATTAATATGTATTTTCCATTTATATATTCTGTCTTCATAATAAATCTCATCCTGAGAATGAAAAAATGAAAAAAAAAAAAAAATTCAAGTATTATGCTTGTTTAACTGATTGTTCTTTCCCACAGGCTGCTGTGTACTGGTACTTGTAACATTAGGTTAAGAGAGTGATTTTTGCTTCCATTCCAAATGGATCACCACTTTATCACAAACTGTAAGCAAACTTTAGGAACGTATGCTTACTGAAGGTTATTTTTGCTCTGTCTTTTGATGTTGGAGTTATCAAAATGATAATGATGTAGCCCTCAATTTTAATTTGTCTTTTATCTTATTATTTAAATCTGAAGTGATTTTCACGTGAATACTAAAGTCAGACACTTGTGCCTTTGTTATCAGTTTCAATGGCACCTGACATTCTTGATACAAAAGTATTTTATCATGGCTTTTATAGTGATTAATTATTTCAGACTTCAATTTCAAGTATATTTTCATCTAGATGTAAATTCCCACTCTTTTTGTCTTGGAAATAGAGGGTTTTATTTGACTGTATTCTATATGTCATTGGAAATTCTGCTAACCAGCATTACAGTTGATCCCTCCTCCCCTTGATAATATTGACACCAATGAAAATAATATTCTCCAAAGCCAATATTTTTGTTGAAATGAAAAATGACAGAAAACTCAGATGTTACTTATGGTTCTACTTGTGTTTGGGGTTGATATTATTCATGATCTCTGACTTTAAAGGAGAAGCAGAAATATTTTGTCCTTACTACTTTAATTCACAAAGTACTTGTTCAAAATTTGCCCATAATTCTTAGTGACACTTTTGTAATTAAGCACTATTAAAATTATTTCTTACAGTAATTTCTCACAATGTTTCATATTCATCTTTTAGAAAAAACTTCATATCTGGTCTATTTTTTTTTTTTTTTTTTTTTTCAGTGGCCTGTAGTGGATATTCATGTGGTATAGAAAGCTTGATCTTTTCCTCTCTAGGATAAGTCAAATATGAAAATATTTATAACTATATAACTATAACGTACCATAAATTTAAATGTGAAAGTACAACTGTTGGCTGTTTTAGTTGAAATAGGACATAAGTCCCAGTACACACACTAAGGAAATCTACCATGAAAGCTATTCTGTACAGGGAAAAGTGCTGATGCTTCAAAATTTGTTTGATTACCAATCCTACTGATAATAAGGGGGACCAAAGTTTAGCCTGGCTAAGCCAGAACTAATCTTCAGTCATATTTCTACCCATTAGAACAGAGACAGAGGTCATCAGAAAACAAACAAGCTGCTTAATCTCCAGAAAAGAAAAATTCAAAATGCACTTATAATTCCAAATGTAACCTGTAACCACTTATTACTCTGCTGTCCAGTAAAGACCGCAGCCAGAGTGATCTGCCTCTGTTGATTTCTACACATACTAAGATACACTAGTGGCAGCGTCTTAATCCTGAAAAGTGACTTTTTGATTAAAACCAAAAAGAAAGATGTAGAAACAGGAACACTAGTCTCTTCTTTATGCATTCCAGAATCAACCATTTAATATCTCAATAATAAGCAATAAAGGACATTTATATGCAATATATCAATTGGCTTATCCATCTCCTTTTAATTTCTTTATCTTAGAACCATCTATTTATAGTTTATACGTTGTTGTTTTTCCTTGTTTGGGCTAGGCAACAGATTTTGATCCAAACAAAATTATAGAGTTTTTGTTAGAGTCATGATTACAGATATATATATATTTTTTCTCTCATGCATTAGCTTTGTTTATTTTGAGTCATTCACAATAAAGGCATTTCCTCTCTCTCTAAAATAAAGATCAGATTTTGAATTCAGAGTCCAAATATTTTTAGATCCCTTTATAATATGTGTTATATATTGATTTGGCTGAACATGTTTCAAAATCTTTCTCAAATCTTAAAATTCAGCAAAGCATACTGTATCGTAAAGCCTGCAGACTTGAATAAATAACAAGTAATGTGAAAGAATGTATCTTTCCTACACTATACAATAAAACATTTGAGAGAAATAGTAAATATAGTAAGAAGCTGGTGGGAAAGACAGTAAGTTTGTAACTTACATTTACCTTTTTCACAGCAATTATCAGTTGATGAAACAGGTATTCTCCAAGAAACTTTTTGCCTGCCTTGGTACATTTTTACTGTTGCAGTAAGTCATGAGACAGGACATGGTTGGCATGGACACATGATACAAAGTTATCATTTAAGGACACAAATTTAGGATTAAATATTTGAACTATAAAAATATGAATGCTCTTTTCACCAATATTATGACTAAATAGAAATCTAAATATCTTCAGATCTTTCATTTTATTTAATACTTTGTCAAATCTTTCTGCTGCACTCAGCTTTTAGCTAGAGTTTCTTGTTCCTCAGTATCCCTGGTCATCATATTCCTTCAAAAGCTAATTTCTTGCTAGTTTACTATACAAGACTCCATCTAAAAGTCTCACATTGTGTTTGGCACATTTCTCAAAGGATGCTCACTCTGATTGCTGATACAGTGAACAAACTAAACAAGATACTGACATCTTGTTTCCACTTACAAGCTTTTTTTTTTTTTTTACTTTCTTTTTTTTACTTTTTTTTTTTTTTAATACTGATGATGCATCTATACCTTAAGCTCTTTCTGTTTACTTCATCTGCTTAGAGATAGGCAGAGAGGCACCACATCTGTGTGTCTCCAGGGGCACAATGCCAGATGCTTGAATGATCTCCAGATTATAAATTTTTTTTTTTTTACCCCTCACCTCATTCCACTGACCTTTTCCTTCATGTCTGCTCTCTACTAAAGAGTACACAGACAGGCAGTGATTCAGCTGAGGACAGCTTCTCCCAGCTTCCCTCCACTCAGTTTCCCTTTATTTATACTGGCCCAAAACCATCCTCGTCAGCAGGTGTTTCTGTTTCATGGTTAATTTTAAATGTCTAGTTAATGAAAATTCTGATGTGTAACATAAAGTACATTTATCTTACATTATGTGTATCTTTTGCTAGATATGTATCAAAATTTAGATTTGCACTTTTCATTTTATCCAATCTTGAAAAAGTGTTCTTGGAAGTGCCAGTATTGCCAATAATATAGCAGACACAGTTAACCTCTGAGGCTGTCAGGTTGTTTACCATTGTTTAAATATAACACCATAGCAATTACCATCACACCAGGCACTCGGACTTGTAAGAGCAGTGGAAGTGCAGGGCTGAACACTCATGGTGATTTGGCAGGATTCTTTCAATGAAGGTTGCTAAGTCTGGAATTTATTTCATTTTATGCCCTTCCGATCTTGATGACTACAGGAATACAATAAAATTCCTCTCTTTCTCTTTTTTTAACAGATTTTTTTATGCTCTTTATTTATTGTTACAAAACAGTTCAGACTGAATGAGTAACCACTTTAAAATGAATGTGTACAGGTATATGAGTCTGCACAACATGTATCCCAGGGTCCTGAAGGGGATGGCTGATGTGCTTGCCAAGCCACTCTCCAACATACATTAAAAATCATAGCTGTCAGATGAACTACCTAGTGACTGGAAAAAGGGAAACATCACTTCCATTTTTAAGAAAGGGAGAAAGGAAGACTCTGGGAACTACAGGTCAGTGGGCCTCACATCTGTGCCTGGAATGCTCATGGGGCAGATCCTCCTGGAAGCTATTAATTAAGGCACATGCAAGATGAGGAGGCAATCTGAGACATCAGGGACAATTTGTACCTGACCAAACTAGTGTCCTTCCATGATGAAGTGACATCACTGATATCAGGGGCAACTGATATCACCTACCTGAACTTCTCCAAGGCCTTTGGCATGGTCCAGGACTACATCCTTATCTCTAAATTTAAGAGAAATGGATTTGAAAAGTGGAATATTCAGATAAAGAATCTGTTGGGTGGTCACAGACAGAGTTGTGGTCAACAGATCTACGTCCAGATAGAGGCCAGTCAAAAGTGGCATCCCCCAAGGGTCAATCCTGGGATAAGTGCTTTTCAATATCTTAATCAATTACAAAGATAATGGGATCTAGTGCACCCTTAGCAAATTTGCTGAAGACACCGAGCTGATTGGTGTAGTTAACAGAACAGAATGAAGGGATGCCATGTAGAGGGACATGGACAATCTTGAAAAATGGGCCCATGAGAACTTAATTAGGTTAAACAAGGCCAAATGCAAGGTGTTGCACTTGAGTTGGGGCAATCCAAGACTGGGAAAATAACTCACTGAGACAAGTTTTATAGTGTTTCTGTGATTCTGTGAAAATGTCTTGGGGGTCCTGGTAGGTGAAGAGCTGATCAAGAAGCCACTAGTGCATACTTGCAGCCTGAATATCCAATTTTTCCTTGGGCTGCATCAAAAAGAGGGGTGGCAGAAGGACAAGGGGGGTGATTGTCCTCCTCACCTTTGCCCTCATGAGGCACCATCTGGACTACTGTGTCCAGGTCTGGGGTTTCCAACACAAGACAGATATAGAGCTGTTGGAACAGACCCAAAGGAGGGTCACGAGGCTGATCATCAAGGTTGGAAAAAACCTGCAAAATCATCCAGTCCAACTGTCCACCTATCACCAGTATATCCCATGAATCCATGTCCCTCAGTACAACATCTAAACATTTCTTCAGCACCTCCAGAATCTGTGACTTCATTACCTCCCTGGGCAGCCATTCCAGCACACGACTACTCTTTTAGAAAAGTAGTATTTCCTAAAGTCCAACCTGAATCTCCACTGGTGCAACCTGAGGCCATTCCCTCTAGTCCTATTGCATGGGAGAAGAAGCTGACCCTCACCCCTCCACAACCTCTTCTCAGTTAGTTGCAGAGAGTGATAAGGTCTCCCCTGAGCCTTCTCTTCTTCAGACTAAATAATCTCATCCTTCAGCTGCTTCTCATAAGGTTTGTTCTCCAGACCCCTCACAGCTTCGTTCCCCTTTCCTGGACACGTTCTAGGGCCTCAATATCTTTCTTGTAGTGACGGGCCCAAAACTGAACACAGTAGTCGAGGTGCAGCCAACACCAGTGCTGAGCACAGAGGGATGATCAGTTCCTTGCTCCTGCTGGCAACACTGATACAAGCCAGGATGCCACTGGCCTTCTCGGACACCTGGGCAGACTGCTGGCTCATGTTCAGCTGAGTATCAACCAAAATCCCCAGATCCATTTCCTGATTCTTCTAGCCACTCTGCCCCAAGCCTATAGTGTTGCTTGGTGCTGTTGTGGCCAATGTACTGAATCCAGTACTTGATTTTGCTGAACTTCATCCCACTTGCCTCAGTCCAGCTACCCAGTCTGTCCAGATTCCTCTATAGGGGCTTTCTACTCCTAGGCACTTCCTACCAACTTGGTGTCATCTGCAAACTTACTGAGGGTGCACTCAGTGCCCTCATTCAGGTCATCAATAAAGATATTAAACAGGACAGGCGCCAATACAGACCCCTGGAGAGCACCACTTGTGATCAGATACCAGCTGGATTTAATTCCATTCACTACCACTCTCTGGGCCTAGTTCTCCAGCCAGTTCTTTATTCAGCAAAGTGTGTACCTGTCCAAGTCACAGGCTGCCAAGTTCTCCAGGAGAATACTGTGGGAGAGTGTCAAAGGTTTTGCTGAAGTCTAGGTAGACTATGTCAACAGTCTTTCTCTCTTCCACAAGGCAGGTCACATGATCATAGGAAATCAGGTTGATCAAGGAGGACCTGGCTTTCACGAAATGAATTGCTGGCTAGGCCTGATCCTCCAAGTGTCTTGCACGTGGCATGTGATCTCCCTCAAGATGATCTGCTCCATAACTTTACCTGGCACCATGGTCAGGTCCATCATTCCCCAGGTCCTCTTTATAACCCTTCTTGCAGATGGGAGTCACATGACAATCCTCTGGAACCTCTCCATTTGATCAGGAATGCAAACAGACAATGGAAAGTGACTTGGCTATCACCTCTGCCACCTTCCTTGGCACCTTCAGGTGAATCCCATCTGAACACAGGGACTTGAGGGAGTCCAGGTGGGGTAGTAGATTGGTTAATGTTTTCACATGAATTGTGGGGGGTTTATTATGCTCCCCATCCCAGACTTTCAGGTCAGGTGATAGAGTACTCCAGGGATAACTGTTCTAACTTTTAAAAACAGACAGACATGAAGAAGAATAATTTCAGCCTTTTCCTTATCATCACTGGTCACATTCCCTGCCACATCCAGTAAAGAATGGGTATTCTATGGAGATTCTCCTTAGCCCTCCTCTTACTGTTAATATAGTTGTGAAAATATTTTTTGTTCTCCTTTACTCCAACAGCCAAGTTGAGCTCAAGCTGGGCTTTTGGCTTTCTAATTTTCTCCCTGCATATCCTAACAACGTCTTTGTACTCTCCCTGAGTTGCCCATCCCTTCTTCCACAGGAGGTAGATTCTCTTTTTCTCCTGGAGCCTCAGGAAAACTTGTTCATCCACATTAGTTTTCTTCCCCACTGACTCATCTTGTGGAACAGGGGAATAGCCTGCTTCTGCACCTTTATGATGTCCGTCAGCCTTCCTAAACTACTTTACCCTTCAGGACTGAATCCCAAGGGATCCTCCCTACCAACATCCTTAACAGCTCAAAATCCACCCTCAGGAAGTCCAAGGTAGCAGTTTTTTTGCTATCCCATTTTCTGAATTCATAAAGAATCAAGAACTCTACCATTTTCTGGTCATTGTCTATGACAGCTCCTGACATCCACATCTCCCACCAGTACTTCTATGTGAACAGCAGGTCTAGTGGTACACTTCCTTGGTAGGCTCTCTTACCAGCTGTATCAGGAAATACTCTTCCATACACTCAAGAATTCTCCTGGACTTCTTCTGTGCTGTAATGTATTTCCAGCATATACCAGGGAAGTTGACATCCCCTATGAGAACAAGGGCTGTTAATTGCACAATTTCTGCCTGCTGCTCATAGAACACCTCATCTGTCTCTTCATCCTGGTCTGTAACAGATCCCAACCAGAATGTCCACACTGTTGGCCCTCCATCTGATCATTACCCATAGAGACTCAAACTTATATTCCCAGCCCCAAGCTCAACAACATCAAAACACTCTCTAACATAGAGAACAATGCCACCTCTCATTCCTTGCCTATCCCTTCTGAGGGGCTGATAGCCCTCCATTCCAGCACTGCAGCAATGGGAATAATCTCACTACATTTCCATAATGGAAACTAAGTCATACTACACAATGGATTTCAGCTCTTCCTTCTTGTATAGAATGGCATAAACGCACTTCAGCTATGCCTCATGTCACCATCCTGCTCCCCCACAGGCCTGATTTTATCCTCTTTCCCTTTCATATCTACTTGAAAGCCCTCTCAATGAGTTATGCTGGGTCCTGGGCTAGGATTTGCTTCTCCCTTTGACACAGGTGAGTTCCATCAGCAGACATCAGGCCAGGCACCTGATGTTAGGCATTGGGAAGAAATTCTTTACTCAGAGGGTGGTGAGGAGCTGGCACAGCTGCCCAGAGAAGCTGCAGGTACCCTTTCCCTGTTGGTACTCAAGGCTGAGTTGGATAGGGCCCTGGGCAGTCTAATCTGGTAGGGAGCTGGATGACCTTTAAGGTTTCTTCTAAACTTAGCTATTCTGTAAATCTCTAAGTTAGCTTTATTTTGTTTTTATTGTTGCTTTGTATTCTTTTATTTCTGTTGCTTTAAGATAGGGGAAAAAATAGAAAAAAAGCACAGTAAAGTAAATGGTCTTCTAAATGTGTCCACGTTTTGTAAGCTTCATCTATTGAAACTGAAATGAAAAGCCACAATGGTTTGTGAATTCTTCCCCCAGGAGAATATTAAATGGAAAGAATTATGTAATTTCATAATGTTTTCAGTAACGCTGATGAAATGTTGCTTTGCCTCAAAGCTGCTTTTTCTTTTCCTTGCTTGTTTTTTTTCTTTTTTTTCATTTTTTTTCTTTTCTTACTCAATCCAGACTACAAAGTTTATTGTCAGAGACATATTTTATTTTAATTGACCATTTTAAATTGATGAAAATAGTTAAAATAGAACCAAAGTCTTAACACTCTGTAATGTCTGCTGGAAAGTATTAACAAATTGGGAATTCTGCAACGGTTTTAAAATGCTTCAAGAACAGACTAATACATGGCAAGCATCAACAAAATCCCAGTCTGTCCTGATTAAAATATTCTTGTACATATGTCACAAAATACTTTGGAGGCAACAAAAACAATTCTAAAAAAAAAAAATTATCTCCAACAACTTTGCGTTGGAGATAAAATAACTTTTTTCACATAAAAGGGTATGAAATCCAGTGAACTGAACACCTTCAAAGCCACTGGCATAATGCATTCAAATATTTAATGTGGTAGACTAAAATCTATCTCAAACAGAAGACAGATTCTTGTATGTCCAATAAAAGTAAAATGTATTTCAATAAAGATTGTCTTTGAACTGATAGAAATATCCTCCAGACCTAAAATCATAAAATGAGCTCCAGGAAACTGTAAGGAATAAAAGAAAATAAAAGCATTAGCACTGATTTCATTCCAGGCTCTCCATCATTCAGTTCAGGGAAACACAGCACAGAAACTGCTTCAGTGCCTTAGCTTATTAGAGAGTGTTTAAATTTTTAGCTATTGCCTTTTTTTCTTTTTTCTTTTTACTTTTTTTTCTTTTTTTCTTTTTTTTTAACCTGTAATTCTCATTCAAGCTTTCTTTGAAATGAGAAAATTCGAAAGAAATTGGAGGTGCTCCTCAGCATCTAGATATACAAGTTTGTCTGGGAGCAAAAGGAAACCTCATAAGGGGAATTACATGATATTCATTTACACCCACTTACCTGAACTAGCTGTTAGTTTATTGACTAGAGACTTGAAAATTAACCCTAGAACATAAGATTCAACAAAATATTTTTATTTCTTGAAATCTGTTAATTGTCTGTGCTTCGTTGTTTTGCTAAGGCTAATCTGAGATGCAACAGCAGAAATTTGCACATTGCTCAATATATTTTTTAAATTATGACTACTTTTTCTTTAATGGATCTACACAAATTCTAAAATATAATCCATGCTAATTCTAGTAGGATTCTATCCACCACTACTTCTTCCAAATTATTATACAACATCTACAGTCATAGAACCACAGAATGGCTGGGGCTGGAAAGGGCCTTAAAGATCATCTTGTTCCATTTCCCTGCAATGGGCAGGGTTGCCACCCACCATATCAGGCAGCCCAGGGTCCCATCTACAAAAAAGATAATAAAGAGAGAGTTTTAACTTTTCATATACTTCCACATGCCTAGGTAGCTGACAGAGCACATATTTTTCAGAGGAGTTATGTTTTTGGCTGTGGTCATTTTCTTTATGAAGTCTCATATGATGCTTTGTTTTGAATTTTGGATTGTGATGAAACAGTGTTGATAACATATCTACGTCTTAGTTGTTGCCAAGCATGGGTACAGGTAAAGGATTTTTGGCTTCCCAGTTTTGCCTTTCCAACAAGAAGTCTGGAGTTGCATTTGAGAAGATGGGAGAGGACCAGACCTCAGGACGGATGACACAGACTGACCAAAGGGAAATCCCATGCCATGGTGTTTTGTTGAAGCTGAGGGTAAAAAAGGTGGAAAGAGTGTGGACATTCAGAGTGGTGGTGTTTGTTTTCCCAAGACATCATTTGCATGATGGGCACTGCTTTCCTAAAAGTGGCTGAATATCTGCCTGCTGATGGGAAGCAGGGAGTGGATTCTTTGTTTTGCTTTGGTTGTGCAATCACATTTTCTTTATCAATAAACTGTCTGTACTTCATCCCCGAGTTCTCCCCTAATCCTTCTTGAGGGAACTGTCTAGCAGATTAAACCACAGGAGTTTAAAAAAGTATTACACAAATATATGGACTTTATATCTTTGATATCTTTCAGCTGCAAGTCTAAACATAATCACAAGCACAGGAAATTACTGACCATTGCTGCTATAATGAAAATTATACTAGCAGAAATGCTCTCATTTATTATGCTCTTACCTAAACATCTCCTCCTCCTTGCTGGTATCAGAGAAAATCTTATGGGGTGGATGTGGCTGTGTGGCCCATTTGCCAAGTATTGCAATCAGTACAAAGCTGTGTGTGTTTGAAACACGTTATTAATGTATGAATTCAATTAAAAACCAAAAACAAACAATGCAACAGGAAAACTTGGAATACAGATTTTGAAAGGCAACTAACAAAACCTAGTGTTGCAAAAAGTTCTGGTACTTTATAGAATTCTTTGGATAACTTATACTTCCCAGGGGTAGAAAGTATAATTATTCTAGGCAAAGAGAGCTTTAATTAGATAAGAACTCATTTTAAACAGGAATTAGTTACACATACTATCATGGATTGCTTAAATTACAGGGAAGAATAAAATACCATCAAGTAATATAAATAAATATAACAACAAGCAATTTGTAGTGAAATATATATTCACTTTGTGATTTTTTTTTTTTTTTTTAATTTGGCACGTGGATGTACATATCAAGATCTTAGTTTCTGTCTCAGAAACTTCTCAGAATCACACACATCCAATGGCGAAAGTCAAAATAAAAATAGTTTCAAAGAATGTCAAACTTTCCTTGAGCTTCCTGGCAGCACTTGGGTCCTGTTCTGCAACAAGTTTGTCAATGATTTACGGGCTGGTTCAGCCCAGTTCTGTGACTAGCAGGGCGGAAGGATTTTGCAAAATCTGTGCCTCTGGAAAAAGGTAACGGGGACCCCAAAATAATTAAAAACAGTGGCAATGATTGTGGTGCCTCCTGTGGTTGATCAGGTTGGTCAGTTCCAATGCTCTCACCCTCTAGCTCAGCTTGGAGTCTGTCTTGTTCAATTATGCAAGTATTTAGTTCAGATTGGAGGGTGTCGAGTTTAGATTGCAGGGAGTCTGTCTCGATTTGGAAGGCATCCTGTTTGGACTTGAGAATATCTCTCTCAGACTGGAGGGCATCTCTCTCGGATTGGAGGTCTTTTCTCTCAATTAAGACATTCTCTCGCTCAGTCTGGCGATTCTCCCTCTCTGCTCAGAGTCTCTCCTGGAAACTCTCCTTTTCAGCTTGGAGACTCTCTCGCTCATTTTGTACTGTCTCCCTGAGACTCTCCCTTTCAGCTCTCAGACACTCTCTCAATTTCACAAACTCTCTTCCTCTCTGGGATAGTGTTGAATAAGGCCCGATAAGTATTAGCCAGGCCCCAAATCATTTGTGCCTCCTCAGATCTGCCTGAGCATCATTCCTTTCTCAAATATGTGTTTAAGCTCTCAGGGTCTTTCAGGTGTTCAGGAGTAAAGTTCCATGACACCGAAGATGTCCATCTCTCTAAAGACTTTCCCAAGCCTCTCCACACTCCCTGCCACTCAGTATTCTCTGGTTTTGGGGAAGGCTTCCTCAAAATTTGATACATACAAATACTGAGTGAAATGATGAACAGTACGTTTAGGGAGATTGACAATGTGATCTGATGAGCATTCAAAAACTGCATAAAGGATTCAAAGGAGAGACTGGGAACCTGCTTAAAAATCCCAAATTCTGTAAAATTAGCAGCTCCCTCTGCAAACAGGTTCAAAAGAGAAAGCAAAATCATTTTTTTTTCTCTTTACAGAAGCAAGATAGCAGTGCCCAAAGTTTACAAATATTCCAGAATATTGGCAGTCAGCCTGGACTTTCAAGGTCAAGTTTTCGGTGAGCACCTGTGAAAACAATAAACTTTCCCAATGAAACTCTCCAAGAGCAGAGAGAGATTTGTTCTAAAAAGCTAAAAAGCAGTTAATGCCTGCATTCTCCACCAAGAATGTCAACGGTTTACAGGCTGGTTTAGCCTGGTTCCGTGACTAGCCGGGCAGAGGGATTTCACAAAATCCGCACCTCCGGAAAAAGGGAACAGGAGACCCCAAAATGATTAAAAACAGCAGCAATGATCTGAGGAGAAACAAATTTACTAAATATAGTATCAGAATGCAAGATAACACACCATAATACAATATAATTAGAATTGAAGCTAATAAATCAAATATAATGAGAATGTCTGAAAGGTGGATAGGTCTCACCAAAACACTGAGGTGAGATACGCAGTCCAGTTGAGCAGCAGGGAGATGGGAGAAGAGCCGATGAGGAGCAGATGAAGAAGAGCGCATCAGATGACCTTGCCAGGAGTTATATCTCTTCTCTGTGACCGCAAAGTCCCCTGGGGAATGTAGTTCTTCTTTTCTGGGCAGATACTCAGAACTTGAGCATTAACAGTTAAACTCTTAGTGCCCCACATGATGTTAAGATGTGGAATACCGAAAACCAAAAATCACAAAACCATGACAAAGTTCCATCATAGAAGCGTCCTACAGCTTTTCTTCCACTACTACCTGTTTCAGATTTGCTCTGAGAAAATAGTTATCCCAAACTTCAACTAGACAAAAAGAGCTAGCCTAGAGATCAGGCACCTATTGCAGTGGGGGGGAGGGGGGGGAGGAAGACTGCTTTTCAATTTAAATTCTTTGAAAAAGTTCACTCTTTCCTATACCCATGGGCATAGGCATTAATTCACTGTGTAAATTAATCTTAACCTTAACAGCAACCTTTGATTATATGCATCAGCAGGTCTCATTTTCTTTAATTTCCAAAGGGCTTTTTCTTTCTTCTGTGTTATGCAGGTGGCTTGAAGTGTGCAAATATCTTCAGTGGCCCTTTTTGATCAATGTGGAGGAGACCTATACAACCTTGAGCCAAACTTACAGAACGCCTAAGATCATCTCTCTGCTTATAGCTACTAAGAATCAGGGCAAACATTGGAAGCAACAATCCAAACCTGCCTGTATATTCTAAAAGATTTGACGGCACATCTGTTCAAAAAGACTCTGAAAAAAGAAGTCTTTCATAGTTATGATTACCATAATAATTATAGTTACGTTTATAAAAACATGGACAACAAGAAAGTGTCCCTCAAAAAATGGGTCATCCTAATTGCAGGTGCAGCTTGCACTGATGAGGTGTAGGACTTTTGGATATATGCATTGATGAAGGTCTGTTATTTTATTAAAGAATCTTTCCTTGTGTAATTTAGTTAACTTTAGTTAGTAAGTTCCTATACAATATAAATACTGCATTTCCACATATTCTGATGACATGGGCATGTTTCTTTATGCATAAAAAGAATTCTAATATCTAGGAAAGAGAACTACTTATTTTTAACATCCATGCAAACTAAACATATGTATTTATGCAAAGTTTTATGAAATGTATTTTGCTTTTGAAATACAGGAGATTTTGTCACTGAAATTGAAGTTCTGGGTGATCAATCTAAACTTTTTGTGTTTTATCTTTTTATTATATTAATTATCATAAGAATATTTTAACCACCACAATTAATTGTCCATGACATAATTCTTTCTGACTGCACAAATCCGTTAGTCAGATGTATCCCACTACTTTAGAATTAGCTCTTATTGCCATATGCAAGTTGCCCCAAAAGTAATGTCTCTTAATTATTTCCATGGAAACTAAAGCAGAAATAAAGAGCAAAATAACACTATTTGATAGAGCAAACTCTCAACTACAAAACGCTACTTTTCAGCATGGTTATCACCATTAGCTGTGCACTTCTGCCAGTGATGAACAAAAGCCTGTATACTGTGCTCATAAAAATCTGCATTGCCGTCTGGGAAGTGGCTTGTTTCTCATACCACAGTGCAACTGATGAAAAGCACCACCTACCACTTCACTCTGCTCACATCCACTGTTTGATCTCCATAAATGTTCATCAAACATCACTGAATGTCTATGGGTGTCATTTCACACCCCCCCCCCCCCCCCCCCAGGAATGAAGGAGTTCAATGACATATCTTTGATTCATCTGCACTTCCATGTCAGACACCATTCTGTCAGAGTGCCCCTCTGCTGCCATCTGTCGCATAGCAACAACATGTAGCAGAATATTGGTAGGAAGGTTCAACCTCTACTGCCATACCACCAACATCTGCTTCTGATGTTTTGAGCCAACATAACAAAACAGAGGCAGCCCCCATAGTTCAATTTTGAATTTTCTTTACTATGCTTAAATCAGTCAAATAAAAGGCATTGTGAATTCAGAAAACCACATTGTTCTTCTTCTTCTTGAATAAATGTGTTTGTCATAATCACTTTTAGTAAAAGAGCAGTTTTTATATATCTTATTTAATCTACCTCAACTCATGCACAATTTAATTTGCTTATGTCAAATTAAGTTCCAAAAACAAATTTCCTTACTTCTGTAAACGTTTAACAAAAAAAAAAAAAAAAAAAAAAAGATGTCAACGGTACCTTTCAGATATATAGAAAACCTGGCAGCATTGCTGAAGAAAATAAATAAGTTGGAGTAGAAGTTAAGTCTGAAATGTTACCTCAGAGGTAGTTGTATAAACAGTCTGGAATCCTTACTGGCTTCTGAATGAAACTGATTTTTTATTGCTGAAAGCAATGCACCCTGTATCCATTGCCAAACTGAAATGGTATGAGGTTTTAGTTTTATTAAATATTATATATATATATCTTGATTCTGGTCATACTGCTTTGGAGTAATTTTCCACTTAAAACACACATACAAAGTTTTGAAACTGGTTGAATGAGAGCTACTTTTATAGGCATATGTTATTGTTGTTTAATGTTCTGTTGCAATTAGGGAATGGAAATTCAGTTTCCAGATGACTCTAAGTCCCAAGCATTTTGGAACCAGAAAACAGCAATTTGAGATCGGACATTCTCTGGCCATTACAGCAATTTTCCTTTAGAGAATAATTTTATGTTGAGTAAGTACAAATCTTGGCATCTTTTCTGGTCTGAGCAAATGTTTGCCTTCCTAATCAACTGGAAAGCAAGCTTGAATATTATTATTATTATTATTATTATTATTATTATTATTATTATTATTATTGTTATTATTTTCAAGGTTTTCCACCTCTGTATTGAGGGTTTGTTGCAGTATCTTACTCTCCGTGTCTTACCGGTAAGTGTCCTGCTTAATCAGATTTTAAACAAAAGAGTTATAGAGAAAAAAACATGATTGCAACTTTTATTTTTATTCTTGTTTTAATGTTTCAAATGTACTTAGGGCTGTGTAAATATGTAGCAACATGTACAACGATCATTTTAGTAACATGTTTTATATAATGAATACATTGTCATTTTGAGTGTAAACAACACAGATTGCTTATCAGCTTACTTTCTGTGGTCTTTCTTGGCTCCAACTTTATTCAGATTTCACTGAACCCATCTCAAATATTCCATGAATCATACTCCTTTTGCTAACATTAAAGCTAGAAACTTTTGGAAGAAAAAGAAAAATCCTACTGTGAAATAGACCCTTCATTTCTGAAGGTAAAGGCACACAGTGTTTCTTGAATTAGACTGAAAATATATACCAGAACTCATTTTATGGAACTTACATCATGGATAATTTTAAATTTAGTGTCTGAGTACAACACATCCTTCTATTGTTCAAAGAAGAAAGTGGATGTTTGCAGATGACCATTTCCCAAAGAATTTGAACCACACTTGTGCCTGGAAAAATAACTAAAGCAGTCATTTCTCTTGGTAAATTAAAATGGCCATCAGTTTTAATTTAATATAAGCCAAGTCAGACATCAACTGTTCCATTGTTATTAATATGTTAATTAAATTGCCTTACAACAGGTTACAGAGTGAATTTTTGGTTGCAGATTCTATTCCTGTGGGAAGCCTGGCTGTCTTGTCTGTGTTACTGACTCCAACAGTGCTTTAGCTGTTAATTTTTAATATGATTCATTACCTATTTCTGCTCAGAATATGCTGTTTGTTTATGACAAAGATTTTAAAGAAAATATGGCTTTTAATTTTAATGTATATCTTTCTTCAAACATATAGAAGGAATTCATATCTTGATTTTTTTATTACTATTTTTTGACAGGAAGAGGGACAAGGCTCCTAAGGCAAAGGGTCCAGAGGGAAGGATGACACTCCTGCTGTCCAGCTCTTCCTCAGTTTATGCAGATAGCCATTATGTTCCTTGTACCTAATAATGCTTTTGCAAGCATCTGGTGTTTATCTATCAGCAACACCATTCCCATTCTGCTTTTTGTCTCTTCTACTAGAACCACAGATTGCCAAACTTGCCAAACTGACCCCTAGATGTGCCACAGGTTTGAGTAGGAAATTACCAGGACAGAACTCTAAGCATAACACTATTTTTCTTAAAATAAAATTCAATTTCTGTATGCAATTTTACTTCCTACAGTGATCCTTAGTGGAACTAGTCTGCTTTCATATTTCAGGAGGCCGAAGGTTTGAAACTGTCCATCCATATTTCCTGAAATGCCTCAAGCTATCAGTTTCCTTAGACTTTGAAAACATGTTGTCTCCTCAATGCCTGAAGTGTACAAGAACTGACATACGAACTGTAAGTTTTCCTATCAGGAATTGCTGAACAGCTGCTCAATGTAATTGTCAGCATCAATAAAGGGGCATTTTCACAGGTCATATTATCAGGTGGTATGAGAATGAGACAGTGATGGTAAAGTCTGATGTACCTACAATACGCAATGTTGCTTGACATGTATGTTTTCTGTCATGACTTGATCAGCATCCATGACAGAAAAAGAACCTTCAGCATTTTCTAGTAACCCTTGACCTGCCTGCTGTTGGAGGCGGGAGGGGGGGGAAGGAAATCCATCCTAGGCCTAATTAGTTCCTTGTAAAATATTATGGCACAGGAAAAAAAAAAAAAAAACCACAACAATAATAATCCATTAAATTATGATGATAGGGAACATTAATTGAAGGAAACTATTTCTGAATCTCTTTATGATTAAAGGAAATAAAAATGGACAAGATCGTGGAGAGAACATTTTCTCTTTATCAGTTACTGAGTTAAACCTTAAAAAGGGATTGCCAAATCATGTCCAAAGTTAGTATTTCTGATGAGATTTCTAAACATTTCACAGAAAAGGACTGTGGCCCCAGGCCAAATGAATATCATAAGAAGCCACAAGTCAGTGTGCTGTAAAACACTACTGCATGATAATATTTTTGTGAAAATTCTGAGAATTAACTATTTTTGAAATAATATGTAAGCATTTATATTTTTTTCCTCAAATTTCCAGACATTTCTCTTTCCCTTTCCCCTTCCCCATTCCTTTTCTTCTGTTTTTTTTCTCTGGTAAATGGAGACAATGAAAAAGCTAGCTCACATTTATAAATAAACTTTTGTTTAAAAGGGCAATTTCTGTAGTCTGAACAACCAGACAAATCCTTTGCAGGTTTTGTTCCGGAATATCTGGCATAAAAGCTCTTCAGCTTATTCTGTTCTTCTTTTTTTTTTCCCCCATGTGCATTTTTCTTTCATTTTCATTCTCATTGCAGAGTAACTCAGGAGGTGCTTGTATGGCTAGTTTTGTACTCTTAGGATTAAGGATAAGGTTATTTTCCTTCATCAAATTCATCTTCTGCTAAGACTTAGAGGTACTTCAGTTTGATTTTGGTTAGTACTTCCAGAAAAATGGATAGTGTATTCCATCAAACAGGTGAAAAAATATTACAATCGGTTTTAGATTAAGTAGTAAAACTCTATTCCTTAAATCTTATGCTTAAACAATGAAGGGAATACCAAATTCCTCAAATATGTTTTTTAGTGAAAAACATTAAGATTTTCTGACTCACTTGGAAGGAAACAGTGACCTTCTCTCCATTGCACACATCCCTTTAAGAGTTTTTTGTTTTGGTTTATTTGTTTGGTTGGTTTTTTTTGTTGGGTTGGTTGGTTTTTTTTTTGTTCTTCGAGCCTTGTTCTGAGAAAATTAAAAAAAAAAAAAAAAAATTATGGTTTTTCCAGATCTGCTGGAATGTCTTCTTGTGTTGTCTGAGACAATTTTCCAGAGGTACTTCTACTCAGATGTCCACAAAAATTATTTTGTTTTGAATTTTTCTCAGTTAAAAAAGGCAGCATAAAGTAAAAGTGTTCCTACCTGGAGAATACTTTATGGAGGGAATAGTTCAAACAGAACTTCTTTTTTCTTCTATAACTAAATTTGTCTTATTAAAGATTGTTTTTAACTCATTACTGGCTAATTCTTATTGAGAAGAAAATAAAATTATATGTAAGCTCAGTTTTCTAAACTTAAATGACTATCTTTTATAGAACAAATTAAGTTTATCTACTCAGGATAATGGTTTACATTTTTTAAGGTGTAACAGAAAGATTTATCTTATAGGTTCTTTGAAAAATATCTCCTGGTCATTTGGAATTTGGGCCCAGGAAGAAGAAAAGCACAGATGGATTTTTCTAAAATTTTTCAGATTCATAGTCATAGTACATAAAGATAAATACAGAAAGAGGGGTTTTTGTTTGTTTTTTGTTTGTTTTTTTAATATATCAAATACATATAATGCAAGTATTATTCATATTTTAGGTATGGTTCTTGGATGTTTATCACCACACGTACATTGCTATGTTGAAATGCATATGGTTTGACAGCAAAAAACTGTATTCCTGCTCCTGACATGTTTTCCTTGTACCTTACTTACTTATTATTTATTAATATTTTCTTTTCAACCTGTTCACCCAAAACATTCTGAAGGCTTTCTTTCAGATTGATTATCCTAACACTTAGAAATGATCCACATTCTCATTTTCTGAAGTCTAAAAGTTGTAATACAGTTAAATTTGGTTTAAAACTATGTTACAAATGCTCCTCTAAGTATGAAGCAAGAACTGAGCATCGTTCTTCCTTTGCCTAATGACTGACATATTCATCATCAGCCTGATTGAAAATATTAAATTTTTTGCTTTTCCTTTAAAAAGCAAGCAAATATATAATGTTGATTCTCCAAAAAATGTAGTATCTAGTAGGTAAAGAACTTTTTAACTGGAAGACCCCACATTCTCCTGAGTAATTATCTTTTTAGGTTTGTGATTTTAACATTGTGTACTTCTTCTTTGTTCTTGTTGATGATTATAGAATTTGGTCTTGTTTTTGTGCTTTTTGCTCAAAAATCATGTAACTTTCAGTTTAATTTCTATGACAGATTTTATAACATATCCTTACTGATTACAAAGATTCGAACTGAAGTATTTCTTGTGTAAAAGTTGATGTTGTTGTACCTGTTGGTATTTGGACCTATTTGTCTTCACTGTCCACTGAATTTTCTTGATCCATTTCATTCTCTCTTCTGAATAACTTCAGTTTCTAACCATAGAGTTACTATTTAAGAAAATCTATGAAAATCCACCTAGTCTCCAAAATCCGATCCTGAATTTATAAATTGAACAATTTTTTTTTTTTTTTTTCCCTGCTTGGATTTCTGCTTACTCTTCTCAAAAGAATTATGGCTAGCTCTGAAGTTAGTACTGATTTTTGCTATTTCTGTTTCTTTCATAGAATCATAGAATGGCTTGGATTGAAAGAGACCTCAGCTACCATCAGATTCCAACCCTGCTGCAGGCAGAGTTGTCAACTGCTAAATCAAGTGCTAGATAAGGTTGCTCGGGGCCCCATCCAACCTGGCATTAAACATCTTCGGGGACAGGCTTTCCACAACATCTATGGGCAGCCTGCTCCAAAGTCACTACCCTCTCAGTGAGAAATTCCCTGACATCTAATCTCAGTTTTCCCTCCTTTAGATTCAAATCATACCCCCTTGACCTATTACTATCTACCCATGTAAAAAGTTGACTTTCTTCCTGTTTATATTCTCCCCTTAAATACTGGAAAGCCATAATGAAGTCACCCTGCAGTCTTCCCTTTTTCCTAATTGTACTTCCACACTGCATGAATAAAAATCTCCAAAGGATAAAAAAAAACTGTGAATATTATACTGCTCTTCAGTTCTCAAGAAATATTAGATCAATGCTGACATGCAGTGACTTCCCATAATACTGATCTATTCTAATTTCCTAAAATATGCTCAAGACTTCATGGATCATAACCAATTATTTTTCTCAGTTCATCTAGATTTCATTTTCTCTTTTTAGTGGTAACTGGAGTCTTTCTGACAAGAGGAAATTATTTAATAATCTTTACTTAGAATGTTCCAGGTAGGAATAGTTCTTTAATGTTGGCTCAGGAACAATGACTTTAATGACTACAATACACTGCTAAAACTCTTGTGTAGCTCTTGTGAGCTTGAGAGAAAGAGGAAGAAGAAAGAGTGTATGATAACAGATATATATATATTTATATCTGTATTATATATCTGCATACATGCACACTAAATATTTCACCTATGTGATATGTATAGATAAACATATGCACATGACACATTATAAAAGAATGATCTTAAAACATTCATAATGTATTTCTGTTCAACTTACATATCTACCTAAAGAAACAGCTTTCAGACTCAGTCTGGGAGTAGCTTATGCCCAACAAAGGTCAGGAAAGAAAAATAAGCAAGGATTCCTATTGTGTATACCAGATTCCCTTGAGAATCTCCATCTCATAATTGAAACATAGCTGGTAGAACCCATCTGGCAGATGGGAGGATCATCTGGTTCTTTGAACCTGTGCTCAATGCGCTAGTAGGAGCATTGTTTTTCATTTTTTTTTCCACTATCTTGGGTATTCCCTCTTTTTATTTTTATCTTACTAGTGCAGCCAAGTGAAATGTACTTTAATATTAGTCTGACTAGGAAGGATCAAAAGCCTAAACAGGGACAAAAAAGACTTTTTTTAATGTATTATTTATGTTTCAGCAAAGAGTGCGAAGCTGAAATAGATTACTTACTGAACAGTACTAATCTATGACAGAATATCCCCTTCAGTAATTCTCAAGCAGCCAGTTAAAAATAAAAGATGGTGCACAAAGAGCAGTGCAGAGTTTTACTCCTATAATCTCCCATCTAAAAGCCTATAGAAATAATTAACATGTTTGGAACAAATGCCAGTTGGCTGTATTTTGCAAACAGGTTTTAAAATGCTAAAAGTATATATCCTAAGGCACTAGCAGCACACTTTTAAATCATCATGTAGAGTTAGAATAAGTTCAGTTTTTTTTATTTTTATTTTTTTCAATTGAGTAGTTTGATCATACATTCAGCTTAAGAACACATTTTTCTAGTAAAGAGACTGGCCTAAAATTTCCCCCCTATAATTTTAAAAGCGTGAACACTCATTTCAAGACCAATTGAGAACTATTGTTCTTCCTTTTAATCTGGTGTTTCTGCTTTTTGATTTGATTTTGTTTAGTTTGGTTTTTGTCTTATTGTTGTTGTTCATTGTTTTTATTTTCTGTTTTTCAGTTCAATTTGGTAAACGGAAACTTACTCTTAATTAAATAATATATATATTTTCTTTAAAGAGACATTTTGAAAAAATGTTTTGTACTTTCTGTTGAGAAAGTTTCTCAGGCTGGAGAAAGCTGGAGAGAAAAAAAAAAAAAAAAGATAACATTGTCAGAAACTACAAATATTTACATATTGAGATTTTTGCCCTAACACCTTAAATAGAATGGAGAGAAGAAAAGTGTTTAATTGACTTATTTTCAGTCATGTACAACAAAAATGCAATTATGAAGTTGGAAAGAGAGAATAAATTTGAAAGAAAAAAGAAAAAAAAAGAGAAAAATTATTGAGACATTTGATATGATCATTTTCTGTACTCATTTTTTCTCCACTAGATTTAGTCCACATTTAGAAAGACTCAATAATAAAGTAGTTTGAATCCACTAAATAGGATATTACAGCTAACTTCACAGTGAAACAGCATTAACACAGGAAACACATTATAGCAATATGTATACATTTGCTGACATAAAATTTTTGGCATTCCTAGAGACAAGCTATAGACTGAATACAACAGGGAAACTGATTCATACAATGAATGGATCTTCTTATCCTAAAGAAGACTAAAAGATGCATGGTGAATCTCAACACTTGAGCGTAACTGACCAAAGATTTTGAAGAACTGAACTTCTCTCCAGAGGTCAAAGGAAAAATAAATTGTATGAGATTTTAAGAATAAATTGTGAAAAATCTAAATTTTATTGAGAAAAAGGGTTTCTGATGAGAGGAGCAGATGAACTGAATGCTGAAATGTACTCTCGGGAAAAATAATTTCAAAGAATTGGAGCTAGGTTAGGTCATCAGTACCATATGCATTTATTTGAGAGTAAATCTGCTCATGTTCTTAAGTATTCTCATTTCAATATATTAGTCTGGAGAATATTTTATAGTTCTGCAACTCCTATATATATAAATAGAGGAGTGCTTTTCAGCAATTGTTCAGTTTAAACATATTCAAGCAAGCAAAACAAGGTAACTATAATAACAAGTATCTCCTGATCAAATGTGATAACATTCTTTAACATTCTTACATGCTTTTTTTTTCCCCCCCTACAGAAGACTATGAGTATAATACATTCAACTTCTACTTTTCCACTTCTATTGTCCTTCAGGTCAGGCTAGAAAAGTGAATAGAAAGGTCAGAATTAAATGAAAACAAAATATTATCTTCTTTTACTCAATGAAGAAAATAAAAAGAAGGCTGACTGAAATACTGATTAATTTTACTATCGCATAATAAATTTTTATCTGAATCCTACAAAGAAAAGAAAAGAAGCAAAACAACAACAAAAAAATAGATTGGTGTGACTTTATTTGTGTCATACCACTTGTTTTAATTTAATTAAAATAATATACTTAGATAAAATGATCTTATACAGGGAGATCCTCAGTCCTGATAGAAATAGGAACACCAAGCTACATCAGTACCACCAAAAAGTGTATCAACTCTTTGAAAGTGTAGATAACTGCAGGACAAGGAGAAATGGTTTCAAGTTAAGGGAAGGGAGATTTAGGTTGGATGTCAGGGGGAAGTTCTTTACAGAGAGAGTGATGAGGTACAGGAACAGGCTGCCAAGAGAGGTTGTGGATGCCCCATCCCTGGAAGTGTTCAAGGCCAGATTGGATGGAGCCCAGGACAGTCTGGTCTAGTATTGAATGTGGAGGTTGATGGCATGTGGCAGGGGGGTTGGAGATTCATGATCCTTGAGGTCCCTTCCAGCCCTGGCCATTCTGTGATTCTGTGATTCTGTGAAAAGTGTTGCTCCAAAGAGAAGATCCTTAATCTTGAAGACAAAATGGTACAAAGCAAGTCATGTCTTTCCTCCCCATAGAGACAGCCAAAGTTGTCCAGGCCAGAGAGCTAAGAGCTCATTGCATAGCTTATGGATTTACATGTGGTATGCTTGTTTCTGTAAGAGTTGGTTTTTTGTTTGATTTTTTTTTTTCACCCTGCACAGGGTGAACGTCTTAAACAATAGCCCTATCCTAAAAAATATTTTAAACCAATAATAGACATTTTTCCTATCACATGGACCTTTGTATGATTAGCATGAAGGGCAAAGTGTGTTCTGGGACTCAGAAGAATGACTTGATATGAAGGCAGCCATATGTTGTTGGATCACATTTAAAATACTTGCCAGGAATTCTTTGTAACGAAATATCTCCCCAGAATTACTCCTTTGTCAAGAGAAATTAGATGATAGATATTTCCAAAAGAGAGTTTATACACAGACTTTAGGTTTAAGTACAAGGAATTGGGAATGAAATGACAAGATAATAAATTTTAAGTTTAGAAGTACTTCTGGAAAATTGGTTGGGACCCATTGTAGATGCCTATTTGACTTTGTAAAAGCTAATGTGATTCCAGGAGTCAGTAATTCTCCAACGTCTAAAGCTTCTTAAAACTATTCTGAAACTGATAATGATGGAATATTCTTTGGAGACTCCAAACTGCTAAAATAAAGTCAGTTAAATCAAAACATACTTCTTATACGGGTGCTGTAAAGAAGAGCTTAAATGGAAAGAAAGGAAAAAAATGGCACTAGTGAATTATTTTTTAAATTCTAATTAGTATGATCATTATTCTATGATGAGCAGGAGAGGAAAAGTTCTAAATGAAATTTCTACAGGTTGACAAGAAAATATATTGAAAATTGCATTAAAGTATTAATATCTTCATAATAAATTTAGACATTGCCCTATGTCAAAGAAGAAGAGCTCAGATCTGAAGGAACATATGCTAGTCTGAAGATAACCATTTCCCTTGAAACAAATTTTCAGTAATTTAACCCTTGTTAAATATTCTTCTGTTCCCAAGTCTTCTGGAAAAAAAGTTAATATATTTACACAAAGATTTCTGAAGTGACAGAAGTCCTCAATATACAGAATTTCCTCACTCTTATAAATGATAAGAAACTTACTCCTTAAACTTGTGTCTGAGTGCTCCTGTGATCTAGAGCTTTTCCCTTATGCACTGCTTGATCTGTTAGCTATATTTGGAACATGCATCTGACAAATAGCTCTCATTTGAACTGCAAAGTCTATGTGTGCTGTCATGTTGAAACATTCCTAATTTACCTTTGCAAACAAGTACCTTACTCTTGATAATTTTTTTTCACTACTGAAGACCAGAGCAGAAATGAAATGCCATCCATAAGCACATGCCTTATATGTAAGACCAAGGAAAAATGCTTTATATATGTGCATATTTATGTGCAGATGGTGTTCAAGACTGATATCATTATGGTAATTAGTCCTGTTGTCTCTGACTTTGCCAAGCTGAACTAAAGTATATTCAGACCTGCTGGAAGGTTTGCATGATAATCTTCCACAGGTTAGCACAGCAAGAATGACAGTGGCATTTGGGGTGTGTTGTTCAGCATTTTTCCTGAGGAAACTTGTAGCAAATTCATTGAAAGCACTTAAAATAACTTTTAAGCGGGAATTATGATGGATTTCAATAAATTTGCAGATGGCTGGGAAGCTTTAAGCCTTTGCACTTCTGAAACTTGAAATCAAGATTTTCCCAGTAACATTCATTGTGTCAAGTGTACAAAAATGAAGGCGTACCAGAACTAGAGAATCAGTGGAGGATGGATGTGTCTTCTGATTAAAAACTATTATTAAAAGGAAAAAATAAGGAAGTGTGAAGTAGGAAAAATTGCACAGTGAATTTGTATTTATTTTTGTGAAAATTTCATGGTTACCTTACATACGTAAGTATGTTATACTTAATACAAGTACATATGCTATAATGGTACCTGGGTTGCTGCTGTTGAGCTTTTTTCCTGCAGATATATCAACTCGCAGTCAGGTTAGTTGATTGAATGCACTTTACATCACCATCCAGCAAGGATTTAGGTAGGACATCCTGTCTCCAAAAGAACATCTAACTCTTGGTCTTGAGTGTTAATCCCTGATGCACTCTTCTTATATTTCAGGATAGAAAACCATTTCTCTAACCAGATGTCACATTAGACTATCAAGAATTTAATGTTTAGTACCTCGCTTTATTTGAGATACAGAAGATGCTGGAGTCCTACTGACACCTGTTGATTACTAAAATGGAATGAGGCCATGATTTAATCTGCCATTAAGAAAAAACAGACTTGCAACGTACATATTCCTTCAGTATGAATATTCATGCATTCGATGTGCATATTCAGGTGAGAGTTCTTGAAACATTTGGCCTGTCAATTTCCTCTTCTTCTTAGCCTATCATCAAAAATAAGGAAGTATTCATTCCTTTTATGGCCTGGAGTATATCTATGTTGTGATACAAAAGCAGAAGATAAAAAAGGAGCTTCAGTTAATTGTGCTAGTACTTGTTGTTGGAAGGAGATAGAAAATCAAGCACAGCTTGTGTGCAAGACCCTGGTTACTATCTGTAAAATATGTGTGAAACGTACTTGAGAACTGTCCCTATTCTAAATTAAAAAGACACCAATGCACATTAACATTCATTGGTCCCAAAAACTAGAAACTAAAATCAAAAAGGCCTTATATTGAAGGGTAAACTTCTTAACTTTTAAACTAGAGAGGCATTCTTTCTCCTCTTTCTTAAATTTTTCCCTGAAACTTGTGCAGAAGGGCTTGATGATTAAGAAATTTTCCCAAGAGGGGACAAGTACATATCTGTATCTATTTACACAAAAAGGGCTAAGGTCAGCATTCACAACATTCTGGATGAGTGCTTTTAACCTCAGAAAACAGAGTCATCTCACTGTGATATTTTTGAAAGAAAGCAGGACTCTCCACCTCTTGCCAAAATCAAAATTCCAGATTTCAGATGAAGACTGTAAATCATTATTGAAACATTACATCCTCAGACACATCATGAAGTGAGACACTTCTTTCTTAATGGAATAATCTGTTTCAAATTCTTAATTTGAAACAGATTATTCTCCACAGAGCTTCTGCATAGGAGGTGACATATTTTAATTCTGCAGTTGTTTCTTAGGCAGGTACAGCTACATCTAGGTTTTAATGGGCATATTAGGAAATAAAAATAAACAAAAAAAGAAACAAACAAATAAATGAAAACAAAAGCAAAAATAACAACAAATGAACACCCAAACAAAACCAAATAAAATGTACAACTCTTTATAGAAAAGAGAACAAAGGAGAAAAATATTATTAATTTGCAATAAAAAGGGAGTCTTACTTTAGAAATATAGATTTCATAATTACAGGCTATAAGGATTGCATTATTATTCTTGTTAAGCATATTGAATGTTACTTTTTCACATAGGTTTTTTCTTTGGTATTTTAAATGGTTTTCATTTGTTTAAAGTTACTTAGACCTTGCAATATATTACTCAAGTTAAAAAAAAAAAAAAATCAAATTCAGAAAATTTGAATTTCAGTTTCTGGAACACATTTGCTTGGAAAGCAAATGGCATCCTGGGCTCCACCAGAAGAGGTGTGGCCAACAGGGACAGGGAGGTGATGTCCCTCTCTACTCTGCTTTGTGAAATCCCATCTGGAGTACTGTGTCCAGGTCTGGAGTCCAGTGCAAGAAAGACAGGGAGCTGTTGGAGAGGGTTCAGAGGAGGGCCACAAAGATGGCCAGAGGACTGGAGTGGCTCCCCCACGAAGAGAGGCTGAGGGAGCTGGGCTTGTTCAGCCTGGAGAAAAGAAGGCTGCGGGGTGACCTCATTGCAGCCTTTCAGTACCTAAAGGGAGCCCATAAACAGGAGGGGAGTCTACTCTTTGAAAGGGTAAATAGCAGCAGGACAAAGGGAAATGGTTTTAAGTTGAAGGAGGAAAGATTTACATTGGATGTCAGGGAGAAGTTCTTTACTATGAGAGGTGATGAGGTGCAGGAACAGGCTGCCCAGAGAGGTTGTGGATGCTCCCTCCCTAGAGGTGATCAAGGCCAGGTTGGATGGGGCCCTGAGCAGCCTGGTCTAGTATTAAATGTGGAAGTTGGTGGCCTTGCATGTGGCAGGGGGGTTGGAGATTCATGATCCTTGAGGTCCCTTCAAACCATGGCCATTCTATGATTCTGTGATTTGAAAATCTTCAGTGTGTGGGGCAAATGTGAGGGAAAATAAATAAAGGAAATCAAGATACTTTAATGTGTATATCAAGGAGCTGATACTTGAGAATTCCTTTGGCTGTCAATGGAAGTATCAGAACAGATCTTACATTTTGTTCTGGGCAAAAATAAAATTCTGTAAATAATTGCCTATCTCTCGGTTGTAAACAGTACTATGCTGCCTGTTGGGAAGCATATGTTCAACACAGTACAGAGATTTATTAATGCAGCTCCAGTGTCAGAGATTTGGCTGCTACCCCAGAATCAACTGACAGCAGTGTCTGGACTCTGTATATTTAATATATCCTCTGCACACACTCAAAGGAGTCTGTGATTTGATGTGATTTGAGAGAAGGAGCTAGTACAAACCCCAGTGCCCAACCTACCTACAATAAGGGAAAAACAAGTTATAGTGCACATCTGGAACAGTGAGATTCATTCTTTTAAATGGAATGCCACAGAAAGGAAAAAAATATTGAAGTTTTAGGTAACTTGCAAGTTCCAGTTTTCTGGTGTTCACCATCAGCTTAAATATTTCTACCCCTGTTCTGTGCAGCTTTCATATATTTTTGCATTTTGCTGGTATCTATCTTGCTTGGTTTGGTATTCACAATATTTCCTATTGCAAACATTATAAAAAAATACCAAATATCAGAAAGACATACAGAATTCAATTTTTCTTCATGGGGGTTTATTTCTGTTTTTTCTTTTTTCTTTCTTTTTTTTTTTTTTCCTCCATTATAAATTGCAGTTTCAGGATGTGAGCTCAGTTTTTTTTTTTTTTTTCCCCAGAGAATTAGCCTATGATTTTCACAAAGACAAAATAAATATCTTCAGCTACTTTATGAGTGGCTTTGGCTCATCTCATAGTTTACAAAAATTCATTGCTGGTAAAATCTGGGTTAAAGGAAAATACAACCCTTGTGCATATTTTCTCAATCACTTAGAACCGATAAATTGTAAGACTTTAGTTTTGCTGTTCTGTTTTACTTATTCTGATACATTAAAAATCTAGCACAAATGGGATTCTTGACACCAATTTTTGTGTCTGGAAACCAGTGGCTCTCCAGTATTGTCTCTAAAATAATATCCTAATAGAAATCATTGACAGTTCTTTAAGGTCAAATGAAAAGACAGTCTGTTCTGGTCTTGCTTATGTTATAATCATAAAAGGAAGATAGTGACAATTTTTTTGCTTAGGAAAAATCCTATCAATTATAAAAGAATTATCTATAAAGACCTCTTCTGAAATAATTATCTATTCAATCTGATATGATAAGGAGGGTTTCCCTGACTCTAATGGAATAATTTTTCAACTAAAGATGTTTTGCTTGATATGAGTAGTGAATATTTGTTGTAGCCTTTCTTTCACTTGAATTTATCTCAGATATTCTGAAAGATGTGAAGAAAATAACTAGGCATCCCCACTTGAAGAGCAAAGTTGTCTTGCAAATCAGTGTAACTAAAGCAGCATGCTGTCCTAGGAACAGCCAGGAGCTGTGGAACTATAATGTGAAAGAGTTCGTTGCCTTTGGCTTAAGCAGAACATTTTCATCCTGTGTTGGTATATGGATGTCAGCTAATACTGTTAATCATGTATCTGATATGATAAAAGCCTGTGCTATAAATGTGTTTTGATCCTTATAGGATATCATGGAGATTGTTCAGCTGCTATTTTTTTTTTCTTTGAAGTTAGAAATTGAGTGCTATGATTGAGGGTATGATTTATATCAGAATTGGCTCCCAATCTCTTGTGGAAGACCCTCATGTTCTACTTTCCAGGAAGCAGGAGCACATTTGGCTCTTCTAAATGACCTAGAAAATTTTGTTATAGCAAGATTCCTTCACCATTCCTTCCAGTGGTGATGAAAGCAGTGATATTCTGTGTCATTGGTAAGTAGATGTATGACAGGCTATTTGACTGTTTGCACAGTAGTAGTTCTTTAACAAGCACTTTCCATTTTGTGAGGAAAGATGGCAATGAGTCCTACTGATTTATATCACTTTACAATGCACCTCTTATATCACTTTAACTCAAGGTGCAACAGAGGTACATGAAATTCAGTGATAATGGATTGTGTACTCCTTGTGCAAGCTGAATCCACCCTTCCACATGCTGACTCTTGTTTCTTTTATTTTATTTCTATTGAAAGCTTTAGGAGGAGAATTAAAATATAATGGGAAAAATTAAGTAGAAAAATGTATTACAACATGCATACACTGAAATATCGTATGAACCTAAATGATAATCCTCACCCGATGTGGAATTAGCACAGAATCACAGAAGTGTAGGGGCTGGAAGAGACCACTAGAGATCATCTAGACCAACCACCTTGCCAAAGCAAGCTCCCTAAACGAGGTAGGTGTCCAGGCAAATCTTGAATGTCCCCAGAGGAGACTCCACAACCTCTCTGAGCAGCCTGTTCCAGTGCTCTATCACCCTCATTGTGGAGTTCTTATGCACATTAATGCAGAACTTCCTATGCTTCAGTTTGTGGTCATTTCCCCTTGTCCTATTGTCACACACTGCTGAAAAGAGTCTGATCTCGTCCATTTGCATCCCGCACCTTAGATATTTATAGACATTTGTAGAATCATAGAATTACTCAGGTTGAAAAAGACCTTAAAGATCATCAAGTCCAAAAACAACCTAACCATACTTCCCTAACTAACAACCCTCCGAACAATCAGATTCCCTCTGAGTCTTCTTTTCTCAAGGCTGAACAGATCCAGGTCACTCAGCCTTTTCTCATACGAGAGGTGTTCCAGGCCCTTTATCATCTTTGTGGCCCTCCACTGAACCCCTTCCAGGAGAAAAACAATGCTAGGCATCATAGAGAAACAGACAAGAAATGAAAAAAATAATTAAGCACTGGATAATTAGAAGAAAACAAGCTGCTTTTAAGTAAAAAAAAAAAAAAAATTAAACATGGATGTACATACAACCGCCAGCAAAAATACTGTATAAATATTACTAAGTCTGAGAAAATTATTAACACACCAGTATTTGACTTTTGCAAGAATACTCAAAAATATCTATAGTGATATAAAAATATTATAACCAAAACAGTAAATATATATATGTACATAAACTATTTTGGGATTTAACTACAGCAACAAAAAGAAAGAAAAGAAAAGAAACAGGAAAAAAAAAAAAAGAGATATTGATTGTAAATTTCCAATAGTACATGTACAAATCAGTGTCAAAGGGTGGCAAGGAAATGAAAAAGATCTGTTTATGCAAAGATCATCTCTGTTTGGATCTGGATGACATCAAAGTAGAGAATCTGACAGTTTCCCTTTGTTTGTTGGAGCATAATATCATCTCACAGAAACAAAGTGTTGCCTTTATAGAGACTTGGACTTATAGCATGTGAAGCTTGTGTGTAAAATAAAGATGAAGAAAACCTTGCAAATACAGAAGACTCTCCATAGTATTTCAATACTGTGTTTAAATTTTAAGCTCCAATACTAATATATTCTGGAGCCAAAACAATCCAGGCTTTGTGGAATCTGCTGAAGAGTTCTGAGCTCTGCCAAAACATTTTGGATAGATAGATCTAAATATCACTGAATTTTATTATGTAATAGGAATGGAATTTGACAATTTTGTGTTAGGGAGCAGCAGATGATGCAGAGGTTCTCAGATCATGACCATTCAAGCTGGTACACTCACAGTGTATGTGAAGACAGAAGAGCTCAGCTTTAGAAACTTCAGAGGGCTTTGTTTGCATGGCCCTATGTTTGAGCTAATAAATACTGGGTCACAAATCTTGTCATCTTGCTCCTCAGAGCTTCCAGTTTTACAGATAGCACAGAAGGACTCAGACATCCCTGCTGTCATGGTGCAGAAATAACTCCAAAAACATGGAAGAAGGAGAAAAGACAGATCCCAATTCATGTATAGTTGCAAAGGAGAACAACTGTATAAATCTGCATCCAGAAGTAAATAGGAAGTTACTACAGTCTTTGGAATTGATAATGTAAAGGCTCCATGTAATGATTAGTTGAGAAAACAAATGAAAAAACGCATAGAGTTATGTCTACTTTTCAAAGACTAGCATAGCATCAAGTAGGATGCAAAAACTGTAAATATTATCAAGTAAAGGTTGCAATGGCTATAGATATTGAAATGTTGTGAAAATATTTAAGTTAGCTTTTTATTTAAGAATAGATGATTGGAAACAAAACTGTGGAGACAGCTAGGCATAAAGAATGGTACCTTAGATGTATGTTTATCAGATTTTTGTAATTTTTGGATGATACACTGCTTTGCCTTCCTTTAAATTTGATATAGATTCCTGATAGTGGACTTCATGACTGCACATGAACAAAGGTCTCACTTTGACATTCACTATAAAGTATATATACAGTGAAGAAAAAACTATCTCAGATTTTCATTATGACTTTGGAGGGTAGGCAACCAGAAAATAAATAATTGGAATAGATGAGTTGGTGGGTTTTCTTGTTTGTTTTCAAAGATGACAATTTTGTTAATCAGTTTATGAATTGCTAGCTTTTCAAGTTATTAAAAGGTCAAGACAATTTATTGCAAAATATGCAATACAGGATTTTCTTCCACTTTTGCTCAGTGTTAGCAAGAAGAAGATAGCTGTGTCAACTTCTATCTATGAAAACAAATCTGAGTGTAAAAATATATCTATGTAGTTGTTTCCTTATCATTTTAAATATCAACTGTCACAATATGCCTTAAAGTATATATCATGCTTTGGAGAAATGTTCTGGAATAGTGAACGCATAACAAGGTGGAGTCTGTGGTGGTTACAGCTTATTTTTAGACAAATGACCTATCAGTAATGACCTTGACTCAGGAACATTTCCTAGGAAATTAATAACTAGGAGGAATAAATGACCTGTAGAATAGCCTTGGGCCACCAGCTGTCCCAGCTGGCCATTAATCCCCCAGAACTGCTGCAGGCCTTATCATTACAGCTTAATTAATGTAATAATATGATGCATAAATGCTGAACTGCATTTTATTTTTGTATAATTAACCTTTTGGGAATATTTTATGAATGGAGAAAGGTAATACATGTTTTCTAGGTAGATACTGCATTATTACTTTTATTCACAGTAAACAAATAAATTATGGAAAGCTCTTCATGTGTTTGCACATTTCACAATTCTGAGAATTATCAGAAGTGAAGGGCAAGGGCATGATTAGAAAGACTCATTATACACTTGTTCTATTCTTTGTGAATGTGTTTCAGCACTGAGACCAAGCAGCCTATGAATTCTCAGCAGTCAATACTGCTGGCAATACTGAATTTTGCTGCTTTTGCCACGGGACAATTAAAGCACTCAGAACAAGAACAGAGCTGAGGTTTGCTTTGATCTGAAATCTGGGAAAATATCCCTGGAGTCTCAAGCTTACTTCTCCCGTAGCCACTTGGGAATGGATTATTAGGACATTGTCATGGATATCCGCAGTGACTGCCATAAGAGTGGTGAAATCTGCTACTGATGTTGCCTAAGCACAGCTGGTGCTCCTTACTCTTGTTTCTTCAATGGTAACAGCAGGGTTGAGGATGGCTTTCCAGAGCTCTTGAAGGAACTGAGATACACACTTAAAAACAACCTTCATAAATATTAATTTATTGACAGCACTGCAGCACATTATAGTTGCCAGTGGCCACAACTTAAACTTGTTTGGATCATAAACTTGTCCTGCAATTTCCAAAGCTCGTTACAGTTGTAGTTATTCACCTTTAATTAGGGAGTTTCTGATTGCCTTACTAGCTAGATTTTGAAAATTTTGTCATTTGGTTATATCCAGCTTTTTACCGGTTAAGTTACATTTACTCGAATGTATCTCCTTTCTAGGTGACCATTAAACTAATATTTATGCTCCTGGAGGGATTTAAATAGTATTTTGTCTGTTTTATACCTAGATATTCTCATAGTTTTAGATGAATAACCAGTTGCATTTTGATCATCCATCTGCCTGTCAAAGTACAAATATACAGATTTAAGTATAAATCTCATGCACTGTTTACATATATTTTTACCACTATTAAGTAAGAACCCCCTCTCTCATTAAAAAAAAAAAAAAAAGAGTAAGTTCACAGCTTGAAACAAAAAATTCTCAGCAACAAATTATTTTTTTCATATGCTGTAAAAGATTTTCAAGCAGACAGAAATTGATTAGAAGAAACCTTTCTGCCACAGAAATCATTGATTGTGAGCTTAATTTATGTTTATCAGGTTCTTTTTATTTAGGAAAACAAATTTTAAAAAAAAGCAATCTGAAAATGTTGCTTTGCCAGGTACGTAAAAAGGGACAACATATTCAGTAAGGTCAATGGAAGGGAAGGAAAAAAACTAATTAAATGCTTTTGCTTTGATCTGATTTGTCTTGTAATATTCTGCCCAGTTCTGCTTGTTTACTAAATAAAGTGATATACATTAGTCTGTCATTTGTACTCCTGGGTGCAAAAATTGTGTAAGAACTTGCAACTGTAAAATGTGTGCACTAATATATCTGTTCTTTGTCGCTAACACCTGTACTCTGAGTAACAGTCTTAAGTAAACTACAATTATTCTTCTATTAGATGCTATGAAGTAGAAAATGATCACCTTTAAATGAGTAAAAGCTGATCTCTAACATCTTGGGAAACCTCTCTTTTTTATTTTTGTCTCTTGTAAGAAAATGGGAGTATCTTGGAGTGATTTTGTTTTTCCAATATGGGGACCAGCCAGTTTTTATTCTCTTGTGCTCTACTTAAACAAAGAAACAAATAAAACCAAAGGAAAATAAAACAGATCCCAGATTTATCCTCATAGCTGTTGAAGTTGGTTGACCCTAAACTAATCTGATCTATGGAAAGAGTAGTAGTATTAAAAATAATCTATTAAATACTAATACCATTACGTCTCCATTGTATTTAAATGTTGTGAGGTTACAGTGTCTGTAAGATTTTATACACATTTGTTTATAACTGCTAAACTTAAACTACTGTACTGAGAGCTTTTTGTATCAGCTGTGTGCATCAGGCTTTTATTGTGTATTTTAAGCTAAAACAGTATTTCTTACAATAAAAGCAATGCTTTCTTGACATCTAAAAAAAAAAAAAAAATCGTGAAACTCTATGACTTCCTTTATTTTGAGCAAAGGAAAGAAATTAATCGGAACTGACACAATGATACCTTTCCAGTATCAAGTGTGTGTGTGTGTGTCACTTGGGAGTTACAAGCTTGGGCCAAATCTGTGGAGAGCAGGACCAAAAAATTAGCAAAATAGCACTGTCAAAAAAATGCATTTTTACATATCAAGTTGAAAATGCATCATGTTTGGCTTCTCTGGTTGGCTTATTGTAACTTAATGTTACAGGAGAGGGAAGTTTGTCAGGCAGAAGTTTGTCTATGGTGCCAAGTAAAAATCAACACTATGAACAGGGAGTTTCTGTCTTCTGCTTAACCTGCACTTCTGCCTGCTGATGCTCTGGTGAGGGGGAGGAAGTGGGTTGGAAATCAGTGAATAGCCTGGAGGGAAAGAGGGAAAGTATAAGGTCAAGGAACAAAAAGCAGATGTTAGGATGTTGGAAAATAGGACCCTTGAGGAACAGGAGACAAAAAGGTTAGGTAAGAGCTATGAAATTGGAATAAAAACTGCTTTATCTCCTCACTGTGTCCCAGCATTGTTTCTCTCTAGTGTCAAGAGGGGGAAAAAAAAGAAAGAAAGAAAGAAAGAAAGAAAGAAAGAAAGAAAGAAAGAAAGAAAGAAAGAAAGAAAGAAAGAAAGAAAGAAAGAAAGAAAGAAAGAAAGAAAGAAAGAAAGAAAGAGAATGATAGAAAGGAAAAAATAGAAGAAAGTTTCCATGCTAAATGAATTCTTAAATTACTTTCTTTCTCTTAAAATTGAGCGTTTTAGCTGTCATCATTTCTTACTGTTTTCCTTATGCTTGTTAAAGCCATTATTTTACTCTTGCACTTAGTTTTGTTTGAATGCAGCCCCTCACTGGCAGCTCTGAGGCACCCTCTCTGAAGAATGCAGCACATTGGAGAACATTTTAGGCATATGTTACCAAATATATGAACTAGATAGGGTAATTTCAAAGTGAGTGACCTAGGTTAATCAGTCTGACAGAGAAAACTGTGGCAGGAAAAATGTACGAAAATTTATCCATGGTGTTTTTTCTCAGAGGTGCTCATTTAAAAAAAAAAAAAAAAAAAAAAAAAAAAGATCTCTCTTTTATTGGTAGTGGTGTTTAGTGGTGTTTTCTTTTGTTAGTAGTGGTGTTTGTGATTATTATGGCCTCTTCTTGTTGCTATATTAACATGTCTTATCTTCATTACTGCAGTTTGGAGCAAATGGACGATGGAGAGAAATGCAACTCCGATTAAAAAAAAAATAAGAAAAAAAATAGAGAGAAGGATAGACATGGGGAAATCATAAACTTTATGAAAATGTTTGGACATATCCTTTGATATTCCAATTGGAACAGCAAGAAAATAATCTGTATAAAATAATTATAAAATTACTGTAAATTGCTTCAGTATGCTTGTTGATAGTTTTGCTATAACATCAGGAGAAATCTCTCAAAAGTATAAATATTAAGACAGAAGGGAACTTGCTTTTGAACCCTGATTAACACATAGTACAAATCCTCTGGAGATGGATCCATTATTTCAGTCAGAAGAGAGTGATGAATTTCTGTGTTAAATTAGTAAGTTTCAAATTCCACTTCGTAACTGTTGATTAGTTAGTGAATGCTTACAGAAAAAGTACCTACAACATTACAGACTCATTCCTCTCTACTTAGCATTGGAACACTGTCTTTTCTGAGCTCCCCAGTACAAGAGAGGCATGGACACACTGGAGAGAGTCCACTGAAGGGCCACAAGGGAAGTAAGGAAGGGACTGATGTCCCTCTGCTATGAGGAGAAGCTGAGAGAGCTGGGACTGTTCCAGGAGAAGAGAAAACTTGAAGAGATCACATCAATATCTATAAATACCTACAGGCAAGGTTGTAAAGAGAACACACCCAGGCCCTTGTCAGCGGTGCTCAGTAATAGGACAAGAGGCCATAGGCACAAACTAGAGCACAGGACACTCCCCATCTGAACAGGCAACATTCCTGTGTTATGCAGGTGATGGAGCACTGGCACAGGCAGCACAGGTTGCCCAGGGGCTGTGGGGGTCTCCTCCTTGGAGATCTTCAGAAGCTTTCTGGGCCGCCTACTTTCAGTGGCCCTGTTTAAGCAGGGAGGTAGAACCAGGTGGACCCAGAAGTCCCTTCCACCCTTAACCACTCTGTGGTAACTGGGGATTACAAACTGAAACAACCTGAATAATCCATTCTAATTTGCTTTTGTAACATTATAGCAAACACTGTTTCTTTTTGCAATTTTGTAGAATTTCAGAATAAGATACGGAGAAGTGAGCTACTGTTCAGAGTGCTGATTGAAAAAGTCAGTGTATATAATTGATATTGTGTTGACTGAGGTTTTTCAGCTTCTTTCCATTCCAGAAGAATATGCTACCTCACTTTCCCTTCACTGAGTGGCACTCAACTTGCAAGTGATGCTAGCAGAAAACTATTTTCAAAGAAGCTGTGGGCTAGAACTAGCATTTGCCTTTCTTCTCAGTTTCAAAAAATCCACATCTAATGCAGATTTGTCACCTACACAGTCATGAACAAAACAGTATTTTATAGTTAAAGTAATCAACTGATATATATTAAGTTATTCAGGTTTGTTGCATAACATTTTTAATCTATTTTCTCTTACAGCTAGGCATTTCTTTTAATTAATGAATCTTTTTCAACATTTCTGTTCTCTCTGTCTTACTTTTCTCTTCTGCCTATTCCCCACGTGTATTTGTAGACTTGTCAACAGCAGATACATAACAAAAGGTTTTCACAGCCCCAAATAAAGCTGAGTTTGAAATGATGATGTTATTTGTCACATATCATTTCATCACAATTCTTAGACTGCAGCATGATGCTATTGTTGGGATGAAAATAAACAACTTTATAGAGGGATATTTCTTTTGATGCATCATTTTTAGAATAAATTTGCAGAAGCATTTCAAGAAAGCTTTTAAATTATTGCACAGTGTATGGATGATGCACCACGTTATTTCAACAAATCTTTGATGCTGTACAAGTCTCACTGTTATGAGCTTGCTTGTATCTCTTGCACAAATGCTCTTAAAGGATATTTTGTGCATCACAGATTGCAGTGTTATAAGACATAAGCAGGCATTAATTTGCTTTACTGTTAATGATATAAAGGTTAATTTAATATTTGAGAAGTAGTCAGTACACTCCTCTTAACTTTAGATAGTGCTGGACTGCATATCAGACATTGGATTCACCTCTGTCTGCAATGACATATCTAAAACAGTCACATGTATCTTTGACTTGTTATCTAGAATTCTGTATCTGAGAGAGAAACAAGTGTAAAAACAGTTCAACTTATTCTAAAGACTTACTTAGGGTACATATGTAACAGTAAATGAGAAGATCAGATAAGTTCTCTCTGAGCATTGACTTCCCCATTCACTTTTCTTTTTACCTTTAATTCCCCACCCCCCCACCTGCTCCCCCTGGAGATTTTCAGTGAGAAGGCTGGAGGATGAGCAGCCCATTTCTTCTATAACTCATCATCAGACTATCAGACTTGGAAGGAAATATTTCAAAAGCTTAATGTCTGAAGTATTTAATTTTTTAGCTGTTGATACTTCAAACTTTTTTTTTTTTTTTCTGTTGATTATTGTTCTATGTTTTAACATATGAAAGCAAATCTTTTGATTTTTAATTATCTCAGTAACAAATGTTTTCATTCTGGAAATAAATAAATGATCTCAACATTTTTGGTTCAGTTTTCCTATCTAATGTTCTCAAGCATCTTAACTTTGCCTAAAGAAAAGTTGCACTTTTTGGTTCTATTTTAGAACCAGACTATTTATTTATTTATTTATTTATTTTTAATTCTTAGTTTGCTGTCATATAGAAGGTCAAGAGGCACCTATTTGGAAATTGCTAGGCACATTGTTTCTGAGAGACGTACAGCCAAGGTAAGTTGACCAGAAATTTGCTCTGTTATATTCATTGCTTCAAGAGATTTCCTGTGTTTGTCTAGAAAGTTTTGATCCCATCAATGTCCATCCTGTTTAATATCTTTATTGATGATCTGGATGAGGGGATTGAGTGCACCCTCAGAAAGTTTGCAGATGACATCAAGTTGGGAGAAAGTGTTGATTTCTCTGAGGGTAGAAAAGCCTTCCAGAGGGATCTGGACAGGCTGGATACTTGGACTGAGGCCAGCGGGATGAATTTCAACAAGACTAAGTGGCAGGTCCTGCACTTTGGTCAAAACAACTTCCTGCAGATCTGCAGGCTTGGGGTAAAATTTGCAGAGGAAAAGAACCGGGGGGTGTTGGTTGATGCTGAGCTGAACATAAGCCAGCAGTGTGCCTAGGTGGCCAATGGCATCCTGGCTTGTATCAGAAATAATGTAGCTAACAGGACTAAGGAGGTGATTGTTTCCCTGTACTCATCTCTGTTGAGGCTGCACTTTGAGTACTGTGTTCAGCTTTGGGCCCCTAAATACAAGAAAGACATCAAGGCCCTGAACTATGTCCAGAGAAGGGCAATGAAGCTGGTGAGGGATCTAGAGCACAAGTCATATGAGGAGAGGCTAAGGAAACTGAGATTGATCAATCTGGGGAAGAACAGGCTTAAAAGAGATCTTATTGCCTTTACAACTACCTGAAAAGAGGTTGTGGCAAGGTGAGTGTCAGTCTCACTCCCATGTAACTATTGATAGAATGAGAGGAAATAGCTTCAAGACGTTCCAAGGAAGGCTTAGGTTGGATATTAGGAAAAACTTCTGCAAAAGAGTGGTTAGGCCCTGAAACAGGCTGCCCAGGGAGGTAGTTAAGTCTCCATCCTTAGGGATGTTCAAAAATGTGGAAATGTGATACTAAGAAAAATATTTTAGTGGGTAACATTGGTCATATGTGGACAGTTGGAATGAATGATCATAGAGGACTTATCCAAACTTAATGATTCTACAATTCCATGATTCTATGACATAAATAAATCACTTTTACAGAGAATTGTCAGAAAAAAAAGAAAAAGGGGAAAAAAAAAACCTCAGAGCAACTCTCTGCAATTTCTTTGTTACTTTTAACAGTAGCGCATGTCTCTTATGATTCTAATGAGCTCTCGGCTAACTGGAACCTGATTAATTTTCTGGCTATACTGCAAAACTATGTAGATTTGAGAGAATGAAGAAGGGGTGCAGAGCTTACTAGTAACAATTTTCTGCCTTCTTGGCTGCTAGTGGTAATTCCATGTTTGTAGGACTGGCATGGGTCAGTACAGGCAATTGAACTCATTTTGGTTTATGATGAGCTCTTTTTTGTATTTGTCTGCTGCTGCTGTCTTGTGAATAGCTTGCAAAGGATCTAGAGATGGAGACAGATTTATTTTCTGTGGTAAAAAATTCTAAACCAAAAGTCCCATGTTTGTTGACAATTAGAAAATACATCTATCAATTGCCATGTTTTCTGGAAAAGCAAAGTATCAGAAATACATTAACTGCATAAATGTTCTCTGAAGTATTTGTTGCAGCATGACTCTCATGTTAAATGGATGAATATTTTTGTTCTTACATCTATTACCTTTCAGTAGTACCATTCAGAAAGCTCACTTGAGTGAATTTATTTTTCTGGGAATACATCAATCCTATGAATCAAAATGACACTTTTTATGTGTGCCAAGGATATCCATTGTATTTATCTGTATATGAAAGAAATGTATTTACCATTTGAATTACAACACCTCCGTATATTTATCTGTTACTTCTTAAAGCCTCATAAGCAAATCAAAGTTTTTATACTGTATTTGAATTGTTGATTTTAAAATGGCCTTGTAATGGTTACTCAGGTGGAATTCTGAATCATCCACAATAGTTAAATGAATCACTAGTCTACTCAGGGCCAACTCCAGGCATAGGCAGAAGAAGCAGTTGCCTAGGTAGCGAACTACAACGGACAGCTTAATTATACTCCCCTACATCCCAGTCATGTTGCTGGAAAGCAACTCTGCCTAAAATTGGTGAAAAGGTCAGGGTACATGGGCTAGAAGTTACTGCTGTGTGGAACTGGGGAAAAGGAAAAAGGCAGTAAGTCTGATGTGAAATTCTGCTGTCCTAATTCAGTCCTACCTCTCCCTGTGGTTTATTGTTGAAGGAACAGTTTTACCTCCCTGGGCTTAGAATGGCAACATTCACTTTTGACTATGTGGTGAGAGGTCTTGAGCTGGTTCCAAAAGCTGCTATGTTAGCAGAACAGAAAGCAATTTAACTGCCATTATAAGAAATCTATTTACATGACCTTTATAAATGTCCATTGTATTTTTCCACTTTCCCAGATGACTGAATGCCATGTCTGATGTGATGAAAAATTCAGAGAGTTTAAGACTTTTGAATTTCTCTTGTTCATTCCTATATTTTACCAAGTTTGACAGTGTCTTTTGAGAGGTACATCCGGTCTTAATTAAATACTTCAAGTTAGAGATAATCCATCATATTATTTGAAAAGCTCTTCCAGTCTTAATTATTACCAGTGTTAATAATGTATAACTTAACATCATTAAATTTTGAGTTTCAGATTCCAACTATTTGATCATCTTATACCTCATGCTATTAATTTAAAAACCCTCCAATATAACTTCTCTGTATAGTGATCTACAGACTGATCAACTTGCATCCTAATTTTCTCTCCAAAATTTAAATAGAACCTTCACTTCAACATGGGCCAGCTAAGAACTATCTATCTGCTGCCCTGAAGCACTATTCAAGCTCATTTTGAATGTATTAGCTTAGGTTTCAGAAGAAGTTGTTTCATTAATACAGCATGTTATCTATTCCAGTCAGCTAAGGTTGTTACAGCTACCATGTGGTGCTACACTGTGTTGTACAGACATAACCAATCTCTCTGGCAACATTTACAGCTGAAAGATAATGACAGCAAAGGCACTCAGAATAACAAAGTACAGATGGAGAAGACACTTTAATTATCAGGCAAAACTGTAATAAAAGTGGAACCTTCCCAAAATTTAGCTTTCAGAAAAATCTGGGTTAAATCCAAAAGAACTGAATATTAACTCCAAAGGAAAACAAAACAAAACAAAACAAACAAACAAACAAAAAAAGAGTTCACTGTATTGCCTATAATCCAGACTAAGTAATTAAAATTCACTGATTTATTGTTAGGACCTTAATATTTCTGCATCACTTTTTTTTTCACATGAATTAAAAGAGGCCAGTGACAACATGTTCAACATTTAGCAAATTAAATATCAAAATTGACCTGCTTGGAAATTTTTTAAAATGTAACAAATACTAGCAATAATGAGCTCTTAATTTAAAAGTTTCAATAGTTTCAAATTTTCTAGGTTTCCTATTCTCAAATTGTTACAGTTTTATAAAATGGTTTAAATAGTTGGGATTTTAAACTTATTCTCATTCAGAAAAAAAAAAAAAAAAGAAAGAGAATTAGGTATGGAAGGATTCAGAGGATTCAGTCAGCTTCACAAAGGCTGATAATGTTAAAGTAGTCTCAAAAAGAAGTGCTTTTTGTTAATTCCTGCTTCCAGATATGTACCATTTCAGGTGAACTAAACTAAGGAAAACTATAAAGCTGGGACATAATCTTCATTTTGCCAGCTGAGATGTTTGTCAGTTGCGATAAACCCTTATCCTAGAAAAAAAAAAAAAAAAGAGGAGATGGGAGATGGGTATAAACAACTGCACATGAAAATGGCAGTAGATTACTCCTTTCCAAGTATCCCTCATTCATGTTAGTTTAAAGCACTTGTAGAGCCACATCTCTCCACTTAGTAGTACTTTCTAGTAGTTGTATGAAATCTAATAAGAATGTGAAATAAGATACACCACTAAGTTGGATGAATGTGGCCTTCACTGACATCTAATCATTCGGGAATATTTAGGTAGAATGGGTTAAGTATTATGTAAATTCAAAGCACTGTGCTGCAAACTGTGATGTTCCACTTTAACCTGAGAGTTTACCCAGTTCACTGCAATAAAGAGTGAACTAATACATGCTACTCCGGCCCACACTCTTTTTAATGCAGTAATTTTTGTTCAAGTAAGTGCAGTGTTTGAATTCTTTGTAATCTAAATCATCTACATGGCTGTCTTAAATATTGTTCAGTTTATAAAAAGCAAAACCAGAAGACACTATTAATCACTACTGCCAACCTCAGCATACCCATATGGGCTATAATCTGTAGCTTTACAGTTTTTTTTAATGCTTCTAGAACTGCTAAGTATAAGCTTGTACATTAGTATAATGAATAGAACTACAACAAATATGCTTAGTTAAGATTTGTAGTTGTATTCTTTCACTATAATGACTAATTTAGTATCTCCTTAATCATATTATTTGTAGACAAATATGTAGATCATTATAGTTTTTATTTTCAGTCTTACGATTTAATTGCTACCCTGTAGGTTCTGCTTGTCCAGCACAAACATTTTTCAAATATATTCCTCATGGGGTGGGCCGTATATTTAAAAATCTCTTTAAGCTAATTCTAATTTATGGGTGCTAACAAATAAGCATACTACCTCCTGCTAGTGAAAGGTGACCAGTGAAAGGGTACTGTTATTTAGGCCCAGATCGAAGGCTTATAAAGACAGGAGAAAGAAAAAAAAGCTATGTGTGTCACTGAATTTTCAGCAGTGACCGATATGAGGATTGCAAAGTTACAGCTGATATACCCCTGCTAAAATAAAAAATCTTGGATTTGTAATATAAAAACCAAAGGTCCCCATGCACTGATTCTCCATGCATGACCTCTACTTGTAATCCACGTGTAAAACATCATAGCAATATTATATAAAACTTATTTGTCTCACTAAATTCTGATGTTAAGCTCTCTGCACTAGAGAAACATATTTGATCATTCACATGTCTGGTGAATATATCACGTTGCTTCAAAGCTTAATGCCAAGCAAAGTGTGCTTTTATTTTATTTTGTTTGTTTGTTTGAGGGGGTGGCAAGAATTTATTTAATGTTAAGAGTTTCTGAAATGTCTAGACACCAGGGCAAGGAAAAGACAAGTCCTTCCTCCTTCAGTCTTTTGGTTCTGTTATCGTTAATTTGCCAACCTACTCTATTTAAATAAGGCATCATTTAAGGATTACAAAGCAGCCAAAATACAATCACTGAATACTCCAATGATTCCATAAATACAACATTGTTGGCAATAATTTCTACAGTTGATGACAAGTTTCCATGGTGAAAAATGTGCACCACTCTAGCTTTGCACAGATGTTGTTCCAGTGAATGTGATGTCCTTAAAATTTTGCACTGCATTGTGCTGATCTGCTGCTGGAAATCATCCTGAGGTCTCATTGCTGTATACAATATCATTCTTCACATATTTAAACCACTTCCACTGAAGACTGTTTGATAAAAAACATTGCTAAAGTAAGTATAAACAGTTTCATTTACTTCATATGTATTGTCTGAGATAGTTATGAATGGGCTTAAAATTACTCCTCTAAATATTTGGCATTTGTAAAATGCAGTTTCACAATCCACTTAAGCTGGCCTAAAACAGCACAGCTCTGTTGTGTCTGTATGAGCAATAATGTAGCAACGAGGCTGCCAACTCCTGGAGCACAAACGGGATGGCAGGAGCACACAGCTGGGACAGAGAAAGAGTGCAAAACTTTTGGCAGTAGCACCGTCCTGCATCTCTCTGCTGACAGTGACACCAGGCTGGAGTGATGCTCTACCTTGTAGTGCTGGAGAATTCAACTGAAAGAAGATGCTGCAATACGGAAAAACAACAAACCCACCACCACCATCAAAAATGGTAACTTTCCTTCTTTCTGTTCTGCTTGTTAATAATAAGCATAGCTATGGTATTTTTTAGTTTTAATAAAATCAGGATATTCATGGTTTTATTTATTTATTTATTTATTTATTGTGGTTTTTTGTTGTTGCTTTTGCTTAGTTACAACTGTTAAGTAAATATGAAAAACTGGACATGAACCATCAGTGGGCACTTGCATCCTGAACTGCATCAAAAGAGGGGTGGCCAGAATGGGGAGGGAGGTGATTATTCCCCCCTACTCTTCCCTCATGAGGTCCCATCTGGAGTACTACACCCAGGCCTGGGGCATTCAGGAAGGGTGTGGAACTGTTGGAGCAGATCCAAAGGGCCACAAAGATGATGAGAGGGCTGGAGCATCTCTACTATGAAGAAAGGTTGAGGGAGTAGGGCTTGTTTAGCTTAACCAAGGCTCCAGGGAGATCTCACTGTGGCCTTTCAGTATTTGAAAGGAGCTTGCGGGAGGGGGACCAGATTTTTTACATGGTCTGATAGTGATAGAACAAGGAGAAGACAACAGAGATAGGACAAGAACTAATAACAGAACTAATAGAGAGCAGATTTCAGTTAGATGTTAGGAGAAGTTTTTTAACTCAGAGGGTGGTGAGGCACCGGCACAGGCCATCAGAGAAGCTGTGAATGTCTGTTCCCTAGAGGCACTCAAGATCAGGTTGGATGGATCCCTGGACAGCCTGATCTGGTAGGTGGCACCCCTGCCCATAGCAGGAGGGTTGGAACTGGGTAGTCTTAAAAGTTCCTTTCAATCTAAGCCATTATCTGACTCAATGACTCTATGAAATGCATTTTAATATAAATAGAAATAAAAATGACCTGTTAGAACAGTGCCATCACATGCTGTTTTGCTCCTTTTTGTGTGTGTGTGTGTGTGTAATCTACAATCTGTTTCCCCTTTACTCACTCAAATCCCAAAACATTGGAATTTAGATGTGTCAACTGTTTATACAGTTTACATTCATAAACTTTCATCAGCAACTTCAGATTTCTCCCTCCAAAAATGCCTGGTTAGCTGGTACCATAGCTTTTAATTATATTTCAGCTATGTGTGGTTACACAGAGAAAAAGTGGACTTGGATTTAGTAAAAGTCAGTGTCACAGGCTGAGACAGATATGAAGAACTGATCCCTGTCCTGGAAAGGCACTTCATTCCAATATCCATTTGCTGGAGAATATGCGAGTTATGGCAGGGAGTTCTACTCCTTTCTAGTACAGTTAATACATTTATGCATGTATGTTTCTCTTTGTGATTATATTAATGAAAATTAACATGATTTTGACTTTAAATTTAGGAGTTTATGTGCTTTTTCTACTTGAGGAATTAGATAGAAGTTTTAAGAGTCCACCATTACCACACATTTTATTATCTCAGTTCAGATCCTACCTAAACTACTTGATTCTTTTCTTGTATATACATCAAATTTTCATATTTGATAGCAGCATCTCATTCATTTATAAACTTTTGTATTGTTATTCTGCCCTTTGACAATGCCAAATATTTAGTTGCAATCCAGCTGATTATTCTATTCTTCATTCATCTGTTAGCACTTGGCCTGGAGTCAGGCAAGATAACAGCGCTAGCATTTTCAAGATCACTCAGATGGTTGGTTGTGGTATCCAGGCAGAATGCAATCCCTGAATCAGTACACTAGAACGTATCTCCAACAATGATCCAATGTCATATCTAAAATTAGAAATGACAGTAGGGTCACTTCCCTGTGTGTCAAAACCAATTTTCTTGGTAGATATTTGATTTTTTTTTTTCATGATAAGAATGACAGTCATTCTTCATAGATGAAGAATATTTAAAATTTCATGAATATACTGCAAAGAATATATACTGCAATTTGGTGCCAGATGCTCAATGTTTCCACTAAACAACAACAACAAATAAGTAATTTGCTTACACAATTAACAATTGTTCTGAATGTGACCCTGATTTTACTGTCACTCTTCAGATGGTACAATGCAACCAGCTATAGCAGAATGCCTTTTCAGGTTCATTTCATGGAAAAGAAGGTTACAACTCATGGTCACTATTTGTAATTACCTTAAACCAGTTCCTCTGAAGTTTAGTCCGTTTAATTGTTTATTGTTTCTCTTGGATTCATGAGTTGCTGCTTTATGTTTCTTCCCCCTCCCCCTCTCCCCCCCCATCTTTCAGTTGTAGTGTAGTAATTATGTGTGTCTGCTGTCTATTGAAAATTGCTAACAGAAAAAAAATAACTGAATATTAGTTGCAACACATTTGTTATTTTCTCATAATATTTCTCTCTCTCTCATTATTTTACTCTCAAAGCACCTGCCCAAAAAGCTGGAAGGTTCTCAGTTGAACATTACCACAAAGTACTGAGTGCCTACAGGAGGCTCTTCATTTACGGCTGCTCCCAAGCCTTCAAGGACATCCTGTAAAACTAAGGAACAACACAGTGAAAGCTGAACTTTGAAAATGAAAGCAGTAAAGCCATTTCTGTATATATAAATGATTCTAATTATGTAACAGTCGGAGTCTCCTGCAAGTTTATCAGGCAAGAGTGCTTTCCTGCTATCCCAACAGCAGTAAAGAAATTGCTCTTTTTCTTTTGAAAAAGTCAGAAAGCAAGAAGATTTCACTTGATGAAATTATACTTTGTTAACGATATTCTTGCTTTGCCATTTGTTTACCAGAAAATTAGTCTTAATTATTTTGCCAATGCAACATCTCTGACTTTGTGAAAGAGATTCAACAGAAAAAAAATCACATGCCTTACAAATGCCTTCACTGCCTTTTTAAGAAGACTTTGTCAAAATGGTATTATTTCTGATTATATGGGGCAGTCAGTAATTTATTTTCTTCATGTTTCTCCATAAGTATCACACTGAAATTCAATACTGTTAATGTAAAAATCTCAGCATAGATTCCACAGATAAGGGATCTTGGGAGAGCTTTAGTCTGGTTTTAATCTAAGAAAGGTCCTCCACATGTTCTGCTCCATGGAATTACTTGACAATTTACAGAAGTCGTTCTCTGAGACTTAATGTGTTGCAGAATGGGTCAGCCTTGCAGGGGGAAAAAGAAAAAATAACAAAAAATGTGATAGATACAATACAAGATATAATGGGAACAAAGGGAAAAAGGGTTTTGATGTTTCCACTTGTAGCGTGTCTTGATGTTTCTACTAACTTAAAGAGGAAAGCAGACTGTTTCTAAGTTAGTTTTACCTTTCCTCTCCTCCTGTAATAACTTCTTCAGTAGTTAGCATGAAATGGCAGAATGTTTGCTGTTTCAAGTTCAGGGAAATATATGCTGACCTTTGGTCATTATGTAAATTCCTTCTGATGGAAGGATAAGATCCAGGCAATAATCGGTAGTTTTTCCTCCTAAGCAAAGGTCACGTGTAAAGGATTAGGATGATGCCAGATGTAGTTTATAACCAATGTGCGTAATTTAATAATGCAGTCCTTCTAAGATGCTCTCTGTGGCACAAGGAAACAGAATCGGCATCCATGATGTATGACCATTATGTATTCATTTCAAAACAGAAAACGCAGTTGCACTTTTAAGTATTCTTTAATTTGCCTTATTTATAGCTAAGACTTTGCAGGAAGAAAAGTTAAGAATCCAGGCTATGCCTCGGAAGAAGCGGTGAAGAAGTAGTTCTTGGGTTAACGAAAGCACACATCCTTTGAAGTACGGTTTATAAACCCAGTAACTGGTAACATATTAAACATATCACTTCTCCTAGAAAGTACAACCTACCGGAGCGGGGCTGGCATGGCACCGGGTGGATGACACAGCCCGAAGGCTCGGCAGGCCACCACCAGCAACTCGAGCAGCGCTGCGAGCCCGACAGAGGCGTTATCGCCCCGAAGAGCGCGGACACCAAGGAGCGCTGCCCAGCAGAATCTGCGGGCCCCGCACCGCGAGCTGCGGAGCAAAGGTTTTCTACGTGCCATTACGGTTTTATGCCGTACTTCAGAAGCCTTCTGCTCAAGCTGAAGGAGAGCCATTTTAGTGTCTCGCATAAAATAAACCGCCTGTGCCGGGAGGTACTTGTAAAACGCGGGACCCCTCCAACAGGCGGATGCTGCGCATCTCCGTGCTTCCTGAGGCACTTTTACGCATTTATTTCTCCCTCATAAAGTTACGAGCTGCACATCAGACGGCTCCCCCCGCCCTCCTACCCACCTGCTCCCCCAACCCGAGCCCTCCCTCCCCGCGGACTCGGGGGAGCCGCCCGGCCCCGCCTCCCCCCACCATCCGCCGCTCCCGGGCCCAGCCCCCCTGCTCGGGCCCCGGCCCTGCCCCCGGGCGCGCCCGCCGCGCTCCACTCCGCCGGCAGCCCGCTGCCGAGGCGTAGGGGCGGCGGTGGCATCGCAGTGGCGCGGGGCTGGGCTGGGCGCGGCGGCCGCCTCACGCAGTCGCAGGGAAGAGAGCGGCCGGGAGAGCCGGCGGAGCCAGGGGTGCGCTCGCCGCGGAGGGCCGGATGATTCCTGCTCCGCGGGAGGGCTCCGCCGAGCGCGCCGCCTTCCAACCGCAGTGACATCTCCGCCGCTCCGCTTGTTCGCCGGCAGCCCGCCGCTCCCCGCAGCGCTCCGCGAGCCACCGGAGGAAGGTCAGCCTCGAAGTTGCGGCCAGTCCGGGTGAAAAGTAGCGGCGAGGCGGAACGGGCCGCGGCCGAGCAGAGAGGGAAACGGTGCAGCGCCTCGCCACCGCCGGTGCGGTGGCTGGCGTGCCGCCTCGGCCCCCGCCCGCACGGACAGCGCCGCGGGTAAGTCGGGCTGAAGCCGCGCGGGGGCAGACGCGAGGAGCCGGGCCGAGCGGGGCGCCCGTACCCGCCGCCCAAACTTGCTCAAGTTGTGCGGCCCCGGGGCGGCGGCGCGGCCCGGCCGGCGCCGGGCGCCCTCTGCTGGCCACGGTGTGGCGCAGCGGGCGGCCGCGGGGCTGTGGCGGGCAGGGGCGGGCAGGGGCGACCGGCTCCCGGAGGGCATCCCGGCCCCGTAGTGGTTTGTTGGGGATGCGAGCTCCACTGGCTTTTGGTGGTGTGTTCTCGGTGTCGTTTATTGGGTAGCTTGTGGCAGCGTGACGGGAAAATGTGCCCTGAGTCTTGGGAGTCGCGCAGGGAAAGGTGGAATAACGAGAGTTGAGGTCACCAGTGTGAATTTCCATTTTGACAAAGAGAAATGTTGTGGAATTTTGAAAATGCCCCTTTTTAATTAAATTTCTTTGGAAAAAGAGAAAAAATCCATTAACCCTCAACTTCCCCGAAAACATTATCAGTTCCCTGTAACTGAATAGTTTGTTTTCTGACACCTGCACAGCTTCAGAGAACTTCTGTTTGTGTTTCCACAGAAAGAACCAACATGCAAAAAGGAAGGAAAACCAAAACTGCTCTTTTAGCAGGAAAACATTGGCTTTCAGCTCCTTTCATATGTTTTTGTTTTGCTTCATAATGGGAGGAGCAGGATTCTCTGAATCATTGAGGCAAAATTTGGGCAGCATTGGCTGAAGATGAGATGAAAGAAGACTTGAATATATGTTGATACTCCCTGACTGTTAATTCAGACAAACTTTTTACTAACGGAGGGGAATAGTGGTTAAAAGCACCACGGACTCATTTAAAGGAGCTGATGAACGATTTCTGCCTTTTTTTTTTTTTTTTTTTTTTCCCCTTCCCACTCTCCCACGAGTCGTAAGACAAAGATGATAAGGAATGTATATACAAGCTGAGATAAGGGGAAGGCTGAAGAAAGTAGCTTCCATTTTTGAGTCTTTTTCAAGTGCTGTAAATTCCCTAAATAATTAAATTCACCACATTGTTTTGAATAAATTATATATATTTTTTCTGATCAGTGGTTTTTTTTTTTTTTTTTTTTTCTGTTTTCTTTTTTTGTTCAGCTCTAGAAGTGGAATTTGATCTGATTGAAAACTTTAACACAGAAAACATGTGGCTCTGATTCCTGTTTTCAAACTGAGGTTTTCAAGTTTCCAAGGGATAGCGTTCCGGTTTCTTCTTGCGTATTGTCATCCTGTGTTTGTATGCATATCTTGGAGATTTTACTTTTTCCCTGATTTTAGTACACATGCTGTAGTGTTGTATTTGAGAAAAGTGTGAACAGAAGGCACCTGAGATTTAATTTCTTGGCAGACTCATTATTCCAGTGTCATAGTTCACATTACAAGTAATCTGAGTAATTGTTAGAATGTTCAGTAAAACTAAGTCTTTTGTCTTAAGAAAAAAAAAAAAAAAGCCTTAAGATGTTCATGTTTATACTGACTGGATCAAAGCTTGATATCTGAATGTTATGTTTTGTTAGGAGATGCATGCCGGGGGAAGAGGAGCTGCTTAATGGATCATGGCTCTGATGCTTACAGGGCATACCTTATTTCTAGCATTAATGATGTTTGCTGTCTTCACTTTTGAAGAATCTGTAAGCAATTACTCTGATTGGGTGACTTTTATGGAGAATATAGATCAGTATGAGAAAGAGAAACTTGGTAGTCTTGGTGCTGAGCAGAAGCTGAAAAAAGCAGTTCTTCATCCAAGCTTGTATTTCGATGCTGAAGATGTCCATGTGTTGAGGCAGAAAGCTCACACAAGCCATTCACATATATTCAGAACCATCAGAAGTGCAGTGATGGTTATGTTATCCAATCCACTGTACTACCTACCTCCACCCAAACATGTTGATTTTGCTGCAAAATGGAATGAGGTTTATGGTAACAATCTGCCACCTCTAGCGTTTTATTGTTTGCTGTGCCCTGAAGATAAAGCTGCATTGGATTTTACTGTGGAGTATATGGACAGAATGGCTGCTTACAAGAACTGGTTGGTTGAGAGCGCGCCTGGTGATGAAGTCCCACTCGGCCACTCCCTAACAGGATTTGCCACTGCTTATGACTTCCTCTATAATTCACTGGAAAATGTGAGAAGACAAAAATACCTGGAGAAGATACGGTCTGCAAGCAAGGAAATGTTTGAGTACTCAAAGGTTCGTTCCTGGGGAAAGCAGCTTCTTCACAATCACCAAGCAACCAATATGCTCGCTTTGCTCACTGGAGCTTTAGTGACTGGTGTGGACAATGGATCTCAGGCAAATATTTGGAAACACACTGTTGTTGATGTGATGGAGAAAACAATGTTTCTGCTCAGTCACATTGTAGATGGGTCTCTGGACGAGGGAGTAGCTTATGGGAGTTATTCCGCTAAGTCAATAACACAGTATGTTTTCCTGGCACAGCGACACTTTGGTATTAACAACTTGGAAAATAATTGGCTCAAAATGCACTTTTGGTTTTATTATGCCACCCTATTACCAGGCTTTCAAAGGACTGTGGGTGTAGCAGATTCTAATTACAATTGGTTTTATGGTCCTGAGAGCCAGCTGGTTTTCTTGGATAAGTTTGTCCTGAAGAATGGAGCTGGCAACTGGCTGGCACAGCAAATTAGAAAACACAGACCAAAAGATGGACCAATGGTGCCATCCACTGCACAGAGGTGGAGCACTCTGCACACCGAGTTTATATGGTACTCTGCTGAAATCATTCCTCAACCACCTCCTGACTATGGCACTGCTAAAATGCATGTATTTCCTAACTGGGGAGTTGTTACTTATGGAGCTGGATTGCCAAGCAGTCAGACAAACACCTTCGTGTCCTTCAAGTCTGGAAAACTTGGTGGACGGGCTGTTTATGATATCGTCCACTTTCAACCATATGCCTGGATTGATGGATGGAGAAGTTTTAATCCTGGGCATGAGCATCCTGATCAAAACTCTTTCACTTTTGCTCCCAATGGGCAGGTGTTTGTATCTGAGGCTCTCTATGGACCTAAACTCAGCCACCTGAACAATGTCTTGGTGTTTGCCCCATCTCCTACGAGCCAGTGCAATCAGCCTTGGGAGGGACAACTTGGTGAATGTGCCCAGTGGCTGAAGTGGATTGGTCATGAGGTTGGAGACTCAACTGGGGAAATTATAACCGCCTCCCAGTCTGGGGACATGATGTTTGTGAGTGGGGAGGCAGTGTCTGCTTATACATCAGCAATGAAATTGAAAAGTGTGTACCGCATTTTGCTGCTCTTAAATTCTCAGACCTTGTTAGTAGTAGACCACATCGAGAAGGAGGCAGACTCTCCTGTTAATTCAGTCAGTGCCTTTTTTCATAATCTTGACATTGATTTTAAATATATACCCTATAAATTTAAGAACAACTACAATGGAGCTATGATGGACGTGTGGGATGCCCACTACAAGATGTTTTGGTTTGATCATCATGGGAGTAGTCCTGTTGCTAAGATACAAGAGGCAGAACAAGCTGCTGAATTCAAAAAGCGATGGACTCAGTTTGTAAATGTTACCTTTCCAATGAAAAGCACTCTTACAAGGATTGTTTACCTTTTCTATGGCCCGTATGTCAATGTTTCTAACTGCAGACTAATTGATAATGTAAAGTCTGGATTTCAGATATCACTTAATGTCAACAGCACAGAAAATACTGTTTCTGTTGTGACTGATCATCAGAATTTAAAGGCCAGATTTGATTACTTGGGATTTGGTGGTTTTGCCAAAGTTGTTCATGAGAACAAAGTGACTAAGTTTGGTCTAGGTACTGAATCTGTGGAAAAATTGATTAAAAATAATAGGGTAGTTTTGCCATTTGGATTCAAAGTGAACATAATTGCAGGGTTAATTTTAGGTGTTAGTTTAGTCATACTGGCCTTTCAGTGGCGGTTTTACGTATCCTTCAGTAAAATGTTGCGTTGGATCCTGATACTGGTTATCGCACTGTGGCTTATTGAACTGGTTGATGTATGGAGCGTGTGTACTCAGCCAATCTGTGCAAAATGGAGCAGTGACTTGACAAGGCTAGAACGTGATGAAGGCAATAAAGCCAAACAATTAGAAGGGACTCCCATTGTTTTTCCAGATGTTATAATTACTTCACTTCCTGCTTCTGGTGCAGAAATTTTAAAACAGCTGTTCTTTAACAGCAGTGACTTTCTATACATGAGGATACCTACAGCCTATCTAGAAATTCCTGAGACCGAATTTGAAATTGATTCCTTTATAGATCCATGTGAATGGAAGGCTTCTGATGTTCAGAATGGGCATTTTCATCTTCTCAAGGGGTGGCTCCAGTCTCTAGTTCGAGACACAAAATTACATTTACAAAACATTCAGTTATATGAAGCCAGCAGAAGTAAAATTACTCAGCATTCTGCCATAAACAAGGACAAAAAGAAAAGATCCAAAAAGAGAGAATCTCTGTTGGAGCAAAGAAGTAGGGCAAGAGCGAGTCAAGATAAAGATGCTGAATATATTAGGGAATTGAGGAGACACCTTGTTTATTATCCTAATGCACGACCTGTGCTTAGTTTAAGTAGTGGGAGCTGGACATTAAAGCTTCCCTTCTTTCAGGAAATCCTAGGACCATCAATGAGAGCATTATATGTAGTAAGAGACCCACGGGCATGGATTTATTCAATGCTGTACAAAAATAAGCCAAGCCTTTACTCTTTGAAAAAGGTTCCACAAAGTTTAGCTGCGATGTTTAAATGGGAAAATGGTAAAGGAAAATGTAGTATCAATGAAGGCTATGCCTTTGAATACGAATCGTTAAGAAAAGAATTTTCAAATTCTAATTCAAATGCTGTTTCTATGTTGTCCCATTTATGGCTAGCAAACACAGCAGCAGCACTGAGAATAAATGGAGACTTGCCACCAACAAATTATCTGATGGTCAAGTTTGAAGATATTGTGAACTTTCCTCAGAAGACAGCTGAAACAATTTTTGCCTTTCTTGGTATTCCTCTTCCTCCTGCTAGCTTAAACCAAATATTATTTGCCACTTCCACCAGTCTTTTCTATCTTCCTTATGAGGGGGAAATTTCACCAAGTAGCATTCATGCCTGGAAGCGAAACATGCCCAAGAAAGAAATTAGACTGATTGAAGATACCTGTTTTTCTCTAATGGAACACTTAGGATACCCAAAGTTTGTAGAATAAATGCTGCTGGTCAGCATAAATTTGCACTAGTCATCTCTGACTCCCAATTTGTGGATAAATATTAGAGAAGTTTGTTTATTCTTGTAAAATGTGTACAGTCTGCTACTTTCAGAGAAATTATTTTAAGAAAAATATAGTTGTTCTTGAAGGTGTGATTTTTGTTGTTATTGTTATTTTTAAACTTGTAACTGCTTTTGCTGCCTTTCGAAAAGAAAAAAAAAAAAGAAAAAAAAAAAAAAGGCTGTGTGAACCTTTATGGAACTACCAGCTGAGGACTCTATAGCTCAGGGGATAAGTAATAGAATAAGGAGCTTTTTACCTCCAGCTCACCAGTTTTACTCCAGACCAGGTGGTTAGTTCCCAGAAGTATTTACTATCTGATGTTTGTGTGATGGCTTATATGAAATTAAACTGGTGGTATTGGCCCAGCTCCCAGTGATGATAATTAACCCCTTCTGACCGGTTTACTGAGACATTTTGTCTCACTGATCACTATAGTGGTGCAAAATAAATGTATGCTGAGGTGTAAGGCTGTTCAGCACTCACCACTTCAGTGGGTGAAAACAGCCAGAACATTTGAGTGAATTTAGTTCCCTATCTGTGGCCTCAGCAGAAATGGATATTAAATATAATTGTATGATATGGTTTCTTCAGCTCAGAGATATGGCACTTCTATTGGGTTTTGTGCTTTGACTAAAGAGAAGACTTTGTTCTCCACTCCTGATAATACAGTATCTTTCGTGAACCTGAAGTAAACTACCCAGAGAAAAAGAAATAGGACAAAATCTAAGACGATAAGAAGATATCCTCAGCTATCAGTTAAATGTGTAGTTTGACCTGCCTCAACCTGAATCAATTTTGAGGGTTGTTAGCATCTTGGCACCACATGCTGCTTTATCCTATGCTTCTTGCTTAAGAAGTTCTATAAGGGTCTTCTTGAGTGAGACTTTTCCATCCTTTTTTGTGAAGCATTTATCTGATGATTCTTGTGCATAATTTCATTGAGGCCAGTGCAAATATTTGATGTCAGTATCAGTGTCTGTTGTTAATGTCTGCATAAAATGGAAATCTAAGATTTAGAAGATCTTAAATAAATCTCCAGGTCTGTGTTGCTGAGGGGTTTGCTTTTCTGTATGATATGTTTCTGAAGGACAACCATTGTTAATCTCAGGTCTTCCCTCAGAGAATGGAGAAATCTGAAGCTCACTTCACTCTCACCACCTCATATTTGAGTGATTCGCTGCAGCAAAATATCTCAAAAGTTGCCTGATAATGTTTGCTGTTTTTTTTTTTTTTAAATCATGACTAGTGTTTCTTTCTCATGGTGCTGTACTGCAATATTGGTTTGGAAACAGATAGGCTTCATTGGATAAATGTTTATTCATCACAACTTGTTTTCTTCTTGAGTCACAGTCTTTGTTTAGCACATCCCCATTAAGAAAAAGTTTAATTTCCTAAGGATTTTTTTTTTTTTGAAATTAATGCATACAGTAAATGTCTGCAGATGTATAAAACAAATCACAAAGGGACATCTATTTCCTTTACCACTTGTTTTCTATTATATATGGAATTGTCTTGAAATATGCTTCTGTTGGTCTGTGGGAGCTGGGTTCAGAGCTTTGGGTTATTATACTGAAATATGTGTGTATATATTGTTAATTTGTGTGATAACCACTAGATGAAATCACAAGTTTAGTGAGTATTTTTGTACAAAATACAGATACCCTTTCTGATTTATAAAATATAAATGTGTTCTTGCTTTTCCTTCCAGGCTTAGTGCTGTGTCCCTGTCTTACCCCACTATCTTGTTCTGCTCTTACACACATATCGTATTCTTTGGAGCATGTAGTGATGTCTCATCATGACCTAGATAAAAGTAATTCTTTCTCTTCCAATCATTTGTATGTTGAAGTGGGTCTCTAGCACGATAAACCCACTGATATTTTAGAATCTCACTAACCTTAACTTAACTGTCATTTACTAGCAGCAGCTGCTGTTTTTTCCCTCCTTCAGGTCTGGGTCTCACCCTGACTAACTGGATATCAAGTTAAAGGAAATATTAAAGAAGTTTATATACACTGACACGCTAGTGGAACTTTGGTTTCCCACTATCATTTTCTCAAATTGGCTTTTCTCTGAAACCATTTTTAATCATATGTTTAAAAAAAAAAAAAAAAGTATTATTGTCTGTACCATTTTTGTGCTTGACAGAATAAGTTTCAGCATTTGCCTTCTATTTCCAGGATTTTCACTCTAGAATTGGAACAAACAAACAAACAAAAATTTGTCAAATGTTTTAAAGCAACTGAAGGTAAGAACTAAGGATGACTGTGTAATTGTGAAAGTAAAAAGAGACCTTTAAATTCATTCTTGAAGTGTCATGATAGCCTATAAATCTACATCTCATTTGTTTTTGAGGAGTTCAGGTGGAGAGGATGATCTCTCAGGAGGATCATTCATGCTTCCTTTGGAATACAGGTTATCTCAGGCATTTATGTTCATAATACATGCCATTGCTGTCATTTCTTTATTTTAGGAGTTCTTTCTTTCCTCTACTTTACAGGGTCAAAGAATGCATAATATATTATTCAGATTTGGATGCAGTGTGTGTTCCTTGTACACATTTAATAAGATAAGAGAACTGTGTTCTCTATTTTTGGATCTTGTTGTGAGGGCAAATGTATTAAAATAATTATGGTAAAATATGTAGAGGGAAAGGCAGTGTCTTTGATAACAACAGGGTAGGAATACCTGGGGCATGTCAACTCTCCAGTTGTTAATAAAAAAATGTATTTATTCAGTTTCAGATGATAAATTACTTAAGCACTTCCCTGAAGTTAGTACCAGACAGGAGTTAACTCAGCCATGGAGTTGACTGACTATTGAAATTGTGGCCTTGTAACTGCATGAATGACAACATGAGATTATAAAACACGCACATGGTAGAAAAGAATACCTATTCAAATCTTGAGACTTTGCAAAATAAGTGTCAGTGGCACCATCCATTTTATTTATGAAGAAAGTTTACCGTAGTGATGTGATATACTGTGAAGGTCTGGTGATAAATAAGTAAACTTATTTTAGTTTCTAGTTTTTTACTTTCTCTATTAAAGAATAAATTTAAAATCAGTGCTGATCTCAAGTCAGATTCATCATTAAACAAACTTTTTTCTGTATACAAGCATTCCTGTAGTCTCATGTGGCTTTGTGTATGAAGAACATGAATGCAATTTTATAAACTGAAATGATTCTGCGGGTGTACAGTTATCCTTAAAATTCTTTTCAGTCACTTGCATCCAAAGGAGGAATGGATGCAGACTTTAATCTCATACTTCTCCATATATTATTGCTCCAGAATTTCAGTAACAGTTGAGAATTAATGTTAGACTTCTTTTGAAAAGCATGTCTATTTAAGTATGTTGAATTGATGAGTGTTGTAGTGTTTTCAGTTACTATTCAAAAAGACACTCATGATAATAGTCTCAATATTTTATCTTAACTTTACTTTTTCTTTCTCCCTAGTTAAATAGTGATAATTGTTTGTACTGTATTGCAGGTTGAACTCTCCAGTTAGGAGAGAGCTACAATTTTGACATAAATTAAAAATGATGACTTTATTTAAATGGATATCTCAGAATCTCATTTGGAAGCTGAAGGAAAATAAACAAGGGATATATTTCAACTGTTTACGTACGTTGTAACTAAGTGACATTGGCCCAGGGACCAATGCACATGGGTCTCATCTATTCAGAGTTCTATCAAACTGCATATCTGTAGTCTCTGAACACCCTTAAATGTTTTTATTGTCCCAGTGAGGCATTTTCCAAGAGCAAAATTGTGAAGATGTGCCTCAGTTTCATGGTCCCATTGATTCCCTGCTCCCTCTTAGCATGCAACTTGCATTCAGCTCTTCACCAAAATTTATGTTTGAACAGTTACTTTGCAGGATCTAGGGTTGAATTGCTGAACAAGATCCTCAGTTATATGTAAAATGTACAACACAACTCATTTGTCGCTGAAATACTATTCTGATAGTGTTAGAATGCAAAACAAAAATGTACTTCAGGTTTCATAAAGTTGTTAATAACTACTTTATGAAGTATGGATCTGACTAATTTTTTTAACCATAAAAATTGTTTCACTTGCAGTTTAGACTTCATTATGTGACTGTCTTGGCTCTGCCTGACAGTTATTTCCAGTATTAGTCTTGGTGGTACTATTTCTTTGACAAACGTCATACACATATAATATGGAATGCAGTAGTGTATTTGCTCAATAAAATGGAAGTTCACAGTTCACGGTTAAGGATAAAAATATGGTACATCCATATTTCTTTAAGTTAAAAAGATTAGGAAGTGGCCCATATATTGGAGTCTATGTGCAGGTATATTTTATAACTAGAATATATGGTATTTATTTATGGGACTTTTTTTATTTACATAAAATTATTTCTTTTAAGAGGATAAGTACAGGATCCTAACATTTCTACGATGAGGACATCATAATCATTCCTTTTTTTTTCTTTTTTTTTTTATTTTCTGGACTTCATTTTAGGTTTGGTTCAGAGTAAAGCCTTTTTTTAAATCCAAACATGAAGGGACTCTCTTCTGAATTGACACTCTGTCTGAAATCTTTTGAAGTCTCAGATATTCCTTTTCACTGAATTTCTGTGCGGAATATCATTTAATACAAAATCAAGTCTCTAAATTCTAAGCTATTCAAATCTGGACCATAAGTAGAATGGTGCCTTGCTGACCTCAGTGAATGTTTTGACATGACTTCAACAAGGCCAAAATAACTATCCTAAATATTTATTTCTGGAAGAAACTATGCAAAATTTATTCACTAAATGTCTTTAAATCATTCTTTATTACAGAGACAATATTGGCTGCTTTCAAAATGTAAAGGATGATTTGTCTTTGGATTTTTCTATCTTCTATAAATAAATTTTACCTTCTAGAGAATTATCATCTACCTTGCCTGAATATTTCAAACATCAGAAATGTAATGCTCAAGGCCAGGGTGGATGGGGCCATGCTCAACTTGGGTCCTACAACAGGAGTGTTTGAACTAGATGATTGTTAAGTTCCCTTCAAAGATAAGTGATTCTTTGATTCTGTCATTCAAATGATCAAGCAAAATTACTTAATATTAGAAGAGAAAATTAAATGCATTTTAACAGTATGAAAAATTGTGCTGTAACCATAATCAAAGCTACTCATGTTATAAGCTCATTAAAGTAGATGTAGAAACAAATGTATTCAAATAATGTGTGAAACATGGTTTCAAATATCTGGACTTGAATTTCTTTAGTCAGGAAAAAATCACTGATATAATAATATTCACTATTTTCACTATTTTCCATGTTGTCAGAAAATATTTAAGAGTGGGAAAGTACTGTTTCACTTTACTAAAATAATGCTGTTTTAAATTAAACTGTACATCTCTTAGAGCTAACAATATGCTAGGATTTATATGTAATGTAAGAAGTGCGATTTTATTCACTGTCTAAACAGAGGGTAATTTCTGAAAGATTTTTCATTTCTCTGGTAAAACCTAAACATTTAATTTATTCTTTTTACTGAGGAAGATACTGTTGTGTTTAAAAACACGACCTAAATTAATCTGACGTTACATTAGGTAATTTAACTGTGGGTCTAAATGAGGAGCCTTGCTACTCTAGAATCAACGGAAAATTAGTGTCACCTTCAGAAGGTGATCAGACAGTACTTTCTGTAAATCCTCAAAAGCTGTTGGTGATTAAATTCTTTACTTTAGCTGCCTGCTGAAAGATCTCAAGTAAAATAGGGTTAATTTAGGTTTAAATGTGTATGATCTTACTTCTAAGTAGATTTCTGTGTCTGAGCATTCCTAGTGCATACACTGTCCACAGAAAATTTTATGAAATATCTCACATTTAGGATATCACAAAGCTTTGTGATACAGCCACAGAATCATAGCCACAGAATGGTTCAATTCAAGAGTGACCTATGGAGGTCACCTGATTCAATCCCCCTGCTCAAACAGAGGCACCCAAAGGACCACGTCCAAATAGCTTTTGCAGATCTCTAAGGAGACCCCACAACCTCTCTGGGCAACCTGTGCCATTGCTCCATCACTTCCTGATGTTCAGATAATCTCTTGCCTTTTAGGTAATGCCCATTGCCTCTCATCCTTTCACTGCATGCAGCTGCAAAAAGCTTGGCTCTGTCTCCCTTAAACCTTCCCTTTAGGTATTTGTATACCTTGATAATATCCCCCTCAGCCTTCATCTCTCTTTTCTAAATAATCCCAACTCTCTTAGCCTTTCCTCATAGGAGAGACATTCCAGTCCTTCAATTATCTTCATGGACCTGTGCTGGACTCTTTCTGGTTTTCTAGCATGTCTCTGTTTCTCTTGTACTGAGGAGCACAGAACTAGTACCTCACATGTGGCCTCACCAGTGCTGAGTTGCGGGGAAGGATAATCTCCCTTAACCTTCTGACAGTGCTCTTTGTAATGCAACCCAGGATACCATTAGTCTTTGCCACAAGGGTACATTGCTGACTCATATTCAACTTGACGTCCAAGAGGACCCCCAGGTACTTCTCCACAGAGCTGCTTTCCAGCTGGGTGATCCCCAGCACATACTGGTGTTTGAGGTTATTTTTCCCTAACTTTTCACTTCTCCTTGTTGAACTTCATGAGATTGCTGTCATCCCCTTCCTCCTGAAAGCGTCTTTCCAGGTGGCAACCAGCCTTCTGATGTGTCAGCCTCTCATTCCAGATCTGTGTTGTTAGCAAATTTGCTGAGGGCAAACAGCACATCATTCAGGTCCTTTATGAAGATGCTGAATAAGACTGAGCCTACTGGGGTGCATTGCTAATTTCTGGTAGCACAAGTATTTAATTAAATTTATATAGAGAGAGAATAATAGTATCATAGAATGGTTTGGATTTTACGAATATTTAAATATCATCTATTTCCAACATCCCTGCTCTTCCATTAGATCATGTTCCTCTAAGTCCCTTGGAACATATCCTTGAACGCTGCCAGAGATCCACAACTTCTCTGGACAACCTGTTACAATATCTAACCACCCTTATAGTAAATAATTTATTTCTAGTATCTCATCTAAATTTATCTTCTTTAAGTTTGAAACCATTACCCCTTGGCCTATCAATGCACACCTTGGTGAAGAGTCTCTCCTCATCTTTAAGTATTGGAAGGCTGCTATGAGATCCCTTCAGAGCCTTCTCCAGGCTAAACAACTCCAACTGTTTCAGCCTCTTTTTGTAGGAAGGCTGCTGTACCCTTTGGATCACCTTCGTGGTTCTCTGGACTCACTCCAATAGCGAATGTGATCTTCTCTATGTTGGGTGGGTCTCCCAATCTCTGCTTTGAGATTCTGTGACTTGGAAGGTATGGTAAGGGCAACTGCTGATGAAAACGGAGGCAAAAAGGTTGTTCAGTACCTCAGACTTCTTGATATCAGTTACAGCTAGGTTCCCAGTCTCACTATTCAGGAGAAGTACAATTTCTTTTATCTTCCTATGCTGTCTTATGTACATGTAGAATCATAGAATGGTTTGTGTTGAAAGGGACATTTTAAGATCATGTAGTTTGAATCCCACTGCTTGAGGCAGAGACACTTCTCACTAGACCAGATTGCTCAAAGTCCCATCCAGCCTGGCCTTGGAACACTTCCAAGGTGGGGGCATCCACAACCTCAATGGGCAACCTGTTCCAGTGTCCCACCACCCTCTCAGTAAAGAATTTCTTCCTGATATCTAGCCTAAATCTGCCCTCTTCCAGTTTAAAGCCATTTCCCCTCGTTCTGTTGCTAAATCCACTTACAAAAAGCCCCTCTCCAGATTTCCTGTAGGCCCCTTTCAGGTACTGGAGGGCTGCTATGAGATCCACCCAGAGCCTTCTCTTCTCCAGGCTGAAAAGCCTCAACTCTTTCAGCCTGTCCTCACAGGGGAGGTGCTTCATTCTTCTGATCATCTTTATGGCCCTCCTCTGGATCCGCTCCAACAGCTAGATGTCCTTCTTGTGTTGGGGGCTCCAGAACTGGATGCAGGACTCCAAGTGGTGTCTCAAGAGAGCAGAGGAGCAGAATCTCCTCCCTTGGCCTGCGGGTCATGCATCTCTTGATGCAAACCAGGATGCGATTGGCCTTCTGGACTGTAAGCGGACATTGATGGCTCATGTTGAGTCTTTCATCAGCTGACACCCCCAAAGCCTTCTCCTCATGGCTGCTCTCAAGCCGTTCTCTGCCCAACCTATGTTTGTGCTTGGTAACCTTGTAACTTGTTATGTCCCTAGCCACCTTTAGTTCTATTTCTGCCTACGTGCCTACATTTGTGTGCCATAGCCCTATGATCTTCCCAGAATGCATGTCCATGCCTCCACTGACAATGCATTTCCTTTTGGTATTTTCATAGATTTATAGAATATCCCACTTGAATAGCTTACTTACTACCCTTTATAATTGCAGACTAGGCTGAATTTCTTTCCATCTGCTGAAAGAGTAAGCACACATGAAGGCACCATGACTTTGTTGATATACTTTTTTTTTAAGCTGCTGTCACTTGAATGTATGTTGTTGCCTCTAAATTGCTCCAGGGTACATGTGCAAATTTTATTTATGAATGATCTTACTGACTTCAGTGTATTGGAATTTACCTATTTGTATTCCTTGCTTCTCTGATAATAGCCACGACAATAGTATCGTTAGCATATTAAGTGACTGATTGATTGGTAAAAAGCCAACTTATGCAATAAAGAGTGAGCTCTGATATTTGATGTTCACAGATCGGTGAAAATGCTTGTCAGCAATGTGCTTCATCTGCATTTAGTTCTGGTGTCTGTGCATAACAAGAGACTCATAACATCCTTTCCAGAATCAGCTTTCAGAAGTTTAGAAATCAAAGATACAACATTCAATAGATAGAATCTGCTACTGCCTTAGTATCTCTTAAATTAATCTGGATTTAATTTTATTTTTTATTTAAATGTGCCAGGAAAATGAAAGGAAAAAAAAAAAGTTATTCAAGTTATTCAATTCCTCTTTAAGTGTAAACAAACAAACTAATGACATTTAGCCACTATTTTACTTTAAAGAAAAGGTATCTGTTGGGTCTGTTTTTAGCAGAACTGCTGTTACATGCATTGTTCAATTATTACTATCCATGCTATATAATGTATCTCAATAAACAAGTATATGACCAATCTATTGCTGTTGGATTTGTGAAGCAGAATCAGGTAGATACACAACTTTTAACTGAGAAGAGATGCAGTAGCCTCATGAAAAAGGTGGTCTTACTCATATCTAGTCATACCGCAGTTACTCTTGTACTTACTGGCTTTTATGTAATGTTTTCAGTGAAGTTTTGGTAACCCAGTTTTGTTTTTATTTTTTTTTACAGTCACAGGTGTATTATCAGTAGTAAGCGTGAGCACTAAAAGTAATGTTCTGTAACTCTAAAGATCTCATAGTCTTCGTGTTAAAATAACCATTAACATCTACATTTTAGAGAGAAAAAGAAAAGATAAAAACTTTCATAAAACTTGTAGAAAATTCTATAGGAGAATGAAGTTGAATTCAGTTAGCTCATGTCTTAGTCTTTTGATTGAATCCTGCAAAACATAACAGCATCATTTGAAGTTTATATGTTGTATATGCATATCATCAAATTCATAATGTCCTGCTAAGTTTTGGAGAAATGGTGGTAAGCAAACAACGGCTGTGATATGGAGCTGTCTTACATAGAAAATGTATGCAGGCAAAGTACAGAGAGATTTTAAGGTGATGAACGCTCTTAGTAAAAACAGTGAAATTGCTCTGATTTTAGAACTTAAAACAGGCTCTAATTTATCTGTTTTAGAAATATGCATTTGTTTATCAAAAGTGAATTTGACAAACTGTTATATTACTTCTTCTTTCTGTTCCTTTACAAAGAGAAATCCTGCTTTCAGGCATTTTGTGTTGGAATTTATTAAAATTTCTTCAAGTTGCTAATTTGAGGAATAGAAGATAGCCATGGTTGCAAACTATAGCAATTACTTCCAAATTTATTCTTACAGCAGAGAAAAGGCAAAATAATTTGACCATTTATTAACAGCATATGTTATATTGATATAAATGTCATTTATGTTGAAGTTACTTCAGATTTTTTTTGAAAACAATGAAAATACTATACTTTCATAAAAAAAATACAGTTTATACTGATACTACTGTTAATGATAATTATTTTGATGAGTAGTGCAAACTGGTCTTCTGTAGTAGACCATATCTGCTGCAATATCTCTTGTAACCTTTGGAATTTCAACTGTGATGATAGTGGCCAACAACTTAATATTTTTCATGGTAATGCAAAATCTGTTCTGAGCACTTAATAATACCTGCAAAACACAGAAAACAAACTTAATAATGTTTTATTATATTTTATTCTTATTGATTTTTTGTAGTTGAAAGCAGAATATTCTTGCTTTATCTTGACAAAAAAAAAATACACTCCTCTTTTAGCTCAGCTTTGCCCCTGCAAAATTTGCTGACAGACGGATTTCTAATACTGAAATCAGAATTGGAATTTGGACTGGATGATCTTGTAGGTCTTTTCCAACTTTGGTGTTTCTGTGATTTCTGTGAAATAAGAAAGCGGTAGCTGTAAAGTTTAAATTCATTTAATTGACCCAACAGTATTGAAATTAATTAATCAGGAGCTAAACCAGTCTAAATGTCTTTATCATGTGGTCTGTACTGGTTACATGTGCTTTTCCTTGAGTTACAGATGCACTTCTTCAAAAATAAATACCTCAAATGTCCTTGTAATGCTGATAAATAGGAACATTTCCTGTGTTATAGACATCATAGATCCTACTGAACATGCTAATGGATTTTACATTAGCACATCGTATTGATCGTAATTTCTGGATTCGAGTGCTCCTTATATTTTGCATTCAATCAACAGCAAATACATATATATTAGTTTTTAAAAAATGTACCATTCAATTTGTATCACCAAATGAAGTTACCTAAAATATTTACCTGGGAGAAAAGTGTATCAAAATGAATTATTTTCATATCAAAATGAGAATTCTGACTCTTAAACGAAGGATATCAAAGCACAGTGTAACATCTCACCTTGATGTTATGTGACTGTCTTCTTTGATGAGGTGCAAATTCCTAATTGAGCTCTGTCTTTTGGCAGTAGAAAAACATGATGATATGCCAGTTTGTATTGTGCCTCAAGAGAAGGATTTGTCAACAGAGTAGACCAGAGCTTTTCATTGGTTGCATTTTAGTATTTACAAAAACTACATTGTAAATAGATTTTTGTGCTCACAGGGCATACTTCAAGCTGTAGAAAGAGTTATCTCTTCCTTCATCAGAAAATTTTGCAGAGATTTTTGTGCCATATCTTTTCCTATGACAGCACAGCAGAGCAAAAGGAGGAAAAGATACGTGGTAATATGTCCATGCAATGAAATGACCCTGGGGGTATCACCTTTACTGTGCAGCCACAAATACAAATTATAGGAAACCTTCTGCTTCTTTCTAGGAGATGGAGAAAATCTTCTACTTGTGTACACATTGCAGGCTCAGAAATGAGAAGTTTTTTATTAAGAAAACAAAAACTCAAACAAACAGCAACAACAAAACACCACAACATACAAAAACTTAAAATTAATTTTATTCTCATGTAATATGTGAAGTAATTGCCTTGACTGAAATTGCCCAAATGTGGAATAAAGTCCGGTAATAGAAAAGATCATTTCCTGGAATATAAGAAATACTTTTCAGCTCATCAGGCCACATGTACCTGACACAGCACAACTTAAAGGCAGACAAATAAATTGATATATTGAATTTCTGCACAGCGTTCACTGCTGGTTCAGAGTAATAAGCTGTGTCTAGGGTCAGCCCCGAAGCTAGCTGCTGATTAAGACAATGAGCAAAAGGAGTGCTGTTGTGTGGATTCTTAAGAAGGCTGAACTCCACTCCTTTAATTTCCTATGCTGTAATCATCCAAAACATGGTTTGTAGAAGTCTTAAGTTCAGGACTTAGGGATGAGAGGTGGGAAGTACATAGTGTCAATGAAAACGCAGTGGCAGTTTGAGGTGAGCAACAGGAAGGAAAAGGAAGAAAATATGAATAGCCTCTACAGGACTGGAAATTCCAGCCATCTGCAAGGAGGCAGAAGTGAAGCATGTTACATCTGCTGTTAATTTTTATAATGGTACCACTTCTGTAAATGAGCTACTACATAATGTAGCTATATCTCCAGGTTCCTGAGAAGGAGAACAGCATGATTTGTTCTGTAAAGAACCCTAATTTAATTTTATAATAATATTTTATAATGATTTTTTTTTTTCAAAAATGAAAATGACTGATATTTATGTTTATTTAAAAACAAATTATATCTCAGAATATTGTGAAAGTTACTTTTGGTTTTTTCTTTCTTTTTTTTTTTTTAACCACGGGTTTCTATTAAAAATAGATTAATAAAATATACACCTCCATGAGCTACTGAGAAATAATAGGGAAGAGTAAGGAAAATGAGAGCTTTGCTAATTCCAGGGAATTAATACTTTAAAATTAGGATGTAGTTTGCAAAATCTCTGTACTGATATCTCAATATTACAAAATTAGATTACACCAAAATAAATTAATGTAGTAAACTCCTGTCATGTGTAATCATTTGTTTTCAGGTTTTTTTCATCTAATTTATGTGGGTTATTATTTTCAGAGAATAGACACTGAGAAGCTATATTTCATAAAATCACAGAATCTTTTGAGTTGGAAGAGACTTGTAAAGATTATGTAGTCCAACTCTCCTGCAGTGAACAAGGGCAACTACATCTACATCAGGCTGCTTAGAGCCTGGTCCAGCCTGGCCTCAGTGTCTCCAGGGGTGGAGCTTCTGCCTCATCTCTGGGCAACCTGTTCCAGTGCCTCACCACCCTCACTTTAAAATGCTTTTTCCTCATATCCAATCTAAATTTCTCCTCTTCTAGTTTGAAACCATTTCCCCTTCTATGTTGTCCTAACACAGTAGACCCTGCTGAAGATTCTCCCCCTTCCTTCTTGTTGCCCCCTCTTTAGATATTGAAATGCCACTATCAGGTCTCCCTAAAGCCTTCTCTTCTCCAGGCTGGACTCCCAGCCTCAGCTCTCTCAACATGTCCTCACAGGAGAGTTGTTCTGTCTTTAGATAATTTCTGTGGCCTTCTTTTAGATGCTCTCCAACTGGATCATGCCTCTGCTGCACTGAGAACTCTACATAGGGGTGCAGTACTCCAGGTGAGCTCTCACCAGTGCAGAACAGAGGGGCAGGATGACCTCCTTTGACCTGCTAGCCACACTTCTTTTGATGCAGCACAAGATTTAGTTGTCTTTCTGGGCTGTGAGGCACATTGCTGGCTCATGCTTCCTATCCACCAGTACCCCCAGGAACTTTTCAACAGGGTTGTGCTTTATCCTTACATTTTCCAGCTTGTACTGATAGTGGGGATTGCTACGACCCAAGTGCAAGACCTTGCAATTCCATTTATTGAACCTCATGAAGTTCACCTAGGCCCACCACTTGAACCTGTCTAAGTCTTTCTGAATGGAATACCATCCATGGGCATGTTGATTGCACCACGTAACTTGGCGTCATCTGCAAATTTGCTGAAGGTGCATTTGACCCCACTGTTGATGTTACAGATGAAGACATTAAAGAGCAGCTGTCCCAGTACTGATCCCCGAGGGATACCACTTGTCACTGATCTCCATATGAATGTTGAGCCGTGGACCACCATTCCCTCAGGATGATCTCACAACCAGTTCCTCATCCATCTGACAGCTCACCTATAAATCCATATCTTTCCAAATTCAAAAGAAGGGTTAAAGTGGACTGTGTCAAAGGCCTTAATTTTCATTTATTTTTTTCTCTCCTTGAAACCCGCGAACAGCACTGACATTTCAACCACACAATAAAATAGCTACTTAGTAGAAGATATGATTGGACATCTGTTTGTTACTGCTAATGAAAAGGAAAGTCCTAACTTTGTTTTACTTTTAAATTAAGTGTAAATAAAACTGAATCAGTAAAACTGTCCCCCATCATAGAGCCTGGCCTATTGATTAAACCTGTTAATTCAGTTCCTGAGTCAAACTTTACTTTGTTATCATATCTCATGGTTGTTGTATTCTCATGAAAAATCTTGAGACAAGCTGTGTATTATCCTTATTGAAGAAGAAAAAAAGCTCTGGTTATCTCTGCACAGAGCTTTGGTTGAGAGTGTCATGGGAACTGCTGAATTGCTGTTGTTTGTTGTTTATTTGTTGTTTTTTTTACATCTGCAGAGTATACCTTAAAAAGCCAGAATCACCTTCTTGTTTAAAAAATGACTCCAAATGTAGGCAGGGAGTGTATTTCCCAAATGTCTGATACTCTATTCCTATACATTAGCACAGTATCATTGAAGATAGTGAAGCTGAGCAGCTGAGGATAGGTAACATTCTACCTGCAGAATAAATGTCAGTGTGGAACAGAGACTTCATCACAATAACAGGACAGCATAGAATCGGGAAAGTGAGCCAGAAGATAGCTACTGCAAAACAAGCCTGTACAGTGCATTATGCCCCTCTTTCCTTCCCCAACCCCCATCCCTTCTTCCTTTCTGTATCTGTGAGAGGAACACTGCCCACAGCCCCATTTTAACAGGGGTAAGTGATCTCTTTAATGATTTAGCCTCTTCCATTTTCTCTGTTCTGGCTTCTGTTCAGTTAGATAAATAAATAAAAGTTCTCATTTGTGTTGTATAATCAGCCTGCAATCAGGAACACATAGAGAAAATACTGGCACTTGAACTACATTCTGCTTTGTTCTGTTACAAGGCAATGTGGCAATTCCTGTTCTGATAATAAATAAAGAAGGATTTGAATCTGTGTTTAAAAGCTGTGCAAAAACTAGCTGGATACCTATTTATGTGATCTGAGTGTTTAGCTGTGAATGTTGAGTAGTACCTATTGGCAGCAACATAGATCACATAGGTTTAATATACTGAAAGACAAGCCAAGTCGTTGCTAGGCTTTAGATTTATATCTCTTTGAAAATCTGATTCAATTCATAATGATGAGGGATTTTTGTGTAGCATACCTACTGTGGTTTTGTGAGGAAATGACTATTTTAGATCACATCTGTACCTACGTGATGAACCCCATGATAGCATACTCCTGGGGCTGTTTTCTATTCAGGGTGCATTTGCATGAGCTCTGAATGTACAGGTCCAGGTTTATCATACGACTACGTCATGTACCCAAATCCTGAAACTTGGTACGTAACCCAGATCTGATAATGTTATATCCTGAAAAGCCTTGCCAACGGGATTGTGTTCGACAGAGCATAAGAGGAAGGGATGATACCTGCACTGCTTTCAAATGGTAAAACCATAAAGCCCCCAGTGGTTTCAGCTGTCTCATTTAATGATTCTGAATTTCAGCTCAGAATTCAAAATAATAATTCCAAACCTGTGCAAGTGAAAACAGAGTAAAGATTTAAAACTGACGTCATTGAAGTTGATTGCCACTCTATATGTTAAAAAGTAAAGGCAAGATAGTTGGGAAAGTAGCTGTTTATTCTAATTGATTTGCTTCTTTGTTTCTTCTAAAGTGCACAGCAGTTCATGCTACTGGCTGTCTTCACTGCTGCATGAATGCACAATGCCGCTTGTGTTTCTGTATAGGCAAGTAGAATGAATTGGAAGATCTAGTTATATAAGATCAACAGGGAGATTAGTATTTATTTTAAGAAATGTAATACAAAGAATGGACAAGTAAATCAGACAAAAAATAACACAAATAAAAAATCCTGAAATTGCAGTAAACTTTCGAGACAGATAAAAGAATGGAGTAATTAACCAAACCTTCAGGGGAACCTTATCTGCTTCAGGGCAGGCACACTGCAGCACAGCAGAGAATGGTGGCACATGGAGGCTTCCTGCATCAGGGAAATCCCAGGGAAGGCAGAGATCCCTCTGATTGCTCGGAGAGGCTGACAGGACATGCATGGCTCCAAGAGCACAGAAGTCACTGCCTACACATACAGAGGTGGCCCTGAGGAGGGCTGCAGCTAAGGGCAAGTATTAAGGGAAGTAGTGTGCTGTCACTGCTCCTTCCAGCAGTGGTTGTAACCCGCTCACAAGGAGCTCCAGTCATGGCAACCACTTGGCAGAAAGCAATGTCCTCTCTGTCCTCCATGGCCTATCCAGCCATGAAGGAATTAACACAGCTACCCAGACAGAGCTCCTGAGGGAACATGCAGCCATTCAGATCTCAGGCTGCAGAGTGTGTCTGAGCTGTCTGTCAGTGTCTGATGACAACATACACTAAAATGGGAGGAGCTGTTGACTTTCCTTAAGGGCAGAAAGGCCTTGCAAACAGATCTTGGTAAATTAGAGGGCTGTGCAATCACCAACCACATAAGTGCTGAGTTCTGCACCTGGGATGGGACAAGCCTGAAACTATGTACAGACTGGGAGGTGAGAGGCTGGAGAGCAGCCCTAAGGGAGGGGGTCTGGGGTTTTGGGTGGTGGAAGTTGAGCATGAGTCAGCAGTGTGCCCTGACAGCCAAAAGGACAACCACAGCCTTGTGTGCATCAGGCCCGGCACTGCCATTGGGTGAGGGGAGGGACTGTCCTGCTCTGCTCTGTGCTATGCTGCCTAACCTTAACAATTGCATGCAATTTTGGTGTCACAGTATATGAAAGGCATAAAAACATTAGAGAGAGTCTAAAGGAAGGCTACAAAGATGGTGAAGGGTCTGGAGAGCAACATCTATGCAGAGTGGCTGAGGTCCTTGGATGTGCTCAGCACAGAGCAGAGGGGAGGCCTGATGGAGGCTGCAGCTTCTCACAGGGAGCAGAGGGCCCCTGACTCTGCTCTCTGTGACAGTGATAGGACCTGAGGGAACAGGATGGAGCTGTGTCAGGGGAGGGGCAGCTGGGGATTAGGGACAGGTTCTTCAACAGAAGGTGGTCCAGAGTGGTGCTCTGGAACAGGCTCCCCAGGGCAGTGGTCATGGCCCCGAACTGCCAGCATTCAAGGAGTGTTTGAACAATGCTCTCAGACAAAGGGTTTGAATTTTGGATGATCCTTTCTGGAGTCTGTGTTAGACTCAGTGATCCTTGTGGCTCCCTTCCAACTTGGGATATTCTATAATTTGCTTGCATAGAACATGTGCTGCTTGCTGATGTGGAAAAGATTTACTCTTCAGTGAGAGCCCAGGTGTTATCAAAAAAACACTCTGTATATAAAGGCAAGCAGTTGTTTAAGCATGTAATGTAGCTCTTACTGAAGACAAATACAATTTTCCACTGGATAAAAAGGAAGGAAGAGTCAGTTTAAGGTTATAAGAAAGTAAAAAGGGCTGTACTTGATGAAGGTGAATGACTAACTTAATGTGCTTCTAGTAGTTGCCTTATGTTGACAGTTAGAGAAGAATGGGATAGGGTAAAGTAGGATTCTTTGGCTGATCCCTTTCCCAGTCTCAAGACTGAGCTAGATGTGAATTTTATCTATTTAGCAAATCTAAGTGGATTTCTTTTCCATTAGGTTTTTCAGTCTTCCCTTGAATCCACATAAAATTTAGAATCTATCATGGCAAAGAGTCCAACAAGGCAGTTATTCGTCACTTTAAATTTCATCTTTTAGTGTTCTTTTTTTTGTTTGTTTGTTTTGTTTTTTTTTCCCCCACCATGGTTCCTGTCACATCTTTTCCAAGCTGAAAAGTCTTCCTTTATTTAGTCCTTTGCTTTGAAAGTATTGCATTCCTGTAATGATCTTTGCTTCCCTTTTCTGATTTTGTTTTGTTTATTATTATCATACCTAAGGGGATGAGAGCTATGCATAATATTGAATATGTGGGCAAACACATATTTTAATGGTAACATTATGTCTCTCTTTTGTATTCTGAATTAGTTTGCCTTTGGTAGTGGAAACTGATGTTAATCACATGTCCAATCACATTTTTAAGGTATTTCTACAACTGAAATTTTGCACTTCCTGATTCTGAGAGAGATTTTGAAGTTCATTTTTCTGTTTAGCACAAAAGTGATATAAATGTGATCATGTTAACTGTGTATTTTCAAGTTGTAGATAAATGCTTCAGACATTGCTTTACAAAGCAAGGCTTCTATTTTCAAAGAAGAATGGTCAAATAAACACAACAGTAATACTTAAGAAAATTAAGCTTATTTTTTTTCTTAGAATAGAAACTTGCTACTAGATTTCAGTTTAATCACAGAGAAAAATGGATGAATCTTCAGGATGAAATAGCCACAGAATATCTAATAAGCTGATACAAGTGCTACCAGAGCAGTCTGTCCTTGTTTTGAAAGTTAATGCAATTTAGGATTCAAAGTCAGTTGTATATTTCTGAATTTTTTACCAAGCTTATTAATCTGCACAAGATGTTGCTTGTTATATTTGAGAGTAGAATCAACCTGGGATTTTGCATTGAATTGCACAAAAAGATAAGATTTAACTCACTCTTCAAATGCACAACAGGCTGTTGTCGTGCTCTTGGAATGTACAATATGTTGTGTTTTGGTGAGGTTTACTCTCTCTGTCTCCATCTGCAGTGTAAGAACAGGAACAATGTAAGCAGCAAATAACTTCCTTTTTCTAAAAGATACATGTCCTTTTGGTTACTCTCAAGAGGATTTGGATTCAGTCAGGGCAGAGAGGAAATATTGAAAAACCCAGAAAAAAATGTGGGATTGGAAAAAACAGAAAAGTCAAGAGAGACACTATGTGGGTAGCACTCTCTCAGCAAACTGTATAAGTGTGATTCTTTGCTTTATGCTTGGCACTGACCAACTTTTCCCCCCACGCAGGTTGAAGTCTAGAGATGTTGGATTTCTACTGTGAAACTGCAGAATATAGATGATGTATGCCTATATCTGAAAGAATTATATCACTCGTAATATGGACCTTCTAGCATGAAAGTCTGGAGTAAGGATTGCTATCATAAGTGTCCTTTCACAGTATATTAGGAAGTATATTTTCAGGGTGAAAACAGCAATAAGACAGCCATCTTCCAGGGTGCAATGAGTTTTCTCTGTGATGTAGTGAGAGAGAAAGGATGAATTTTTTAGTTACCAGGGATATTGAAAAAAACATCCTGTGTCTCCAGAGGTGGTGGAAACAGTGGAATTGATTTGGGGGAAATTAACTTGGAAAGAATGGACAGAAGGAGAGAGAGAACATAGTTAAAGGTCTTAAACTCAGGAGGAGGGAGGGATGCTGAAATGTGATATTTGCCATAAAGTAAAAGCAACATCACATCTGACCTTTGCCTCATGAACACTGGGATATCTTTTTGGAGAGATGCCCTCTCTATTATAGAGCTCCAGCCTTCCTAGTTGCTTTCTGCAGCAATTTGCTGTCCCAGGAAGATCTTAGTGAGTCCCAAAGAACATTTGGTACACTATATTCTCTTCCTCACTCAATACATGTAAAAATCTGTGGGTACTCCTGGGTGTGTCCCTTGGGTTTCAATCTCTCTACTTCCCAGCACCCTATTTATAAGGGAGCTGATTTTCCTCCATGTTATGCCTTCAAGCTCTTCAGAAGTGGAGGCTGCCAGTGGATGCTCAATTTTTATTGACAGTTCTAGAAGGTACTATAAAAATCTGAGATAATTTACTAATTTTCAGTAAGAGTAATCTGCTTAGTGTGCTGAAATGCAACATTAGGAAAAAAGTATGTAATTTTTATGTTCTTCTAACATTTGTGAAATCATATGGTCTTACAGTTGAGAGCTGCTTTCTTCAGTCTTCTGCTATGACTCATGTTTCATTCTGTTGCAGTCCCTATTTTGTTCATTTCAGAAAATTTAAATTCCTAAGGAGTTGTATGAATTATTTTTACGTCTGAAACGGTTGCCATACTAAATTGGGTAGAAAAAAAAATGTAATGTCTTGCTCTGAGCCAATTTTCTGCATTCATTTTAACTTACATAGACTCAAAGCAGTGTAAAAGTTAACACTTTCTTATTGAAAAGTAGCTACTGATTTTCAGCATAGCATACAAACATGCCTTCTTTTTGAGTGTTCTTTTCACAGTACTTGATACACAATACCGTGCATCTCTTATGAACAAATCAGTTGGTGAAAACAGACTTTAATAAAATTTAACATCAGAAATGCTTATGATATTTTAACATTGAGTAATAATTACCTTCTGTATTTGATTATGTTTTGAAGTACTTGAAAGTACTTGAATCTTCCTTGTCAGAAGAATTGTCTTTGTTATCTGGACTGAGAGACAATTCTGAGAGCTTATGAAACCATAGCAAATGAGGTTTTTTGTTTGTTTGGTTGGTTGGTTGGTTTTTTTGTTTTTTCTTTTTTCCTCTCCAAAAACGATTTTGAATCAGGGTCAACAGGTTCAACTATTTTTTTAATACTGGTGCATAATTGTATGTGCAAATGCATGATAGCTTCCTTAATACTTACTAATATTTCAAAGGTAGTCTTTTCTATTTGCTCTTAAAAATTATTCTGGAACATATGGTTTCAAATATTTAAGAAAGACACATTAGTGAGGTACTGTGTTTCATTTCTGAACTCTGTCAGGAAAGTGTTGTAACACATAATACTACATATAGAGAATCATCACACTAGCTTCAGTTGAATAACTGAATAACAAAGTCAGCATTTCTCAAATGAGGACACTTTTCATTTAAATAGACCTCTTCTCCCATTTACAAGCTTGAAAGAGACAGAATGATCACTACACTATGATATTTTGGTGTGTTTATCATTCACTGCCAGTGTTGGAAGATCATTCTTCCTTGTCTGGTCCCATGAATCCGGTACTAAAAGATTTTGATCTGTCTTTCATAGAAACATGAATTTAGTTACTGTAGAATCTATTTGATTTTATATTCAACATCAGGGTGATAGGAAGTGAAAAACACTGCTGGGAAAGCTTTTGTGTATATTCTTAATGAGGAAAATAAGTGTTTGATTATCTACTTTGCTTAATTGAGTTGGGATTATAATTGCTCAAGTTTTCATTCCTGACTGCTTTTGTAATGGGAATTGTGCTGTGTGTTTGAACTTCCTTTCCTTTACAGGGTGCATTATTCTAGCTTTATGATGGATTAAAATTTTATATTTGCTCACAATATTATTTCCATAAGAAATACAAAGATTCTAGAATAAGATCTGCAGGCAGCACTATGAATGGTTAAAAGGAAAGGATATTTATTACGGAAAAAGGATATGTATGTTGAAAGTAATAATGTTGGCAACCAAAGTCAGAAGAATATTTATCCTCTCAAAGGGTAACTGCTACAGTTTAATAGTAGATGGCACACGGAAAAGAACTAGTATAAAAGTTTGCTGGATGCTTTTATTTCCTAGGGGAAAAGACAGTAAAATAAAAATAAAAAATGACAGAGAAAGAAAGTTGAAAAAGTGCTTTAAAGGTAACAAAGGAAAATAGGAACTGTTCATTTAAACCTAAATGAATTCAGTTGACTTGTGACCTAACAGAGGCCAAGTTTGGTTCATGGGCTTCCTATTTTGGGTAACACATATGTTTGACAATTAGCTGCATCTAGTACTTAGAAATAAAAAAATAAATGCTGCAGTGAATAGAACTAGTGAGTTGTACTTAAGTAGTGGTAATATAATTGCACTAAAAATGAATTAAGTGAATCCTATTACGAGATTGTATTGGGAAGCTGTGATCTGATGGGTATGAAATGTGTCTGTATGTAGAACCAAAAGAAATCTGAAGTTAAAAGCTGAACCTTAAGTAAAAAGTTAATTGTTTAGCTGTATCTTTATATAATTGTTCAAAATAAAAAATAAAGCACAAATCCAGAGTTAAAAGTCTCCCCAAGTTATAAACTAATCTGTATGTTCAGGAAAACAGGCGGAACTGTTACTTGAGGAAAAACTATTATGTGAATGTCTAATAGGTGTTGCTGTATCTTCTATTGAAACAGTTATTGGCTGTAATGACTGCAGATGCTGCACTAGGTGGGCAGAAGGCTTATAGGTTCCATAATTTTTGTTGCAGTGTTTCTTTGTTTCTTGTTTTTAAAGACATTTGATACTTCCCTTCCCAATGTTAGATATTTCCCCTATTTAGGGATTTTTCAAGTATTCAAAAGAAATAATTCTCCTGGGACAGATATTTACTTCAAAAATATTTTATTATGTTTCTTGGGCACACACAAGAGTGAAAGACTAGTGTCTTTGGCATTTTTTTTTTACCTAGAGTTTAGGAAGTTCACCTAGGAAAACCCAGGTAGAATGTGAAAGGTACAAAGGTCAAGTAGGTTTCACAAAATATGCATTGTAGTTTTTAGTGAGCAATGGAATTGAAATTTTTAAAAGCTTTGAAGTCTATGTGTAAATTAACTTAGTTTTTATTTATTTACTTTCTTCATTTTTGATTACTACACAATGAAAAACCATTCTGAAAAATAAAATACTACACTTTTCTTATGCCTGAACACAGTGTTTATGCACTGAATTTGTATGTAACTGATGCAACTGTAAGTTGTATTTGGTAAGGTTTTTGCTATTGACTTTTAAAAATTATTATCTGTCACTGACTTCCCAGGTCATTAACTAAGTATAAGTTTATTCAGATTTCCCCTGACATAATTCTTATGCCTTGCATTAACCAATCATGATCACCTTAATACTTTAATTAATTATTTTACAGGTTTCCTTTGGAGCTGTTTATCAGACTATTTAAAGTCACTTAAAAAGCTTTGCACTCTGTAGTGTATTTCAGCTATCAGAAATTTGTTGTCTGTGCCTTCTTACCTTCTACAGTCAGTGTTCTAATGTTTTATATCCTCTCTTGTTCTATTTGACATAAAGAGAACTATTATTAAAATGTATGTTAATCATTGTTGATCAAAGATGTGATTCTTTACCTATATTTTGTGAATATAAGAGCATGAAATGTTGCATGAAAATGTTACCTTTTTCTATTCTTTGGTACCTTTGTACCTGTAAATATCATGTATCACCTCCATAAAAATGTGTATCTCTTCAGAATCCCAAGACCATGAAAACTTTTGGAGCCAGTGCTGTTATGTACACAGCAACTATAAAAAGTAAAATCACCAATGTGACTATGAGTTAATTGATAAAGAGATCGTAACGATGACTCTTACCCAGTTTTTTTCTTACATTATAAGTTAACTGCAAATTATTTTGAATTTTTTTTATTTTTATTTTTATTTTTATTTTTTTAGTGCTTATACACAAACTCTTTTCTTATTTTGCTGCATTTTGTAATGGTTGTATAAGCAACGTGGATATATACAAGAGCTGCTCTGAAAGTAATGCCTCCTATTTTGTTGTGGTGGTCCAAGACATCAGAGGCAGATGTTGGTGGTACGGAAGTAGAGGTTGAAACTTCTCACCATTATTTCATTACATTTTGCTGTGTGGCAGATGGTAGCAGAGAGTCTGACAGAAAGACATCTGTCATGGAAATGTGTATGAAGCAAAGGTGTGTCACTGAATTCCTCTGTGTGGAAAAAAATGGCACCCACTGAAATTCATTGATGCTTGCTGAGTGTGAGACCAACCAGTGGATGTGAGCACAGTGAGGTGGTGGTTGGTACATTTCATCAGTGGCAACAGTGATGTGAATGTCAAGTCACATTCCGAATGGCTCTGCAGGTTTTTATGCTCCTGTTTGTCACAGATGAAAATGCACAACTAATTATATTGGGAAATAGTGTTTTGTAGCTCTAACTAACAAAAAGTGTATTTGATCTATCAAATAGTGCTTTTGTACTCTTTGTGTCTGTTGTAGTTTCCATGGAAATAAGTAGGAGGCATTCCTTTCTGAGCGACTTGCATATGAACTTGTAGTACTGGCTACTTCATCTCATCTTCTTGTTTGATATGAAAATTAGCTACCCTAGACACATGATGCAGTGCAAAAGATGTACTAATAGCTTGTAGATCAAATAGTTCATCTCAGGGAAATGGATTCCAATCTAAGCTCCACTCTATAATGCTAGACAACAAATCCTTATTATAGGAGCCATCTCCATTGCTCATTGGCATTTTCCTAACTTAAAATTTCCTGTGGTATTAACATTTGATGATTGAAATTGAAGGCCAATAAGCTGTACAGTGTATGCGCTTTGTAAAGTGAATTGGCCTTTTGGGAGTAGAAGAGCTTCAACTTCAGTGGTAACAATTACATTTTTATGGCCCAAGACAGAAATAAAATGTTGAAATGAGAAATTAATTCAAAGCTTAGTAGGGAAATTGTGAAAAACTTAGAATCTGAACATGTAAAAATCATCATAGTGTATCAGAATCTCTGTTTATAAATGATCAGTTACATGGGAACCTGGAGTTATAAATGAGGTTATATATATACATACATATGTGTCCAATTTTCCCAATGTCAAATATTGGCTAAAATATTTTTATAAATATATGTTATGTGGGTTCTACTTCCTTTTTGCATAGGCTGTTTCACTCATTGCTTAAAGTAATAATTAAACATTTAACATCTCTTGAATAAAACATCACTCCAATTGCTAGTTTAATGATGGATAGATAATGATAGGTAATCATGATATGGATGTGAAGAAGTATTAATTTGATACCGTGAGCGTCAGGGTAGTTTATGATATGAGAAATGATACACCTGCTGTCGAAAGCAAGAAAAAAAAAAAAATACATTGAAGAGAGATGAAAATGGGCTCCTAGAAGAAATACTTTAAAGAATGTCTGCAAATCCATACTGTGACAATGCCTGAAAATTTATCAAAATCTCTGGTAGTCAGAGCTGGGCAGTGTGCTCTTGTTTATTTTTCAGTGTGTTATATTGAGTTGAAGGGAGTCTATGATTGCTGGCAGCAGCTATTATTGTAGACAGGCATGTAATATGCTGTGTAAGTTTTATTAATAAAGGCTTCCTTAAAGTCTTGAATTGTATTAAAAATTCCCAATCAACTCATTAGCCGTGTGAATTAAATTCATTCTTCTGGGGGCCCTTTTCATTGAATTAAACATTTTATGTTCTAATATTTGCATTCATCTTTTCCTGTGCAGTGTGTTCATTTGTCATGTGCAGCACAGAAGACCTGTTTTTAAACACTTTAAAGCTTCCATTTTTTGAGAAACGAATCTATATGCAGGAATGCATATGATATGCCATTCATTTATGCAATTCCAGCTTTATATTTGTGCAGGAAAGTTTTGAGTTTATATAAGATGGCAGAAAATCTATCATTTTCTTGTCAGAGATACACCATCCCTATTCAAGGTGAAGCTACTCAGGGTTTGGCACAAGCATGTAAGAACAAAAGAAACAGAGGATTCTCATCCTGCTTAAAAAACTAGAAAGTAAGAATGATAGCATTAGAATAAGTTATGGTTTTACAAAAAGTAAAACAAGTGTGGTGGTCTTACAGAAAGTTTATGTCAGAGCTAAAAACTAAAGACAGACAAAAATAACAATGGCTCCTTACACTTCAACATCACACCTGTATTAAAATCACAGAATCATGGAATCATTTGAGTTGGAAGGGACCTTAAAAGAATAGCAAAGAAACATCTTTAGGACAGGAAAATATGTCTTACTGATATGTATCTATTTAGACTTGGAAGGCAAGTTTTTAGCTTTCAAATAAATCTGAGGAGTTTGCTCTGTTATTTATTTTTTTTTTGGTCAGTGAGTAACTGCAATCCCTAATTAATACTAATCAGATAGGAATACTGTTTCAGTATATAGGTAACTAAGTTCTGCTTCAATCTTTTCAGACCCATAAATTGTGTGGGGAGCAGGGAAATTTGGTGTGGAAGTTCACTTTTAATGCTCAGAGTGCTTTCTCTCTCTTTTTAGAGGAGAACCATAACAATAACTCAAAGTCATATATTACTCCCTCTCTTCTACTGGTCTATTTCTTGTGCTTTCCTGAGGGGGAGAAGAAAAAGAAAAAAAAAAAAAAAGCACTGATTGTTCAAGCATTTTCTACCAGGAAGGCAACTGTAAGCAGTTTAAGGAGTTTCTATAAGTGATTTATCTTTAATTTTGTGAATTGATAGTTCTTTTTATTTGAAAGAACAAAGCAGCATGTTGATAGCTGCTGAAAACTGGGAACTAGGGCTGAAAATTGCCATTTCAAAAGGAGCCGATTTAGTAATTCAGAAGGATATTGATCTGGGTTTTCCAACAGTTGAGCTGGATCTAGTTTTGTGGGCAACTCTCCATCTTAATTGATTCTTATTTTGCATACAACTGAGAGGTGGAGGGGCAAGAGAGAAAAGAGGGAAGTAGTAGGATCCCCGAGCAGTAGGCAGAGCAGGATTTATTTGGCATTGCATCATTAATAGGAAACTATTGTCATGTAGTGTTTTATTTATTTATTCTTTTTAGTTCAACATTTAAAAAAATCTTGGAAAAAGTTTGCATTTTATTTATAAATATGTTTTAGCAAAGTGCTTCCTTCTAATCTACATTATGAGTTTTCAGTGTTAAAACAAATCAAAATGTATTAGGTGTTTCGGAATGCACAATGTAATGAAATATTACTTACATAATATTTAGCAATTTAGGCATCCAGCAAAGTTTGATTCAGGAGTAGTAGTAGCAGAAGGGCAGGAAGAAAATAGCATAACTGAAGTCTTTAAAACGATAACTATGGCTGCTCCCAGTTGGAGCATGAAGGGCTGGCTCCTTCTGACATGCACATGGTACGTCACTTGGGTGGAATCAAATTACCCGTCTTTGAAACGTATACTTCTTTTAGGTTTTGGCTCCTAACTGGAAGTTAAATGATAGAAATCCATTATGTTTCATGGACTCAGTTCCTCTTCCATCTCTTGCTCAGAGAAGTGCCCTTTATCCTAATCATCCTGTTGTTTGTGGCTTTGGGAGGAATGATTGAAAGTTGTTTTTTTTCCCTTCCTTTTTTTTTTTTGCTGTTTTAAATCACAAGATGGCAAATCTTCAGTATCAACTTTTGATTTCATTGGAAGTTATGATGACCTTGTATTGATGCTCTCTGCCAGCTTTCCCTCAGAACAGCAGCAGGGAATTTATGTTATTTATTTAAAGGAGGGGAGGAGATGGCTTTTTTCTTGTCTCATTTTACTTTTTCTTGGGTGATTTCATTTTGCTGTTCACCTGTTCCAGTAGTTCAGTAGCCCTCAAGAAACAATACCACTCTGCATTTGAAATCACTTCTTAGAGACTGAGGAAGTTATCCTAGTTGTGACCGAATGGATTTACGTTATCACATGAATTGACTGTGAACAGGTTTCACAACCAGCCTCATCAGTTCATTACCAAGCTTGACTAAAGTGCTTTTCCACTCTGACTGCAACAAAAATACTTCTGAAGCATGTGGATATACTCTTGCCTGTCTTTGCTATCTATGTGTACTGTGTGCTGCACTTTAGATAGCTGGCAGTGATCCCAGCCTGCTGCCTTCCAGAGATCCTCTGCTATTACAATTCAGGTTCATTGCCGCCTAGATTTTACATGTTCATTAAATAATGTAAGAATAAAGAATACACAAACATACATAGCCAGGCACAGAACCTTTAAAAAACAAAACATTTCCCGTGGGAGTTTAACTTTTCAGCAAATGAAGATGGAAAGTAAAACAGATACTAGAAAAATTTTGAAGGGAAATGAATGCTTTTGTTTTCTTTGCTTTCTAGGTTGGCATCTCAGTCAGAAGATCAATCTCTTATGACAGATAAATGAACATACAAGGGCTGCTCTAAAAGTAATGCTTCCTACTTTATTATGTTGGTTCACAATGTCAGAGACAGATGTTGATGATACGACAGTAGAGGCTGAACCTTTCTGCCATTATTCTGTTGCATTTTGTTACCATGCAGCGGATGGCAGCAGAGAGGCAGTCTAACACAATGGCATCTGAAGTGCCAACTGAAGAAAAGGGGCGTGATTTAAGTCCTCCATGTGGAAAAATGGCACCCATTGGCATTCATTAATGCTTGCTGAATGTTGATGGAGACCACCAGTGAATGTGAGCATAGTGAGGTAGTGTGCGGTGCTTTTCAACAGTGGCAACAGTGACAGAAGGCCACCTCTATTGGTGCAGATTTTTACAAGAACAGCATGCATACTCTTAGAATCATAGAATCATAGAATTGCTCAGGTTGGAAAAGACCTTAAAGATCATTGAGTCTAACTGCAACCTAAACATACTACGCTAACTCTAACAACCTTCCGCTAAATCATGTCCCTAGGCACCACATCCAGGGTTGGTGACTCAACTACATCCCTGAGGAGCCTATTCCAGTGCTTAACAAACCTTTCAGTAAATAAGTTTTTCCTGATATCCAACCTAAACTTACCCTGGCACAACTTAAGGCCATTTCCTCTCATTCTGTCACCTGAAACCAGTGAGAAGAGACCAATCCCACTCTCGCTGTAAGCACCTTTCAGGTATTGGAAGAGAGCAATAAGATCTCCCCTCAGCCTCCTTTTCCTCAGACTAAACAGTCCCAGTTCCTTCAATCTCTCCTTGTAGGGCATATTCTCCAAGCCCTTTGCAAGCCTTGTTGCCGTTCTTTGGACCTGCTCTAGCACCTCAGTGTCCTTTCTGTATTGAAGTGCCCAAAATTGAACATAGTACTCAAAAAGTGAGGCCCCACCAATGTTGAGTACAGGGGTATTCCTAGTCCTTCCCTAGCCCTGCTCACCACACATGGTGAGCAGGATGCCATTGGCTTTCTTGGCCACCTGGGCATGCTGCTGGCTCATATTCAGCCAACTGTCCATCAGTATACCAAGGTCCCTTTCCATCAGGCAGCTTTCCAGCCACTCCTCCCCAAGCTGGTAGGGTTGCCTGAGGTTGCTGTGACCAAAATGCAGGACTCAATACTTGGCTCTATTGAAACTCATACAGTTAACCTTGTTCATCAGTGGTGAAAATGCATAGCTAATAGTGGTGACTGTGTTGAAAAACAGTGTTTTGTAGATGAGAATTTGCTTTCTTATATAGTTATTGTGTTCTTTGTATCTGTTGTAGTTTCCATGGAAATAAAGAGGAGGCATTAATTTTCAAGCAATCTGTGTGTGTGTGTTTGTGGACAGGACATATATGCTTGTTTCATGTATATACATGATACATATACATATATCCTTATAGTGGCATAATATTACAGTATAAATTGTCAATCTAATAATACTGTCTCAATATTAAGCCTCGCCTTGGCTCATCGTAGATAGCGGAGGACAGATTACATCTGTGCTTTCAGTTCCCCTGATTTTGTACTGCTACAGCAGTAATGAACATATCACAAACAACTGACAATATTCAGAAAATAAGTAAGTAGTTTTGGAAGTGCTTATGAATTATGTTAATGGAAATTAGCCCATTTTAGAGGGATGGTGCTGAATCCAGAAAACTCCATTAGTGAATTTGTCTACACAGAAGTAGTGCTGGAGTTTCCCATCAAGTACGATGATTTAGTTAGTCAGAAACACTAAACAGTACAATTTCAGATTATAAAATAGACAACAATTTCTCATTCCTTATTCCTCATAACAGTATCAAACCTGTGATTTGTTACATAGCATATAGAAATTTAATGCAATAGTAGAAGTACATTTCATATTTATTAATATCACAATTCTACTATTATCAATATGCAATGTTATTATAAGCATTGTATGATCTTATGGCTTCATTTTTTCATAATACTGAGGCACTAAATATGATGCCTCTGTCTTGGTATCAGTGTTTCATATTGCAAAAGCCTTTTATCCTTAATATTTGAGAGTATAAAGCACTTAGGTTTTTGCAAAACAAAACAACAAACAGAATGCTTTCATTTTTGCTGTGTTCATTTATCTCCTGTATTTCTGTTGTGAAAAGAATTCTTGTTTTCACTAGAAAATAAGACATAATTTTTCATCAGAAACTTTTGTAACATTGAAATATTGTAAAAAAGCCTAAAGGGAGGACTCTTCAATCACTATGAACTAACATTTTAAATGCTGAATAGATACTGTAATTTTTTAAACCATTTTCATAATAAACTTTCCTTTAAATTTTCAAAATAAAGCGAGATTGAATATGGTTAGAAATTTTATCATAAGGATAGAAATTGCCAGATTTATCAAGAAAATTAAGATAGGTGACTAGTTAATATGCTGGAGAAAAAAATACTTTGCAGTTAAAACCAAGAGTTAATTAAAGGGACAGCCCATTAGAGTTACTGGCATTCAAGGCCAGGTTGGATGGGGCCCAGAACAGCCTGATTTAGTGGCTGGCAACCCTGCCCATGGCAGAGAGGTTGGAATTGGATGACCTTTATGGTCTCTTCCAACCCAAGTCATTCTATGATTCTGAGTCATATTTATACTCTGTACAAATTAATCTTAGAAGTACGTAACTCATTTTTTCTTCTATTGAATTTCTGAAAGGAGGATTCTTTCCTTTTTTCAAACAACATAGATGCTAGAATAAAAAATTTCCTGGTAATTTGTGAACAAGTAACTATAAATTTGCCAGATTTTCCTAGTGGTTTTTACAGAGTATTTTGAGAAAAAAAGTGTATATAATATTTATTATATAGTATACACTATATACTATATGATAGACTATATACATATGGTAGAGATAAGCTTAATATGTTTGCATATATATAATATAAAATAATTCCAAAAGGGCTTTTTTTTTACTTTCATGGAAGTGAGAATAGGAACAATGATAGGACAAAAGAAAATGGCCTTAAGCTCTGCTAGGTGAGGTTCAGGCAAGATATTTGGAAATTTATTCTCAAAAACAGAGGTGAGGCATTGGAACAGGCTGCCCACAAGGGTGATAGAATTATCATCTCTGAAAATGTTCAAGAAATGTGTAGATGTGGCACTGAGGGATGTAGTTATTGGGCATGTAGAGGTGGGCTGATGGTTGGACTAGATGATCTTAGTGGCCTTTTTCAACCTTAATAATTCTGTGATTCTATGATATCTTATAATATTTTTTTAGTTGTTGTTCATGATTGTTCTGAAATCAAAACAGAATTCTATAAAGATATACAAATGATAAGTCTGTCTCAACTCAGCGCAAATATAACTCTTAAGACTCTGCATGTGGTTTTATATACAGACTGATTTTCTAGAAAACATGCAGAATCCATAATCTATACAGCTATATAACTATTTCTGCAATAAAATAAGAAGTACTGAAAGGAAAAAGGAAGGGGCAGGAGGTAGGAAATCAAATCCATTGCATCATTGCTAAATACATCTTTGTAACTCACTCTTTAATAAATCAGATAGTTGTGAGTCTGTTTGTGGCTTATGTAAGTGAAAAACGGACTGCAGCTTGTCTGAGCTCAGACACATTACATCAGTGTAAATGGCAATAAATGGCAATAAATGGCAATGCAGAGCCAGAATTTAATCATCAGTGCTTTTGCCATGGATTTACATGTAATTAAATCTTTCAGAAATGATGGATGATCTGAAAATATCATCAAGGAAGTGTTCTTTGATTCTTTGGTTAGGATATCCGATGTGAATGGAAGAATATAAAATGTCAAAGGAAAAAAAAAAAATTAAATTTTTTTCCCTTTATTCATTTTATGTTCCAAAATGTATAAACCCTGCAGTACAAAGCAAATTCTTTGTGAGAGTCAAATATGAGAATGATGCTATTCATTTAAATTCTAGTAGATTTTTGTTATTCCCTAAGAAATGAAGGAAGAAGATAACCTACATTCTTCAGAGTGATCAGTGAAATGTCATTTCTGGAAACTCAAATTTTTAATAATCAGCTCCTTTTTTAATGGGTACATGCAGTAGGAGGCTGGAACATAGGATAACAAAACATACACAAAGAATTTTTCATCAGTGTTCCAAACTGCATCTCTTAAAGGATAATAAACTACAACAAAAGAAAAAACAAAAACATCCACACAAGCATAAGATGCTCCGAAAGTAATGCCTCCTGTTTGTTTCTATGGAAACTACAACAGCTACAAATGAAAAGCATAATAACATCATTTGATAGAGCAAACCTTCAGCCACAAAATAATATTTTTCATCATTGGCAGCACCACTAGCTATGCATTTTCACCTGCAATGAAGAAGAACCTCCATGCCACATTCATAAAAATCTTCATCAGTGGAGGAGACCACAGTTTCACAGCTGCTATGACAGCATCATTGCTGAAATGCACCACTCACCACCTCACAACGACTGGCTGAGCCCCATCAACATTCAGCAAGTCTTAATGAATTTCTGTGGGTGCCATTTTTTTCTGCATAGAGGAATTCAGTGACACCCCTTTGCTTTAGATGCTTTCAGATCAGACACCATTTTGTCAGACTGCTCCTCAGCTGCCTCAGTTGCCATCATGGAAACAAAATGTAATGGAATATTGATGTGAAGGTTCAACCTTTACTGCCATCCCACCAACATCTGCCTCTGACATCATGGGCCAACATAATAAAATAGGAAGTATTACTGTCAGAGCAGCCCTTATAGATTCAACCACGTTATTATCTTTTTCAGTTATTTCAATATTATTTCTATTGCAAAACATCAGTGATGTAGACCTTACTAAAATAGTAAAATAGAGCAATTATTCTCAATCACCATGGGAATTCTCACCTGTGTGTGTATGCAACTATGAACGGATAATCCCAACCCTTTTAAACTGCCTTATTTTCTGTACATATAGAAGTTGTCACCACCATCAGCTTCTCTGCACTATGTCAGGCATATTTTTCTACCTTGGAAGTTGTACCTATGATAACAGATGCAGCAACATGCAGCATTTTCTCTGCTTTTCTCAGCAATGGCATGACTGACATATTTTATAATTCTACTCCACGAAGTAGCAGATGGTGCCTACCCTTTATTATCCTGTACAGGACTTGGTATTTCTTCTCTGTCAGTCATGAGACATGATTTTGATTTTTGCTGTCTGCACGAGCCGTGGAATTTCATACAACAGTAGTTACTTCTCCTGCCAATCTCATGTCTCTTGAGGCTCAGGCTTAGCAAAATCCCTCAACTCATGGGATGACTTGTGTGCCAATTCTGGCAAGCACTGAATGATCACTGACTAGTATTCTTCAGAAGAACTGTCTTAAAGTGTGTGCAAATTAAAGGCAGAGGCATGCCATAGCAATTCAACACAAAGATTAATCACTCTCATTATCACTAGAGCAAATGTATCTATTAGCAGAAGGCCTGTTAATGCCACAGAGCAATCTCTTGAGCATGTGAATGGTCATCCACCCTTTCTGCTTCACTTTGATATGAGATGGCAGTCCCAGAGCACATTAAAGCACTACAGCACTCAAAACAACACTCTGTACCTCTCAGTAAAGGTTGTTCCTTTGGGTTCAAAATCATGCTCAAACAGCTATGCTCAGTGGAACTGCTTCTTGCTAGCATGAAAAACATGCCCAACAACTCTATCTCATGCTGTGGTCCTACCCTGTATTTCTCAGAGGGATGCAGTCTGACTGACTCATCCACTCACAAACAACGCTATAAAATTTGTCAGGGACATTTATCAAGAAAAGACATTTAGAATCGTAGAATCATAGAATGGATTGGACTGGAAGGAAATTTAAAGATCAATTGGTTCCAATCCCCATTTCTCTGCCTCACCTTCGGTGAGTAAATAAGAATCTCTGGAAAAATGCAGAAGTTGGTATCTGAAAAAGAATAAAAATACACAGGAACAGAAAAGTATAACAATTCTGATTTACTGCCATTAGTAGCAGTACTTTCTACTCTCTCCTTTTTCTCTATTCCTTGTAGGTGTTTTTAGAACATAGAGATTTATTTTAACCTTCAGACTGAAATGTTAAAAAAGTGAAGCAAAAAAAATAGATTTTCCACTTTCAGATTATACAGTAATCCCCAGTATAGTTTTTCTCTTATTTCTGAAAAGTAATTTTATTCTCAATTTTTACTGACTTTTAATGTACAGACTTGAAAAGAATCTTAAGGATAGTGGAAAGAGAACATGTTAATTTAGGCTGAAGTGGTTTGCTAAGCTGGTTCTGAACTAATACTTTTGACTTAGGAGAAACTTCCAAATGCACGCTGGGAGAAAGAACTAAAAATACATATTAAAAAACTGAGGCTTAGAAAATACCTGACTGAATGAGGATTTTTTTACAACAGTACTTGTTATGGTTGCTCATTACTTGTTCACTTATTCTCTTTCAAGTGCCAGTCTCAGGGTTTCAACTTCTGCTAGGTTTGGGGGGCTAAATGTGCATATTCAGTAAATTCTGGAACTGCTTGACTGTTGCCAGGTAAAACTATAAGACTTTATTTTAGCAGCAGCAAATCCACATGCAAATTGTACAAGAGATCTGACCAACTATTCTTAGACGATCTTATTCATATGTCTCCCGATGTTTTATTTCAGCAAATTTTCTCTGAAACATTCTCACTCCTTTATAATACCTGACACAGAATTTATTTTACCTGAGTTTTGAATATTTTGAACAGTTAAAGTCCAGTGCTCTCTGACCAGTTAGCTTTCTTGGCAATAGCTGTGGTCAGTCACACACTATCATATTCCCTGAGCATTATGGGCAGATTACTGTTCTTTGTCCATTCTTCCATTATAGGAGCTTTTTGGTCAGTCACATGGACATACTTTTTTTTTTTTTTTTTTTTTTTAAATGAACCACACAGTGCTTTGGTTAAATCTCCACTTTGAGAAGTACAATGATGTACCCTCAAACACTGTGCAATTGTATATTGAAGTCTTCAAGCCTTGCTCATCATTTTACTTCATATTAATCTTATTTTTATATTTCAGTAATAAACTTATGACAGGCATAAGATGTTTTGAAATTATTCCATCACAATAATGAGCATAACTTTAGTCATCAGTAGCTTTCAGTAAAAAAAAAGTCTTTAAAAGTAGTGCATGTCTTATAATATTTCTAACTACTGAAGAGTACACACTGAGGTGCATGCACAAAACTGCACAATGGACTACAGCTACAGAGAATTAAAGTTATTACTTTGTTGCTTAGTTTCAGATAGCTATAATATTTTTAAATGTAAAATAATAATTTTTCATAAATTCAATTTATTAAGAGATTATAAGTAAAACTTTGAAATTAAGGATTATAAGTAAAACTTTGAAATTAAGGATGTTATTATGAACAGAAAAAAAAGTAAACACCCTTAAGTTTGTTCTCCCTTTCTTTTTTTTTGTTTTTGTTTTTTGTTGTTGTTGTTGTTTTTCTTGAGGGATCAGTGTTGATTAGGTAGTTACTAATATAGTAACTGTTAGGGAGGAATAAACTTCTAATCTTTAAGGCCCATGGATCTAATTGGAAGTCATTCAAGGTTTTGTGCATTTAAAGCAGTTATTAGTGTAGAAAGAAATGAAACTGGAACCAATTTTTCCATCCAAACCTTTCCTGATGAGTAGCTATGGTTTTGATAAGGTGATTTTCTGTGGAAACAGTTTACCTTCCTTGTAATAGGTTTCTAAGCAGAAAACTAGGATCAAACTCAGAGAAAAAATGCTGGTTTTGTAATGTCCTCCTCTTCTTTTGTGACAAAATTAAGAGTTCTCACGAGAGAAAGTGGAAAAAGGATTTAGAGCAGCATTTATCAAATCAACCATTTCAAAAATGACCACTAACGTGCAAATACATCATGTTGTTGAAAGTAGATTGTCCATGGAAAACACAGAACATGCAAAAAGGACAAAACAAACAAGCTAAAAAGCAATCTTTGGAAAGAAGAAACTGTGACAGAAGAGAACTTTTCAAGTTAAGGAAAACGGAAAGGTAGGACTAAGTAAAGTACAAGCTGTCTAAGTGAAATGTTCTATCCTGCCTTCAGAACGTATTAGCATCCATTGGATCATAAGGACTGTATAACCCACATAATCTTGTGACACTGCTTTGGTTTTGTTTGTGTAGGTTGATATCTCAGAGACAGCTTAATTGTCAGAGCAACAGCAATCAAGCTGTTTGCCTTAAAGAATAATAATAATAAAAGACCATGTGAAAGGTTATAAGCTAGATGTATTTGATTTATCTTTTTTTTTTCTTGGCCAAGTATGGTGTGTACTTTATTATATAGCTAAGCAATGAACCACAAGCTGTATGGCAGCTATTCTTGAGGGAATCAGTCTGCAAGACATTCCCCAGATAGCATGCTTAATTGTGTCTGTATTGCATATTGCCTTGGAATGGGGAATCAGTAAAATAATATTTGCATGTGAGTAGAAGATATAAAGTTTGGATCTGGTCAGTAAATGTCACCAAAATTCATTTTGTGTATTTAGGTGTTTATCATGAAAACACTACCTTTCTGCTGTCAGCAAAAATGATGTTCTTCAAGTGCTTGCAAGTCAAGTGGCAGGAGCATATCTTGTTACATTCTTTCGCATGAGACTTGCTCTTTGTCACCTTCAGTTTGACATTTTATAGGGATTAAGAACACAATTCAGAAATAAAAAACATATATAGTTTTCTCCCTGTGGCTGACTATTGCTCGTCTTAAAAGTCGACAATGTCAAATTTCAGTTTTAGCTTACTGAATTACTGCATCAGGGACTGTAAAAATCAGTCTTAGTAGAGTTTATTGTTCTATTCCTTTCGCATACAATAAATGAAAAAAATAAATGCTTTGTCTGACAGCTGTTTACAATAGTAGTTTTGATCATCTAATAGAAACAATCAAAATTGCCAAAATATACATTTGTGTGTGTGTCTGTTTGAATGTTGGAAGTTCCCCCATTGTGACTCCAGGTATTTGGTCTCTATGGAAAATACAAAAGAGAGCTCTAGAAATTGGCCACGTATCACTCAAAGAAGTGAAAGTCCTAACATATATTTTATTGTGCTGGAAATTTTCATGGACACAAATGTAAATATAAAGAAAAACCAGTGACTTGCAAGGATATATAAATTTCAAAGCTATTTAAGAATAATTTTAATGAGAAAAATATATAGGTTGCTCCAAAAAAATTCCTACTATTTATTAACATGTAAACTACAAAAATTACAAGAAACACAGTAACACTATTTTACAGAGCAGATTCTCAGCTAAAAAAATGCTATTTTACAACATAGTCACTGGCATTTTCTATGCATTTCCACCAGTGATGAACAGGAGCATAAAAATAGCTGTCTGGAATGTGACTTTTTTTTTATGCCACTGTTGCCACTGCTGAAAAACACCACCCTCTACCTCGCTGTGCTCACATTCACTGGTTGGTCTCCCTAAACATTCAGCAGCAAGCATCAATGAATGTCAATGGATGCAATTTTTTTTTTTCTGCATGGAGGAATTCAATGACACACTTGCTTCATCTGCACGTCCATGTCAGACACCATTCAGTCAGACTGCCCTTTTGCTGCCATCTGTCACATGGCAACAATATGTAGTGGAATACTGGTAGAAAGGTTCAAAATTTACTGCCATACCACCAGTATCTGCCTCTGACAATGTGGACCAACATCATAAAATAGGAGGCATTACTTTCAGAGCAGTCCTTATATAACAAAGCCATAGACATTTTATCTTAGAACTGTAAACTTAAGTACTTCTAACTTTCCCTCCTTTATAGATGTTATCCTGTGTAAAAAGGAAATGGCTACTAAATCAAAACAAATATTATTTAACTGCATCATTACTTGGCACTATCTGAGCAAGGTATTAACACGCATTAACACTCACCATCATTATTACTCTTACGCAATCTTACTCCTCATAATGTTACTGCTCTCATTACTGTGCAATAAATTGATGCTGACTCTTCTTAAACTGTTTGATTTGATACTACCTCTCTAGTTTTCACAGTACTGATCTAAAGCCATATGAAGTCCTCTACTGACTGTTAGAAGCAGACTGATTCTTTTTCTTTTTAATATTTTTTGAATTCTCTTTTCCAGATTCTCCAGTGTAACTACAAAGTTAACACAGGAAGAGTGACTGTATCACAGTCAATCCCTATAATTTATTTTTAAGTCTTTCAGAGCCACAAGTTTTTATAGTCACAACTGATTTTGCCAGCGTTGAAATGAGTCTTGAATATGTCTCTTAAAACAAACAGGCAAACAAACAAAAATAAACTTTAGGCAGAGACAAAGTGAGTGGCCACTTCGAACTGCAAATGAGGAAACAGTGGTTGATATGCTATTCCTTTTGCAGGGCAGATGGAGCAGTGAGAAAAAGCAGCATTTTTCAAGCTTCCCCTCATTATCCAAGCAGGTCTACCATTTTTCTCCCTTTCCTAGGACAAGAGAGTCCCAGATCCAGTTTAGTTTCTATTCGTCTTAAGGATGGCAAAGTTACTTTTGCACATATATTGTGGAGAATTGTTGAGGCAAGGCAACAAGGTGTATACACTGGTGCCACTTCAGACCAATTCTGAATCAGAATTGCTTTCTTTGTTTTAATCCATACAAACCTTTTACACTGACACCTAGTAGAATTTGCTGCCAAAATAACACACACCACCACCATATTCATTGAGTAGCTAGGTATGAAATAAAGTTAAGAAGTTTAGCCAAAATTTCTAGGCTATAAAATTTCAGATTATTAGGTTCAAACTTGGTCAGCCAACATGACTTGAATATTGAGCAAGAACCTTGCACAATTCCAGGGCATAGTCCAAGTATTTAGAAGACCATGTTACAGAGTTTCACACATCAGATCAATATCTGTTTCACCTTTTGAAACAAACTCCATTAGTTCTTACTGAATAATGAGACCTGGAGCTTCTTTTCACATACTGATCTAAAGCCTATGGAAGTCCACATAAGTACTTCTACTGAATTCTAGAAGTTTTGCATTGGGCCTTAAATGATGAGACATGCTGAAGTTTCTCTAAAGAGCAATCATTAAGGTCTCTTGGAGGAAGAATTCACAATATTGAGCTGTATTTTTTCCATGCCTGGATGATGGAGTATTCAAAAAGAGCAAATCTGGTTTTGACTGAAAGAATTTGGCTGCAGTTGCTTTATTTCCTACTTGCAGCAAACTGAACAAAAGGGCAATGTGTTGTAATTGTAATATCAGACTTATAACAAATTAAATTCTAAGTGGTAAAGTTACCACTGCTTTGCTACATATTTAAAATACAGAATCTCCTCAGCAGTGACTCATATAACAACCTGAACGACAGCAGTAAACTACCAGAAATTTTTTCTAAGTTCTCAACAGCCTCAAAAGAGGCAGTTTTTATTTTAGATGCAAGAATGTAACACTAATTCTGCCAATGCAGCACATTTTAAATGCATTAAAGTATATTCATGTGGGGGATGTTGTATGAGTGTAACTACAACATTCAGTTACTTAATTGAAAACTAAGTTTTAATTCTGAAAGAAAATCTGTGAAATAGAATTAAGAGTTTTACAACAAACACACGCACACAAAAATTATGGGGAAAATGCTCAGAAGTTGATAATAGGTTACAAAACCATTTTATGTCATACTGCATAATGTTTAAAATAATTCCATAACATAAGTATTTCAGTAATGAATAATTATGAGATTTTGAAATGTTCAAATTATTCAGTTTTGACTATAGTGGGATATACTTTCCTTCTTTTAAATATTATCAAATGAGTGTAATTCTAAAAATATTTTGGTTTTGTCAAAATAGGATTTCCTCATGTACAAATGGCATGCTAAAACACCTTTGATTTGGTGCATAGCATAGATCAAGTACTGTAACTTTTATAACCAGACAAGGCATAATGACCTATTATGCCTTTCACAAAGTATGAAAGACAGTTCTGCTAACAGCTGTATTTCTTTTTAACCTACCTTCTACTTTTTAATCTAAACGATTACTGTGGAAATGAAAGAATTAACCAGCTTAAGTGACACATCTGTTGTCATAAACTCCCTTTTTGTTTACTCTTATTTCATAACTTACCTACAAGTACTTCCCTCTGCTAGGTATGAACCAGCTTTCAGTGGCAAGCTATCAGAACCAGCAGACAGCAAATGAAATCTGTTTTTCTCTAGTAACTACCATTTGCCTACGTATACTGAAATGAAAACTCTGAGACTTGCAGAAAAAACTCTATTACTGTTAGAGCATTTATAATGTTATTTTTCTAAAAGGTTGTCTAGTTTCAGCTGGGACGGAATTGTTTTTTTCAGCATATCTGGGTATGATGCTCTATTGTGGTTCTAGGAGAAAAACATTGTTGATAACACACATGTTGATTTTTATGGTTGCTGCTCAGCAGTGCTGTACAGAGCCAAGGCCATTTGCAGTGAGGGGTCCAAGGAGCTGGAGAGAGGGGAACAGAATCAGGACAGCTGACTTAAACTGGCTAAAGTGATATTCCATATTATCTGACATCATGTGGAAGGAGTTGAGGGGATGGGAGTTCATTTCTCTTCAGCTGCTTGGGCAGCTAGCTGGGCATCAGTCGGGGCATGGTAATCCATTATTTTCACCTCAAATAAGTAAGCAGAGCAAGTAAACATAGCGTACTGAAATCTGTGGTTTCACTACTTCATATCAGCTGAAGATCGAGATTGAAATAAAGCTCATTTTTCAGTACTGGATATGGAACTTGGAGGTTTCGTGGCTCTCATCAGCAGGGATGTGTTGTTTATTTCATTCCCAAGGGAGAAAAAGAAAAAAGAAAGGACTTCCACTCAGAAATATCAGGCTTTTCCAGGAAATGCCTGTTTGACAGAGAGCGCTGACATTTCTGGTATAATCGTTAGTGGTGTTACTACCTGAACAGATGCAGAACAAACTGAAGGAAATTACAGGGTTTTCTTCTGAATCAGGCAGTACAGATTTGGAAAAGATCTTAAAGAGCTTCCAGGCAGCATCTGTTCCTCTCCAGAGGGGAGAACTGAGACACACCAGCAACTGCAGGGTGGTGGCTCTTTGCTTGCACTCCTGTCGTACTCTGCTTTTAGGATCCCACTTCACAAACCAAGGGTGCTGGCCCAGGTCACTGAGCAGACCATCTGCACGACCAACCAGAGCTCAACAGCAGCCGAAGGGGAGTACCTTCACTGCTAATTCCTGTGGCTGAAAAACTGTCACGGATGTTTTCTTTCACAGGAGGTAACAGAGATGAGCTTGGGTTGCCAAAGATAATCAGAAAGCTGAGAGGACCAAAATCGTGCAGAACTACCTTTGTGGAGTAGATGCCATAGCCACATGTTCAGATATTTCCTGGCTCAAAAGCTAAAATTAGGCCCTAAGACAAAATCTTTTTACCAAAACAGCTCCATAGCATCCTAACCATCACTGTAAGACAGATGGGATCTCTGCCCATACATGCTACTTCCTGGCTTACACACATTCAGTTCAAACAGCGGTTGTCTAACAAAAGAAAAGCCCATAGCAGCTTTGTTCTCATGCTCTCCCTGCCTTCATTTTGCAGATGTGTTCACACAGGTTACAGCTGCGCAGTTCTTCTCCATCAGTCCTTTGTTTGTGTTGGTTCTTTATGATTGCTAATAGAAAAAGAGAAAATGAGAAGCAAATGCCTTTCCGTGACAAAAGAGTGGTTGGAAGTCACTGTAGGCATAAGGAGTAATTGCAATATGCACTCAACATCTAAAAATTTGCAATTATATCATTGTTTGAGATTTTTAGATGTCAATAAATCTGTAAGAGCAAATAGAAACCAATGAGCTGATGCACCTTTAGAAAACCTGCATTTTTCTTGTGTGCTGCTGCTCTTAAGTTGTAGCTCAGACTAAGCCCAAATAGCTGGGATGTTAAGACCTGGGCACATGCATGTACAGCACTGATCTTGAGGGATGATCTGTTTCAAACAGCACTATACAAGTAAGCGGAAGAGCCTCACTGAGAACGGCTTCTGGCCATTTAAATGCCACTTGTTGGGTACAGTGTGAATGAGGAGCTGTTTCATGGCTTCCTCTAGTCTTTTGTTCAAAGACATTCTCCTTTACTGATTTCCCCCTCCATCTTGGATGATTTCCTGTCAGTACTGCCTTTATGGCGAATACCATTCTTTAGAAGGCAATCAAATTAAGATTTTATTTTATTTTATTTTATTTTATTTTTGTATGACATGTAGAATGGTTTTTACAGGAGACAGTTGCTATCAATTGCCAAAGCAGACACGTTCCCCTGGAAAGGGGTGATCAATGTTAATTTTCCAAAGGGCAGTGTGTGTCTGTGACATTTTATCTTTTGTTAATATTTATAAAATAGACCCATAGTTTGTCTTCAGCTCAGCCTGAAAATGCTGACTTAGAGTCCAAGTTGCATTGCTTGCTTCTTTTTGCGGACATCAGCTTTAACATAAATTCCTCTGCCAGGATATGATCTCTTATCATTAACCACCAGCACAGTCCTTATCCAACCTTTTCTGGACAGAAAGGAAAGATAAGTGTATACTATAGCTCTGAAGAACCTAATTGAACCCTCTGTCAAGCACAGTTCTTCAGCGGTTAATTATTAAGCTTGACTAGTATGTTTGCATTTGACCTAAAGGTGACTTAAGGAGCTAGTCATCTGCACGAGACCCAGCCTTTGCCATCCAGCAGACAGTAGACACTGTATGTGCACATCCTGCCCCGTATTCCCCTGGGTGTGGATGCGATGCTGATATACAGATCTGTGTTTGCAGGCATAGTAGGGTTCTCTCCTGAATTCTCAAGAGATATGTAACGTTTTCTTAGATCACAAATGCAAAACCTGGGGAGTTAATCATTCCTGTAAGGTGTTTCCAGCACATCAATTATGAATGAAATCTCTATGTTCTGTGGCTTTCTAATTTTATACCCATGTGTGCTTATGGAGGAGAGGCTGAAGAGGAGAGGCACAGAACTCAGAGAAAGAATTGTCTTTACAAACATTTGAGTTGGAAACCCTCATCTCCCTAACACATTGCCTTGCAACTGATTAGGCCTTAGCTTCAGAAAGGTAAACCTTGGATAAGAAACAGAGTGCAGGCTGACATGTAGAATATTCTAGAGTATTCTAGAGTATTCTAGAATATGTAAGAAAGCTAAGCTGGGGGTTGGTAGTTGCCTGTGGAGGAAAGCTACTTCCAACTGCAGATGAATGAGCCACGTCCAGAATCGCCTCTCACTGAGCATTTTCGTAAGGTGTGACTGGAACTTAGCAGACACTGCTTTGAGTAAACTTCTGGGTTTTATAACCCTTAGCCACAAACAGAGTCTATTTATTATCCTACTACCTTGGTCTTCCAGAGGGTGGACTTTGAACTGTTCAGAAGACTACTAGGCAGAGTCCCCTGGATTTCAGTCTTAGACAGTACAGGGTTCCAAGACAGTTGTTCGCTCTTCAAGAAGGAAGTCTTAAAGGCACAGCAGCTGGCTGCAAAATGAGCCGTCGGGGAAAAAGACTGGCATGGATGAATTGGGAGCTATTCTTGAGGCTCTGGGGGAAAAAGAGAATCTACCTCCTGTGGAAGAAGGTACGGGAGACTCATAGTACAGAGAAGTTGTTAAGATGTGTCGAGAGAAAATCAGAAAGGCAAAAGCCCAGCTTGAACTGAACTTGGCTGCTGGAGTAAAAAGGAACAAGAACCTTTTTTACAAATACATCAACAGTAAGAGGAGGACTAAGGAGAATCTCCATTCTTTATTGGATGAGGCTGGGAATGTGACCACTGAGGATAAGGAAAAGGCAGAGGTTCTGAATGCCTTCTATATGTCTGTCTTTAAAGATCACACCAGTTATCCTCAGGGTACTCCACTCTCTGGCCTGGTGGTCTTAGCTGGGAAGCAGACAAAACACCCCATGATTCAGGAGGATTCAGTCAGAGGCCTAGTACTCCAGCTGGACTGTCATAAGTCCATGGGGCCGGATGAGATTCACCCGAGAGTGCTGAGGGAACTGGCGGAGGTGATAGCCAAGCTGCTTTCCATCATCTATCAGCGCTCCTTGTTGACTGGTGAGGTTCCAGAAGACTGGAGGCTTGCCAATGTGACTCTCATCTACAAGAAGGGTTGTAAGGAGGATCTGGGGAACTACAGGCCTGTTAGCTTGACCTCAGTGTCAGGAAAGGTTATGGAACAGATTGTCTTGAGGGAGATCACACAGCATGTGTGGGACAACCAAGGGATCAGGTCTAGCCAACATGGGTTCACAAAGGGCAGTCCTGCTTGACCAACCTGATCTCCTTCTATGATCTAGTGACCCATCTGGTAGACGAGGGAAAGGCTGTTGATGTAGTCTATCTAGACATCAGCAAAGCCTTTGACACTGTCTCCCACAGTATTCTCTTGCAGAAGCTGGCAGCCTGTGGCTTGGACAGGTACAATCTTGGCTGGATAAGGAACTGGCTGGAAGGCCAGGCCCAGAGAGTGGTAGTGACCGGTCACGAGTGGTGTTCCCCAGGAGTCAGTGCTGGGGCCTGTCCTCTTCAATATCTTTATTGATGATCTGGCTAAGGACACTGAGTGCACCCTCAGTAAGTTTGCAGATGACACCAAGTTGGCTGGAAGTGTCAATCTGCCTGGGGATAGCGAGGCCCTTCAGAGGGATCTGGACAGGCTAGATAGCTGGGCTGAAGCCAATGGGATGAGGTTCAACAAGGCCAAATGCTGGGTCCCGCACTTTGGCCATAACAACTGCAGGCAGTGCTACAGGCTTGGGGCAAAGTGCCTGGAAGACTGTGTAGAGGAAATGGACTGGGGGTATTGACTGATGCTCAGCTGAATATGAGCCACAAGTGTGCCCAGGTGGCCAAGAAGGCCAATGACTTGCATTAGAAACAGTGTTGCCAGCAGGAACGGGGAAGTGATTGTCCCCCTGTACTCAGCTCTGGTGAGGCTGCACCTCCAGTACTGTGTCTAATTTTGGCCCCTCACTGCAAGAAAGACATTGAGTCCCCGGAGCGGTTCCAAAGAAGGGCAACAAAACTGGTGTGGGGTCTGGAGCACAGGTCTTAAAGGAGTGGCTAAAGGAGATGGGATTGTTCAGTGTGGAGAAGAGGAGGCTCAGGGGAGACCTTATTCCTCTCCATAACTACCTGAAGGGAGGTTGTAGTGAGCTGGGAGTTTGTCTCTTCTCTCGTGAAACTGGTGATAGGATTAGAGGGAATGGCTTCAAACTGCACCAGGGGAGATTTAGGCTGGATGTTAGGAAATATTACTTCTCTGAAAGAGTGGTCAGACAGTGGAATATCTGCCCAGGGAGGTGGGTGGAGACACTGACCCTGGAGGTGTTCAAGGAACATTTGGATGTTGTGTTGAGGGATATGATTTAGTGAGAACTACTGGTGATAGTTGGATGGTTGGATTGGATGATCGTGTAGGTCTTTTCCAACCTTTATGTTTATGTGATTTGTGATTCTGTGATCACCTTCCTTTTCCAGAAAGTGTCTCATTGTACCAAAATGTACAGGCATGGTTGTGTTTCATCAGGGGGATGTGAATCTTCTGTGTGAATTACACTTCTCCAAACCACATCTAATATTGCAATTTAAATCAAATTGCAAATTGCATTTGGAAATGAAATGCAAAATGTCATAAAAAATACATGTCTATACAAATGGCTACACGGGACTAGAGTGAAGAGTTGCAGTTTGGCTTAATGTCTTTTTGTTTGTTTGTTGTTTGTTTCCTGAGTGGGCAGATTTGGATGCTTAATGACAAAGAATAAATATTTGTAGAAAAATAAATTAAAATTTACAACCATGCATTCCAGCATTGCAATATCACTAATATTAACCTGACCTATATAATCTAATAAGAATACTTTTTGTTTGCTTAAATGTTAGCATTTCATTTTTTTGTTCAGTGAAAAAGTATTTTTAATCAATATTTGCATTTTGGAAAGCAAATGGACGGAAAGAAAGAGTCTTTGGATGATACTTGCATGGTTTTTTTTTGTTTGTTTTGTGTGTGTGTGTGTGTGTTTGTTTTTGAAGGAGAAAGAAAAAGATGAAACTGTTTTGCTGTACAAGGAAAATATGTAGTCTTTTATTGCTGGTATTCAAAATACGGTGACATTCAGTTTTGTTTGCCTGTAAGAGAACCAAAATCTTAGAGAAGAGCTTGAAAATGAAAAAAAGCACTTTACTTGAAGTCTCTTCTGGGAAGCAAATATCATTCATCACCATAAATATATACACAGGTCAAGTTTAAGGAAGAAAAAGGCATAAAAACAGAGAGAGACACCCTTGTCTAGTCTACTTCAGAGACCTAGGATATCAACTTTGAATGTGTGTAGAACAAAAAAACTGACTGAGAGAGTTGAAGTTCCTTATGATGTTTGCCAACTGTATCTTGGGTTGCATCAAGAGAAGCTTGACCAGCACATCAAGTAAGGTGATTCTGCCCCTCTACTTTGCACTCTCATGAGACCCCAACTGGAATATCGCATCCAGTGCTGTTGCCCCCAATACAATAAGGACATTGAGCTGTTCCAGTGGAAGGCCACAATGATGCTGCTTAAAGACAGGCAAGATGAATCATAAATTTTCTAAAAGAAGGAAAAAATTAATGTACACTTCAAATGAAATACACAGAATGTGCTTTCTTTAAATTTGCTACTAAGATACCACATCAATTGCAAGTTCGCTGCATTAGCAAGGTACTCAGCTGTATGCAGACTGACTTCAAATATAATTACACCCAAAATTCCATTTCTGTGTGTTCAGGGTTAGCCCAGCAGGCAGCTAAGCACCATGTAGCCATTCACTCACTTCCCCTTCTGTGGATGGGGAAAAGAATTGGAAAAAAATAAATAATATAACTCATGAGTTGTGTTAAGGACGGCTTAACAGGAAAGGGGAAAACACTGAAAAGAATATACAAAACAAGTATGTAATTGCTTGCTGTCAACCAGCCCTCAAGCAGCAGCAGGCCCCTCAGCCACCTCCCCTGTTTTTGTTGTGCATTACACCATACGGTATGGAACATCCCTTTGGCTGGTCTGAGACAACTGCCCTTTTTTTTGTCCCCTTCCAACTTCTTGTGCACTTCCAACCTTCCCACTGACAGGGCAGAATGAGAAGCAGGAAACTCCTTGGCTCTGTGTAAGCACTGCTCTGCAACAATGAAAACATGGATGTGTTATTAAGATTATTTTCCTGCTAAATCCAAGACACAGCACTATACCAGCTACTACGAAGAAAATTAATTCTATCCCAGCTGAGATCAGGAAACTACAGAAGCCACAAACCAGATATGCACCTCGTATAAAGAGCTGAAATCAACAGCATTATTCCCAAACCACAGTTTGATTTGATCCCATTGAATTATACAACCTCCAGTCAGAGATGTATTCATCTTGCAGATGGAAATCTTGATAGCAGATAAAAAGGCTCCAGAGGAAATGAACATCTTTTTTCTCTTTGGATAATTGACTGTGGTAGGGAGATGGCTGCTTAGAAGCCCCTCCAATTTCCAGTAAACCAAATCAAACTGCAAATGGAAATATGTCCTGAAGTAAATGCACTGATTACAATGGGCAGGATCAGCAAGATGACTGTGATTCACTTAACGTTCTTTATGGTTAATAAACTAAGTACAAGGATTATTGTTCATGTAACTAATAATGATTTAGAGAGACTTCATCCATAATTGCATTTGTATAACACCCTTCCAGGCACTATCGAATAAAGTTACGAAGATTTTCTTTGAGCAGAATTGCATCGATTTAAACCATGATTGCTTCTTTTTGTCTGAGTCCAGGTTTAGTTCCACAGTGTTTTATATTTGTGTTACAGGTTTCTTTTTTATTGATTTCTGAATAACATCGTACTTTTCATATGTTTATATGAAACAAAATCTATCTGGATTCACAAAGCACTAAATAAAGCTGTATATGACCAAAACTTTAATAAAAATTTCCTGGAAGTGACTCCAGGTTTCCTGTTCTCCTTTGTAGCTGAGAATATAATGTGAAGCACCCTCCAATCTCCAAAGGAATCCATATAAAGCATAAGTAAATTTAAATAGGATAAAATGGAGTCCAAGCTAATTAAATACTCGTCATTAATATAGGGATTATTCTTGCATCTACAAAATAATTACTTGATCTGGAATGGACTGCTAATTTGGCAATGAGTAAGATTTCTGGCTTTGCAGTAATCTGTTGGTAACAGGAGAGAGAATGTAACTCTCCTAGCTAAGAAGGCTGAAGGACAGTGTTACAAAATATCTAAGTCTAAAATGCTAAAGTTAGGACAACTGTGAGCTTGTAGGACTTTTAGAGCATTGTACTAAATTTGTCTTGTACACTCTGTAACATACAGAAGAAAATGGTCAGTAAATTTTATGATCTCTACGTAATCAAGAATGTCCCAAAAGCTACTCATATGCAGTGATGTCTTTATGTTTTGTATCACATATTTAAAAGGAATTATATTTTTGATTATTTTTAGTATACAGTTTTGAATGCTCTCATTATAGCGAACGGGGAACAACCACGCACATACTTGAATATTTTCTTTGCCTAATGCAAATGTGCTAAATAAGACTTTCACCCATCCCCTAAAGACACACCACTTCCCCTAAAGACTTTTCCTTAGGTGATTCTTTAATTCCGTAACCTATATGGGTGTTACTATATGAGTGTTACTGGGAGGATTCTTCCAACTATTTTGCCCAAGAGGATTAAATTTATAAACCAAGCTTGAACACTGACATATCTTTCTGTTTTGTTTAATGTCACTGAGATAATACTCAGCTTGTAAAATTCCATCTTCCATCTTGGATTTTATATCTTTAAGAATACATTGATTTTCAGTAACACATTCCCCTTTATAAGAGGTATTTTTCTTTGAAGAAGCATAAATTTAATGCCTCTTTATCACATTTATGACAGGAATAGTCAGCACAGTAAGAATTTTGTCACCTGCTTCCTGTTATCATGTATGTCATTCAATATCTGTCATTACCTTAATGACTGATCTCATAATTTTGTTTAAGTATAGGTTGAATCCCAATCATAGGAAATTCTATAACACAAACTTTATGTAATAATGGGCCCATAGTATGAAATTATTTATTTCTGTTATCATTAATTTCCTTAAGTTACTGCTTAAAGAAACTAGTGTGGAATTCCTGAGAGAGGTCATTTCTTTACAGAAAACACTAGTTCTTATCAACAATAAAAAACAATGCTTACTATCAAAAAGTGACTACTCTAAGGCTTTCCTACCATTACAGCTTAGGAGAAATTAACACTTAAGAAATATCCAGTGAGAAATGTATTCAAAAATTGAAAACAAATTTGTTGACTGTCACCTGAAGAAGAAAAGTTTTGTCTTGCACTATTCTTCAGTAGTACCGTAAGTTACCTTCCATCACTCTTTCATTTTAAGTAATTAAAATGTTCAAAACAAGACAAACAACAAATAAAACAAGCAAGGAATTCAACATTTCTTCAATACCTTCTAAGAACCTATTAGATGGGTGAATAAGAATGTGTAGTAACTATGTATGAGGACATTTTCTAGAGATATGGAGTAATCAAAGTTCCTGTAAAAAGTTCTATCACATTAAAAAAAAAATAAAAAATAGGTGGTTAATAAAAAGGTGACATTCATGCTACTTCCAAAAGACCAGAAAACCTCATGGAACAGATCTATGCTGACTTATTCTACCTATGCTCAGATCAATCTGGTACATATAAACGAATCTCTCTTCTTAATTTTAATGTCACTTGTTTAAATTAAAGCATCATTATACCCAAGCTATTTATTGCATATTATTGAGCATAAAAAGAACCGGAATCATCTGTACAGATGAATGAATCAAAATACTTGTATCCTGGAAAAATTGCATATTTGGTATTGCCTTCTCTAATATAAATGTGTGAAACATATTTATCAAAGCAAAACAACTGAAACCAACAATAATTAAAAAAAAAAAAAAAGAATCACACTGCATACAAAGAGAATAACTTCACTGTTCAGAAAGAAAATTAATCACACAGACAGGCAGGCACATGTTTAGAGAGTGGTTTAATACCAGTGTGCTGAAAGTGGTAGTGGATTTTTCATAAAATAGGATTGAATTCAATACTCTTCAAAGGGAAAAAATATGTAAATGTAACTAATAGAGCAGTACTACTGTTCCTTTACTGAATCTTCTCTTTCTCTATTTGCCATTTCCCTGAATGGCATCACATCTGGGGGGGGTGGGGGGGGGGGGAAGAGAGGGGGAGGGAAAAGAGAGAGAAATGAATAATGCAATTTTTAAGCAGTTCTTTCCTTCAAACAATCCAGTGTTGAAATATTAATTAGTTTTCTGTGTAAGACATGCTTTTTCTCAGCAAAGTTTTTGCAGAATGAGGGAAAAGGAGATTTAGCCAGCCCCCTCTCCCTCTCCAAAACTGTAAAATGAACAGGTAGTAAATGGTGTAAACATACACTGAACTAAAAATAACCACTAAAAGCATACGATTAAGTTCATTCTGCAAATGCTTGCCAATCTGTTTGACTTTTATGCAGAAATAAGGTTGATTACTTGACTAATTTCAGTCATATTGTTTTGAATCAAAAAGCTTGCATGTGGGCTCTGTTTCTATTAGCTACCAGTTGCCTACAATTTAAATGCTAAATATTCAGGTGACTTCTCATTGCATGACACACCTGTTGCAAATTACTAACGAAACCAATTCATCTGCTTACATTATTGTATATTAAAGTCTATGCTAGTCAGAATTATAAAAATGTACTTCCATCAAATTCGGAAATGTACATACTCCCACACCCTTCAAAACAAGATTGGACAGAAATTAAAAGCTATACAGAGAATATATGCTGATTTTGTTCTTTTGTGGTAGGTAAATACAGTGCTGGTTATTTCTTTCCAAATGTTTCCTTTCAGATGCTAAAAATAGTGAGTTTAGTGAATTGACTGCTGAGATGACAAATGTTCAGTATGGCTGAGGGAAAAAATGCTAACAGAAGAATCTCATTTTATTTTATTGATCTCTATTCCTCAGTCAATAATAGGAAAATCAAAGATATAATTGTGTTCATATTTCATGACAATTTTTTAAACTGTTGCTATTTTTTAATTTTTTAAATTTTTGTCTGACCTGTTTCTGTGGTGGTTTTGAATTTGCCATGCGCTGAACTGCTTATTAACTATTGTGTTTTACTTAATGAGTTTACTGTCTTGATTCTAAACTAGAAGGTGCTTTTCAGTAGGTATTATATAAATATAGCAGAATTACACAATATCAAATTCAGTCCTATAGGACCAAATCTTCAGCTTCATAAGAGCAATCATTTTTTTTAAGCTGTTACAGCCTCCAGTAAACTAGGTTTGTTTGTCTTTTAAACATGCATTTAAGCCTCCATAAAGATTAAAATTCAGATTTGACTTCCACTATTCTAATCTTGTTGGCTAAAGGCATGTAGCCTGGTCTCAGGACCATCCCAGAGACAGATGGGACAACAGACTGAGAAGTTCATGAAGAGAGAAAAAGAAGGTAAAGGAGGAGCTGAGGAGTCTGTGAAGAAAACTCACTGGTGAGTTGAAATGAGGACTGTGGGGAGTAAAAAGGGAAGTATGCCAGGAGAGGGTGGAAGTAAGTCAAGGAAAGGCAAGGATATCAGCAATGGGGGTGACAGTCCCTTGATACCCCCAGATAACCCCTTAGGAATGATGTTGAAATTTTGGAGTAGCCAGAGATATGAGACAGGGCAAGGAAAAAGTAAAAGCAAAGGCTAGAGTGTGGCCCAGTTCCTACAGCCTCCTCAGGGAGAGGTGCTGAAGCAGTAAAACCCCCAGGAAGAGGAGTTGGGGAAAAGGAGTTGAGCATCCCACAACATGACAGGAATCTCCCCAGCCTAAGCCAGGAAGTGATCAGTGATGGGGACAATATTTGAGAAACTGACCCCAGAATAAGGCTGATTCAGAGAAAACCCCTAGTCAGGAAGAAGTCCAGCACTAAAAAGCCTATGCAGAAATTGACCCTATGGTTTGGGCTACACCAGGAAATTATGGGAAGTTAGAAACAGAATCCCGGCAAATTACATTGAAACAATAAGGACAAATGATTTCTGGGAAGCAATATCCTATTCAAAGGAAGGAAGGAAGTCAGCAAGAGGGAAATGACTTAAGCATGATGGGTGTCTTTGAGGCAGGCACTAGGGCCCAGTGGCAGTGACAAAATTGCTATTGTAGAAAGAGCTGGTGGAAGCATACAGAGAGGATCCAGATAAGAAGATAGCAAAAGTGGTGAATTGTAACTGGTGTCAGATAGAGAAGGGAAAAACAAAGGGGTATTGAAGGAAAGGGAACAAAAATGCTGAAATATTGGTAGCTGTATTAGCTCAAGCACAAACCTTTTCTCAGGGAAGAGGTTTCAGGTTTCCCCTGAGAATGAGCAAGAAAAAATACAAAGTAATGAGATAGTTAAAATTCTGTTTATTCGGGGGCAATATATTGCATGTTAAATAGTTGAACGAACAAATTTTCTGTCAGCCATTGGTGCCACAGGCAAACAAAAGGTCAGACACTTATTTCAAATGATTAAGTGTGAAAATGGCAAATAGAACGTTGTTTGTGTTTTGTGTTATTCTATAACGACTAATAAACTTTTGTTGGCAGGGGTGGAGGGGAATTGAAGAAATCTCCTTTGGATTTTTATTGAAACACTGGAGAAAAAGGCAATGCAACAAGAGACAGAGGGCAATGCTATACTATATCCTCAATTTCCAGCATGAGATCCTCCCGTGATTAAAATATCTGGATATATTGTATATGATTTTTTTAAATATATAAAATGACCACTATAACTGTTTTCAGTCCACAGATATTTCTTTTCAGTAGTAATAATCTCTGTGGGGAAAAGTTTAAAAACAAACAAACAGAGAAACAAATAAATAAGAAAAGACAACAAGCAAGAAAGCATCCTCAGACCTGAAAGTTGCTTATATGAAATAATAGCAGATTGCCTTTCTGTTTTAGAATTTTCAGATTGTTATTACTGCAGTAAAAAAGATTTTTTCAGAGCTTACTGGAACACATGAATTTGATAGTAAGGTCTATATCAATATATCTACATGTCCCTTCCTCTAGACAGCATGCCTTAGGGGTGGACAGTTCATCTGAATGCCATTGAAACTTCTATGCGAAGAAGTTTATAAAAGAATTCTGTATTTGATAATATGAAATAATTTTCTTTCATGTTGTGCCACGCTCAAACACTTAAAATTGCACGTAAGATAAAATATATTTTTATTACAAGATGAAAGAAACATAAAAGGAAAATGCCAGAGAGGACTTGAATGTGCAAGAGATGCTGAATTTGATGGAAACAGGTTAGGTAGCTAGGAAAATAAAGACAAACATAGACAACTAAAAAAGCTTCAAAGGAGAGGAGCAGCATTGCTCTTCTTCTTCCTCTTCTTCTTTCTCCTCTTCGTTATTTTATGATGAAAAATGAAGTTTTTGTTTCTGACTGATTAGGTTGAAGGTCCATCAGTGGGAAATATATACATACCTGCAACATGGATCCCTCTGGTAGCTGACCCTGAGTTTTCTGTCTCTCCAGTGGTAGTTTCTGGATCTTTATTCTCCCCATCTGAGCAAATCTGTCCTGAGGCTGCAACCTTATTACCTGCACACATCTCCCAGCTGAACCTCAAGCCAAAATTGTGCAGAATTCCCTTGTTCCTGTAGCCAGTTCCTCCGTGTAGCTAACTGTGGGTACACACAGATGTGTCGTGGGCTACCAGATAGCCCAGGTTGTTATTTGCTTGCAAGTCAAACACTGATACCTGCCCTAGCTCACTCCAGTTGCTGACACCACAGACATGCAGATATCTGTCATCTGTGGTCTGACTGGTTGCTGACTCAGAACCCCCCATACACACAGATGCTCACCTAAAAGAGAGACCTCAGCTATGAAAATAGTTGGACATTAAGCTTAAAGAGGGCAGACTCTGCTGACCAGGTGCAGGGTATGGCCAGACAAGTATACTGGCTAGCAGCCTATTCATATGCAACTAGTCCCACCTGGTCCATTATCTCTTTGTTTTCCCACATATATTCCCAAACCACCTTGATGCTTCTCTTTCCCTGCTTTTGGATCCTTTCCAAACCACGGAATTCTATGTGGTGAAGGAAGAAGCTAATAGCTCTCTTTTTTGAAATGATTTTCTATTTAAAGCTATTTAGAAGCTATAGACATTTTGTTTAAACACTATTTAGGGCATCCGACCTTCAGTAAGGAACTGTGAGGATGTTCATTATTACCTATACCATACATCATAGAATCATAGAATCACAAGGTTGGAAATGACCTATAAGATCATCTAGTCCAATCGTCTTCACACTGCCACTGCTACCACAAGCTACTAAACCATACCTCGCAGCTCCTCATCCAGATACCTCTTGAACACTGCCAGAGATGGCGACTCCACCACCTCCCTTGGCAGGCCATTCCAGTACCTGACCACTCTCTGAGAGAAAAAGTTCTTCCTTAAGTCTAAGTCTCTTCTGATACAACTTGCAGCCATTTCCCCGGGTCCTGTTCGTTGCCTGGGAGAAGAGGCCAAACCCCTCTTCACCACAACCTCCCTTCAGGAAGTTGTAGAGTACAGTGAGGTCTCCCCTGAGCCTCCTCTTCTCCAAACTAAACAATCCCAGCTCCCTCAGCCGCTCCTCATAAGACTTGTGCTCCAGACCCCTCACCAGTTTCATTGCCCTTCTCTGGACATGCTCCAGGGCCTCAATGTTTTTCCTGTAGTGAGGGGCCCAAAACTGAGCACAGTACTCGAGGTGCGGCCTCACCAGTGCTGAGTTCAGGGGGATGATTACCTCCCTGCTCCTGCTGGCCACACTATTTCTAATGCAGGCCAGGATGTCGTTGGCCGTCTTGGCCACCTGGGCACACTGTTGGCTCATGTTCAGCTGAGCATCAACCAACACCCCCAGGTCCCTTTCCTCTTCACAATCATCCAGCCACTCGTCCCCAAGCCTATAACGCTGCATGGGGTTGTTGCGGCCAAAGTGCAGGACCCGGCACTTGGCCTTGTTGAACCTCATCCCATTCACCTCAGCCCAGCAATCCAGCTTATCTAAGTCCCTCTGAAGGGCCTCCCTACCCTCAGGCAGATCAACACCACCTCCCAGCTTGGTGTCATCTGCAAACTTACTGAAGGTACACTCAATCCCCTCGTCTAGGTCATCAATAAAGATATTAAACAAGATAGGCCCCAGTACCGCCCCCTGGGGGACACCACTTGAAACAGGTCACCAGCTGGACTTCACTCCATTAACCACCACCCGTTGAGCACGGCTCTCCAGCCAGTTTCTTACCCAAAGGAGTGTGTACCTTGTCCAGGCCACAGGCAGCCAGTTTCACCAGAAGAAGCCTGTGAGAGACCATGTCAAAGGCTTTGCTGAAGTCTAGGTAGACTACATCAACAGCCTTTCCCTCATCTACCAGTCTGGTCACTCAGTCATAGAAGGAGATGAGGTTGGTCAAGAACGACCTGCCTTTTATGAACCCATGCTGTCTGGGCCTGGTCCCCTGGACACCACGCACATGTCGTTATGCTAGCTCGCCTGATATATTTATAATACTTGTTGCTCTAAGACTTTCACTATAATTAAGGGTAAAAATCTCTCTTAATCATGTGTGTTGGAGGTAATAATGATAAACCTTGTATGCCAAGCTAAGTGAATTCTGGCAAACCTAGAGAATGGTTGGGAACCAAGAAAAGATTGGAGGCCAGCACATTAAAAAAAAAAAAAGAAAAAATCCTTTCATGGCTTTTCTTCACTAATTTGACTATTATTTAAAATGTCCTCTAGCAGCGTTGGTCACATAATTGTATAATGATTTTCTCATATTTAAGCCATGGTAATTAAAATGTTCAGAGACTACTTCTTATTCCTGCTGTAATATAATGTTTTCACTTGATTGAAAGTGAACTGCAACTTAGCCTTTATGTTATGTGAAAAAAAACAGGACTACTGGGAGTGTATGGATCAATTAAACAATGTTCTTTTGTAATTAGGGTTACATCATTCTGCCAGTGATAAAAACATGTAACTGAATCTGTCACTAGTGATATATGCCATCTTCTTAGCCCCATGATACTAACCAATCAGGAGGCAACTCTCAGCTCTAGCTTTCCATTGATTCTTGCATGTTCTGTTTCAGAAGTCAGTAAAAATTGTTCATCAGCTCATTATAAACTACTGACTTGATAATCAGAGGCTACTGCAGGCTGAACACACAGAAATATGGATATGGAGCTGAGAATGTCATTTGTGAACACTTCTCTAATCTGTATTCCCATTTCTCACCTTGCCTTTTGTACAGAAGTAGTATTGTCTCAAGTCTCAGCCAGGCTTCCAGGGCTGGCAATAGAACAAACACCGGGAAATCTGGCTTTGTGGTATCAGGCATACTGAACACTATATTATAGGAATCAATTCTGCATACTTAACTCTTGTGAGTTAGGGGATGAAGGGTAAACATGGGCCGGCTGTAAAGGAAGCCAAGACAAAAGAATGTAGCAAGCAGGATGTGCAGTAGATAAGGGTTAACCACTGTTTAGGAATGTGGGTAAAGAGAGGACAAGATAAGGGTTAACTATTGAATAGGAATGCAGGTAAGCAGGATGTGAGGCCAGATAAGAAAAGAACATCTTGAAACTCTATTGTAAACTTGAAGAAAACATCACACAAGGAACGGTCAGGATTGGATTACTTAGGTTGAAGACAATGAGTCTTCATCCCATGTCCACCAGAAGGACCCCCACTGCCCAAGGCGCATGTGCAAGAGAGAGGGACCGTATGCTGATGGGTTCTCGAAAATGTAATGAATATGTATACAAATTCCAGGAAAATAATGATTATGTATTAATTCAGCCTATATTTGTACCAAGTTTTTGTCCTACAGGGTGCAAATTCAGAGGAGCTATCCCCCTTGCACCCAGCTTGGTGCCAAATGCTGAATAAAAACATACCTGCTTTATAACCTAACTCTGGGTTATAGAGTTTGATTCCGTAAATCACTTTGGAAAAAAAAAAAAAGAAAGAAATGCCTCAATGACTTGTGGGGTTTATGCATTGTCTTGCACACCTCAAAAGAGCCAAAGAATTCTAGCTATTAGCTGTGGAGATGAAGTGAGGTCTCACCACTAAACAGAAGGACCCTCAGAACATCTGAGGAGCAATGTAGGAGGATCCTACTCACAGTGAGAACAGAGCACTCTTAAGGAAACTCACCATGAGGTGTCCATGGAGAGACTGTGGAAACAGCACTGTAATGCCCTGCAGAGTAAAGAGGGTGACTGCCTAAAGAACTACAGGGAGGAGTTAATCTGGGGCCATTGTGTAGTTTTGGGTGTTCTGTAATTGGAAATGTAGGAACGTATGAAATTTGTAGATATTTTTAAGTAAGCTTTGTGTTTGATGCTCAACATTGTGAATCCTCTGAATTCTACTAATCATAGAATCACAAGGCTAGAAACAACCTATAAGATCATCTAGTCCAACCGTCTTCACATTACCACTGCTACCACAAGCTACTAAACCATATCTTGCAGCTCCTCACCCAGGTGCCTCTTGAACACTGCCAGAGATGGCAACTCCACCACCTCCCTTGGCAGGCCATTCCAGTGCCTGACCACTCTCTGAGAGAAAAAGTTTTTCCTCATGTCTAACCTAAACCTCCTCTGGTACAACTTACGACCATTTCCCCGGGTCCTGTTTGCTGCCTGGGAGAAGAGGCCAAACCCCTCTTCACCACAACCTCCCTTCAGGAAGTTGTAGAGTACAGTGAGGTCTCCCCTGAGCCTCCTCCAAACTAAACAATCCCAGCTCCCTCAGCCGCTCCTCGTAAGACTTGTGCTCCAGACCCCTCACCAGTTTCATTGCCCTTCTCTGGACATGCTCCAGGGCCTCAATGTTTTTCCTGTAGTGACGGGCCCAAAACTGAACACAGTACTCGAGGTGCGGCCTCACCAGTGCTGAGTTCAGGGGGATGATTACCTCCCTGCTCCTGCTGGCCACACTATCTCTAATACAGGCCAGGATGGCGCTGGCCCTCTTGGCCACCTGGGCACACTGTTGGCTCATGTTCAGCTGAGCATCAACCAACACCCCCAGGTCCCTTTCCTCTTCACAATCATCCAGCCACTCGTCCCCAAGCCTATAACGCTGCATGGGGTTGTTGCGGCCAAAGTGCAGGACCCGGCACTTGGCCTTGTTGAACCTCATCCCATTCACCTCAGCCCAGCAATCCAGCTTATCTAAGTCCCTCTGAAGGGCCTCCCTACCCTCAGGCAGATCAACACCACCTCCCAGCTTGGTGTCATCTGCAAACTTATTGAGGGTACATTCAATCCCCTCGTCTAGGTCATCAATAAAGATATTAAACAAGATAGGCCCCAGTACCGCCCCCTGGGGGACACCACTTGAAACAGGTCACCAGCTGGACTTAACTCCATTAACCACTACCCGTTGGGCACGCCCTCTAGCCAGTTTCTTACCCAAAGAAGTGTATACATGTCCAGGCCGTGGGCAGTCAGTTTCGCCAGAAGAAGCCTGTGAGAGACCATGTCAAAGGCTTTGCTGAAGTCCAGGTAGACTACATCAACTGCCTTTCCTTCATTTACCAGTCTAGTCACCCAGTCATAGAAGGAGATGAGGTTGGTCAAACACAGCCTGCCTTTCATGAACCCGTGCCGGCTGGGACTGATCCCCTCGACACCACGCACATGCCATGTGATCTCACCCAAGATGATTTGCTCCATTGCTTTCCCCGGTACCAAGGTCAGGCTAACTGGCCTACAGTTCCCTGGATCCTCCTTACGGCCCTTCTTGAAGATTGTTTAGGGAAGGAACCAAATGGAATGATGAAGATGGATTGAAGAGGGGCAAGTATAAGAAAATAGAGAGAAAAAGAGGTAAAGTAGTCTGGTCAAGTATAAACAAGAATTTGGTTAGTATGCTTGCCTGATTCCATGCTTGATTTTGTTCTTACCAGATCCGATTTCCAACACACTTGCAGGGGCTTTCCTTCATTTATGTGCAAATGCCAGTGAACTCCAAGCTTCTCTTGGCATGTGAGAAGAATAAGAGTGCCACTTGCAGAAGAGGGACCACAAAATGCAGCAACTGGAAGAGACCAGGAGTCAGTTATTTCATGGGCCAATGCAGATAAAGGAGAGATCCATGTGATGTGAGGACGTGAGTTCCACTATCAGACTGCAGTCATGATTGGCTGGAGAGGGTCAGGAAGTGTTTGTGAGTGCTGCTCAGGTTCATGCAAGTGTTGGGTGTGTCCCTGTGAGTATCAACAAGGCACTGTGTCAGCACTGGAATTTTAAGTTACATATCATTAGTAAGACCACATACATACACATATTTGGAATTGCACATATATGTAATTCTTATACTTACAATTTTATATTGGTCATATATATATATACAATGCCTTTTTAACAACATATAGTTAACATATTGTTGCGAGTTAGTCCTGGCAGGTAGATCAGCACCACGCAGCCTCTTGCTCACTCTGCCCCAGAGAGCTGGGGGAGATAACTGTAAGAACAAATGCAAGCAAACAAACAAACAAAAACTTGTGGATTGAGGTAAAGAGAGTTTAAAAGGTAAAGCAAAGCTGTTCAAGAAAAGCAGAGCAAAATAAGAAATGCATTCGCTACTGCACATCAGCAGGCAGATGTTTAGCCATTTTCTGGGAAGCAAGACTTCAACATGCAGAATGGTTACTTGGAAGACTCCATAACTCCATAACCACAGACATTCTTCTTCTTTCCCTGAGATTTTACTCTTGAACATGATGTTAAATGGTATGGAAGATCCCTATAGTCCATTTGGGTCACCCTTCCTATCCTTTGCACACTCCCAGTCACCAGAGGACAGAATGAAAATTGGGTAGGCCTTGATGCTGTGCAAGCAGTGCTCAGGAATAACTCAAACGCTGGTTTGTGTTCAACATTGTTTTGCTCACAAATCCAAAATACAGAACCACATGGGCTGCTATAAAGGAAAGAACATTGCAGCAGCCAGATCTAGTGCACACCTTATCATCTGCCAAACTGTGGCAGTAACCAGTACGAGTGGAAGCTATGCAAGTTCTTTTTTTTTAAGCACAGATACAGTTGATTCTCTTCAGATTACAACTACAGTAGGAATGGAATAAAGTAGAGAACAGAGAAATGAGCCATCTCTTGATAATATGGATCTTCAGCATTTAAAATGCTCTGCATTGCTAAGTAGCATTTATAACAGATGCTTCAAAATGTCATGCACAGATAATAAGATTGAAGTCCTACCACCCTATTTATTTATGGTTATGTCACCAGGTTCTCTGCTATTAGAAAAGCTGTATAGTCCATGCCATGAAATTGTCTACGTGTACAGAACATGTGAAAATATCTAAATGTTTTGTTTAGTTGACTGAAGATAGAAAGTGTTTGGACAGCAAAATGCAAGACATATTTTTCAGTTTACCTGAAGCTGTCTGGTCTATCCCTTAAATAAATAAATAAATAAATAAATAAATAAATAAATAAATAAATAAATAAATAAATAAATAAAAACCCAACACATAGCCAGCTGTACATCAAAAAGAAACTGAAAAATTAAAACTTGCAGACTTCTTCCACTGGAATGTTTGATCACCAACATAAATATCCTTACTTGCCTATTGTCTCAAGGATGATTTTGCTGAGTACAAAGACAGCACTAGGAATTCCAAATATATTTGCTGAAATGTAGTTACTGTGAATTTGAGAATATGACAGCATACCAATGAACACGTTTGTTCAAGCAACCTGAAAAGGCAAATTCTATTTCTCTTATACCTTCCCTGAAGGCATAAGAGGTTACCTCAAGGGCAAGTTTGATCCTTTAAAAGTACAGGGAGAATGCTTCTTTCTATGTTTTCTATGGGAGTCTGATCAAGAAAGAGTACTTGTGTTCATAGACTTCCCTAAGAGATGGATGAAAGTTAGACCTGACAGATCTCTGGGTCAAGATAAGTGCATAAGAAAGCCTTATATCTGTGCAGGCAGGGCCACGGGATACAAGTGCTATCATACTGAATGTTCAAAATGCTTAAGCATCTATTCCTGAATATCTGGACATCTGCTGTTCTGGTCTAAGCATGCTACATAACAACAAAATGAAATGGGAAACATCACAGATATGTAATCACAATTCTAGTCACTATTTTCATCACTTTAGCTCAGATAGAAAACATGAGCTATACATATTCAAAAGTAGGAACTGCACTGCTTCTTTAAATCAGGTTTTTGTTGTTCCTTTTTTTTTTCATGTTTTTCTACAAGCTGAGATTAAAAAATACTAAAGGCCACTAGTCTTATGTGATCAGTTGAGTACAACCTATTTTGCATATCACTATCTGTCATGGTTTTATGATTTTTTGATTTTCAGTATTCCACATCAAAACATCATGTGCTGGAATTAAAGTGTTAATGCTCCAATTCTAGGTACCTATCCCTATACATTACAGAAGTCGTGGGATCTGACCCTTCCAGGTAGGGCGGTCTCTTACTGCCTGGCAGTGGGTGCTGGAGGGTGCTTTCCTAGCCGTTCCAAGCTTTTCAGGTTTGACACGGTCTCAGGAACTCTCTCTCCTATCTTATTTGATTTATTAGTCTCAATTTCAATTAGATTGTATTATATTGTGTTATCTTGCATTCCGATATCATAGTTAGTAAAATAAGTTTTCCTCCATAGATTGTTGCCGCTATTTTTTTTCCTCACTTCCTTCCTTCCCATTTTGTGGGGCCAGGCGGGGGGTAGGTGGGGCAGGGGCCTACTGCCCTGTCACGGGCATAAATTGATCTAGTTAACTCCGTGACACTATCAAAATCTTGCTTATGGGAGGAGATAGCACACGTTAGATACATATAATAAAACTCAATAATTTATTGTTAATATAATTGATATATTTCATTATAAGTCATTATTTGTCCAAGTGTGCTTTTATAGGAAAAGAAATAATATGGTATAATTTAGTTGTACACATGCATTTCGTTTCTACCCCATTTATTGCAGTTATGTAGACTCTTTCTCTGCTCCTTTGGGTCCTAAGGTCAGAGGCTTCACTGTGCTGCTTGAAGTGGGCACCATCATTAGTAGCAAATTATCAGTATCTGAGTCCTTTGCCAGGGAGAGGGAGGAAGAAAAAAAGAAAGAAGGAGATGAGAAAAATGGAGGAAGAGAAGAAGGGAAGAAAACTGACTTTAAATTCAAACCAAATGGTAAAAATTTTCTAAGGCTCAAGATATTATCTTCCTTTTGACATCTCTTGAGATTTCTGTTCAGGAAGACAAACAGACTCCATTGATGAACACATTTCTTTGAGAATTTCTGAAGAGCTGTCAGTATCAGCAGTATTTTTTTATTTGCCTGGACAAGTCTTACAAAGCATAAGTAAAACCTGAATCAGACTTTTAAAACATTATATTTTATGATCAGAAATATTTGTTTTTATCTGTGTAGAAGGGCCTACTGCTCACAACAACAACAGAAAAAATCTAAAAAAAAACCACCATAAAGCAAGCTTTTATTTCCTCTTATTTTTTTTTTTTTTAAGTAAAAATAGGTACATTCCTCTGTACATATAATAAATTCAAGTTAATTTTGTCCTTGGGTCTCAAAATCTAAAGTATTTCTGTATTATTATAGCTTCAATCATAGCAGTATATTAATAAAGGATCGTTGTTTGTTTTCAAATATTTTCTCATTCTTCTCTGAGAGAGACAACTAACTTCAGCTGTTAAGATCTTATGAATTGAAGAAGGTTTGACTGGGTCAAAGTTTGAACAGAAAATCATTGCAGTTTTCTGCTGTGGGAAAAGAACCCTGAGGTGCTTTGGAAAGTAGTATCATGATACAATAACTGTATAAATTTGTATTACACATTTAAGAATAGTGAATAACATTTATTTTCCAATGTGACATTGAATATAGCTTGTAATAACTTGAAACTATATCTAATGCAATATAGTTTATTAAAATATTGTGTATTTTAATTTTAATTTTTGTAGATGATTGTATTTCTTACATGGCAAGCACATGAGTTTACATTTACCCCTTGCTTATTGGCATGACAGATGCATCCATACAGCATTTTTCCAAATTGTCTTTGCTTGAGGCTGTGCCTGCAACTTACAAAGACTATCAAAGGAAAATGGTGACTGAGATTCAAACTGAACTGAGCTGGAGGGATACAGCGTTCTTTTGAAAGTTTATTTCAGATCTTTAAATCAAGATGTTTTTAAAAATGCAGTCAATATCAAATACATCAAACAGCATTTGAGTTTTGTAGTTGAATTTTCTTTTAGCTTTCTAGTACAGGTGAAAAGAGTCTTTAAAAAAGGAGAGCAAGAAGGAGCTTTTAAAGTACAATAGCAACTGAAAACAATGTAAGGATAAAATAGAATATATCTTTTTTCTTATTGTTTCGTAAAGAAGTAATTTTAAGGGGACACACTGAATGTTTTTCTGCACAGTTGCTCAAAAATGAAAGAACCTGTAAATTAAACAAAATCTTACTTTAGTAATTCTGAGAATTATCTGAAAGTTAAAACTATTAATTTCTACCATGATAGGAGAGAGAGAAAAAAATGATGAAACCAGAATCCTCTAGCTTTTTATTATATAAACAAACATTTTTTCTTGGCATGTTGCTAAATTTCCATTGCATTGACTATTTGTTTAACTAGTTAATTCTTGAAATAAGAAATTAGATTAACTTGGATTCAATTCATCCAAAAAAAAAAAAAAAAACCACACCCAAAAACAAAAAACACCTGAAAATTTACTATGTTATAATGAGTTACAAAAAAGAAGGGCACCTGATCTAGATCCAATGTCGTAACCTTCTTTTAATTCCTGTGTAAAGAATCTCATTATTGTTTAAACTAACTGTGACCTAATTTTACTGCATTTCCTCACCACATCTATTATTCAAGCTAGATTGTGGAGAGTGGCTGGAGTGTGGCTATCAATGACTACAAGCTCTTCAGAAGGGACAGGTGAGGAAGGGGGTGTTGGTATCTACACCAAGAAGGGAATAGAATGAGAAGAGCTGTCCCTAAATAATAGTCATGAACAAGTCAAAAGCCCATGAGTGACAGTTAGAGACCGAGGCAGCAAAAAGAACCTTGTGATCAGTGCCTACTTGTACCCAATCAAACAGAGCCTGGTGGTGAAAAGCTACCTCCAGCTACAGGGGGTGTTGCAATCGCAAATGCTTGTCCTGCTTGGGGACTTCAACCACACAAACATCTGCTGGAAAAGTAGCATGGAGAGCTACAGGCAATCCAAGAGTCTCCTGGGATGCACTGAGGACAACTTCCTGAATCATGGTTCCCTCAGGGGGGATGCAGTACCAGACCTGTTGCTCATCAATGTAAATGAACTGATCAGTGACATCAGGATTAGAGACTGCCTGGGCTGTAGTGACCATGCCATGGTTGAGTTCATGCTCCAGAGGGATATGAGACAGCCAAAGAGTAAAATTAGGGCACTGAATTTTAGGAAAGCTGACTTACAGCTCTTCAGGGTATTAGTCAATAAAACACCCTGGGAAATTGTCCTCATGGGTAAGGGTGCAGAGCAGAGCTGGTAGATCTTTAAGGAAGCTTTCCTCAGTGTGTAAGAGCTCTCCGTCCCCAGGTGTAGCATGTTAGGAAAGGAAGACAACAGACTGTCGTGGCTGAACCGGAACATGCTGGTCAAATTGAAGAGCAAGAAGCAAATGCAGAGGCAGCGAAAATAGGGACAGATAACATGGGAAGAGAATAAGAAAGCTGCTAGGCTTCTCTGGGATTGGGTCAGGAAAGCCAAGGCCCACCCTGAACTGAACTTGGCAAAGGGTGCCAAGAAGAACAAGAAAGGCTTCTATGAGTATTTCAGACAGAAAAGGAAAGTCCAGGAGGGTGTACTTCCTCCTAGTGAGTGACACAGGAAAGCTAGTAATGACAGACAAGGAAAAGGCTGAGGTACTTAATTTTTTTCTTCAATTTTCTCTGAAAGCTTCTTGTCACGCAGTCCTCAAATGTTTGGTTTGGTAGGAGGGGGTTGGGGAAGCAATATCCCCCTCACTGTAAGCAAAAGTCAGATTCATGACCGCCTGAGGAACCTGAACATTTACAAGTCTATAGGTTCCAATGAGATGTATCTAAGAATCATGAGGGAATACTCTGATGTAGTCACCAAGCCACTCTCAATGATATTTGAAAAGTTATGGCCATCAGGTAAAGTCCCTTGTGACTGGAAAAAAAGCCAACATCACATCGATTTTTAAGAAGGGTGAAAAAGATGACCCTAGGAACTACTAACCTGTCAGTCTCACCTCTGTGCCAGGAAGGATCTTGGAAGATATGCTAAGGCACATGGAAGGAAGGGAGGTGATATGGAAGAATCAGCATGGCTTCACGGAGAGCAAATCCTGCTTGACCAACTTAGTGGCCATTTATGATGGTGTAACTGCATCAGTGAATAAGGGAAGAGCCACTGATGATCTGGACTTCAATAAGGCCTTTGACATGGTACTCCACAACATCCTTCTCTCAAAATTGGAAATATGTGAATTTGATGTGTGAACTGTTTGGTGGATGAAAAACTGGCTGCGGGATCAAGTACAGAAAGTGGTGGTCAATGGCTCCATGTCTAGGTGGAGATCAGTGACAAGTGGTGTCCCAAAGGGCTCAGTCTTGGGACATATACTCTTTAATATCTTCACCAGTGACACTGGCAGTGGGGTTGAGTGCACTCTCAGCAAGTTTGCAGATGACACCAAGCTGTGAGTGTGGTTCACACAAGAGGGATGGGATGTCATCCAGAGGGAACTACATAGGTTTAAACAGTGGATCCAGGTGAACCTCATGAGGTTCAAAAAATCCAAATGCAAGATCTTGCACCTGGATCAAGGTAATCCCCCCTACCGATACGAACTGTAGGATGAAAGGATTGAGTGCAGCCTTGCTGTCATTAGTTTACAGGCTAGTTCAGCCCGGTTCTGTGACTAGTGGGGCAGAGGGATTTCGCAAAATCTGCACCTCTGGTAAAAAGGGAACAGGGGACTCCAAAATAATTAAAAACAGTCTCTACGATCTGAGGAGAAACAAACTAATTTACTAAATATAGTATCGGAATGCAAGATAACTCACCACAATACAATATAATTAGAATTGAAGCTAAGAAATCAAATATAATGAGAGAGAGAATGTCCGAAATGTGGATAGGCCTCACCAAAATGCTGAGGTGAGATGCACAGTCCAGTTGAGCAGCAGGGAGACAGGAGGAGAGCCGACAAAGAAGAGCAGATGAAGAAGAGCGCATCAGGTTACCTTGCCAGGAGTTATATCTCTTCTCTGTGACCACAAAGTCCCCTTGGGAATGTAGTTCTTCTTCTCTTCTGGGCAGGTACCCAGAACTTGAGCATTAACAGTTAAACTCCCAGTGCCTCACATGATGTTTTGATGTGGAATACTGAAAACCAAACATCACAAAACCATGACATTTGCTAAAAAAGACTTGAGGGTAGTGGCGGATTGCAAGCTGAACACGAGCCAGCAATGTGCCCTTGTAGCCCAGAAAGCCAACTCTATCCTGGGCTGCATTAAAAGAAGTGTTGCCATCAAGTCAAAGGAGGTGATCCTTCCCCTCTATTCTGTGCTGGTAAGGCCTCACCTGGAATACTGGATCCAGATGCGGAGTCCTCAGCACAGAAGAGACATGGACCTATTGGAGCACATCCTGAGAAGTGCCACAAAAATGATCCAAGGGATGGAACACCTTCTCTAAGAGGATGGGCTGAGAGAGCTGGGGCTGTTCAGCCTGGAGAAGAGAAGGCTCTGGGGAGACCTGATTTCAGCCTTTCAGTATCTAACGGGGGCTACAGAAAAGAAGGGGACAGACTCTTTATTAGGGTCTATAGTGATAGAAAAAGGGGAAATGGTTTCAAGCTTGAAGAGGGAAGATTTAGATTAGATATAAGGAAAAAGTCTTTCACAGTGAAGGTGGCAAGGCATTGGTACAGTTTGCCTAGATATGTGGTTGATGCCTGTCTCGCTCCAATTTATGGGAGGGAGATGAGGTTCTTTTAATATCTGTATACCCGGCGTGAGATTAAGAAACAACGGTTCATATGTTAGTCCAACCAGTTTATTATAAATCCTAATCAGGGAGATGGGGAAGGGAAGGAGGGCGATAGAAAAGATAGGAAAGAAGCGAGAATCATGCAAAGCGCGGATAGTCACCACCAGGATCCAGCAGCGGTCCCGTTGCATGCCATTTTGAAGGTCCGAGGCAGAAGCAGCAGGGAGGGAGAGCAGCAGCGTGGCCGGCCTTGGGCAGCAAGCAGGTATTAGGAGGCAGTCGCAGAGCGAATCCAGGGGGAAGCAGCAGGCAGCAGGCAGCAGGCCCAGGAGAGTCCGTCAGCTTGCCGGAATTTCGTAGTGAGGAATCTGATGGCAGACACCTTTGTTCTTCTTCAGCATCGTGATAGAGCGCAAACCAAGTCCAGGAGGGAGAGAGTACAGAGCAAGTTCGGGAGAGAGAGAGACAGGTCGTGAGGCTTCTTCATAGCAGAAATCTCTGTTCTTCATGAGGAATCTGTTGCCAGAAAACCTCTGTTCTCGTGATTGTAGGTCTCCATTTTATCCTTCTTTTCCTGCCTAGGTGACATCCGTGGGTAAGCAAGAGTCATGTGAGTACCACCTGAGATGGCCATCTTCCTCTAAATAAGCCCACACAAAGACTGCTTCACAGCCACTAAGCTGCAGCTTATCTCCCTCTCGTTGCCCCTGGCCTTGTCCATCTGTGTCCCTCAGACAAAGGATTTCTCAAGCCTTGTCCAGGACTCATCCATCAAAGTTCTCCAGACAAAGGATTTTTCAACCCCTGCCCAGGACTTGCCTGAACTTGTTCATCTGTGTCCTCAGCAAGCTTTGAGACAATGATGTGAAAGAATAATCTCTTACAATGCCCCATCTCTGGAAACTTTCGAAGTGAGGCTGGATCAGGCCCTGGGCAACATGATCTAGGTATTGATGTCCCTCTTCACTGTAGGGGAGTTGGACTAGATGATCTTTGAAGGCCCCTTCCAACTCTAAGGATTCTATGATGCTATGATTGTTGTCAGTTAGCTGATAAAGTTTTGTTGAATGACAAAATAATATTTGAACTAAATAGATTTTTTAATTCTTTTTTTTTTTTTTTTTTTTGGTAGATCTAGTGAACAACCTTTGGGACCAGTCTGATACTTTTTTATTCATAACTGGACAATGGGCATGAAAATGTGTGGGTTTTTTTTGTTTGTTTTGTTTTTCTTTTTTTCTTTCTGATCACTGTGTACTAGAGTGAAGTTACTGGGACAGGAATCTAGATCAGTAAGAGAAAGACATATAATTCTAAAAGACCCATTTGTACATGAAGTTTTGAAATACAAAATATATGATTAAAATACCATTCTATTTCAAGGTTCATAAAAAGGAAGACCTATAGCATATCTCGAAGGAATAATGAAAAAATCATTGGAAGAAGTTAGAGAAGACTAATAGAATACTCTCATTCAGATTACAGAATCCTACAAATGTCATATTCCCAACATCTATAAACACATTAGTGTGTCTAAAATAGGGCTATATAATGGTGTTATATCATGCTATTACATATAATATGGATCAGTCTTTATGTTTAAGCAAAAGCTTGTCATGTGTGAGAAGAAGGTTGTATTTTGAGCATTTTCTAAATTTATTATGTTGTTAAAATTTGAAGAGGGTGTGTGTATGTTTTCTTTACATTTTTATCTTGAAAAATAATTTTGTGAAGCTGACATTTCAGATTCTGCTAGTGCAAATAGCCCTCTGAAAATTGACCTGTTGTGCTTTGCCTCAAAGGAATTTTTTATGGCACTCACAAGAAAGCTGACATACTTTCATCAATTTTTGTGTTATTTTTTAGAAGCAGTTGTTCCAAAAATATCAATAGAATCCACATTAAATGCTCTGCTTCTCAGATCCAGCCAACACAGGAAAGTCATCCCTGCCAATCTTCTGAGTTCTTGCCTGTGCGAATATGCATATTCTAAAAACAGCATCTGTGCTGCTATCTTATAGGAATACTCAAGTGATATGCTGTGAAATGGAAAAGGATTTGAGCATTTCTTTCCAAGCCTTCCAGAAGGAATACTTACTCTCTGAAGCGAAACTCACATATCTCTTTCTGCACTTGCTTCTGTCATGAACCTGGTGTAAACAGAGGAAAGAACTGTCAATTGTTTCAGTAGAGGACACGGTTCTTCAAGGTGCTGAGTGCTAGCTAAAAGCAGAGGCGAATACTCTTAGTCCACTTTGGAAGTCAATAAAAGTTCAACCATGCTTAGTATTTACAAATGAAAATTAGTCAGTCATTCCTCCAGTGGCAGGCTGAGAAAAGATCTATTATCTCTGCTCCAACTTGTCATTCTGAAGACAAACACAGTTAAAAGTCCAAGTTGATAACCTGTGCCCCCAATATGCCCCCATGCACATTGAGAGGGTGAGTCAGAACTTGTGAATGATGGTACAATGCCCCATTATTCTTATCTTGAGGGTGAGCACAGGTTTGAAACATTGATGGTGTCTTCCTGACCAAGTTTTTAATAGCCTTTCAGGCTTATCACTGAATAACCCCCTGGATAGTTCTTAATGCAGTGTCCTTGCCAGGGGTTGCACTTGACTGCTGTACACCTAAGAGAGAGAAAATATTCTGCCCTTACAGTTCAGTTGATGGATTTCTATCCTAATATTAAATCCAGTCTGATGACTTGAACATTTTGCTGGGTTACTGCCTACATCCCTCTTAGGCCCTCTATTTTTTTCTAAGCTTGAGTGGTGCTATTGCAGCAAAGAATTTAGCCCATGCAATTCTAATGTAGGAGTCTACTGAATAAAAGTAGTCTGAAGTTCCATATTAGCAACTTGTGGCAGTAAAAAATACACTAAATAAACATAGCTCACTGTTGTAATAAGATATTACTCACTGTTAGAGTGGGTCCAGAGGAGGACTGGGAAGATGATCAGAGGACTGGAGCATCTCCCCTGTGAGGACAGGCTGAGAGAGTTAGGGATTTTCATCCCACAGAAGAGAAGGCTCTGGGAGGACCTTACAACAGCCTTCCTATACCTGAAGAGTGCCTACAGGAAAGCTGGGGAGGGTCTTCTTATAAGGGCATGTAGCAACTGGGCAAGGGGTAATAGATTTAAATAAATCTTCCAGATTTAAGGCTGGAAGAGTGTAGGTTTAGACAAGATATTAGAAAGAAATTCTTTACTGTGAAGGTAGCGAGACACTGGAAAACATTGCCCTATGAGGTTGTGGATTCCTCCCACTCTGAAGGAATTCAAGGCCAGGCTGGATGGGGCTTTGAGCAACCTGGTCTAAAGGGAGGTGTCACTGCCTAAAGCAGTGGAGTTCAAACTCCACTTAGAGGTCCTTTCCAACCCAAATGATTCTATGATTTTATGACTAATTATTCATGCTCATTGGCTTCCCCATCCAGAGAGATCCTACTTCCTGCTGGTCCAGTAAAGCAACTCTCTAATTTAAATAATGTAAAAAAATTAAGTGTTACAAAACCTACAAAGATAATTAATTCTGAGTAACTAATGTGTCTGGCTGTACCTACTCCTGCATCATTTTTAGTAAGTTTTATCAGTAATTTATTTGACTTAAATTTACACTTTTCTCTGTTTAAACTGCTGATTCTTTTAAGCTGACAGTGGAATGAATAAACAATAGTAGTAATTATAAGAATTGCCTAACGGTGTAATTACGCTATGAATTTCTTCACACACTTGTCACAAGCATTTCTGTTGGACTCAGTGATCCTTTTGGATCCTTCCAAATCTGAAGATTCTATGATTCAAAGACTTTAGCACGGTGTAGTTCACTTCAGACATTAACACAGCAGTTGCAGAGAGACTTCTGGTTTCTACCTACGCCTTAGTTCTATTGTAGTCTCTAATATACAACTTCTGTGATAACTTTTTTAACAACAAAAAAGCTCTTCTGAAAGAACTGAGTCACCTACATATCACCTGGGAGATGCACTGTTCAGTCACTTGTAGACTGCCGTGCTTTTCTTCAATGTTTTGGCTCATATAGGCAGTGTATTCTTACACGTTGACCAGAAAGATTGTGGAGTCTTCTCTTGGAACATAGTCAAAAGCCACATAGACATGGGCTTGAGCAACCTGCTCTAGGTGTCCCTGAGCATCTAGTTGGACCAGATGACCTCCAGAATTCCCTTCCAGTCTCAACCATTCTCTGAAGAGCAAGATTTGACAAACTTGGTTATAAGGATAAAAGGTTAAAATAAAACTAATTTTACAACAAAATCAAAAACCTCTACTGTGATGGAAGTAAGAACAATCTATTATTTTTTTTTTTTGAAGTGTGTTAAAGAGTAGCAGAAAGATAAAAGAAATCTATTTCCTATTATTTGTTTCCCATATGATATATGTAATAAAGACTTTAGAAATTAAATCATATTTTGAATATGCAAAAACTTCTTGAATTTAGTTTTATGAATTTTGCTGCAGATTTTTCAGAAATGTGCTTTAAGCTCAGACCATTTTAATAACACCCTCCAATACCTGAAGTGCCATATGTGCTTGCTTGCATGCCTTTTTTCATTTACAGTGAAGTAACCTGCTAATGAAACAGCTTTCAGCATTACTCCTTTTTCCTTAGTCATCTACCACCTCTATTTGTCACACAAAAAAAAAAACCAAAAACAAAAACCACCAAAACTTTAGTACTAAAGTCATTGTAAAACAAATAGATAAAATAAGGATTTGAAAACTTGTTTACTCACATATGTATTATGTCTCCTGAACAGGATGGTGCCTTAAAATTCATGATCTTCAGCTAAATCATGAAAATTAAAAGAAAAGACAGTTTCTTCTATTTTTTATCTTTTTAAAAATTAATTAATTTTACAACTTCCTTTTTTTTTTTTTTTTTTTTCTTTCTCTTCTTTATGGTACTTCCCTAAAAAATTCCTTTTTTCTATAATCTCCCCAATTACTCCTCCTTGTTTATTTTGATGCATCTCTAAATTCAATAGATTTCATTACACTAAAGTAAAGGAAAGCGATCTCATCTTCCTTGCTGAAGGGTAATTGTTAAAAAGCTTCAGAGATCTTGTTACTCTGCCTATCAAAATATTGAGTCCACAGGAGTTTTTTTTATGCAAGTAGTATATTAACAATTGCCATTTCTATTATTCCTGTGATTAATCTCATGGGAGGAGGTTACCTTTAAACAATAGAAATATGGACTTTAATGACTTTTACAAAATGAGATCTGGAAGAATTGAGAACAAGCCAAAGTTGTTCCATTCTATTGCTTTCAATTATACAATAATATTTTAGTTATTGTACTCAAGGCATTTAATTCAAGGCAATGATTACAGAGAGATCAAATGTCTTCTCTTAATTAAGACCTCAATAAAAGTTCCATTATAAACCTGTGTTATGTTTCTTTTGTTTTTGTTTCTTTCCCTTGCCTCTGGGGATTATTTTTGTCTTAATTATTTTTTTAGATGAACTTTTAAAGAGAATTAAAGCTACCTGAGAAAATAAGAAGGAAACTGTAGAATTGTTCTCCAGAGAGTAATTTAGAATGACATTCTTTAAATTTCTTCCAACCAAGGTTATTTTTTTTGCTCTGAAAGCACTAGTGATAATTAATTTGAGAACATAAAAACAAAACAAAAGAAAAAAAAAAAACCTTACTCTTTATCTTAACCTTCAGTCTCTCCAGATACGTATCCTTTATTTAGCATGTAGCTATACAATACTATTACAATTTGTTTTTCACATACATCAGTTCATGGGAAATGTACTAGGTAAGGGCAGTAAGACAGCAATGGAAAAAGAGACATCCATATGAGGGTTTAATTGATTACATTTGTAGAAACAAAAGTGAATTATTTTTATAACTTCTTTAGTTATTGTCCTATAGATGCAACACATGTTTATCTTTTCTTGAAATCCAGAATTCTTGCAATGTGCAATACTCAGACTGACCATTATGTTTCAGTAAACTCACCAGTCCCAGATCTGGGAAGAGCTTAGAAAATGGATTTACTCCATACTAGATGAGTGTGTCTGAAAAAAGGATAGGGAAAGATCCTGCCTGAGTTGAATTGATTGGCCCATGCTGGTTAATAAGGCTGGCCTACTTACAGACTTTTTTTATTTTGGGGGTGGAAAGAGGGAGAGAGGAAGGAAAAAAATACTGTCCTATCATGATTTGAAAATTTTTAGTATGGTATATTTCTACAGTGTGTCCTTTCGCAGGGTTGAGTCTAAAAATTCAGACTGATAGAACTTAAGAGGAGATCTAGCTGGAAATTAGAAGAAAACATAAATCTTTGCTGTCATTATATTTTGCTAAGAACATCTCCATATGGTCATAGAAGTTTTTTTCTTAAATCTAGACCATCAACAACTTCAAAATTATGCTTTTGATTTTACACTGTTTTCTCTTTAATCAAAGAATGGGACCCTTGTAGATGCTGGGATTTCTGAATAGTAGAAACATCATTCTATATTTCTTCTATCCTTATTATACACCTTTATGTGCAATATTGAAAGTCCTGAATGAATTGTTTCCTTGAAATCTAAGAATAAGTATTAGAGACATGGAAATTATGCAAACACAAATTTAAAACAAGCAAACAAAAAAATTTGATTCAGTAATTAGTATATATGACTGAATCAAAATTGTCATCAATGAGTGAAAATTTAGCCTTAAGACTCAAATCCTTTGAATTATGAACAGGAAAGAAATGTGAACTTCAGAAATCTGAACAATTACTGACCATGAACAATAGGCCTTTTTTTGTCCGCAGAAGCACAAAATCATTATTAAAAGAAATGGAACATAGATTTGCAAATATAAGACATGTTTTTAAAAAATTGTCATTGATTGTTCAGTATTCATGTATAAATATATATGTAGGTATGTACATGTTGCTTATTCCACCTGAGGCTGTATGGGTGCAAATGAGCATCATATTTATCCCACTTTATATAAAGTAACTCTCAGTGTGTTTTTTAACTGTCCTCAATGATTATCCTGTCTTTGGAGGAAAATTTCTTTTTCCTTAGAGTGTAAAGAAGAACAAACACAGACATAAAATGCTCAAATCTAGGTGGATCTAGTTTGGAGTTCCTTCCTGCAAATGTATGAACTATATGTAATAGGAAGAAACTGATTGTAGTGAAGCTTTTTGAAAGGGTCTTCAGGCATTAACGGATTTGAGAAGCAACTGCTTTCAAAATGCATTCACTATTGAAGAGTGAATACATTGTTTTTTTTTTTTTTTACTTAGAAATGTCTATCACATTTATACTTTTAAATAAATTTATATTGGTTGTTTTGTTTTGTTTTGTGCTTTTGTTTTGGTTCTTTTTTGTGCTTTTTTTTCTTTTTTTTTAATCAAAATGATTGGAATCAAGTTAAATAAAGAAAAGTACAGAGATTTCAGGCAGTTTGAGTATATTTCACAAGGATTTGTAGCAATTTTAGCACAATCGGAAGACTATATTCAGAAACAATGTAATTGCAGAAAAATTATCTGCAGTAAGCAGTTGCTTGATTTTGGCATTATGGTCTTTTCACAGCATTTGCATCATGATTGTGTTTACCTGATATTCTTGGAATTTTAAAGGGAACAGGGTAGCAAAAGATAAAGTCATTGATTTCTCTAATTTGCTGGTGCTAAACTTGTTACCATTTTGAAAGAGAACAGAGCTTCATGTATATTTGATTGCTGCAGATGAGCAGCGGGACATCGCATGGAATGTGTGAGCTCTTATTTCACTTCCATGTTGGCAAGTGATTCTTTTGCTCCAAGTCGATGGCTCAGAAAGAACCTTATTCTCCAAGTGCATAAACAGGAAATAGCTTTGTGTAAGGGGATAGGCAAAACACAATCTGCTTTTTATTGACAGTTCTCTTCCTGCAGTATCTTTCAAGAAAGGTCATTCCCTCTGGTCCTTCTGCTTCTTCTACTGATGATTCAAGTTACACTTAGTGTTGTGAATAGAAATGCAGTGCTATTAACACCCCATAGTGCTAACCTTTATTTTAATGAAATATTAATTCCTACAGAATTAGGTAGCAAGCTGCTAAAGAGTTGTGTCTGACATGTGTATGTGAGGCTGTGTAAGTTAAAAGGACAAGAAAAGTGTGCTAACGTGTGCAGTTTGCAAAACTTTAAGGATAGCATGGAAAACATGGAATCAAGTAGAAACACTAGTTGGGGAAGATAAACCTGAGAGATTATTCGCAAAAATAAAAACAGATTGTGTACACGAGACATGTACAGACTTGTTCATGCTGTACCCTCTTGAAAAATGAAGTTTTGCAGTATATTATCCCTTGTCCCAACACACTGGCATTATTTAGTGCTTGAGCTGCGGTAGAGGCAAGCATATTGTATGCTGTGTGTGTTGAAGAAACTGCAGGACAATAAATTCAAAGGAATATTGCCATAATTGGCAGCGAGAAGTCTAATTGTTTTTAAATTAGACTGTGTTATGAGTTAGTTATAAAAGTTCATTATCTATGATAGTACAGGTCTAAATCAGCTGCAGATAAGCAAAATAGTTCCAAATGAATGTCAAGTTCACCTGTAGTTACTTGGCTATCTAAAAAATATCAGCAACTTTTCAAACTGTCACAACAGAGTTAAAAAATGTTTGATTAAACACAATGAAATTTTACTCTGTAGTGAAATCATTTGACAAATCTACACAAGGAAGATGCTATACGTATAAGAATACCACAATCTCATAAATACAACCCAATGTAAAACAGAAACCTGCTCCTTTATATGCTGTATGACATTTATGGTTTATATTTTACTACAGCAAGAGATTAGCTATTGAGTATGAACTTTGCTATTTTGGAAGTTCAAAATGTAAATAACTGAACTGAAAGAATGCAAGTGTGCCATAATACTATGTCAGTGTTTGCAAACAGATTTTCCCATGCAGTCTAATTATAATGGTTTTAGCTCATAGAGAGTAGTGCATGTAAATGCCTAATGTACTCAACTGTCACTTGCTATTTAAACAGCAATGATCATTCTGGTGTACTAACAGCAAAATCCCTTTTTCATTTGAAGAATGTATCACATCTAGCTGATTCTGTCTGGTACAGCAGAGTTTTAAAACTGCATCATTGCGTGTATCTCAGAGACTCTAATAATGCCATGATCGTTGCACTAGCTGAAGGTTTATTGATAGATGCAGTAGAAATCCTGCAATGGCTGTAATGTAACGATGTGGCTTAGGGTACTGGTTCCTGCTACATGAAGTTGAGAAACTGAGCTTAAACTTTTAAATGCTTTCCTTGAGTGCTTGTGCTGCAGCTGTACTCTGAGAAACCACTATTGTTCCTGCTGTATGTATGCCCTAAAAATTGATGCTGGAAGATGTAGGACTGATGTTTCTACCTCAGATACTGAACAAGTATGAGTTTTCCCAGTTTTCACAATATACAGTAGCCTTGGAGACACTGAGAGAGTGGAAAATTTCCATTTCCCCATTATTGGCATGAAGATATTGTAGTGCATTCAGAATTTCCAGGATTAAGTGCAGGCTGGTCTGTATGGAGATTGAGACTATTTATAGACAGAAAATCAATTATGTTGGGAAAATGGTACAAAGAATTTTTTTATAGCACATCTAATAATATTAAATCATTTATAAACCAACAGTATACTCCTCAGTATCTCTTTGAGATTTTTACATTTTAAAATGTTACCATCATGTTACACTTTTGTTTTTTCCTGTGAAGGGCATTGCTATCTGTCTAAAGTGATCTATAATATTACATGCACATATGTAGAATTTATGTAGGTGTGAATTCACTGGTGGGTTTTTTTGTTTGTTTGTTTGTTTGTTTTGGGGGTTGTTTTTTATATGCAAACATGATCAGAAATAGAATAAAAATTCTTAGGTTTTCTATATTGTTTCAAGGACTTTTTTTTTTCTTAAATGAAACATAACTCTATGCAAGTGATGAATAATTATGGGAACTGGCGACAAATAATTTCTTCTAAAGGATAAAACTATTATTTCACACACCTTAAACCAGATGCTCTTCCGATTCCAGACTGATCAAAATTGAAATCTCAGCCATGTCAGTGAAGTTACAGTGCTGTTTTGTCTGTGAGGGAAGATCTGAGCCTTTCTTTTTTAGCTCTTCCACTGTGCAAGAAATTATTTAACTCTCTACAAAAAACAAAGAAACAAAAGGTACATTCTTAGTGCAGATTACCATGAATAATCATGGTACCATGAATGATATATTTATATATACCATGAATGAAATTTTGTTTGTGTTCTTTTTTTTAATTGTTTTGTAGTTTCACAAGCAGTAGAAAAAAATTAACAAAGAACATGTCATCTACTTTCCAAAATATCAACTATGTCAGAAAGTTGTCACCACTGCACTCCAGATTTCACTACTACTGAAAACCAGTTTGTCTTTTTTTATGACTACTGCAGTGCTGTATGAAAGCATCTAATTAAATATCTTGCTAAAATAATTTAGACAAATCTGGTTGTCAGCTTTTTTTCCCCTCTGTATTAAACCACTTCAAATTAAACCCAAATTAAGTCATTAGAAAGCTCAGGAATAATAGCAGCAAACTATTCTGGATGATAGGAAAAAAAAAAGCCCAAAAAATAGTTTCTTCTAAATTATAGATATACAGATGTAAACAATGAGTGAGGCAGCTAACTCAATGTTAGTGAACATAGGACTTCAGTGGTACCAGATTTTGGCCAACTATTTGTAAACCGTACAAAATGACATTTTTTATCATGAAGAGGCACAAGAACTGTAATGAAGGCAGAGCCATAGGTTTCAGGTTTGTTTCACAGACTTGATAAGAATTTATAGTATGCAGTCTGATTAGAGTTGCCTTTCTATCAGCTGAGCAGAAGCAGTTACATAAGATGACCAGCATTATCAATCCAGTAGCGCCATGTAGGTTGGGGAAAAAGCCTACAGAAGATTCAGAAGAGAAGTCATGGATCACTTAACAGATGGCACAGCACAAACAGTATGAGATTCTCACTTTAAGATATCTACTATAATTCATATTAGGACAAGCATAAATAAGTGAGGTATAGAACTTTCCTAAGAGTAAGCCTGTTGCTTACAGTATCCTGGGTTTTAACATGCTGCCCGTCTTCTCTCTCTACACCTCCTCATTTTATAAGAGGAAACATCATAAGCAACTTCAACCCTCTCAGTAGAGAATTTTTTGTTCGCCTACACACATTTAAAGTTGTCATCTTAGGTCTCTGAAGTAAACTAGACAAGGGTCTCTTTCTGTTTTTATGCTTTTTCCTTCCTTAAACTTGACCTGTGTTTATATTTGCTACACAGATCTGGTGATGAATGATATTTGCTTCCCAGAAGAGACTTCAAGTAAAGTGCTTTTTTCATTTTCAAGCTTTTCTCTAAGATTTTGTTACTCTTACAGGCAAACAAAATTGAAGGTCACCATATTTTGAATACCAGCAATGAAAGACTACAAATTTTCCTTGAACAGCAAAATAGTTTCATCTTTTTCTTTCTCCTTCAAAAACAACAACAAAAAAGTAAAAAACAACAGCAACAACAACAACAACAAAAACAAACATGCAAATACTATCCAAAGTCTCTTCCATTCTGACCGCTTGCTTTCCAAAATGCAAATATTGATTAAAAATACTTTTTCACTGAAAAAAAAAATGAAATGCTAACGCTTAAATAAAAAGAATTCTTACTAGCTTATACAGGTTGGGTTAATATTAGTAATATTGCGATGCTCTAATGTATGATTCTTAATTATAATTTATTTTTCTACAAATATTTATTCTTTGCCATTAAGCATCCAAATATGTCCACTCAGGAAAAAAAAAAAAAACCAAACCCAAATCCCAAATCTTTGGTCTAGTCCCATGTAGCCATTTGTACAGACAGACAAAATATTTTACAATATTCTGCATCTAATTTAAATAGCAATATTAGATGTTGTTTGGAGAAGTGTAATTCATGAAGAAGGTTCACATCCCCCTGACGAAACACAACCAAAGCCTGTTCGTTAGGGTACAATGAGACACTTTCTGGAAAAGGAATGAAGGTGATAATACTCTGTGGCTAAGGGTTATAAAACCCAGAAGTTTACTCAAAGCAGTGTCTGCTAAGTCCCAGTCACACCTTATGAAAATGCTCAGTGAGAGGCGATTCTGGATGTGGCTCATTCATCTGCAGTTGGAAGTAGCTTTCCTCCACAGGCAACTACCAACCCCCAGCTTAGCTTTCTTACATATTCTAGAATACTCTAGAATACTCTAGAATATTCTACATGTCAGCCTGCACTCTGTTTCTTATCCAAGGTTTACCTTTCTGAAGCTAAGGCCTAATCAGTTGCAAGGCAATGTGTTAGGGAGATGAGAGTTTCCAACTCAAGTGTTTGTCAAGACAATTCTTTCTCTGAGTTCTGTGCCTCTCCTCTTCAGCCTCTCCTCCACAAGCACACATGGGTATAAAAGTAGAAAGCCACAGAACATAGAGATTTCATTCATAATTGATGTGCTGGAAACATCTTACAGGAATGATTAACTCCCCAGGTTTTGCATTTGTGATCTAAGAAAACGTTACATATCTCTTGAGAGTTCAGGAGAGAACCCTACTATGCCTGCAAACACAGATCTGTATATCAGTATTGCATCCACACCCAGGGGAATACAGGGCAGGATATGCACATACAGTGTCTACTGTCTGCTGGATGGCAAAGGCTGGGTCTCGTGCAGATGACTAGCTCCTTAAGTCACCTTTAGGTCAAATGCAAACATACTAGTCAAACTTAATAATTAACCACTGAAGAACTGTGCTTGACAGAGGGTTCAATTAGGTTCTTCAGAGCTATAGTATACACTTATCTTTCCTTTCTGTCCAGAAAAGGTTGGATAAGGACTGTGCTGGTGGTTAATGATAAGAGATCATATCCTGGCAGAGGAATTTATGTTAAAGCTGATGTCCGCAAAAAGAAGCAAGCAATGCAACTTGGACTCTAAGTCAGCATTTTCAGGCTGAGCTGAAGACAAACTACGGGTCTATTTTATAAATATTAACAAAAGATAAAATGTCACAGACACACACTGCCCTTTGGAAAATTAACATTGATCACCCCTTTCCAGGGGAATGTATCTGCTTTGGCAATTGATAGCAACTGTCTCCTGTAAAAACCATTCTACATGTCATACAAAAATAAAATAAAATAAAATAAAGTCTTAATTTGATAGCCTTCTAAAGAATGGTATTCGCCATAAAGGCAGTACTGACAGGAAATCATCCAAGATGGAAGGGGAAATCAGTAAAGGAGAATGTCTTTGAACAAAAGACTAGAGGAAGCCATGAAACAGCTCCTCATTCACACTGTACCCAACAAGTGGCATTTAAATGGCCAGAAGCTGTTCTCAGTGAGGTTCTTCCGCTTACTTGCATAGTGCTGTTTGAAACAGATCATCCCTCAAGATCAGTGCTGTACATACATGTGCCCAGGTCTTAACATCCCAGCTATTTGGGCTTAGTCTGAGCTACAACTTAAGAGCAGCAGCACACAAGAAAAGTGCAGGTTTTCTAAAGGTGCATCAGCTCGTTGGTTTCTATTTGCTCTTACAGATTTATTGACATCTAAAAATCTCAAACAATGATATAATTGCAAATTTTTAGATGTTGAGAGCATATTGCAATTACTCCCTATGCCTACAGTGACTTCCAACCACTGTTTTGTCACGGAAAGGCATTTGCTTCTCATTTTCTCTTTTTCTCTTAGCAATCATAAAGAAGGGTGAGCACAAGAACAAAGCTGCTATGGGCTTTTCTTTTGTTAGACAACCGCTGTTTGAGCTGAATGTGTGTAAGCCAGGAGGTAGCACGTATGGGCAGAGATCCCATTTGTCTTACAGTGATGGCTAGGATGCTATGGAGCTGTTTTGGTAAAAAGATTTTGTCTTAGGGCCTAATTTTAGCTTTTGAGCCAGGAAATATCTGAACATGTGGCTATGGCATCTACTCCACAAAAGTAGTTCTGCACGATTTTGGTCCTCTCAGCTTTCTGATTATCTTTGGCAACCCAAGCTCATCTCTGTTACCTGCTGTGAAAGAAAACATCCGTGACAGTTTTTCAGCCACAGGAATTAGCAGTGAAGGTACTCCCCTTCGGCTGCTGTTGAGCACTGGTTGGTCGTGCAGATGGTCTGCTCAGTGACCTGGGCCAGCACCCTTGGTTTGTGAAGTGGGATCCTAAAAGCAGAGTACGACAGGAGTGCAAGCAAAGAGCCACCACCCTGCAGTTGCTGGTGTGTCTCAGTTCTCCCCTCTGGAGAGGAACAGATGCTGCCTGGAAGCTCTTTAAGATCTTTTCCAAATCTGTACTGCCTGATTCAGAAGAAAACCCTGTAATTTCCTTCAGTTTGTTCTGCATCTGTTCAGGTAGTAACACCACTAACGATTATACCAGAAATGTCAGCGCTCTCTGTCAAACAGGCATTTCCTGGAAAAGCCTGATATTTCTGAGTGGAAGTCCTTTCTTTCTTCTTTTTCTCCCTTGGGAATGAAATAAACAACACATCCCTGCTGATGAGAGCCACGAAACCTCCAAGTTCCATATCCAGTACTGAAAAATGAGCTTTATTTCAATCTCGATCTTCAGCTGATATGAAGTAGTGAAACCACAGATTTCAGTACGCTTTGTTTACTTGCTCTGCTTACTTATTTGAGGTGAAAAATCAATTGTGGTTAAGCAGCCAGTAAAACAAATAGTTGTCCTCTCACTTGCAGCATATTTGTCAGTCAGCAATGCTGGTCAGCATCAAACACATCAGAGTTGGTAAATGCTAAATAGTTTTGTGATTTGGACAAGAATACAAGGCTGTGAACTCACATGTCACACTTTGCTAAAATGAGGAATGCTAGCTACTGCAAGGCAAGGAAGAAGGCATTACTTGTGACAACGGGTGATCTTAGAAAATTGTAGTTGAAACCTGCTGAAAGCAGGGAGTTATGTATATTCTTAAAATATTCTTAAATTCCAGAGTGTATTCTCTCTCGTTTTTTATGTACTAACACAGAACCAAACCATTCAGTATAAAAACAGAGTTTATCTCATAGACTCTCTAATGAGTAAATCCAGTTTTCTAGGCTCTGATGGACCTCTTTAATTCCAAGACCCATACTCTTTCCTCAGTTTCCTTTGCTTACCAAGACAAGGGAGTCATGACAATGAAGTTGTAGTGTGCTCTGCCTACATCTACAACCAAACCTACAGAAGCAAATAACCATAATCAGAAAAGCTATGGTATTTAGACATGAGCATAATATTTAAAATATGTGAATGAATGTTTACGATCTTTATTTTTATTACTAACTCTATGCTTACTTCAAAAGAGTTGAGCTGAATACAGATATTCAGTTATCTGATATTGAGAATAAGCTTTCCTTTTAGACTATGAGAGTTGTGAGTAACACAGCAGATACTATATTAAAAGTTCAATAGACAGGTCAAATAGCATAGAAATGTATGTGCTGTCTAAAATGTATTTCTGCTTTTATAGGCAGAGCTGGTTTTGACAGTGTCAAATTTTGTATGAGCAAAGGCCTTTACAGACACTTGGAACTAACAAATATTTTGAGGAAAAGTGAGAAAGAAAAGACATAAAAGGCTTCTTTATGATCCTTTATGCTTTCTTGTGTTAAAATCATTTTACCTTTTTTTTTTTTTTTTTTTTTTTTTTTTTTATCACTTGCTGTAGGCAAAGCTGAATACAGAAGGAATCTGAAAACAACCAGATCTTGTAGAAGAAAAGAAACCATTTATTACTCTGCTTTTAAGCCCAGGGATTACATTTCATATAGTTTTTGCTCTTAACTTCTACATGACCATAGCTTGTTTATTCAAAAAACTTTTTTTTATTTCTTTAGTAATAATTTACTAATGCAAATAACTTTAAAGCAATGGCTTTAGAATCTCCTTACACTGGACTAATTGGCTTAACATATGTGAAGAGATATCTGCAGAGATTGTTTTGAAATTAGTAATCTATTTTTTTTCTATTTACATTTACTGAAAACAATACATGTAATAAAAAACAGATTTTTTCAGCCTGATCTGTCACAAAAAAAAAAAAAAAACAACAACACAGTTTCTGTGTACATACAGTTTTGATTTATCCTGTGTCTAATTAATTAGAATTCCTGACATTATTTGAATAAAGAGAAATGGTTATAGATCCACTATGCTTTTTCACAACATCAATACAAAAAACAAAGCAATAATTCCACTCCATTTTTATGCACTGACAAAGCATCTATACTGTGCAAAAGCAATGCTAAAAGGTGCAGGTATTCATAATAACTTCAATATTTAGCTGCTATTTTCTTCTCCACCTCCTGGCGTTAGATCTGATCCTATGCTTATTGAAATCAATAGGGGAATTTTTATTAACTTCACTAAGCAAGTGTAGGATTATGGTAAGCAGGGTGACTTAAGTAGTTTAGAAAAATAGCTTTATATATCCTGGAATGTAAAAAATACCCCACTCTGATTCTCTTCACTGCCCAGTGACTAGATTATTTTATTAAAAGTGTGATTTTTGCCAAAAACAGCTTAGCTGTAGCAGTTGCCAGGAATGCAGTTGGCTTTTCCAAATACAAGGGCAGCTCTGAAAGTAATGCCTCCTATTTTATGATGTTGGCCCACAGTGTCAGAGGCAAATGTTGGTGGTGTGGGAGTAGGTGTTGAACTTTCCCACAAATACTGGTTACATTTTGTTGCTGTGCAACAGATGGCAGCAGAGGGGCAGTCTGATAAAATGACACATGGCCAATCTTGGCTGGCTGTCCTACCACACCCACCATATAGTTATGATTTGGCATCTTCTGAGTTCCATCTGTTCAGGCTGATGAAAGGCTGCATAGGCAACATTTTCCTAGCAATGACACCATCTTAGCAGCTGTGAAACAGTGGGTCACCTCTGCTCATGCAGATTTTTAGAAGCACAGCATGCAGGCTCTTGTTTATTGCTGGAGAAAATGCATAGATAATGATGGTGACTGTATTGAAAAACAGTGTTTTGTAGCTGAGAATTTACTCTAATAGTGTTGTGCTCTTTGTATCTGTTGGAGTTTCAATACAAATAAATACGAGGATTACTTTGTAGATATAAAAAAAAAAGTGAGTAGATATAGAAAATTAATTAAAAAAAAAAAAGCATCTTTCAGTCCTATAAGTCTCTCTTCAAGTAATAAACATATTATTAAAAATTAAAAATATTAATTTTCATTTACATAAGAAGGCAAATGGGCTGGTTCCTACAGCACTCACCAAAATTGCAGGTATCTGTTATTCCTGCTGAGTGTTGAGGATACAGGTAGTGAGAGATCAACTACTTATTTTTTGGCAAGTTATTATTTTCAGAACTTTATTTTTTCAACTCGATGCAAAATGGATGAAATGCTGATATTGTAAATATTTTTTTTTCCAAAGAGGGGATATTTTTGTGTTCAACTTTCCAACTAGGATCAAACACTTACTCACATAATTCTGTAAATCCCAAATTCTTCTTAACCTTAGCCAAGTATCTACTCAGGAAATAGCAGTGAATATTTCAAAGGCCCCTGTGAAGCAATGTATCCAGCTACTTTGGAGGGAGAAAACAAATTTATTTAAGCTAAAAATGAAGTAATACTTCAGATTCAAAATTATTTATGTTCATGATTTGTTTATAATGAATTTATATTTTACAAAAGGAAAGCCCGAGACACAGGAGAACTGTAACAGGACAATAATTTGATGGGATGAACTCTTGTCCTCAAAACAGAAAATCTAATGAAATTTTTGGAACTCATTTCCAGAAGTGGATATAAAAGTTCTTATTACCCATATGGATAACGCAGAGATAGGTTGATTTTTCACAAATGCCATCTACTCTCAAAGGTATTTTTCAGATCCTGTAACAATAATGGAATATCATTTGGTTCATCGTATTTTTCTGGCAAGCAAAATTGTAATTATATAAATAAGAGGCTTATACCAATTGTTCTTTAGCTTTTCAGTTATTAATTGCAGCAAACCACACTTTACTCATTTCTAAAATGGACTAAAATGCTCGTATTAAAAGCAATGTTTACATTTTCTACAAAAATAATTATAACATGTTGCTCTGCTGTATAGCTATAAAATATTAAACAGATATTTTTGGAGAAAATTGTCCCCTTTACAATGTATTTTCTTTTCATTTAGGGAAGATACAAACTAAAAAAAAAAAAGAAAGCTGTTAAAAAAAAAAAAAGAAAAATAGTTTACAATGTTTATTTCAGAAGCTTGGTTTATACTTCCTTCTAAAAAAGTGACATTCCCAAGGAGCCTTTATCTACAGTTTATGTAACTTCAAAATAAATTAAAATTTCAATTATTCAAAGTTAAATATTTTTCACAGAAAGTTTTAGGAATATGTTTGGACTAGGTTTCTTTGTTCTTTGTTATTAAAAAAAAAAAAAAAAAAAAAAGTAAGGATAAAGCATTCCCACTTTCTCTTTCTGAAGGATTAATTGGAAGGGCAGAGCTTTGGAAAGTACTGTATTGTGTTTCTCAAAGAGGAACAACTGTCTTCAGTCACTTAATGATATCTAAATGAGAGTTTAAAATCACAAGAATCTCGAAATTACAGAAACACTGAGTGGTTTCTGTTGGAAGAGACCTTAGGGGTCACCAAATTTCAACATTCCTGACAAAGGCAGGAACATTTACTAATAGACCACATCGCTCAAACTGCCTCCCAATCTGGCCTTAAGCACTTCCAGGGATGAGAACCCACAACTTCTCTGGGCAACCTGTTCCAGTGTCTCACCACTCTCACAGTGGAGAGTTTATTCCTAATGTCTAATCTAAATGTTTTTACACAGAATCACAGAATGGCCATGGTTGGAAGGGACCTCAAGGATCGTGAATCTACAATCCCTCTGCCACACACAGGGCCATCAACAAGCCCAGCTCCCTCATCCTGTCTTCGTAGGGGAGGTGCTCCAGTCCCCTGATCATCTTTGTTGCTCTCTTCTGGACCCTCTCCAACAGCTCTCTGTCATTCTTTTACTGGAGGCTCCAGACCTGGACACAGTACTCCAGGTGGGGCCTCACAAGAGCAGAGTAGAAGGGGACAATCACCTCCCTGTCTCTGCTGGCCACCCCTCTTCTGGTGGAGCCCAGGATACCATTTGCTTTATGAGCTGCAAGAGCACACTGCTGGCTCATGTTAAACTTTTCATCCATCAAAACCAGTCTGTATAGATGCCTGGGATTCCTCCATCCCAAGTGCAAAACCTTGCACTTTGTTGTGCTGAATCTCATTAGGTTCACCCGGGCCCACCTTTCAAGCCTGTTGAGGTCCCTCTGAATGGCATCCCTTCCTTCCACCATGTCAACCACACCACTAAGCTTGGTGTCATCAGCAAACTTGCTGAGGGTGCACTCAATTCCATCATCGATGTCATTGATAAAGAAGCCTCTATTCATTATTGGGATTGTCCTGACTCATGTATGAGACTTGCACTTGGTCTTGTTGAACTAAATGAAGTTCACAGACAGAACAGAGCTTGTCAGCTGCTGTTCTTCATCTCCCTTTCTGTGACTTGCTTTCCTTATAGGAATGAATATACTGGTATAGATCTTAACAGTAGTGAAACTCTTTTTTTCTTTGGCACAAAATTTTTGTATTTTTGTGACAAATAGATTTAATGTGATTTGTTTTGTTCTTATTTCTTTTTCTTTTTCTTTTTTTTTTTTTTTAATTTGCATCAGTCTTCATGTCCCTGATCCTGTACAGATCTGCTATGTACTGTCCTTGGTATTTTCTTTTAGTTGCATTAACTTTGAATAAATTATCTGAATTGTGTGAAGTTGCTGCAGTACTGCAGTCCATGGGAAATGTGTTGATTCAGGTGGGCCAGACAGAGGAATTGTCTGATAGGCATAGCTGGAGGCCATACACACCAACAATTTAATCCCACAACAATTTAATCCCACTTCCAAAGCCACTTGGATGATATCAGGGTAGGAATTCATTTAAGGCAGTGTTATGTTAACCTGAGGCTGAGACTACATCAATTATCAGTTATAAGGTCTTTAATGCTGTGATTGTAAACTGCCTCTTTTGTAGTCATTAGGGCTATGGATGCCATTATGGTCAGCTAAGAGAACAGACAAATTATTAGTTCAAATGTAGTCACACTTTATGCATGTTAACACAAATTTAAAGAGCAAGAAAAAAATATTTGCAAGATTTTACTTCATATTATTTTGCAATAAAGCAATTGAATTACTCTCTTCCTGGTACATGTCTTGCTGCACCACTCTTCCACTCCTACTTGTCAGTAAGAACAACTGCTTTTAGAACATAATGGCATTAAAAGGGAAGGTTAAATACTCCTAACAGTGGCAGGAATGATGCAGCAGTATTGCTAGGACTTCTTTAACAGTAATTCTGAGCTTAATCAGGTCTGATCTCAGCAGCACTTGCAGAAGTAGAACTTCCTAATATTACATGGGCAGCTCCAAAAGTAATGCTTTTATTACGCTGACATAATCAGTGGCCAAGCCAATTTTTATGAGTATGTCATGCAGGTTCTTGTTCATTGCTGGTGAAAGCGTATAGCTAATGGTGGTGACTTTGCTGAAATATAGTGTTCTGTAGCTAAGAATTTGCTCTATCGAATAGTGTTATTGTGCTCTCTGTATCCATTGTGGTTTCCATGGAAATAAATAAGAGGCAGTACTCTCAGTGCAACCTATGTATATAACCACACATTGCACTTAGAGACAATGTTTATTTTTACAGAAAAACCAGTGCCATAAATATTTCCTTTTGAAAAATCTCATTTCACAAACAGAAAACACTACAAAGTTGGACACTAGCCAACTTTATTTTGCATGGACATGAATTGTGAAGGAAGTCCAGCAACCTCAGCCTGGATGAGAACTCTGCTTCTGTCAGCAGAGCAGTACCCTTTTTCTGGCAGTTGCAACATCTTTTAATGTTGATAATCTTCATGATTTTTTTTTTTTTTAATTCTGTTGAAATTTTCTATAAATTCAAAACCTATTTAGGTTATAGGAGACTGATGTATTGACAGGCAATTTGCTTAATATTTGCTTCAGTAGAAAATCAAGCTAATTTTGCTTGATTATTGCACATTTGCCTATATGTCTAGGCTTCCTATTGAGAAAATGAAGATGATCCTGTTCTGGACATAATTGTTTAGTTGATTCTAGTCTGTAGGACACAACAAGTTAAATCTTAACATGAAAATTGGCTTGAGGCTTTATAATCCAACCAAGTAATAAATAACAAGCTCTATTTGTAAGGTTTTTCTTTTTTTAATATAAATGTGCGGAGAATTTTTTTTCAAAGCCTTATCCACAAGAGATGCTTGTTCTACAAGTTATCCTTTTAAATTTTTTTTGAAGGAAACTGACAACAGAGCAGAAGAGGAAGAGCCATAGTGATAAGCAACATAGTATCCCTATTCTCATCTTCCCATGCTTCATTCTCTTCCCTACATTGGCACATGGCAGTCCTGTAATGTATCACTGAGCAACAAATCTTCATCAAAAGACAACTGGTCGAATCTGAAGATTATTTTTTGCAATATCTTTCCAATTGATCAAATAAATGCAGTGTAATGGATCCATCTTAATATCCATCTTTAAATGCTGATAGAAGAAGCACTAACTGCTAAATCCATCACCAAGAATTTCAGAGCAGTCCAGGATAAGCATATGATGTATGATGTAAAAGATTTACATTAATTTACAAATAATTTCCAGAAAAAAAACTTATCTGGAAAGAAAGCTTAGAATGCTACAAATCCTAGAATGCTATAAATTACATACATACATAAAAAGAAGTTTTGACAAATTCAGAGCTAACATGGAAATTCAGCTCTGCCTTGGCCTTGGTGTATTGTAGATGTTTTCTGACTATTACCTCAGTGCAAAGAACAAGTCTGAAATTTGTTTTCTTCACCAGAAACTCAAAGGAAGGTTAATGTAGCCAAGAAACTTGAGTGAACCTCAAGACAGAATCCAAGGTGAATGGGAATTTTACACTGTGTCTGGACTGAGTACTCAAAGTAATCACATTATAGGTTTCTGTTTTGTTGTTTTTTTTTTCCCCCAAGGATTTTCTATTTTGATGGTAAGCTAGAGAAAAGAAGTAATGCAATAAGTCACCTGTAGAATAATATTTTAAAAGTTGACTCAGACTCTACTGAAGATGTAATCTTCCTCATTTTGCTTAATATTCCTGTTTCAGTAAGAAATCCTGTGTGTCCATTTATGTTTTTCTGTTGTTTGCTGTTGTTGCTATTGGTTGGTTGTTTTGATCTTTTTACATAAATATACTTCATCAGAGCTCTGTTTTCTTGGAGTAAGAAAATCTTATTGCAATCCAAGTATTAACACCAAACTCTGAATTCACACTGCTTAACTTTTACACTCCTGCAGGCAATGCATTTGATTTAAAAATTATAAATTTCAAACTTCTGTAACGTGGATGCTTAAGAATAATGTAATTGTACTTTTGTAATAATATCTTATTTTTGGAAGTAATGTGACTGGAAGCTGGAGATAATTTTTTGAATATATGATAAATGATGCCTTTATGCAGTAGCTTCGAATCTACTGATAACTGAAATTGTGTCACAATTTTGCCATTTTTTTCCAATACATAGATTCTCAACTTAATTTGTTCACTGAACAAGATGGAAATAGAAAAAAAAATATGTCAAATGGTAAAGGAATAACAATTTTTAGGTATAGCAGGGCAATTTTTTTCATTAGGAAAATGATTTTCTGCCTTAAGCCTTTCTGAATACAAGAATCTTAAGGGCAGAAGGGTGTTGGGAAAAGAGCAGTCTAGTTGACAAGTAGAGAAAAGAAAAACAGGAATCATTTAAGGTTTTATCCTATACTGTCAGATGGGTGAAGTAGATTTCTAGTCAGAAATAAGTCAATGATTTACTAATATGTTAGTGAGCGCCAGGGGAAAATAGATCCCTCACTATCTTGGTTGTGCAGCCACGTTAGTGTTCAAGAAATTACCCAAGACAAGGAAGTGACTGTCTCATTTCACTCCCAAGCTAACACAAGCCCTTTCTTATGGGAAAGTCACCTGTTGAGGCTGTGATCTGTATTTTTTCTGCACAACTATTTCTCAGGGAGTTTAGTGCTAGGACTATGGGATATGGGATAACAGTTTCAAACTATTCTAAAAGACACTTAGATTAGACATTAGGAATAAATTGTCCACTGTGAAGGTGGTGAGGCACTGGAACTAGTTGCCCAGAGAAGCTGTGGGTTCTCATCCCTGGAAGTGCTTAAGGCCAGGTTGGAAGGGGCTTTGAGCAACATGGTCTAAAGTGGTAAATGTTCCTGCCTTTGTCAGGAATGTTGAAACTTGGAGACACCTTAGGTCTCTTCCAACACAAACAATTCTATGCATTTTTTGCCAAAGTAGGATTTTAGACATCTGAAAAATTGACTTCTGAAGAAATTTTCTGGAAAGAGACGAAAATATATGAACAGAATTTCCTGGCAGCTTTGGTCCTTGAAATTGTTAAATACTATTTTGCAGCTCTATGTTCATACCAAGCACTTCCAAATGAGTAATTTCCCAGTAATTGCACTACCTACTTATGAAAATATCACTCTTACTTTATAAAGCTGTACAAAGAAGTTTACTATCACCGATCTCTTCTTTCATGTATGAAAATATACCTAAACTATCAACTGCTCTAATGTGAGCTGTCTGGATGAGGACCTATTCCTGCCTTAAGCAGATTTTTCACAAGCTGTCCACGCTGTCCTCCCACTGACAGTTTGGAGGACGGTTTTGTATTTTTTTTTTTCAGCTATTCTGGGAGCAGAACAACTAGTAAAACTTTGGCAGAAATTACCTTTTGTATTTATTTTCTCCTGCACTTATACTGTAACTTAACTTCTGTTATTTTTGGGCTGAACTCCCCTAACAGCCCGGAGAGCATCCAGGTTTCAAACTCATAGATTAACCTGACTGATGATCTTAAATGTAATAAAAGACAAATATTTGAACTGGATAATGACTCATTATGGTATATTGTTATATAAATCTCTTCCAAAAACCTTTTATAAAATCATCTATTTTCCATTACTGCATAAAAATAACTTACAGATATGTAATGTAGAAACGATGCTTTTTTCAGTGTTAGAATACTTAGGTTGCATTAGACTTTTAAAAAATGTTAGTTTTGAAATGTTTATATCTCCATTTGATTAAAAAAATAGTTATAGTTAACTCATTAGGTCAGTTGAATTCTGATTATATATGTTCTGTGGAAATACAGAAATTGAAAGCTTTTCTATAAAATCTGGATTTTAGGGGGCAAATGTAAAAATCATACTGATTTTATTGTAGAAATTCAATTGTTTATTTTTAAAAAACATTCCAAAATTGTAGAAAATCCATCACTGACAGTTTTGGCTTGTTTTCTTTTGAGGAGGGAGGGAAACTAAAGAAAAGTGGAACAGTGTGAAATTTAAAATTGCATAGCAATGTATTATCTAGACATTGTTCTTATAACATTCAATTCTGTTTTTTTATTTTTTTCATCATAGTAATTCATCTGCAGGAGAATGAAGGCTAATGATTTTGATCTCACTGAATATATTGCTAAGCCTTCTGAAAATCCACATACATAACAATATTCTTTTACCTACTGTTTAGAAGGCTATGCGCTTCAGAATCCACCAGGGAAAGTTAAAGTTGTTAAATATGATAGCAGGTGTTGTGATGCAGTTCTGAGCTTCAGGAGTGCTATATTTAGTATATGTGTGTCTACACACAGAAGGGATTAAGCTGTGTTCAGTGCCATCTTATTCATCCCTGTCTTTGCAGGAGACACAGAGGAGTAATGAGAATTCACTAAGGCTGGCCCCATCTGTTTCTTTGCACAGTGGGTATTCAAAGTCTACATACCATAGGCTTTTATCCACTGGAAAAAAAAAAAAGTTTATTGGTATTTCCATGCCTGATAATTGGCAGTTATATAAGAACAGATTCTGCTGTCTAAGCCTGAAATTTTCCAGCAGTAGGGATGTAGCTCTGATATCACTTGGCCTGTGGCAGCAGTTCCCCACTGGCTATACGCAGTTGCCTGCAATTTAGGAGGGAGTTCACAGCAGCGCATCAGTATTTGCATGGCATGCCCAGAAACATCTTTACAAAATAACAACTACTGCTGATCTTCCAGCTCTTTGGGATCTCTTAGCTCTGTAGGCATCAGAGAGAGCTCCCAAGTCTCTAGAAGCTTGCAGTCTCGAGGGTACTGGTGGATGGCAAGCTGGACAAGAGCCAGCAATGTGCCAACCATATCCTGGGCTGCATCAAAAGAAGTGTGACCAGTAGAGCCAGAGAGGTGATCCTGCCTCCTTACACTGCCCTAGTGAGGCCTCATCTGGAGTACTGTATCCAGCTGTGAAGTCCTCAGTACAGGAGAGACATGGACCTGTTGGAGTGCCAGAGGAGGACCACAAAAATTATTGAAGGGATGGAACACTTTCCCTAAGAGGACGGGCTGAGAGAGCTGGGACTATTCAGCCTGGAGAACAACGTCTACTGTGATAGGACAAGGAGAAATGGTTTCAAAATAAAAGCGGGGAGATTTAGATTGGATATGAGGAATAAGTTTTTCACAATAAGAGGGGTGAGGCACTGGAACAGGTTACCCAGAGATTTGGTGGAAGCCCAGTCCTCGGAGACACTCAAGGTCAGGCTGGACCAGGCACCGAGCAATGTGATCTAGCTGTAGTTGTCCCTCTTCATTGCAGGAGAGTTGAACTAGATGACCTTTAAGGGTCCCTTCCAACTCAAACAATTCTATAATTCTATGATTACATGACAGAATATGGGGGGAAAAATAAAAGGCAGAGTGAGGTATCAGTTTAGGGCTGATGGATGACAAGGAGAAAAGCAGCTGGGTGCAGTGTGGTACAAAGTAGAATTGTTAAATAGGAATGGAAGTTCAGCTGTTCAGTGCAGAAATGGGAAAAGGCAGATCTTTTGGGGGCATAGATGTGGAAGGGATGGAGCAATGCCATACCTGCTCAGTGCTGAACAGTCAACAGTCATGTGGACTGGCACACAGCCTAGTTTTTCTGACTGAGCGCTCCATTGTTGCTATTATGCTGGTAAATTACATTATGAAACTCTTCTCTTGAACATATGCTCAGCCTGTCCAATGTCTGGACCTACATGCAGGAAGTGAAACAAACAGCCTAAGTGTGAAAAATCATCTGAGCTTTCAAGATCTTTATTTATATTCCCTTAACAAGCTATGTCATTTAAAATGCCATATTTTGTCCTCTTATTAGGGAAACCTAACTTCCATGGGAGGTATATTCGAAATTACCATGTGATATTTAGCAGTAATTCAGGAAGAATAATTTTGCCTAAATATTTTGGAGCAAAATAAACTCTTTAAATATTTTTTTGTGGAGAGCTACATTACTAAACTAATTATGCTTGTTTTTGATTTTTTATCATTGTAACTCTCATTAAAACCACGCAATTTATTATCCTACTAATTTAATTAATGCTTTACTTTTGCCATTCTGGCAGCAAAAGTAGAATAACAAAGACTGGGGACATAATTGTTCCATGCTGTTCATCTACCTATCTCTACATCTTCAAATATACTTAGCATTTGAGGGTTTGTTTTTCCTTACTTAATAGCTTGCAGTGCTATACATTTATTACCTCCTAGGTGAAGAAACTTATCCTGAACTCCCTTGCTGACTAATCTTTTCTAAGCTTTGGTCCATGCCCTTTGTTTTTCAGCCCATTATTCTGTCAAATAATTAAAGAGCATCTGCCTTCTATATGCCCTTCAGATTTGTGTCTCTTAATCACTGTATTCTGTTAATCACTTTTGTCCTAATTAATATAAACCTTGCCTAATCTTCTTTCAGAACTCTTGCTCCACATTACTATCTTAATTGCTTGCTGTCTCCACGGTTGCTCTCGCAATCTGGTTTATCGCACAATTTCAGGTTGGCTGACTAATCACCTGTGGCAAGGTCCAGATAGCCTTCATTAAAAACTCAAGCTCTGGGATCAAATTTGTGTCCAATACCTATGTCCTCTCATGAGTTCAATGAGGACAGCAAGCGACATTGTAATGTTAACAATTCCAGTTTTCATCCTACCTCCGCCATACTGAACTGCTGTTAGTACTTTCTAATAATTTAACATGCAGAGGGGATCAAATGTACAGATAGATCCTTCCAAAGTTTTTAAGATAGCAAGTCTTAATGAAAAATAAATACATTCTCTATGACACTGCAGTGTGAATTCAGTTAATGAAATTATTCCTCAGAAGTGTATTTTCTTTACTACTGAGACTGGGAAAAACCAGATGATGCTGTGATGTGCAAAGGAATTAGATGAAAACAGAATACTAAGAGTTAATTATCAGTATGGCTATATAAATAAAATAGCCTGAGGTGTTCCTTTCCAGGGCTCCAATCCTGATTAAATTTTGAGTTGCCAAGGCAGCAGGTAGATCTTTCACTCTGGCCCAGGACTTCTTCATCAACAGAGCTCTAATTAGACTCAAGTTTTATAACAGGTAGAAACGTTGAAAGCAAAAGTCAGTCCGCAGGGCTTTGTCACTGCCACTCCTCCGTAGTCACTGCCTCCTCTCCATGTGGATCCCTCCCACAGTGCGCCATCCTTCCCAAACTGATCCTGCCTGGGCTTCCCACAGGCTTCAGCTCTCCCAGCAAGGCTTCAACACAGCTCCATACCACGGGGCTCACCCTTCAGGCACTGCTCCACACAGATGCCCATTGGCAACAGCTCCGGCCCAGGCCGGAGGTACCCACAGGCTGTGCCTCTTTCAGGCCTCATCCACCACTGCCCCGCATGCTCTCCCATGGTTGCATGGGCAGATTTGCTCTGCACGGTGTCCATGGGCTGCAGTGGGACAGCCTGCTCCACCGTGAGCCTCTCCTGGGCTGCAGGGAGCTGCTGCTGTGTGCCTGGAGCTCCTCCTGCCCTCCTTCTGCACTGACCTTGGTGCCTGCAGAGCTGTTCTCTCACATCTCTCACCCCTCTCTCCCAGCTGCTGTTGCACAGCAGTTTCTCCCTTTCTGAAATCTGCTCCTAGAGCACACCCAGCATCACTCACAGCTCAGCTCTGACAGGGGTCCCTCCTGGAGCAGCTGGAACTGACTCTGATCTGATATGGGGCTCTGCTGGGCCCTGCCCCTGCAGTCCTCTGCTTATAAAGTCTTGCCACTTAAACTCAGTGCAGTACCAAAGCTTGTCCATGATGATTCTTATACCTGCAGGACAGGGACAAAAAATGGGTTTTAATCTGTCTGAAAAGAGCCAATTATTCATTCATCATGGATATAATTCAACCCATCTGAATTGTGTTCATCCAGTTCTTCCGTTTTCCTCCAGAAAATGCAAATGAACTTCCTTTATTAGAATTTTCTTTCTTTTCTTTCTCTAAAGAATAAGTCTCAATGAAAAACAAATGGAGAGCAACATTTACTTCATATTTAGCTTCATCAATTTACGTATTTATTTTCCCCAGTCATTTTCCAAGCTTATATATTCTAAAATATACAGGGATATTTTAGTAATTTCTATCTTATTAATTTAAATATGCCATACATATATAAATAGTCATTATTGTATTATATTATACTATAAATGATACTTTTCAGTTAATCTCCCTTATCTCAATATACCTGATTTATCTGAAGGTGTCCCTGTTCATCGCAGGGGAGTTGGACCAGATGACCTTTAAAGGTCTCTTACAATTCTAACGATACTATGACTGTATATTATCTCAGTATGAGTGAATTTCTTTCTGCTTAAAGTTGGTTCATAATTGTCATAGTTTGTGCATTATGTATTAGCAATTCATATAAACATTTCCAGAATTATTCTGCCCACTCCCTAGAAATGCTCCCAAACCCTTCCCAAATGTTTGTATTCTTTTTTTTTTTTCTTAGAAAATATTAGCAATGTAAATATCCTTCACTAGTCCAGTAATGCTATTATGAAGGCAAGAGACAGGATATTTGTATACATATTATCATGTATCTAGTCATCATGAATGACTCAGAAGTAATGGGAATAATATTTGTAATAATGTGCCAGAACAAGGTTTAAAATTGAATTCAGTTGTTTATTCAGACATCAGCAGTCATTAAAGTACTGAGGTAGTCTTACAGAAATTATGTTACACTGTTAGATCACTGAGCAGCTTTTGCTTAATAGATCCATTTGGAATCAGTGTGCTATCAGAGAAAGCATCATTATTTGGGGAAAACAAACAAAAAAAACCAACAACAAACAAAGAAAGATTGTTTATCTTACCTCATTCTTTTAGACTACTGCATATGAGTGTACCTTTGGGCATAAGGAACTAATAGCTAGATGCTGTTCACCAAAAATACACTTGACCTTTGTTTTATGGGCTTAGAGCTTTTATAGACTGCATCAATCAGGATATCATTGAAGATTCTGAATCCTCAATAAGTCATATGCATATGTGTGAATCCTTGTCAAGGATTTTGTAGCTGAAGATTAGTATCTGGAAACAGATCCATTGCTGTAGCTTAAGTGTCAAATACTTTTTCAAACAGGAGGAATAAGTGAAAGGCTACAAATCAAAAATAAAAAGCAATTGTTTGTTACAGTTTCTTCTGTATGTTTGATTTTTTATTTTTTTAAATAAATAGTGCAAGGTTTTCTAATGAAACTTCTCATGCCAAGATGTGAGAAATCACTTACAAACATATTCCCAGTTTCATGACTTATTGTTGAGATACTACTGTCAGCTCTGGCACAACTTGATGAAGGATAATATTAAATGCCAACTATGTGAAATAGGCTACAATGATCTATTCTTTTTCCTTTTTATTTTTCTTATTTCCATTTTTTTTTTTTTTAATATAGAGAATGAACAATATTAAGCTAACAGTATTTTTCTTGAGATCTGGCATCTTGTGGGTTTATAACTAAAAACATTGTTTTCTGCATTAGGTAACAATATTTGGTCACCTCAGTATGATTTGAAAAGACAAAGAGTTCTGAGCGCCAACTTTCTCAAAACTGTTTCTTCAAAAGCAAAGAACTATTTCAGTAGCAAATATAAACTGAATGTTCCGAAAAGACAATGCAGATCAAACTTAAGTTTGTGCAATAGTGAGGAAAAGGGCAAAAACCATAGGTAAACTTATTAAATTTGAATGTATAATCTAGCACTCTGATTGGACAGAAAGCCCTGGAAATGACCAGATGGAGCCATAAATTAAATCAATGATGGGGCCATACTGATGTAGCAAGGCTTGTGTTGCATGAATCGTCTCACAAGTAGCTACATTCCCCACTTTTGATGGTATGTGTTAATGACTTGGCAAAAACATTTGTAATTTCTAGGGTTTTTTTTCTTTTTTTTTTTTTTTCTCCTTAGTATTCAGTCAGGGAAGAATAAAATTTGCTTCAGTTCAAGAAGACTGAAACATAAGCTTTTTTTAATTGCTGGCCTTTTAGAACATGAGGCATAAACACTCTGTAATTCATCCAGCAGTCTTCAGTGGCTAAAAGCCAATAAAAAGATGCTAACAATTTGGATGTATGCACTTAAGCCAATATTCATACTCCATTAAATTGTGAAAAATATTTCATAGGAATTTACTTTTTCATATACTTACCAGAACTTCACTCCGTTGAACAGAGGTGTCATAAGTTGAGATTTACTAAAGGGAAAGAACTATGAAAGAATAATGAAAGAATGTGGTCTATATTAATGATCTTAAGATCAGTTAACTTGCTGAAGGGAGAAGGAGAACACACTTTAGCAGAGAGAAAAGTAATGATTGGCAAATCAAATATTCCTCAGGTAGAAACATTTATGAACAGCAAAAGCATGTACACTTCTAAATTGATGATTTTCCTTACTTGTTTTTAATAAACAGATTGACGGGGGGGAGGATTTTGAATAGTAATACTGTTTCTTGTCTGTTTTGCTTCTGTTGTTGTATTCAGGAAATCGATGTCGGACTCCTTAGTTTTAAATATTATTACCTGTCTTATACCAGGACAAGTACTGATTGTGTCACAGAAATTTACTTGGGTGAGTGGTCTGATCTGTTATGGCATGCACCATACTGGTGCCATTCCAAACATGATTGTGAAAGACTTGTGACACACTATGGAAGTAAATAAGCACAGATTCACATAATGAGATGAACTTTCAAATGGGGATGTTTCATAGCATTTTGTATTATATCATCTTGGAATTTCTTATATTTGGATAATAGAACTTTCCCAGTGGAGTCCTTCGTGAATTAACTCTGGCAAAAGAAATTTCTTTTATGTCTTCACAAGGAATCTCCACAAGAAGAACAAGGTACCAGTTATTTGTTTATCTTTGAGATGGTGTTGATGGAGTGATGATGTTTGAAAATGAAGGATTGCAATTCAAACTATATTCTATGTTTACTTGACATCTTTCACTGTTTCCAAGCATTAACTATAGAGAAAGCTGTGTCAATACCGGTAAATCTATGTGCAGAGTCCAGTGGGGAGCATTGGGAGCTTGAAAAGCCATGGAATCATCAAGTTGAGCTCTTCCAGTTTTCAGTAGAAACCAGACATTTGTGTCTAGTTCTGAAGGATTTCTGTGGAAATAAGAAACTACCCCCCTCCACCCTATCTCCTATCATTTATTTGTAAAAATTCAATTTGCAACAGGAACAGTAACTTTGTTTTTAATTTTACTTAAATAAATCAGTGTAACTTCATACACCAGTCTTTTGCTATAGAAAGAACAGCTACTCTGTACACAAAACAAGCCTAAGCAAGCATACTTCCACTTGTACTGTGTGATGTTCTGAGACCTTAAGCAAACTCTGATCTTGGAAGCTTTCTGTGGCAGTTCAGAGCTCTGTGTGGTACAATTTATCTTGTTCTTCTTGATCAAAATTGCTTTGGATACTCAGATATCACATTCCAGCCTGCATAGTGACCTTCCAACTTACTCCAGCATGTTATTTTGCTGAGGAAAAATACAAGGAGTGGACAGGTTGTGGTTTTATCTGGCTGATACTAAATAACACTATTCTAGAAGGGAATAAAAATCAAACTAACAACCTTCCCCCTACTCTGTCAAAAACAAACAAAAAAACAAAAATAAAAACAACAACAACAAAAAAACAGGGCTATGAAAAGTATGTAGAGTAGTGAACATAAAAACAAACCAAAACAAACCAAAACAAAAAAAAACCACCAACAAAACAAAACATGCTAATTTTATTCTGTTTCCCTAGCATGTTCAATAAACATGACTCTTTCAAGAGCTCTTTTTCAAAGAGACTGTGCAACTCTAAGTAAATCTAAGACCAGTAAGTCTTTCAAGGTTAGCAGTTTTTCACAGAATCACTGACTGACAAAATGGCTGATAATGGAATGGGACACTGCAAGTCATCAGGTCTAACCTCCTTGCTCAAGCAGGGCCACTCAGAGCAAATTGCAGGGCTGCATCCACGGCTCTTAAAGATCTCCAAGGAGGAGATTTCTGAGGAAATTGTGCCAGTGCTCAGTCACCCTCTTAATAAAGATGTGCTTCCTGATATTCAGAGGAAATCTCCTGCATTCCATTTCATGCCCATTGCCTCTTGTCCTATTGCTAGCTCACATTTTCAAAAAGGCAACATTCATATATGAAGTGTATACTTTAACTTCTATAGTAGAATTTAATTGCCAAGTTCTTAGGAAGTCTTTTGTTCAGGGCATACTGCAGAATCTTCTTGATACATTGGCTTTAGAGTCATGAATTCTTATCAAATATATCATACTCTTTGTGTGACAGGTGATATACTGTAATAAGCAGTTAATCAGACATACTGCAGCCTACACTGTGCAAGAATTCCAGATTTAGGCATAAAAAGGCCTTCAGTGAACTAGTTGGAACCTGTGAATTAAGGTCAAAGCATCAGGAAAATATTTCTCTGTTACAGCCCTTAATAAAAACTCTAACTTTAGTTTTCCTAAAAATTGCAGAACAAAATTTAGGCAAAACAAAACAAACAACAACAACAACAACCCCACAAGATCTTTGGAGGAATTGATTTATATTTTTGTGTTTACAAAATGCTTAACATTATGAAGGTGTTCATTCTTACTTAAAACAGCTCAAAAACAACTGTGACACTGAAATAAAATTTTAATGTTTAATTTTCCTTGTTCTACCTTATTTTAGAAATTTACATTTTTCTGTGGAGCTTATTGTCAAGGGTGAAAAATAAGGCCTCCAAAAGATGAAGTGTTAGAACTCAAAGATCTTGTTCGCTCTTCACTGAGGCTTAAATTTTTGGTGGATCTAGTGGAGTCAACAAGGCTATGAAAGATGACTGTTGCTATGATAAGCATTTTGTAGGAATTTCTAGAAAAAAGTTCACATCTCCATAAATCTGAGCTCATTTCTGTCTGTCGGCAAGGTGCACATGAAATAAATGCATATCCTTCAAGCTGTCCCTGGAAGCCATTTCTGAAGAAAAACAAAAGCTTTTCAGTACCTCAAAGGACTACAGAAAAGGAAGGAAGTCATACTAAAAGAGGTGAAGCCAACAACAGGCCAACAACAAAAAATTACATTCTTGATATCACACTATTTTACAAGTAAAAAAAAAATATTTTTGGCAAAAATCTTCCAAATTAAGAAAGCTAAACATTGTACCTAACTACAGCTATTATTCAATTAGAATCATAAAATCACAGGTTTGGATTGAAAGGGACCTTTAAGATCATCTAGTTCCAACCCCCCTGCTATAGGCAGGGGCACCTCCCACTATACCAGGTTGTTCAAATCCCCTTCCAGACTCATTTTGAAGGCTTCCGGGGAAGGGGCACCCACAGTTTCTTTGTGCGACCTGTTCCGTTGTCTCACCACCCTCACAGTAAAGAGTCCTCCCAGATATATTAGTCTGGTACATACTGACAGTACTTGACTGTGTATCAACAACAGTTGATTTTGAACAAATGCAGAAATGCTGAGGGGCTTACTAGAAAATAGCAAGATGAGCAGTAATTAAACTAAAATTTTTGGTGGATTTAAACAGAAGTTTAAAAATATACAGATTTGGCCTAAAAATAACTTCTATCACTTATACCTTGTTAATTCCTTCTTATCCTAGCCCTGGCTGATATTTGTTCAATAAGAGAAGATGGAGCATGGCATCAATATATCCTGAGAAATCAATAAATCTGAAGTCTTTTGTGTAAATCTGTCAGAAAGACACCAAAACCATCTGTAAATTTTAAAGGTTCAGTGAAGAAAAAAATACACTTGAGCTTAAGTTCAGACTAATATATCAAAGTAGTTCTGCTTATATATATTGGAGTCTGCACATAAGTGAGTTTTTTTTTCAAACTGCAATAAGAACTAAATCAAACTGAATGGGTATGTGACACCCATCTGTCACAACGTACTTGATTTTTACAGATATTAGATATTAAAATATGCTCTTGCTATTCTGTTAATTTTCTAGATGTCCATTACAATTTTCAAAATTTCATAACTGAATCTGCAGTTATGTTAAATGCTAGCTTAAGGGCCTCCCAAAACCATCTATTTTTTTTTCCATTCTCTGAGATTTTGTCAATAATGTATAAACATTAAAAGAAGACTTTCAATTAGGGTTCTGTCCCTGTAGCTTGTTGTGCTTTAACCCAGTAGTTGCACCGCACCACACAGCTATTTGCTCACTCCTCCCCACATGGAAAGAGGGCAAGAACTGGAAAAAAAATGGAACTTATGGGTTGAGATATCATGATTTAGTAAGACAGAAAAGGAAAATAGAAATTAAAATGCAGTGATAGCTATAAATATCTCAGTATGTATATAAATATATAAATATATTTATACACAATGCTATTGCTTGCCACCCATCAGCTGATGCCCTGCTACCAGCTCAGTGTCTCACTACATGCCAACTGATGCCCAGCAACCTTCGAGCAGCAGCTGCCCCCTAGCAAACTCCCCACTTTATGTCCTTCTGCATGGTGTTATGTGGTATGGAATAGCACCTTCCCTAATTCAGAGCAGCTGTCCTGGCTCCATCTCGCTCCTTGCTGCTACACCATAATGGTGGTAGTTCTTGCCAAGTGGCCCAGCACAGCAACAACCAAAGCACTGGTGTGCCATTAACTCAATCTCAGCTGAAACCAGGACATCTTGCAAAGGTCTTGCTGTAGTCTGTCTGGAAACATGAACTTCTCTTGTCAAAGAATTATTACACAAGACTGCCATGGTTAGTGAAGAGTAAGTGTCAAAAGTTCAGAGTAAGATTTCAGATAACTATCCATAAACTAATGTGATATAATCCGTAACCAAACTATTCAGGTAGAGAATTGCCCATACGATCCATAATACTCTTTTTTTCTTTCTCACTCTCTCTCTCTCTTCCCCCCTCTCCCTCCCCCTCAGATACTCACTGATTCTCTCTAGCACACTTTATTTTCTAATTCTCTTGGTGACATGGGAAGAGCTTTGCCTTTCATCTTTTCATATGCAACTGGCAAAACTATGTCTTATTCCTTCTTCATCTGCCTTCTTTCAAGAACAATGAAAGTAAGATTACTTCTCCATTCTGGTCCTCATCTTTAAAGAAATAAAATATTTGCATTGCAGAAGAAGAAAATTCTGAAGGAAAATTGAGTTAGGAAAGGATTTCTAGTAGTACACTATGTCGGAATTCTTATGCTACAGTTGAAAGAGATAGTAAACCTGAGGTACTTGTTTTTTAGCATTACATTAGTAGAATGAAGATGCAACTAGAAAAAATTGACAATACAGTTGAGCTAGGCAGAATTCAAGGAGGATTAGGAAGATATATATAAGGGCAGCATGATACAGAAGTTCAAATTTAGGATAAAGATATAAGAAACATTAAGTTAGTAAGGGATTTTATTAGGATGTTGGGATCAATAAAATTTGAATAGTCTGGAGAAATAGTACGTGAATTTATAGATAGATGGTAAACTGAATACAACTCAAGATCTGTTATGTAGCATGTAAGGATGAGCTTTTTAACTTTTATTGTATTGCAGAGCTAAGTCCAACACATCAGAAAACACATTATTATTATTATTATTGTTCCCTTTTCTTTTTTATAAATATTATATACTATATATATATATATATGAGGAAAAACAATCTCGCCTAGATTTTTTTTTATTTTAAACACTGAGGGGGGTGGAGGAGGAACATTCACTTACTGTTTCAGTAAGAAACGATCCTGATTGCATAAAGTCTGATCTATTTAGCATTAAGCTCTTTATTTCCTGCTATCAGAACTTCTCAGAATGTGAGATGATGTTTAGAGACAGAAGAGTGGAAATAATAACCCAGGTGCACTCTGAGATCAGTGTTGACTTTTCCAAGCCTTTAATTTCCCCCCTTTTATGCTTTCCTTTCTCAGTGAATCCTACTTCTTTTCAGGACACATGACAATGAAAACAAAATATTTATTTTCATCTATTGATCATAATGGTCACTGGTGGAATTATCTTTGAAAACATCATACTTTTATCCTTGTGCTTCCATCTTTCTGGTGGTATTAATCTTCAGTGTAGGAAGGAAAAGAATATCTCAAGTCAAAGCTATTTTTCACACTATTCATCTAGCTTAGCTACTTAAAAAAAAATCTGCTATATAGTATTAATATAAAACTAATAATAAAAAATAGAATTATGAGGGTAAACAGCAGCTTAATCAAACTTTTTATTTCTAAAAACTATCTAACAGCATTTTGTATTATTTCCATGCTAGGGATTCTGATCTTGACCAAGGGCTAAATATGTCTGAAGAAATAAAATACGGGGTGGGGAGGGGGGGGACGGGGAAGGAGGAGGGAATAAAAATTGCATGACTTCTAAGTTTCACTTGTTAAAAGGACTGAAACAAATACTTAAGATACATGATCCTGGTATACAGAGTATGTATGCCAACATGAACTGTTGATAAATAACATTATGGTCTTTCTGATGATCATAGTGATTTAGCTTTGCTGCACTATGAGTGTCAGTATTACAGCTATGATTGAAGGATCGTTTTTTGATCCTGGCTCTGCTCATATTTGTGACATCCTTAATGTAACTAAAGTGGGTTCTTGTGGCTTTGTCTTCTTTCTTTTTTTCTTACTTTTTGTTTTTGTTTTGTTTTTGTTTTTTATTATTATTTCCTTCCATTTATAGTTAATTTGAATATTATTTCACTAGAAATAACTGTTTATACAACTGGATTAGTAATGTTGGAAAATTGTTTTTGCCTAAAGTCAACTGCAATGCAGAATCTCTGCAAAACAACTCTTATTTGCAGCTTGCAGCAACTCCAGGGCTATGAACTTTAATTATGCATATTGGAAGAGAATAAATTCCTAGGACTGTAAGTTCAATATGTCAAGAATTAATTTTGTGGTGTTTTCAGCATATGGCATTCAGCCAAAACCTTGAATTATAGGCAAAGAAAGACAATGTTTGCTTGAACCCAGATATTTGGCTACACATGCCTAAATGCTTCTAGTCTGAATCAAACTAATACAAGATTGTATTAGAGACAACCTCTATTTGTTATTCATATGATGAAATATAATAAGATATGAAGGAAGAAACCAGCTTGAACTTATGCTGCAATCAAGAGAAGTATTCTGAAAATGATAAAAAATTAGCAGAATGTTGGTGGAATTTTCTTCTTAAGACAGCAGAAATATATAAGTAGCTTGTGCTCAGTGAGGCAATGGCTGCACATCAAATGCCTCAGGGCAGCAGTTACAAATCTTTTCAACATATCTTGAATCATCACACTCTTCAAGGATATCTTCAGCTAGTGATGGGAAGGTGTTGCCACTTACGGTGACAGAGCCACTGCCGCTCTGGAGCAGGCAGACTTGAAATGAATGGTTTTGTTTTCCACAAAAACAATGAAACAGTTGAAAACCATGTCAATATTTCACTAAAGAAAAGGCAAAATGTTCCATTAAAATAATTCCTTTGTTCATTCCTACCTGATGGCTAAATGGTGCAATTAGAAACTGACTTTTCTTTCATGTGTGTATTTTGTCTCCAATATAACTTTTTAATTTTTAGCTCAAAATTCATCTGCATTAATTCTGTAGTAAATCTGTCTCTCTTTTGTTAATTTTATTTATTCATTTATTTATTTTTAAGTATATACTATTACACCTTTTCATCAACAAACTCACAAGGACCTTATAAACCTTAAAGAAATCTAAATATAGAAAAACAAAATGTTGGAGTATTTACATTTACTCCTTCAAAATTAGATTAATACCATTTTACCTGGGTTTCACTGAAGCTATATTTCTTCTAAAAAGACTGTGCTTTATAATTTCTTTTTAGTATTTTTTCCTTCCCTATTGATTTATATATATCCTAATCCTTATTATTCTCTAGAGATGTCTGACCTTTCTGCACTAAAAGAAATGGGACTGTCAGTTTCTAGGCAGGTCTTGACCCTATCTCAGTATGTTAGAGATGTCTAGACATTATCCTCTCCTGACAGCAATAAAGCAGGAGGAAGCTTAAGATCTGAAAAAAGCATGTGTATGGGAAAAAAAAAAGTAAAAACAAACAAAAAAACCCCAAAACATGAAAACTTCAGCTCAAATATTTTGATACTTATTAAAAAGAAAATAAAAGTACTCTCTTGAGAAAAGATTCTGAGGTTAGCAAAATGCTTATGGAAATTCCCTTACCCTGCAATTATCCCAGATTTTTGTTTAATGCAGTTTTTGTACACCCACTGGAATGGGACAGATATGTTTCTGAGATAGTATCATTGGCATGGCGAAACAGAATAATTTCCAATTATTCTGGATGGCTAATGAGTTTGTGCCACCTCTTGCACAAGGTAAAAAATTCCAACTGTTGCAATGTGTTTTGTTAAAAGCAATACTTATTTTGTACTGCTCAATGTTTATAACAGTATGGTTGACTTTATTATGCAGAGATCATAGCAGAGGTTATGGTTTAAATAGGTAATTATATTTAATCAGAAACTTGGACTCTTAGAGGCATTGAAGACTGCAAACTGCATTTTAGAACCTTTGACAATAATAAAGCTTTTTCTGAAAAGGAATATATACCTATGTGTAGGAATATGTGTGTGCATGTGTATATGTATAACTGCTAGTACATTTCAATCCTGCAAAATAGGGATTTCTATTTATTTATTTATTTAGATGGAGGAATTGACTCCCTTGCTTATACTTTATTCTCAGTACTTTGGTCATCAGCTCTTTAAAACAAGGTAATATTTAACCATGCTCACAAATCTCAAAAGCAGAAACAAGGTTTTGTTTCCATTCATTTAGATCTCTTGTTAATACACTTCAGTCTGTTGATTTATTTAGGAAAAAGTGAGACAGAGATTCTCACCTACAATACTCTCAATATTCTCTCTCTCTTTTTTTTTAATCACCTAAGGAGCAAAAAGATTCCTTTGCTGTCTGTCATCTTTTGTGAGAAAAACTACAATGAAATGAAATGTCTGCTGTATCACTTTTATCTAAATGGCAGAAAATAATTCTCTTTTATTTTCTTCAGAGCTAACAGAGTAGAGTCCTTTAGGGATTCTTTGTTTTGCTCTGTTTAGCTGGAGCCAATATGTGATAGGGTAGACAGGTGGATGGTTTATTAGGTCAGTTTAAAATGACTTCTTTTTATAAGAAACTCTTAACTCTAGAGATTCATTACAGATTTTTTGTCAAATCTTGACACAGATGCTTCTCTGTGAAGAACTAGGTGGCTTTACTTCTAATGAAGTCATAATAAGAAAACATAACAGAGGCACATACCAAAGTACGTAAACTTTTCTTAATAAACCATTAGTTTTTGATCATCACAGCTGACATTTGTTTTCTTGTGGTATGATGTATCAGTCCTTCCAGTGTTTGATTAAGTCTTGAAAGGCCACCAAGAAACATTTGCTTTTCTTTTCTGTTTTTCTTTCTTTGAAAGAGACAGATGTTAATCGAGTTCTATTTCATGGATGAAAAGAGTCTAATTTTTTTCAAGCATTTTTGGAGTGGCACTGAAAATTTGGCTCTCATCTTGTGAAAATATCAATAGTGATAAATAATTCTATATGGGTCACTAGTTCTTTTGTTAACTAATACAACTACTGTGATACACTACTGCATGACAAAATTTGTAGTATCTGGACTTAAATTAGCATTGACTACCATAAACAGAAAATGTGACTTGTCTGAATTTTGGATTTACAAAGCATCTTTGTAATAATCAAGGATAAAAATCATTTTACTGGTGATGTGAGAAAATAATGTACCATGTAAAGACACTTATAGTGAATAGTATTTACACAAAGACTGTGAAACAAAACAATACTAAACAAAACTACAACTCCTAAATTGACATGTAAAGGAAATTTTGTAAAGATGTTCTCTCACATCCCTCACCCCTCTCTCCCAGCTGCTGTTGTGCAGCAGTTTTTCCCTTTCTGAAATTTGCTTTCCCAGAGCACACCCAGCATCACCCACAGCTCAGCTGTGGCAGCAGTGGGTCCCTTTTGAAGCAGCTGGGTCTGGAACTTTGACTAAAGTACTAAAGCAGTACTAAACCCTTGCCACATAATTTCAGTGAAGCATCTATGCCAAAAACAGTCCCCTGAAAGCATATCAGCAAAGCAAAATTCACTCACAGGCTCTGCTAAGGGAGTTCCCAATAATGGGTTACAAAGGAAAATATCCAGATGGGTTTTAAATATCTCTAGAGAATATTTATATATTTTTAAAAATAATTGTCCTATTGGGGGGTTGGACTTGATGATCTCTGGAGGTCCATTCCAACCCCTACAATTCTGTGATTTTATTTTGATATACTAAATCTGAAAATGGAATTTAACTTTTTGTGAAACTTAAGCAAGTTTCTGAAATGATTCCTTGGAGTTCTCATGTAGTGGGATTGGCTGAAACTTTCTCTGAAACTGGGCTCATATATTCAGAAACAGCAATATTGTCAGCAAATATGTTGAGTATTTCAAGTATTACTTCAAGCTGAAAGCAGAAGAGAAAATTGATTTTCAGTTTTATGCAAGGGGAATGAGATGCTTAGCTCTTATAATTATTATCAGACCACTGCCTTCTTTCCTAAATACACCCATTTGAATATTTCCCTAAGTCTTTGTTATGTCGTCAGAGTAATACTTAGTCATTTATCCATATTAATATATTCTCAAGACTTTTCAATTGTTGACTAATCAGGATATTAACTTTAGTCACTAAAAGAAAAATAAGTCAAAGGAGATTTAGCTGATAAAATTACCATTTTCATTAGGAATGAAAAAAGGTTGCTTTTGTTTAAAGCAGTCATTATGCAAATCTATCACAGGAATATGCTGAAGATACATAACACTATGTAATACAATGAAATTAGTTTCTCTATTTATCACTTAAAGTAAGTATTGAATTTACACATCACTGATTTTTCAATATAATAAGCTGTATAATAGCACTTATCACATTGATTTTATGATAGTATGACTTAGAAAAAAAGAATATATTGCATTTTTAATTTAAAAAAAACAACATTGTTTCATTCCCACTGGGAATTACATTAGAAGATTTTCAAATTAAGTACGCCCAGACAATTACTTTATATAAACCCCTAAACAACCTTATTAATATTATCCTCATGACACTCATTTACTTGATTCATCATTGTTATAATCCAATAAATATCTTTCTATTTTAAATGTATTGAGCTTAATCTACAAACATATAACATTTATTTTTAAAACATTTTAATCTAACACCAAATTTATGTGAATCCCATTCTTTACAAATAATGTAAGCTATTACACTTACTGAAATAGTCAGAGAACATTAAAGCTGCTTGCTAAAATACTGAAATATTTAATCTGGTTTGCATCAATAAACTTCTTTTGAATTCAGCTTGGGAACAGAAAGAAAATATCCTTGGAGTTCTTCATATATATATAAAATACAGTCAAGAAGGGCTCCTCATTATACAATAGAATTCTTATATCAGAGAATCTGGACAACAACTAGACTTTAATGGTAGATTTGAATTCTAATTTTTTTTGAGATTATGGACTAGCCAATTTGCAACCATTTCAGCTATTGATAGAATCTCTGACCTGCTCTTTAAAAAATTTAAACTCCATAAGTGAGCATAAAACTATAATGAAACTACTAGTGGAAGACATCTTTTACAATATATAGTCATAGAGCTTTATTTTGAATATTGCTTTACACAATTTATTTTGCAATTTATTTAAAATTTATTTGTACAGTACAAACTTAAAAAAAAAAAAAAAATCTTTACACAGGAATTAATAAAATTACACCTCTGACCAGGGTGTATACCTCTGACTATAAGGAACATATATTTTCACTGGTCCAATTGAGTGGCCTGTTTCTCACTGTACCCAAGAATTTAGACATCCTATTTGGGAGAGCTCTGATAACAAAGTTTTAAAGTCCTGAAGCTTGGTCTTTCTCAAAAACAGATTCTTTTGACACACATTTTAAGTGTGGAAATTAAATTGTCAGTCTATTTACAGAGGTCAGAATACTGAAAAAAACATTTTTAAATAGTTTTTCAGAAAAGAAAATTAATGGGTTTTCTCTGTCCCTCTTTTTAAAAAGCTTTCTAACTAAGCATTTGAAGTACAAAATAGGACATAATAAAACACTGAATGTAAATATAACTTCTATGATATTTTAAATATAGCTGTAATAGATGCAAATAGTATGAAATATCATTTAAATCACTTTTAATTAGAGTCTTCATTATGGATGACACTCTACAATTTTGATGTTATTTATATTCTTTATTTACTTGCTTTCTCATTTTTGTTGTATTCAACAAAAATAACTGTTATGCCTTAAAAATTTAACACATAACTCTTCATGCCATGTCAATGGTTTACGGGATGGTTCGGCCCGGTTCCATAGCTAGCGGGGCGGAGGGATTTTGCAAAATCTGTCCTCTGGAAAAGGGAAAGAGGAGACCCCAAAATAATTAAAAACAGCAGTAACAATCTGAGGAGAAACAAACTAATTTACTAAATATGGTACACTATAACACACTATAACACAACATAATTGGAATTGAAGCTAATAAATCAAATATAATGAGAGAGAGTGTCCGAAAGGTGGATAGGCCTCACCATAACGCTGAGGTGAGATGTGCAGTCCAGTTGAGCAGTAGGGAGACAAAGAAGAGCACAACAGGTGACCTTGCCAGGGGTTATATATCCTCTCTGAATTCAAAGCCCCCTGGAGTATGTAGTTGTTCTTGTCTTCCGGACAGGTGCCTGGAACTGGAGCATTAACAGTTTAACTCCCAGTGCACTACATGATTTTATGATGTGGAATACCAATAACCAAAAATCACAAAACCATGACATGCCAGAAATTTGTTAAAAGGGAGTTGAGAATTTTGTAAGAATTAGCATGCATATAATGTCCATGTATCTTTTTCACTGCAGAGAAAGAGAGTCCATGGAGTAAATTGTGCTAGAAGGTTGGAAGAAACAAACAGAAAACATGTTCCCTTTTGCACAATTGCTATGTAAGCATGACTGCACTATAGATTACTACAGCCTCATAGCTGAAGACCAAGAGTTTTTCTAAAAAAGAAAAGGAGAGGAGAGGAAAAGGAAAGATAGGACAAAGCATGGCAAAGCAAGGCAAAACACTTGTCAAGGAAACCTCTCTCTGTTTCAGACACATTGGAAAGATACATGTACTTGTTAAAAACTGCCTTGGCGAGTTGAAAGTAATTATAGGCCTTTTATGTTTTACTGAAGGAAATATAATACCATTTGATCTTTCTTGTGCTGACTTATTCCTTGGTCTGCAAATGTATGTTTTTTACCTTAGAATTTTAAACAAAGTTGGCACTCTCATTTCTGTGTTAATGTTTGCCTGCATTATTTTTTAACAGTGTTGTTGTAAACCTTCAGGAAAGCTGAATCTTATGTTTGGCTCTGCCACAAAAGATAATGCAAATCTGCTAAATATACATGGAATTATTCCAGCTAGCTATTTATATCAACTGTGGGTAATTTCCTATATCAAGGACACATATTAATTCTGAGGGAGGCCTGTGAAAATCAATGCTAATGAGACTCCTAGTGATCATAAATTTTCTTGAGTAAAGAAATGGAACTTGGCTAAAGCAAACTTTTTTTTATTTCCTGATGTATACATGTGATTTCCTACAATGTATTTACAGGAACTAACTTTACATTTAGAGCCAATCTGCCTTTATGCTGATCTGCTTGTATTTTCCACTGCGCATACTCCTTCTCCATTCGTCTTTCTGCATGTCTGCATAAAGCACCTTCCTCTGCTTCCATAGCAACTGGTATTATTTGAGACTGTATCTTTCTATACAGTCAAAAGGCATCTTGATTTACACAGGCCTTTCAGAGTAACCAATAGGAGAACTATTTTTTTTTTTATTTTGAATTCCACTAATGTGGAAAAATGAAACAAAACTGCTGGGACTGTAAGCAAAGGAGATTGTGCCAGGCAAAGAGGTTTTGTGCCTCCCATCTCGATCCAAATCTAGCAGGAACAATGCTGAACCTAAAATGAAAGAAAGCAGTAGCATTTTTTTCAGCAGCAATTTGGTTAGTGCTAACTGGAGAGTAAATAGAAAATTTTGTGAAGCTGAAATTGATAATAGGAAGAAACTTCAGTATTTCAGGCTATTAATTCCCCTTTTCTGCTTAGCCCATATCTATTCAAGGTATTTCTTCCTATTCTTATGACAGCTTACATTATTGAAGGAGTCTTGAAAGTGGGCTGTATGCATTCATGGTTTTGACTGAATGTAACAACAATTTTGAGGCAACTGGAAGCAGAGATGCACAGCAAAAGGGTACAAAGGCTATGTACTTCTATATGTGGATAAAAAATTGTCATTGGCTCTGGGAAAAGGGAATCTGAAAATTTTATATTTCCATTATCTCACCTGCAGTTTTTCTGGTTCAGCAGCCAAGAGAGTCACAGGTACTTCTGTCTTGAATGTAATGGAGACTAGAAATTTGGATGAACTGGAACGTTTTCTTACAAAATACCATGCATGTTGTCATTCTCAGTTTTTTGCCAAACATGATTGGCATAGTAATAGTGAGCAGGCAAAGTTGGAAATAGAAGAAGGACATATAAAATGCATGGCATATATTCAGATTTTACCATCACTTTCTAAAAATTTTTTTGCCTTGTATATCACCATCCTTGTTCACTTAAAATTTTAAAAAACAAATACTATGCCTTCCAAATGTATCTTCAGAATTTCTAGTTATTTGTGTCTATTGAAAACTTCTGTTTATTTTTTTACAGTTAATATTTCGTTGGCCCTCTGCAGTAATTTCTAAAACAGCTGTGGCATTATAGGTCCTAACTTTTTGTAGTCCGTTGACTTTGAAGCATGAAATTCAATTTGGACTGTTAGACTCAAGGCAAGGCTAGACTTTGAGCCAATTTTAAAGATCAAAACAAATTAGATACATCAATATTAGACAGCCTTAAGCTAATTTAAGAGCATCTACACCAGCAATTTCACTAGTTGAAATCACTTTAGGAATTGATTTAGCTAAATTGTTATATTTTCTTTCTGAAAGGGAAGGACAAGTTATTTGAGTTTTATATGGGGAAGCTCTAAGCCCTTATCTAAAATATATGGGATTTCGAACGTTATTGGCCTAAGCAGGTTCCCTCTAAGATTACTATCAGACTATACTATCAGGGCTATTGGGATGAAGTCTGGAGGATGGGCACAAATGATGAAAGAAGGAGAAACTGAATAGAATTTGAGTTTCAGTTTAACCTCCGCTTGTAAATTCAACCCCTGTGCCCAACAGGGCCAGCCATGAGAAGCTGTAACATACATATGTGTGTCTGCATGTCTGCATGCATGTTGTAATGCATGCCAGTACTTTCCAGGCATCTAAATCTTAATCAATTTCTAAAAACCTGTTGCAAAGTTGTTACCCTAATAAGTAGGTTTTCATCATTAATCTTCTATTTTCACAGTCATTTTCAGTATTGAACTGCATCTCAGGAAGCATTAAATATTAGGACCTGAATATCTCAACAGCTGCCATTAAAAGGAAGATGGATGCTTAAAATACAAAGATTTGTCACAAAGCTCTAATGAACTCCCTGGATATCTTTAAGTCATTAACCAGAATCCACAGGTTTGGAATAGAATAGAATAGAATGGAAATGTAATCTATTCATATTAGGGATAAGGAAGACACAGCTTCCTTAATGGTCTAACCCAAATCCACTGTATTATTAAATAAAATTTCACTTTTAAAAATGCCATTTCAAGTGCATGGGATGCAGTTTCCCAGGTGGTGGCAGGGAGACAGCAGGGCTCCTCTGAGAGGCAAAACCAAGTCTGTTCATTACATGGACACAGCCATTTACAACTGGATCCAATGGCCCTATGGCACGGCATTCCTTGGCTCCAAAAATGCATATATATGATTGTATTCTTTGTTGACAATAAATCTAACTCAATTTGTGTATTTTATTCATTTATTTATTTACTTTTACATAGATTTGTTTTACACTATCATTAGATATAAAACTATCTGATACCTTATTCAGCATACTCACACAACTGACAAAAGAAAAAAGAACACAAATTATTTCTCAATTTCTCTTTTCACTCAGCTAAATCTTGTCAAAACACAGCAACTCTATCTAATAAAAAAATTTTACATTATCTGTTTTCTTTCTTTGCAGACCTATAATACCTAGACTTTCCATCAAGTAGAGAAATAAAGGTTTGGCAAAGAAACTTTGAAGTGAATGTAAACAGGAGCTAATGAAATGTGATTTAGGTTTTATTATCTGATAGTAATATCAAGGTTGAAAGATAACCCAAATATTGAGGAATTAGAAAAGATGAAGAAAATGGTAAAGCTGAAAAAGCTTTAATATGAAAAGATCATGATAGTTTGCTTTAGAAATCATATAAGCAAGAGGAGAAATCGAAAAAATGGAAAGTAATGAATGGATAGGAAAAGTATATTGGAATCTTCTGTTATGTGCTGAGGTTAAACTGAAACTCAGCATCAGGGCAACATTTTGTTTAATTAGGAGGTGGGTAATACAAACCCAATGAAGGGATTCTTCATTGTATTCTTCATTCATAGTGTTCTTCTGAAATGAAAAATTATTGAGTCCTAGAGCTTGACATAGCAATAGACTGATCTTCTGAATCACACAGCTCATTTCTACAAAGCTGTAGGCAAAGCCTAGAAATAGAGCTCGCTTTTCTTCAGAACCCATGCTGGCTTTGACTCATAACTATTTGTGTTGAGTCCCAATGCTGTCCAACTTTCACATATTGTACTGACAAATTTTTGCTTTCTGTTATTCTGTCTTCAAGGTTACACAGATGCTACAGCATTAAATAAAGCTTCTTGTCTGCATCAATTGCATCTTATAATTTTTTCTCCTCATCTGATTTCACAAGCATATTCCTCCTTGTAGGGGTCATTAAAGAAATGCTAAATGCAATCAGTCCCAAGACGTTCCTTGGGACTTTTGTAAAATGTTAATTATTTTTACCATTCTGTATGGCTGTTGTCTTCTCATCTTAAACCATTTTCTTTAAGTTTATAATGCTTATGTCGATTCCCATATTTTTGTCAAATAATTTTTTTTTTTTTGCAACTGGCACCATGGTTTCCAATGTGTTAAAGCTGATATTCAGCTTTGTATACAGTTCCCTGGTTGTAATCCCTGATTTGTGTGGATGAGCTGATCAAGATATTCTTCACTATATGGTATGACAGCTGTCTTGTCTTTCATATCACCGTGGCCACTGCTAAATACACCACCTACTGCCTCACTGTGCTCACATCCATTGTCTGGTCTCCATAAATGTTCAGCAAATGTTGATGAATGTCGATGAATGCAAATTTTTCCACATGGAAGGATTCAAATTACAACCCTTTGCTTCATACTCACTTTCTTGTCAGACATCATTTTGTCTGAAAGCCCCTCTGCTGCCATCTGTCACACAGCAATAAAATGTAATGGAATATTGGTGAGAATGTTCAACCTCTACTGACATATTACATAATCTGCCTCTGATGTTATCATAATAAAATTGGAGGCATTACTTTTGGAGCACACCTCATATTGTCTGAATTGATTATTTACCATTCAGGTCTGAAATGTCTTGTTCTAAGATATACATGCTCCAGCTGACATTTATGCTTTTTATTGAAAATAAAAAATAATATTCCAATCCCAATGGTCTAGTCCATTGAGCATTTTCTCTGACATATGAGAATTTGGTATCTTGAATTTAAAATGAAACTATATCATAACTTCCATCTGTCTCACATTACTACTTTTTTGCTCAGATTATTTCCCTAGTAACAAATTTTTGTGGTACTGATGGTACTTTTCCAAACCAAATAAAAATAGTGGCCACTCTTTTTAATTCAATGATATTTTGTAAAGAAATCTGTTGGATGTTATCTAAGTGATCTAAGATTTAGCACAATTAGATTAACTTATAATAATACTAAAAGTAATAATAATAAAGCTTTAGAAAACTACTTATCAACTTATCTCTCAAGAGTACAGGAATTACCTTAATTAAAATGAGAAATTCTGAAAGGAATCTTAAAACTCTGTGCTTCTGATGTCTGCAGTAACTGAAATTTGTAATTTGGTGTAACTGCACTGAGAAAGCTACCATCCTGATTCCACCCCAGGGCTCCTGACAATAGAAACACAATAAATTTTACTGTAAAGCCAGAGAAATAATTTTGATTTATTCCCCCACTGGTGCAGTAGTGAGAAATTTCAGGGCTGCCTGATGGGAACCTGTGTGTTGACCGACTCATAGGATTTCTCATATTTGTTACCCCTTGTCTTGTCATTTGACCCTCCTTTTCACCACCTTTGCATCTCCTCTTAGAATGTTTTTTCTAGGTGTTTTTTTTTTTTTTTTTTTCCTTTCTTTCTTTATGAAAAACTATTGCTGGATGCTTTTAGTTGAATATGAGATCCAGATTAATTGCATGTTACCTAGGAATGAATGAAGCCTGATTAGGTAGCAGATAAGATAAATCAATGTTTCTTCTATTATTCTTTGAATGGATTCCTCCTCCTGAATGTCACAGTATGCTTTTATCAGTAATACTGCATTTTTACTATTTCATCTTACAGACTGTAGTCATCTATCTTTTTACATTCACGAACTTGAGTGCTAAAATATTCATATGTAGTGTTGACAACAGTGGGTATGACTTTAAAAATGCAGTTTTGAAAATATACCAGTATTTGGGAAAGTCTCTGAAGTGTTCTGAGACTTTTGATAAGCTTCAATTCCTATTTAAAACAGCATTTAAAACTGTAAATATCATTCAGAAAAAAAATATATATATTTGGTATAGCCTTGTACAATTTAGTACATTCTTTATTTCATGACATTTTATTTAGCATCCTTTTATCCGGTAGATTTTGTAGTGTTAGATCTTCATGGAAAAAAATTAACATGTGAAATTCTGCTTGTTATACTTTTAATCATGGTGGGAGAAAATCTATAGTTATATGTAGAGTCAAATGTCTCTTGTTATTAATGATAGCATATAAACAGTAAGTTGCTGACAAACTGTGGCAGGTCTACAGTGTCAACTAAAAAAAAAAAACAACTAAAAAATATGACAGATATCCCTTGAGTTCCTCTTTTAGAATATTATGTCTTTGTCATTGTTCTTCTGAAAGCTTTCCTGTTTGATGTTAATCACATATTGTGCCATGCATTTCAAGTTCAAATACTGAGAAAGTACAGTTTTTGTAGTCTTTTTTCCAGAGATATTAACTGCTAAGTGTTCAACCTGAGAAATCAATGAACTTAAGCAGTGAATCTAGAATATCATGGATAAGTCTTTACAAAAGCTCGAGAGTGAATTGACTTGAATTGAAATCAATTTGCTACCACCAGTTGTTGTGTATTTTTTATGTTCCAGAAGACTTGAGATGTACTAAAAATTGCAATCAGATTTTGCAAGAGAAAGACTTTAGCACATGGAATGAAAAAAGATGTCTTTGTGTTCTGGCAGAGAGAGATGCAGATTATACCTCTGATCTCAAGGGCGCTGTTGCACCTTTGTACAACTAGGTACCCTAATACGCACCAAAGGATACTGTTCCTTGAGAAGTTAGCAGAGATAGAACAGACTGAAAGCAAAAATAGAAAGAAAACAAAACAAAACAAAAAACACCACATGTTAACAGCATTTCAGTGCAGACTGAATTCTGTCAATTGCAAAATAATAAAATCTTTTCCCAGCTTCATATGGGAAGGGGACGTCCTGTTTCAGGATTATTTGGTCTGTGATCACTTACTTACAACATGAAGACCTCCTTGCTTTTCCTTGACTTCAAAATTGCTGACTATTAATGGATAATATAATTAGTTAATCAGTCCCAGAGTTGTTAAGTCTATTGACAGTGTCAGGATTTTCCTACAAAACTTAAAATGATTTTTAATTTGCCTCACACCTATTTACTTAAATGAACATGTCCTAAATTTCTTTGACATTAATCTTGTTTATGCCTATAAGTGGACTTTTATCTGTACTTGAAATACTGTCTATCTTATGTGAAACAGGAAATCAAACCAAATTATATTTTCATAAGTACTTCCTTACTGTTTTTCTCAGTTGTTGTTCTGGAAAGTACTTTCCAATCATTAAGCAAAGTTAATACTGATTTAGATTGGCATGATGGTAAAAGAGCGGCCCACAGCTCTGAGAGACAGACCTAGTCTGTTTTGGTATGTCTGAAATGTTAAAATGAATTTGTCTTCTTTTCGATGTTTGTTGGCTCAGTTATTGAGATTTTAACTAAATGCACACTAATAATGGCAAATGTTTAAGTTAAAGGCAGGTACTAAATTGAGTTCAACATTTTCCATGAGTGTAACAGGGTTATAATAGAAACACTTAGACTCAGAAAAACATTATGGTCCTCATAATGCACTTAATTAGAGAAAAAGATATACCCCTTAAAATAACTGTTATTTTTAAAAAATAAAAATAACTAATGTGAGTGTTTAACTACAAGCTAAGTACATAGATTATATATTAAAAATAAATAAATAAATAATGAGGACAATTGAACTTACTTAATAAATAATGCTAAAATCTGTGATTCTAGGATATTTTTCATTTAAACGTTTCATACTTTCTTACTAGGAATAATTGTGAATTTCTTGTGGTAAAATGTAATGGCATAATTTATTGTATGAAAATACCAAAATTTAAGTAGAGAATTTGAGATTAGCCTTTATATAGAAATTCTAATTTTGGCAAGTGATTATAAACATTTTTTAAGAATGTATTTTCATTTTAATTGGGAGCATGAACTTCAAACAGAAATTCCACTTAGTTTGGATTGACAGCTTTCTCAAAGTACAGTATTCATATCTGTCATCATTTTTTTGTTTCAATGTATAATTTCTATTCTGAACATTCAAAAAGTTGAAAATCAGCATCCACTTCTGAAGTCAAATGTTTTTCTAGCTAGTCCATACTTCACAGTATTGTAAGAAAAAGTTGCTCTGACCATACAAGGAAAAACTGAACACAAATTTTTGAAAAATATCTCAAGACTTTTATAAAGCTGATGTCCCAGATATTCAACTGAGAAGTGCTTCCAGGCTGCTCAGAAAATCAGAGCTAAAATTGCAATAAGTGGGAGATTACACATACAAAAAGAACAGGAGAGTAAGTGTGGTGGTTCTGTCCACAATTAAGTCCGAGTCATTTCTTATGAGAACAAGGATTTCTGAACTGGAAACTGACATCAGTAAGCTAGAAGGTTACTTGCATTTCAAACATTTAGGGACTTCTATAAATGCAGTTTTAAAAAATGAGTTATACTCCCAAGGTTCTCTTCAGCATTTTATCTTTTTCAACTTATCTGAGTTTAGAAGAAAATTACAAATTTAGCTCAAGTGCAGACCATATCTACCAGTTGTAATCATAACAGAGGTTTCTTCTCAGCTGCAACTGTGACCTTCATAGATCATTTCTACATAAATTATTCCATACATCACAAAAATCATCTGATCTCCACTGTGTCTTACATCATGTTACCTTATCTCTGGAATTTTATCTCACACCAAAGTCCTTATTCCAACTATAAATTTTACCACTGCTATACTCACATGTCTTCAAGAATAGTCAAGCAAAAGCAATATTCTGCTATCTGAAACATATTTCTTTGAAGTCACAGCTATGTACGTTAGTTAAATACAGATATGCATTTTTAATATCACAGTCTTTCTTTCCCTTCTCAACTTCCCTTGACAAAGCTCATGCAAGACTATTTCTGCTATTCACCACTTTATCAAACACATTTAAAATTGACTTTGAATTTTTAGATGTCCTTCAACACAGACATTTTATTTATTTATTTTAGAGGACTTTTTTCCCCCTGATAAGGATTCTTAAAATTTTACTTGAATGGAAAAGTTCAGAAATGTTATTTTGCAATTCCTGTGACACATATTCTGAAATAAGCCACCTGGGAGTGTGTTTGAAGCTGGTGCTTTGATGTGTCATTCATTTTCCTCCATGTTTAGCTGTAATTGCTTGGAGGTCACTGTATTTGTCCTTCCCTACCTTCCTGTAAATTCATTTCATTCCCATGGAATCTCACGGTATACTGAACTGATAGAATAAAGTGAACAAGCTAAGCTCTGGCTATTTTAATGTCAAAAACAAAAAACTGTCTAATGCTGACATTTCAATGGTGATTAACGATTCATATTTTTCAGTAATTGGACAACAGGTATATTGAATTTCATTTTACTTAGAATTCAATCTATTCAGTGCCACTTGATCTTTTTTATCTAAATATCAGTATTCCATTAAAAGAGTGTTATTTTCATATATTCTTAGTCAATATAATAATGTGGAAACCAGACACTCAGGGCGCCAAATCAGTTCATTGTCCCAGTTTAAGAGACAGACACTGCACAGTCTGCTGCAGGTAGTATGAAAACAGGAATTGATATGATGAAAAATTCTGATACTTCATTAATCATTTCCACTTCATGTTAATAGTGAGAAAAACACCATCTTGTCAGCAAGGCATATGAGTAATGCACTGCTCTGGAGACTCAAGCTGGAAAAAAAAAGACCCAGGTTCAGGTCTCAAGTGAAAATTTTACATAGACCAAGGAATTAAAGAACTGAATATATATATCTTAATTTCCAAATCAGTATCCCATTTATTTTTTACTGATGTTGTTAATCTTATGGCACTCCTCTCTCTAATTTTACTAATAATTTCATCCTGGCTCTGATGAAGTTCTGATGATTTTTTTTTTTTTTTTTTAAGTTACTTTCTGGTTAAAGCTAACAGTGTTTTCCCTGTTTTTCAGCAGCATTGTTATTCACTCCAAAAGCATGTCTAAGAGCTAAAGTGATAATGAATAACACAGGAAGTGAGCATGCTCTAAATATTATCCTTAAGGTATAATTTTGAAGCTTTAATAATAAACATTGTTAAGACTGTTTTCAGGTTGATAACCTATTTAATTGACAGCAGAATTTCCTCTGCGATTTCTGTACTTCAGTCCAAACATACAGAGATTTTCCTTTTTCTCAAGATGAGTCTTGAGAAACTACATAGACTCAAACATACAGTAACTAATTCTCTCTTTTTTAAATACAGTCAAGGAGACCACAACTCATCGCAGGTGCTCTGTCACCTTTGCTCATTGCCTGCATGTTCTCAATGTGACAGATTTTCTAAGCCAAACAAGTATTCTATAGTTTTTTTCTAACTTTGATATGATTTTAGAGCATTTTGAATAATGAATGATAAATCCTTCAGCATCTAAACTGGTATTAGAGTTTAATTCTTGCAGACAGAAATCAAGATTGTGCTGTTCTTCCATGTCCCATAATTAGGGATAATGGCCGTATTTTCTGAAAGAGCATCCACATTTTTTTTTTTATCTTAACTGCTGTATACCTTTCAAAATGTATAGTAAAGACAGCAGATTCTGGTTCAGTATTTTCTTGGTGGTCCTTTTTTTTTAATAGTTATATATATAACAGAGAAAACTATTTTTGATATCATGCACAGTTCTGTAACTGACTGGGACACAATGAATCTGGTTCTTCCAAAAAGGGTTTAAAATATATTTACATTAATAACAATGAAAATAACCTAGATTCATTTCACTCTACCTTATTTTTCTTCATACAAGATGCTTAATGTCTGGATACATTTTATGCCAAGCACAGATTACTTGATGTTTCTACTGCTAAGAATGGGGTCTCTTAGTTTTGTACTGCAAATAATTTCAGTGAAGGCAATTTATTTTATTTTTCACTTTTCTGTAGGAGGCTAGAGTGAATCAGAGAATAAGGCAACCTCTTGATTTTACCAAATTTCTAAAGATGTCAAACTGCAATTATAATCTACATTCCACATTCTTGACAATTTCTTTTTAGTATCAAGACCAAAAAGAGAGTTAACCTTAAATTTTGGTTCTGACTTTAGTTACTCTACTAAAACATTTTCTTAGTTCTCATTACTTCAATTTTCTCTCCAAATTATTAAAATAACATAATCCATATTCCAGAGTATCTTACAAATTAATAACTGCATCTACACATGTTCATGGAAGCCTCAGAACCTACAAGATCCTTTTCTATTTTTATTTTTTTTTAAGTGTTCTAACCATAGCACTAACCTCAGTAAAAGGCATACATTATTGCATTTATAATCAGATCACTTTCACTCATATGTGTGGACATGGATTTAAATACCTATATGCCAGAAACTATTTTTGAAACTCTTGGTCTTTGGTGTCCATCTTCTGTTTAATCTATCAAGTATTTATTTTTGAAAGAAGTAAAATTAGAGATAGAATGTGGTGAATTTTCTGACATTTAAAGATTATTGATGCCTAATAGCACTAAAATAAACTGTCTCCAGCATTTCTTTTTCACTCTAAATTTGAAGCTGAAGAAACTGAAGTAGATTCAGAGTATGTATATTTCTTAATTCAAACAATTGCATTAGAATGAGTTTTGTTTTCTTATCTTTCAGGGTTAAAGTGAAATGATTTTTTTTTTTTTTTTTTTTTGCATGAAGATGAGTTGTATATTTTTACAGAATGATTTATTATTATGCAGCCTCATTAAAACTTGGTGGATTCTATAATCGTGTCAGCTGATATGTTTACAACACTCATATCCTGTCTGCAGTGCCAAAATATAATTTTTTTGAGAGTTGTATTTGTACTGACATTATTTATCATAATTAAATTTCCTGGTGTATTTATTTGCACTGTCTGCAGCAAGAAAAATCCACTTATTTTTCCTATGGAATTTTCTGAACTAACTGTTGAAGCTGAATACAAATCCCATTAGATACCAAAGAGCAAATGTATCAGTCTCACAATCTACTTAAAGAGAACATCACTGCTCCCAGCATATTGTAGGTTCCCTGGGGACTTTTTATGAAGCTCTGTGGACAGTTTAGAAGTCAAAACATAATGAACAACAACAAAAAAAAAACCCCTTCGCATCAATTCTCCAGCCCTTTTTCACTGTGAGAAAATTGTCTTGTTACGTCAATGCATACTTGGCATAACTTTTTCCTTGATAGATAATTCTAAGGACAGTAACTTTTCAAAATATATGTAAAATTTGGACTATTCTGTCATGAAAATCACACTTTTTACTTTATTTATTGTTGTTGTGTTTTGGTTTTGTTTTGCTCATTTATTTTACTGTAGATGAAGAGATTTCATGTTTCCTTGCTGTTCTGTCATTCCCGCTGCGTTTATTAATCAAAATATATTTGAAAATTGGCCAGTGGTGGCCAACTGATGAATTCTGTTCTTACTGTTCCTTCTAAATTTAAGCGATATCTAGGAGAAAAAAATGATTTTTAAATTGTCTCTAGTTTCTTCCCAAGTCTGCTCTTGCTTATATTAGTAGCTTTGACCAGGTCTACAAAAACATAACTATTTAGATTTACATTATAACTAGTACTGACATTATAAAAAGAAAAGCAAGGACTTGGCCCAACAAATTTAGTGTAAGTTGTTCACATCTGAACTGAGATAAAGTGCTGCAATAAACAAAGGTCTTTACATTGTGTTTCTGGTATATCACTACTTAAGTGAACAAATATATTTCAGTTCATGTTCCTGTGCCTTTAAAAAGTATACACTAGTGCTACGTGTAAATTAGACTGTTGGATCAGAATAATCATACATCTTTCTGTTTTCAAAATTCATGCCTCCAAACCAGCTCCGTGATTACATAAAAGAAAATCTATTCTGCAATCTGAGTCAAATGAAGACTATTTTCATACGTGTGGGAGTTGAATTATTGTAGCAATCTAATATAGTAGTAAGCTTTAAGAAATAATGCTTCTTAATTGATTTTTGTTTAAAAAACAATTTGTTCTTTCATTACCACTCCTGGAACATGGCAAAGGCCTGATTCTTTATTTCTAGAGCTGCAAAGTACATGGGCAATATAGGCAATTACCCTGGTGGCTTCTTTAAAACTAAGCATTCTGGCTTTCTATAAAGCTACATAACAACACAAGAAATGTGATTGTTGTTTCAAATCTGGATAGAGGTGGGTTAAGGAAACAGGCAATATGGTGGGCAGGTGCATGTGAGCATTCTGGGAGACAGGAGGGAGAAAGGAAGATTAAGAAAGCTGATTCAAAGACCAAGGTTTCCTTTGCTTTATCAGTGAAGCACCAAGCACCATCATTACCAAATTCTAGTAGAAATAAGAGAAATGTTAAAAAAAAGAATGATACCTTGAATTAGTTCCATTAAAAAAGAGGTAAAGGAATTCAAACTGTCACTATCAGTATTCTTTTGCAGTGTGGTAATTCATTTGAAGATGCTGATTTTTTTTTAATAAATGAGAATGCTGTGTGTCAGCCATAACACTACTTGCAATCACTGTCATACACTCACTATGCTGTATCTGCAATGCGTTTTGTGGAAGCAGTGGAAATGGCTGCTGTCAGCTTCAGAACAGATGAGGAACGAAATCTGTCACAAAACTCGAGAACTTAATATATCACTAAAGACAGTTAATTTAGCAGCCGTGACCCATGCAGGCAACAGAATTAATAGCAAATCTGTTCAGCAATGAAGTTCTCCTTGCTGTACAAAGTAAATATTCCAATTTCAACGTTGTTTCCTGTTCAGCTGGCTCTGGTTCCACTTCCCCATCACATAACTCTCTGTTACAAACTACTACCATGTTTCTAACCTATGCATTCATTATGGTGAAGACATGTAAACTGGACTAAAGTGTTTTGACTGAGAAGAATTTGGAGGTTACAAGATGAAACATGGCCAGGAATGATTTTAAAATTTTTCAACACTGAAGCCCTGTATTCTATTCAGTAAGGACTAGAAGTCCTGTTCTCTTTTCTCTCTTCTCTTTAGTTCTGAGAATTAAAATTAAGAAAACATTTGGCATAGTGCCTTTTTTGTCACAAGTGTATGGTGACTGTAAGATGGTAAGATTAATATTGCACTTTCCTGAGTTTATTTTAGATCTCTTTGCAATACTGCTGAAATGAGTTCACCAAGTATACAGCTGAAATAAAATAAAATAAATAAAACAACTAACAGCAAGAAAAACAAATATAATTTAAAAAAAGTTAGTAAGTTTCTATCAAGGCTACATTAAATAAAAGTTTTTTTGGCACAGAGTGAAATTGTCTTTTCCCGTATGTAGTTTTTCTGTGTTGATTGTAACTTCCACATGTTTATAATGTCACAAATATTAACGGTGATGTAAAATACCAATGTTATGGTTTTATGATTTTTGGTTATCGATATTCCACATCATTACATCATGCAGTGCACTGGGAATTAAAGGATTAATGCCACAGTTCCAGGTACCTGTCCCAGAAGAGGAGAACTACTACATTCCCCAAAAGTCTGTTCACTGTTCTGTTATCATTTCTGCTCAGGGGGAACAGATATAAGGCCTTTGTAGGTCACCTGATGTCTCTCTTTTTGATTGTCAGGCTCTCTCCTCCCCACTGCTTGAGCCAAATTCACATCTCACCTCAGTGTTATGGTGAGGCCTTCAGTTTTCAGACACTCTTTCTCTCATAATATTTGATTTATTAGCTTCAATTCTAATAGTATCATAGTGTGTTATTCTGCGTTCTGATATCTTATTTAGTAAATTACCTTGTTTTTCTTCAGATCATTGCCACTGTTTTCAGTTATTCAGGGTTCCCCATTTCCCCTTCCTGGAGGCATGGATCTGCTGATCCCTCTACCCAGCTAGTCATGGAACTGGGCTGAACCCGTAAACTGTTGACAACCAGTCAAACAACAACTCTTCTAAAGTGTATGCTCATTTCAAGAGGTTCTTTCAAGGCTCTTTTGTAAGCAGTGATGTTTGAAAAATTGTTGGGAATATTTGTTAACATTATGTTAGCATTCTGTATCATACTACTAATATTTGCTACTTTGGAAGCAATATTAGTAGCAGGACTTTTTGGATTATAGAAACAACACTTTCCCTTATATAAGCTATGCAGAAAAAAAATAAATAAATCTCAGCCCTTCATTACAGAGTAGCTATAAACAAGTTAATTAAAATTTGTGTGTTCAGTTACTTCAGTGCAGGTACGTGCTTAAACAATCTTATTTCAGAAAATTACTTATATTGATTAAATTTTGGCGAGATTTTTTTTTTCCTTCTTGCTTCATTACTAACTAGATGGAATTAGCCAGTTTTGCTTTTTGTTAATGCTTTTTATGCCAGGTATTGAACACAGCTCTATTAGAGATGTTGTGAAAATTCAGTCCAGAAGCTAGAACACTGAGCTGAGAGTCACGTTCAGTGAGGGTGCCCCAAGAACCACAGCTGTATTTCTGAAGGAGATGGAGTGTGGTTGCAGAGCTGAGAGTTAAGTAGAAGATTAGGTGAACTGAAATTACAGAAATATGTTAAATAGGAAAAATTAGGTAAGGTTTCAGGCACACAAGTCCTGTGACAGATCTGGAATGGAAATGACATGTTAAATTCAAGATGAAAGCAAATGCATTTATTTAAAGTCACAGAATGGTTTAGGTTGGAAGGACCTTAAAGATCATTGAGCTCCAGCCCTCATATATGTCTGAAACATGTCAGTGACATCATCTGAGGAGGGGAAGGAGAATTTCACCATCTCCAAAGTAGTGGAAATATTACAGAGAAGAGAGATGATAAGGTGTTTTCTCTGAAGGGAAGCCTAAAGATGTAACTTGTAGTCTGTGAAACAGAAAGATTAACTAAAGATGAAAGAAGGAAAGAAGGGATGTATTAAAGAAATCACTGTGGAGTTTTCTGAGTACCAGAGCTGGCAGTAAAAATGGAGGGGCAATTCTGTAGGAAATGCTTGTTCTGTGGTAGCAAGTTTGTCAGATATCAAGATTGTGTGGGGGATGGTGACCCTCTCAACAAAGGACTCTGAGGATGATTGTGATGGTATTGGGTGGGGCAGCAGCACTACCATTTTGATCTGTTCAGAGCATCTGAGCAAGGATTCAGGGCTTTGGTGAAGCACTTGACACTGTAGCATCTAAGTTGGAGGTATAGGGGGTATGAAGCAGAATAGAGAGGGATTCGGAGACAGCATTTTCCAAGATGTTGAATTTTGTTCAGGTTTTGGGCCAGAGTGATTTTCCTTTATTTGTTTTTCTTGTTTTTAAATCTCAAAGTATAGATTTGTCAAACATTTTAAATCAGTATGAAAAATTTATGCCAAAAGAGCATTAAATTCTAGCCAAACATTCACTATTGAGAAATATTTTTTATGAACCTTCAGGAAATATGATCTGGTAACCTTGAGAAAACAAACCCTGCTACACAGAATGTATACTGATAGAAAACAGGGAAAATAATTCTAAATTAGGTAATCATAATATTTCCAAACTAATTTAGTTGAGGCTCTTTTATGCTATCACTTCATCTGTTCTTCGCTCTTTAGCACAGGTGTTTACATAAAAATTTCAGTGCAGATTTGGCTGTTTTCTGTATTACTTACTGCTTTTAGTGAAGTATATATTCCTGTATTCCAAGTGTTGCTTTCATGTTTTTACAAACATACTTTAAAAGCACTGGTTTGTCAAAGGACTGGAAGATGTATTTGCTTTATATACCCTTATGTACACCTGCAGTGGAAAGCAAACACAAATGTAATCATCGGTATTCTAATTCTTATTTAGCCTATATATTTGTGCTTTCTTTCGGGGTTGTTTTTGTTTGAAAATGCCTTTTGAACTATATAGCAAACACAGGGCTACTTGAAATTTTGAAGTGGAGTAGTTCAAATGAAAGTTCGCAGTGTTCAGCAAACACTTAGTGCCAGGTCTGTCCAGCAATATCCAGTATTATTTACCTAATTTTCTGACTCCTGCAGTGGAAAAAAGTTTCCATGCTGCTTTCACGGAAGTCTTGTACAATCTGATTTGTCTAGCTCGAGGGTTGAAAGATGACAAGAAAAAAAGAGGCTTTGAAAAGGAGAGGCAAAGAAATGACATTTGTATTTTAGGAAGTTTGAATGTTCACCCAAGATTTTTATCTATTTAATATCCTAATTAGACCTTCCAGTTAATTCAGATCCAAAAATGTCTTAAAAACTGTTGTTTAAATAAATACTTTTGCTTGCATGAATAATAGCAGCAGCAAAAATTCATGATAGCTGATGGCTGTAAGGAAATTGCTCTGCTGCTTTGAATTCTGTGAAGCTGTAGGAAAGCTGTTGGAGTTTTTTGAGATTCTCTTCACAGAGAGAGGAGAATCTTACTTTTATTATGTTTGACAGAGCCTTCAAAATCAAAATGACTGATGCAAATCAAAGAACATGTATAAAGTTACTATGGAGAAGCTCATACATTTCTACAGTGTTTGTAGATGGAATGAACTACAGAAGGAAATCTCTGATCCTTATTAAGTTAGGGCAAAACTTTCACTGATTTTATCAGAAGAGAAATTCATCAGCTTTGTAGAATGCCACCTGGGAAGGTAGTGACTTTAATCATATGTACAAAACAGAATATTACTCTTGTACCAGACACCATGGGGGTATTTCCTCCAGTTAAAGAACTGAACACTAAGTGTTTTTCTGCATGACTGCCATCTTAGGAAATCTGTACTTTTGAAATACAGATAAAAAGCACGCGTATTTTTCATATGGTGATATATTAATATTTCAGTTCACATTGCGTTCAGTTGGCTACATTCTGTGATTGTGACTGTCAGCTGTGATTGTAAGAATTTTTTATTGTCATTTAGAACATTGTCCAATGTACTGGACAATATTGTGAAAGTAAGGTTGTTCTTCCATTCAGAAATATTACAAAGAAGTTAAGGACAGGAAAGTGATTTACTCATGATACCATACTAAGCCAATGGTAAATACATGTTACCAGAGTTTTGACTTTAATGACTTCATATTTCGTCTTGAAATGTCCTGAGTTACTTTGATGGCATTTTGTTTAGCTGGACACAGGTTTTATTATTTCTCTTCCCACTCCAGCTATTTAAATTAAAAGAAACACATAAGAAGAGTGATAAAAAAAATGGCATAGGGGGACATTTTGTAATTTAGAGCCTATGTTAGGGGAAAATGAACACTATTTCTCTTGTGCTCCTATAGGGGGAAAGTTTGTAATGTTTAACTGTGGTTAACTGCTGTCTTATTGCTGAACTCTCTTAATCTCACTTGGCTGTTATATGTCAAATGTGTAGAGTTTGGTATCAGTAGCATACAGCAAACGTTTCCACATACTTTAACAAAAGATTACAGGACATGTATAATTAATATTTTTAACATATCTGTTACATAAATTGAATGAGCTGAATTTTAAAACATTTATAATGAGTTCTAATATCAATGTGTCTGTTGTTTCTCAATTCTTTACTGCCTACTTTTTATTACATACTCTGTGCATTAAAACAATTTCATTTTGCTTTGTGTTAAAAAATTGGAAAAGGAAAAAGAATCTTTAAGATAGAATGATAGAGGAAAGATAATCAATACTATTAGTTCAGAGTTATGAAAGTTCTATGCTAGTTCTCATTCAGCAATGAAATGCCTTTGAAACTGGATAGTATTGGGTGAGCCTGCCTAGAAGTATCCACAGCTAGAAAAGAAAAACTTCCTTGATAGGACAAAACAAAAACTTTACTACTGAGGTCTGTATAATTAATGGGAATTGTTATGGTTTCCTAAGAGGAAAGATAAAGGTCAGTCAATACATACTGATAGTAGCAAGTTCTTCAGATAAACAAATTTCAGTTTAAATTTGGTTTTGTTCTGGCTGGGAGTTAAAAATGCATGATTGATGCTCTTGCAGAACACAGGCTGAAGGAGTGTAAGTCCTGAACTTCTTTGGAAGGGCTCTTGTGAGTTGTCCTATTGCAGGGCAGCACGGGGATACTTTCACTCTAAAGAAGTAAGCCATCCTCACCTAAATTTCAATAAAACTGGGATATCAAGAACTTGACCAGTAGGAAAACGGAAAGGTCCTGATGAATATAATCAGAGGAGCTAAGGCAGTCCTTCAGATTACCCTTAAGTAGTGGCTAATTAGCTGAGTCACTCTCCAGGCTCTATAGTCTGTGCTGACTTGATTTTAATAAACTATAAGTTAAGTTAAAATGCCAAGTTAAGTAACTCTTGCACTTGTTGACACATTCGTGCATTGATCTGAATTAAGATTTGTAGCTTATGATGACATAGAGCTTTCAGGAACATGCTAGGATTGGGAAGTTTCACCAGAAAATAGAAGACTACAGATGGCTGATGAAAAGTGTCATTTGGAGATGTGATTTCAAATTAGATTTGGTATGATGAAGAAACGCTAAAAAAATCTATTAAGACTATCTAGAATTTGAGGCAAAGTCAGGAATAGGCAAAGGATGAGCAAACAAAATTAGAAAAGAATATTCTGTCTTTAGAAAATTAATATATATATAGAGAGGGAAAATTACTTTGTTATTAATAAAATTACATATACAGTATTTATGTATTGATATAATATATGCACATCCTATATGTATATCTTTTATCTGACATTAGACAAACACATTAAAAAGGTATGAATATACAATGTACTATATATTTAAAAGTGTAAAATGCGCATTTAAAAATGCCCCAAATATAATCACTTTTATGTAGGACTTACTTTGCCAATATAATAAAGATACCAGTGCTTCCTGTTTTTGTCTTTTGTTTTAACCATTTAAAGCACTTGATTTAAATGCCATTGTAGGATGCACTGAACTTCTGAACTTGGCAGCTATTTCTCTTCTTCTGCCTTTCACGCTCATAAATATGTACCATAAGAATGTGCAGAAAGATTTTCTATGACTCATACCAAATATGGAACAAAGTTGTAAAAAATATATGAGAATACCTTTACATTTGTCTATCCTAGATCTCTGAAAAAGTCACTTTACAGCTGAAGTTTGAGTATAAATAACAAGTATTTTTCAACCTTCCTTGGTCTGTTATACCTGGAGAAGACCTCAAGAAAGGCAATCTTCATGACATACATGCAGTTTGGTAGAAAATTTTATATAATAATGAACAGAAAGTTCTTGTTTTTTTTTTTTGTTTGTTTTGTTTTGTTTTGTTTTTGTTTGTTTTGTTTTGGTTTGGTTTGGTTTTGTACAAGTTCTTCCCTAATAACAAGCAGCAATAGGAGAGTCTTTCTGAACCTTTGGAATTCATTCTGAATTATGGATTAAGCAAAAAAGGGAAAACCTTTAAAACAGTTGGTAATTTAGCCCACTGGAGATAGTTTCTGTGTTGCTTTACAATTGTATTTACATGGAGGAAGAATAGAGTAATTCCTTTTCCATTTTCTTTATAGAATAGAATCAAAGAAGAGATGTTAGTACAAGTGAGAAAACTGTGTGCTAAAAATTCATTTTTTATAATAATAATCCTGTGATTCACTGAAAATTTCTGTACAAAATGCACATTTGAAACACTCAGATACACACTTAAGCATTTTTCTTTATAATGATGAAAAATGCTGTCAAACATTAGGACTTTATACTCAGCCACTCCATCAGTCAGCTGGCCAAGACACATTGATTTTAAATTGTTAGCGATTTTTATATGTCAAAACTATCTGCAATTCAAAAGTTTCAAACCAAAATTTGGTTGATGAATAGGCTTTTTTCTACAGGCTCTTTTAAAAAATTATATGTCAAATAAAACTGGTGGATGCTGCCTTTTGCTACACAGATATTTAATTTAGGATAAATTAGCCATCTAAAAAAACTCAGCAGTTGAGTCACCAACAGAGATAAAAGATTGGTTGTTAAAACCAGTGGGAACTGGAGACATGCTTTTGTTGCTCCAGCTGAGGAGGAGAAGAAATGGAAGTCTACTTCTTATTTCATTCAGGGAAGAAGGAAAATTGGAAAATGGGTAGTACCAGAGAGCAAGCATGTCTGTCTTTCTGTAAGAAAAGATGGCATGTTTGGAAAGAAGAGTGAAATAATTTTGGTGGTAGCAGATGCCTTAAGCAGAATCAAAATGCCTTGATTTGGCCATTTATAATCTGGACATAAGTTGTCAGTACATAATCACAAAAAGGAATAATCCCTTGGCATTTTGGCAAACACTGCAGACAATATGAGTAGTTCTATTAATAGAGGGTATAGTAAGTTTTTTTTCTTACTGAAAATGATGTTTGCCATCTTTTACAACAGGCTAGACATCTATTTTTAAAGGCTAATTTATAGAAAATAACACTTCAGGCTGGAATAAGTACAGTGGTTCTGAAGCCTGTTGCAGGTAATAATGAGACTTGAGAAAATCTAGAAATATATTACAATTTCTGAAGTATTAAGTAGCAAATGCTAAGATTATTTGAATAAAAAGGAGAACACATTCTTCCTCCTGCTCAAAGAGATAAAATGAGTTACAGTGGTTATGTTACTGTTTTTCTTTGTTGGTTGCTTGCTTGCTTTGTTTGTTGTTGTTGCTGTTGTGTGTGTGCATGTGTGTGCATGCTTTTTAAATTTTTTTTTTAATGAGGTTTTCAGTCACTGTTATGAATAAATATGTGATTGAGAGGTTCACCGCCAACGTCATCTTTCTATTTTGATAGCAAGAAAGGTGGATAGGAATGAGGTGGTGGTGATATTAACAAGGTATGAACAGATGAATGGGTGATATTATAACACTAATACTTGCATACCTGAAATTAATATGGTGATTTATTAATATGATGATATATTAATGTCAGGTATCCTAGTATTTGTAAGGGTAAAAGTTGTATGAAATGGAGGGGTTGATTACATTTTTCTATTCAGGTCAGGATAGATATTAGTCATGGGGAGATGAAAAAATGTGTTAGTATAGTGTTTAGTGTAACTCCAGAGGCAGTCCCACTTATCACACAAAAAGAAAAAGAAAAAGAAAAAGAAAAAGAAAAAAAGGACTAGTCTCTGTAGTTCTTTTAGTTATGCTTGCAAGCAGTAAGCTTTGTGCTTTTGCTTCCCCCCCCCCCCCCCCCCCCCCCCCCCCAAAAGTTGATGTCTCCCCATGAAGGATTTAAACTTTTGTTTGGATAAAATATAGAGATGAAAATGCTATTTTGAGAGACCCTTTTATGTGGGAAGTGATTCCCAGTGCTTCTAGATCAGAAATCATCAATGTCACTGAAAGAGAAATTTTTAGGATGCTTGAAATTTACCAAAACCACATTTATTTCACAGTTTACTTCCAAGCTTCTGGTGCAGATGGCAAGCAAAATAATTAATGTTTTGCAAAGGCTAAGTCTTCAATGGGAACTAAATCTGTATATTGATACTTGTAGGAGAAAGATTTGTCAGGATTTACACATTTCAGACTTTAAAATGACAGAGATAAAGCTGCTTTCTTCTCCTCTGTGCAAAATAGTTTTTTTCCTTTAATGTTACTATGTATCTGTTTTATGAAATGTTACATCATTTTAAGAAAATTCCCAATCAGACTCCCTGTGGAAAAGTTTTACATCTTTTTAACAACTTTATTTTTTCTTCATTCTAAGTCTTATCACTAAGCTGATTCAGACAGTATCTTTAAATTAATTGAACTACATATCCACTTGTTTTACACTGTGAACAGATGGAGATCAGCCAGGGGAAATCAGCTGTGTTCTCCTACTTTTGCTATTTATTAGACTATACGTGATACTATTGCAGAAACTCTTCTTTTTTTCAAAAGCTAGGCTTAGAAAAAAATGGCCTATGGAGTCCTATAAAATTTAATCATATAGTACAGTTCTAGAATCAATAGTGTACATATGTTTTATGCACAAAATATACAAAAAATACAATTTCAATGTAATCTCTTTCTGAATATATATACATATGTATATATATTCTTACATATGTATACATATGTATATATATATTCTTGTTTGAACAAGGAAGAGCTTATCCACAAAGGTAAAACCAGTCACTGACACAGTTTGAGAAAAGAAGTAGGTGTGCAGAGATGCTTATGTAAGATCATCTGGAATGTGGCTTGATTTGTACTTAGCAAGATGCTGTAGGCTCCTCTTTATTATGTGATTGTATATGTACATCAAAGATGTGACTCCTTGAGATCCAGGTGGATGTCAAATAAAGGCAAAAAATGAACGTTGGTCATTAGGTACACATAAGGTCTGAGGACTTCTGTAGAAACAGTATAAAAAAGAAATCTTAAAAAAAAACAAAGGAAGAAAGAAGGAAAGGAAGGAAGGAAGGAAGGAAGGAAGGAAGGAAGGAAGGAAGGAAGGAAGGAAGGAAGGAAGGAAGGAAGGAAGGAAGGAAGGAAGGAAGGAAGGAAGGAAGGAAGGAAGGAAGGAAGGAAGGAAGGAAGGAAGGAAGGAAGGAAGGAAGGAAGGAAGGAAGGAAGGAAGGAAGGAAGATTGGTCTTCTATAGTAAGAGTTCTTTCTATAACTTATGTACCATGAAGGGACACAATCAGTTTCTGAACTTGGACACTGTACTTTATGGCTGCTACTGTGCAACACACATGGGACCCTGGCTTACCTTCAACTGTTTGACTTACAGAGTTTCTAGATTTTAAGTAAACACTGAGAACCTAGATTTCTATTTGATTTTATCATCTACATTCTTTTTATCCCTACAAACAACACTGTTCACTTGAAACTTGTTGCTTCCTTACATTCCTGGTACTTCTGATTGTTTTATTTTCTCCTATTTGCTCTTTATGGGGCACCCTGAAGTATTTCTCTTATGTGCTGCTCCCTATCTTTCTAATAAAAAAATAAACAAACAAATAAAAAAATCCCTTCTTAGTTAGAATGTATACCATCTAAATCAAAGAAGCACAGACAAATATTGATGTAGAATGTGGCAGGTTTGGCAGGACTTCTGAGTGGGACCAAACTGGCTGTGAGGCTCAGGTATGTTTTCTAATGTCTCTCAACAGTGCCCCCACCTCCGCATGAGTGCTGTGCTGACAGACAGCCCCTATATTCTCAGATGTTTGTCAGGATGATAATGAGATCATTTAAGTGATGACAAATAAGACAGATGGTGAAGTGCATCTTGGCTGTTTCACCTTCAGGAGACAGAAGAAAGATTTTTCTTTTTCGGGGAAATGGCCAATGGAGAATGGCTGAAGTCCTACTATACCATTAAACAGCCTCATAAAAGATCAGAGATCCTTTATTCTGAGTATAAAATACGTCTTAAATGCTTCACTTTCTTAAAACCAATGTCTTAGCAAAAGTCATTATAAAATGTCCAATTATTTCCTGTAAATAATTGTGTGGTGAAGTAAGCTAACTCCTCAAAGATCTTTCATGTCTATGCCCTAAATCCTAAATAATTCACTAAACATTGTCTTTCATGCAATGGTGCTCACAGGAAATAAGTTAAAGTCTTGCAGTTTTGAACATTTGGTGATTGTGTGAAAGAAAAAATCAATTCCATTCAAAAATATCTTGTACATAAAGAAATTGAATAAAAGGCCTCTAAATAGTTTTGCAGTTAATTGTTTTGCAGTGCGTTAAAGATTAGTGTTCTTTATTCATAGATGGGAATTTTTAGGAATAGCACAGCAACCTGGAAATCTAATAAGAAAAATGAGATGAATTGTGTGCTCTCAGAAAAAAATACAGAATCCATCGAACTCAATCTAATTTGTTTTACTGACTTAGTGGGCTAGAGAGGAGGCCTACATTTTCAGAACAGTTAGATGAATAAGTAATTCTTCAGCCATGAAGAGATTTTGGCCAGTTTAGAAGATCATATTTTCATTCAACAGAAGACAGGAGAGGTGTTTTGGTTTGGGACTTTTTGTTTACTTTTTTTTTCTTACCATAAATAACATTGCTACTATTCTAAAGTTAGTAAAGGTGAGATAACACATGTGAGGAAGAAGTAAGGGGTAGTAAAAATCCCTATTTTTCCTAATCTTTCTTCTTATCATTAAATCATTGTAGTCGAGCATGGTATTGCAAAGGTGGGTGTGACCAAGTCAGACTTGGTGGGTTGCAGTGATTAGACGTCTGTGCACTTGATATCACCTTTTATAGCACAACAAACAAAACAGGTTTAGATATTAGCTTGCCTTGATTGCTTTATCTTCTCCTTCCAGTAATCAAAAAGGAGTGAAAAAAGAGACCATATGAAATGTGGAATTTGTGATAAGATGAAAAACTACAGTCTGACTAAACATTTTGCCATTATGGTTGCATAGAGAATCCTTTATGTTGGCAAAAGTATTTAGGTGGATAAATATTAAAGGATTAAGAAAAGCATTAGAGTAAATGGGGAAGGAAATTATTTTGTGTATGTTCGTATGTTAATATGGAAAGTTATATCATCTACAAAGTATTCCTAAGTGAAGATGTAAATACAGTCGTACAGCAAAGGCTGAGAGGTCTGAAAGTTGCCATGTAATTGCCAATAATAGCACAAGACTAGGGCTACTTCAAAGCAGTAGAAAAAGTTCTCATGTGCATCCTTAATAAAATAAGATTTCAGTTCTTTAGTTAAACTGTTGAGTATCTCATTGTATATCAGTGATGAGACTGAGTGCCAGGATACAGTTTATGGCTCTTTCTGAATTTTCATTCAAGTACTTCTAGCAACATTATTTAGTTGAGGTTTGTTGAGACTGTAAAGTAAGGCTCTATTGTGAGTGAAAAAAATGTGAGCTGTGTACACTTTCTGAAGAAATGTGAGTGATGTGGTTTCTTGGTGTGCACTGTGACACAAGGAGGAAGTAATTGCTCTCTTTCATGAAGTTTTAATTAGGGTTTATTTTCAGAACTGTGCAGTTTCTTGAAGTTTGAGCTGAGATTTCTGAGAGAAGGGGGTTTCCTTTGTCTTTGTGACCTGCTGTGAAGTCACTGAAGGGCATACACTCTATTAATAAACAAGCTGAATAGAGCTCTATGTCTCAAGTTTCTCTTTTATCAAAAAGTCCTCTAAAAGGCTAAAATACCGGGTACTGCTTGACAAAAGTACAATAGAATACACTCCACAACTTTTGTTGCTAAAGCTTGAAAAATAAAAAGCATAAGAGGTAAATAAAGAAGCTAGCTTAAAAGTGAAAGTGCAAGGACAGAACAGAGGGGGATGTACTTGATTCTAAGTAATAACCACATAATCACTAGTGGACCAACTACCAGGTAGCTGAACCTTACTATTTGTACAGCTTTTACTAGAAATTATGGACACTGAAAATATATACAGTATAGAAAAAAAAAAAACATAACACTTAGGGATTTTCCTTTTTTTCACTTGTTCTTATTGATTTAGAGTAGCAAAGGAAAATCTGCTGTAACCTTATGATGCTATTATCTGATTTTATCTAAGAGCGCTGGTTTCCCAATATTTAAGTAAGTAATATCATTTGAGTCTTCAACTTAATTTACATCAATTTATTTGAAATCATTCTGTTTTTAAATCCCAATTTTTTTTTTTTTTTTTTTTTAATTGAATTGCATTGATACTCTTTTTGGAAGAATGATGTTAAAAGTTACTCTTAGATCATATGTGCTGAGCTGTCTCATGACCCATTTTTGCAGTCATCATAACTTCTGTCATACTGAGAGTGTGTTGCTGACTTTCACCCCTTCACAAAGTGAAGTTTATTAGTTCACCAAAAGATATGAGAACTCTAGACCCAGATACTGATGAGTTAACAATCTCCTAGTCCTCAGTCCTGAAGAGGCAGATTTTATGCATACAGCCTCTGCCTTCACTTTCCATAACTTTGCATCTGCAAGAAAATTTTGGAAAATTCCATATGGAAAGGTAAATATAGAGAAGATACCTCCTTAATCATCTGTATAGCCATAACAGCTTTCATAAAAATGCATTTGACTTAGCTAGAGCTTTATTTCACTGTATGAACTTCAACACGGAAGGATAAAAAGTAAAAGGAAATAAATGATTGAGAAGGTTATTCTGAAATTTGCAGACCTTGCTGGGAGTTACATCTCCTTGCTGACTGCAAAGTCCCCTGGGGAATGTAGTTGTTCTCCTCCAGACAGGCACCCAGAACTTGAGCATCCACAGTCAAACCCCCAGTGCATTACATGATGTTATGATGTGGAATACTGATAACCAAAAATCATAAAACCATGATATCTGCCTTCTAAAATCTCTTTTTCCATATTTTATAGCACACAAGTTTGTTCAATCAATCTATTAAGGAAGGAGCTCTGAGTTCTCTTTCTGTTTTAACCCCAGCAGCAGCTCAGCACTACACAACCACTCACTCACTCTCCCCAGATGGGATGGAGGACAGAATCAGAAAGGTAAAAGTGTGAGAACCAATGGGTTGAGATAAAGGCAGTTTACAAGGTAGAGCAAAAACTGTGCACGTGAGGAAAGCAGAACAGTGAATCCATTTACTACTTCCCATCCCAAGGCAAGGCCAATTATGCATAGTGGTTTCTTGGGAAGACAAACAACATCTCTCCAAATGTCTCCCCATTCCTCTTTTACCCTAGCTTTTATTGCTGAGCATGATGCCTTATGGTATGAGATATCCCTTTGTTCAGTCTGGGTCAGCTGCTCTGGTGCATCCCCTCTCAGCTCCTTCTACCCCTCAACTCCTCACTGGCAGGGCAGCAAGAGGAGCAGAAGAGTCCTTGACTCTGTGTAGGCACTGTTTAGCAACAATAAAAACATCAACAGTGTTTTCCTCAAAAATAAAAAAAAATAGCAATTTATGAGCCTCTATGAAGAAAATAAATTCTAGCCCAACCAAAACCATGACAGTTCTGCATGGGAAGAAGTGCTGAAAACATTTCAGGCACTAGAAATACAAAAGAGGATTAAGTGGCCACTGGTCAATGAACATCTCAGTAGGCTTGCTAACTTCAAATCCCAGGTTTTTTCTAACTATATCTTTCTTGCCTTTAGAAGAAAACAAAATTTCAGTATCATTCCCACTTTAATAAGGTGTCTCTTTACATTATTACTTTCTTAAACTATTAACACAATTTAAAAAGTATTTCCATCTCTTAACACAATATTCTGGTCTTTTTCAAACTAAAGCTCATTTCCCTTTCCAACTCAATCTCATCAACAACAGTCCACTAAAATACCCTCTGGTAAATTTCCAACATGATGGAAGTAAACTGCCATGATAAAAACAGCGGATTATGTGGACCTTCATAGATAAATCTTCAAACCCCAACAAGAAAACTGAAATATTTTGAGTAGGTAATTCATTTGGTTATGGTAACAACTTCTGTAAAATATTTCAAAAGGAAATTAACAGCAGTAAGTGTCCTTCTGGTTGGAAAATAAATTTATGACTGTATGTACGTTAAGAATGTAGGTTTTTCTACATTACCGAGATACAAAAATTTATGTGCTTGTTATACATAGTAAATAGTAATAACTTTTTTTTTTTTTCCCTGAGAACAAACCTCTTAAGGAGTTTCTTCAACATTTCATATCTGCTTTTCAGCTTGATCTATTATAGCTCAAAGGCTACAAAGTTTTGTCCATTTCACAGGATCATAGGAGAATATGGTTGGAAAGGACCTCAGAAATTTACCAGTTCATCTACTTGAACAATTATATTAATGTTAATTGAAATTGATCCTGTCTTTGAATTCCAATTTCATATGTAATGTTAGATAAATTGAGCCTGACATATTTTCTCTAGCTGTTTTGCAATAAACAGCTTAAAAATACTAATGACTAGAGAAAGGAGGAACAACTGTAGTCCAAAAACACTTTATTATTATTGTTGTTGTTGCTATTTTTAAAGCACTAGTCTTGACTTTGGGAATCAGTTCTTATTTTGACTTAGATTTTCTGAGAGATCTCAGAAAGAGTAGGTTGAACATGTCTGAGCAGTGCAGCAAAGGCTGCTGCACACTGAGCCAAAGCAGTGCTAGCTGTGCAGCACCTGCAGAGAAACAGGCCATGATATGCTGCATGTGGCATAAAGTTTTGTAATATCTGGAGTATCTACTCAGGTTAAAACTTCTAAGTTCTAATGTATCTGTTGTGCAGCCTACAGACGCCTTTGATCTAGGCTTGTGTTTCCCTAGTTCTTGTTCCAAAACTAGCTAGTTTTTATTTCAACACATATAAGAATGTACTCCATAAGGTCTCTGCATTAATGTTCACGAGTGGGTGAAACTTCACCTAGTCTATTTCAACTACTCAAGCATCCTTATCTCTTCAGAAAGTACATAACATAACTTCTTACACATCAAATTTTACAATAGTATTTTTTTGCCTCAGTAGTTCTCAACTCCCACTTTACAACTTGTTTCAGTGATTACTGAGATATTAAAATAAAAAAAAGAAAACTAAAAACTAGCTTATCCATGTCACTAGTAAAAAGAGAAAAAAAAATTAATTACCAAAAACTAGAGCAGTAAACACTTTACTGGTTTGCTAAAATCACTACCGCATGGGGATGTATTAATTAAAAATAAAAGTTATGACATTTGTGACATAGTATCCATTTGATACTGCTCTGTGACCTAAGTTACACATGACTTCCCCTGTGTAAAGTTACACCTGCCTATGAACAAAGAGATTCTATCATTTTGTTCAGCATGTTTTGTTTTACATGCTGTATGGGAAAACAGACTATTACTCTCTTCCTGAATCAGAAAGCAATCCATAAAATAAGGAATACAGCTATCTGTTGGAGACATCTAAGAATAAAATCACCAGTGCTGATAAGAATTGCTGACATTAAAGTGAGAAGAACTATAAAAGAATCAAGATACCTGGAGAACAAATCAAGTATGCTAATACAAAATTAGAAGGCTAGGAACTCAAAAAATAGCAACCTGAGCTTTTAATGGTACCATGTCCTCAGTTTATAGCATACCAACTACATTTTTTTTCCCTTTTTATCAGATAGGAAAAGAAAATTATTTAAGTAAGACATGATAGATGAGAGCATGTAATAGAAAAAGTAATCAGTGCAGATCATAAGAAATTTTAAAAAAAAATAAATAGTTTTAAATAATGTGATCAAATAATTTTGCATAGAAACTATATGGCAGAACATCTACCGTGAGAAAGAGTTCATGAAAATAGCCACTGCAAATAACATCTCTCAATATCCAAAAAAGTTTTTAAAAAACTTTATTTTTCTGAGTTTTGCTTTGTTTTGTTGTTTTCTTTAGCAGAATAATCCCAATTTCCCTAAGAGTAAGCAATTACGTGAAGTCTCAGCAAAAATATCCACTAGATATCTGCACTGAAAATTATTCTCAGTCAGTGTATGAATGCTGCTGGCTGAGCCTGGTGGAGCAGGCAGATTTTGGATGGGCTGCTTAGCTCTAGAACCACTGTGTGTGCAATGTTTTAACCTCTATTTGTGTTGAAGCATATGAAACCATAAATATGATGTAAAAACAGAAACAGCATCACTGGGAGAAGTTTTTCAGTGAATTTCTCCCCTGTGTCCAACAATAGACTTCTGTACTACTACAGCTGCAGTGTGACCTGGACCTTTATCAGCAACCACACAAAGAAAAATCTCTAAAAGCAGTATCTTGTGTCTAACAGTACAATGTCCAATTAAGTTTCTGGGTGTTCCAAAATGCATGACCTTTCTCCTTCTTACATACATTTGTGTTTCAGCTCACAGAGTGACCAGCAGCAATAAGCAATAAGTCTCTGTCCTCCCTTCAGCTGCCTAGTTGCAGAAATTGTGTTAGAAAATAGTACCTTTGAAATGTCTTCTGTATGTCCATACACCAAATTAATATGAAATTATTATTTCACAATTTTATACCCACTTATATAGAGCTATGGAATTATTATTTCATAATTATATTATACCAAGATAATATAATATAATACCTTTGACACCCCTATTTTAAAATATAGTTGAAATTGTCACATGGTGAAACATTAAGGGTAAGCAGAATTTAGGATGATAAACAGAGAAAAACATGCCAATAGAAAACATGGTCACAGAAATTTGAGAAACCTAGTTTAAAATAAGTATTTAGTAAAACACAATACATTTGGTAGAACACAGGGCAGTTGAGTCTTTGCATGCTTGTATCATAATGTAGCACCATAAAAAACATTGGATTATTGGCAAGGAAAGTAGCTCATTTGCCATTGAGATAGAAAGAAATCTATACTGATTCTACATGTCCTTGGGGGGAAAACCATCTTTTGAAATCGTCTAGTCTATAAACTCATGCTATAGTGAAAGAAGCTGGACAGACATTGTGGCACCATCTTATCAAGTGGTTGCCAGGGTAACCCCTGAATGAAAGTGTAAGAACAGGACATCTCATCACTTTCTGAGGATGCATGGAGCACACAGAGGGACTGAGATCAGTGCTTGGAGGTCATGGAAAAGTAGTCTGAAATAGTCTAGTGTTTATATCAGAGCAAACGGGTAATTATACAAATGCAATTACTGCATGGACTGAGTTGTATTGGAATAAGTTTAACACACAGTTTCCCGCTCTTACTAATATTTAATTTTATTCCTGTACTTGGAACGCATAAACAAGATGAAATAAAGCCAAATTAATTTAATATATTAATTTCTTTGAAATCTAACTGTAATGTTTTCAAAGCTAAAAGTATGAACTATTGTTCACTATGGTTTGCACAAGATTTATAAGAAATTTGTGAATCTTTTTCCAGTCTGTACATACTTTCGGAAACTAATTCTGATCTTCTTCATATGAAGTGCATCAAAATTGTGAATACTTTTTTTCTGACATAAATTATTTTAATACAAATAATAATAATAAGTATAGTGGTATATCAAAAAGTAAAAAAACTACATCATTACTTTATAGAAATAGTATCAGGGATATGAATAAACATAGAATATGTTTTTTGAATATGTATTTTGACCTTTAATCTTTGGGTTATATTTTTCTATGTATACTATCACAGTAATTTGGAGGATACCAACAGCAGAAAGTAATATATATACTTTAAATAAACAAGTTAATCGAACTCTGAATATGTATCCTGAAACTTTAAATTCATTCTGATTTTTATATTTATATATTTATTTTTCTAGGTATCTATATCTGTATCCCTTTTCCAATAACAAAATAAAAATTTAAATTATTTAAAATATGGATGGATATCTGGCATGGTACTTAAACTCAAGTCTGGTTATATAAGCTCAGTTGTCTTAGCAAGGTTGTATTTGCACATCAATGCACACAAGTCATGTCCTGCTAAAGAAAGGAGCGTTTCTTGTACTGTACGTTCCACTTTGCCACCTACAATTTCCATTTCATGACTGGCTTATACTGAAACAACTCAAAGAGTGAACAGCATAAGGTTAGGACTCCCTGAATAAAGTTTACTTAGACTTAGTCTGCATTAATATTTTGGAAAGACCAAGTATTTACCAGAAAACCTTTATGCTAAGCAAAGATACAATGAAAAGAATTATCCTTCCACAGGGGAATACCATGTTGCTTCAAGGCTTCCCTATGAGTGTGAGTATTTTCTCTGTGGCTTGCTATGTGCAAGATGAGCAGAGGTACTTGACCTGTACCATACCAAGAAGTGGTAGCTAAGCATGCTGTACAAGAGGTCTGTAGTATTTTTACTTGCCTTTTAACTTAACACTCCTCACCCTTCAGAAAAGAGAGAAAAAAATATGGTTATAGTCAACTGCTAGAGGGATAAGTGGTTAAGCCTTTCAACAGAATAGCAGAAAAAGAACAGGAACTTGGGGCTGAATAAGAGAAACAAGTTATTGGTGCTGTTGTATTTCATTTGAGCTGGTCTTGACATTGTGCTTGTGACTTTGCCTCACCAAAATTTATTTAACCTTTATCTCACGCTGATCTGCTTGGAAGTACTAGCTCTTGAAGGGATAAATCAAGAACTGGGAAGTCTGTTAGTGGACATTTCTTCTAAAGGACTAAAGCAGTTTTGATTTAGGTCTGGAGATTTCTGTGAAAATGCATAGGAATAAATGATTGTATGTAAGAGTTTCAAACTTAACCTTACTCCTATGGAAAAACCCTGTGACAACATGAATGACTTATGATATTATGCACAAAAACCACTTCACTGCAGCAGTAAGGATATATGAATAAACCAGTCACCAGCAGGCTTACCAAAGGAGTTATAGAAAAATATGTGGAAATACAGACTCTGTAACAAACACTTTAATGTTGCTTGGTTTTGTTGGCTTTGTTTGTTTGTTTGTTTGGGTGGGTTTTTTTGTTTTTTTTTTTTTAAGAAAAAGATGGGTTTTCATTTACTTTGTTGTTGGTTCTATTGAAAAAAAAAAAAAAAAGATTTGCAAGCTAGCACAGCCGTTTTTCACTATTTTTGGTATCAAAATCTAAATACATAGAAAGGACACCAGAGTAGATTCAGTGTCCTGAATCTACATTTTATCATCAGTTTCTCACTCATTCCCTATGTTTCTCATCTTCTTCTTTCATTATATGTAAATACTTCTAAGAGTAATGAAAACTTAATTCCTGATAAACCTCTCAAGGTAATAGTGTGTGCACATAATTTCAGGAAAGGTAAAGAGTTTAAAAGCTCAATTAATTCAAATAATCATCATCTGACAACATCACAGAAAAAGATGAATCATCTTTGGACAGATAGATTTCCAGACCAGAAGAGTTCGGGGAAATTAACAAACTACCTGCACCTAATGCTCTGGTCTGCTCAAAAAACAATTTCTACCTTGTTAATAAACTTCCTACAGTATATCAGCAAGGTATTTGGCAAATGGATTCACTCTTCAAACCGGGTATATGATCACATTCACAAAGAATTGATTTCAGGCTCATCAGGCAGGATTTATTTTTTGAGTTCCACTAAGTTAGACAACTTAAAATGCAAAGAAGAAAGTTAAGAGCAGAACTTATCAGCTACCCAAAATTATCTGTTAATGTGAGTGAATGAGGACTTCAGACAGTAAGCAGAATTTGTTGTAAGTCAAATCTCACATTCTCACAGTGACAGTACATTAGGTCTGGCAGACATTAGTTGCTGGTAGATTCAGGAAATATTTCAAGACTTAAATGAAATGTGCATAAAACTTATGAGACTACTTGAGAAACTCTTTATAAATTACATCATAAATGTGTAAGCAAAAAAATGTGCAAATATACATTTAAATGTATTGCTCTAAACTCTCCATTCATTAACAATACTGAAAATCATTGCAACAAACAGAAATTTTCAGTATCTTTCGATTTTGAAATATTTCTAGGATAAAATCCATTTATTCTATTAAAAAGACCCTTAGAGGCATTTTGTCAACTCTCCAAAACCAAAAACTGAAGTAATAAATTTCACTGCTGTTCCACTGACCTTACTGTAAGCGGCACTAAAATATAAAGCACCAGCCCTTCCAGCCTGAGCAATTAGTCAGTACATGGAGCCTTTTCAATTGATTGCCAGAAGAAAAATTGTTTACTGCATGATTCATGGGAATAAGTTTGTTTATGTAATCATCTCATCTCTCTCCAAGTTTGTTAGGAATAAGCAGGGATGGGCAACTTACATATTAATGTTCCTAGATTTACCTTTTGCAAAACTATTTCAGCCAAAGGAAAATATGCTATTTGGCTTTCTCCAAGGTCCATGCTGCAGACACCTCCCACCACCTGCCTGTGGCTTGCTGCTTCCCCCTGCAGCTGCAGCTTCTGAAACCATGGGGATCCCATGTTTGCCTTGGCTTTTTCCTTCAATATTTCTGCTCTCACAGCTGAGCTTCTGACTAGCCTTTCCAAGAGGCACCTTGCTGTGTATGGTTGCTGCCCACTGTTTCAGCATTTAATTGGCACTTAAGTGAGATTTAATCTTCTGTTTAATCTGCATGAAAGTTGGTGAGCAAGACACCACTGATAGCACTGTGTAAGGAGCAAACTGAGTCTGAGCCACTGAAATGACAGGAAAAAAGAAACATGAATGACTGTAATGAAATGAAATGAAAAGTATATTTGGAATCATATCTCCCAAATATATTACTGTGTGCACATATAGTTATGAATAGCCAATAAACAACCAAAAAAAAAGAGTAAAGTTAGGTAAAAATGGAAGTTCAGAGCCTGGACCATCTAAACTTATTATATGAGGTTTCCAGTTGGCAGGGATGCTTTGGTTGCCAAGCCATTGTAGTGTATAAAGAATCTTTACCATTTTGGATTAGAATGCAGAACAAGCCTCTCTTTCAGGACTATGCCTTCTCAGTTTCCTTTAATCTAGATAAAATCCTCTAGGTGATGAGTGGCAGCAGGATAAGGTCTTAGCACAATGTTATAGAAGATGAGAGGAAAAAAATGACATTTGCTCTAGAGTTAAGAGTAATGAACAGGGAATGATGTGCAGAGGACATCTTGTTTGAAGTCAGATTCCACACATGAACAGTGCAGTCAGTTTTCTGTAGTTTACATGCCATTAACCCTCAAAGATCCTGTTATCTTTAGCAGGAATTTGGGAGGAAATAAAAGGTTTAGTAGTTAAACTATGTATTTGTATGCTGCATTTATATCACAAAACGTGCAGAAGTTTGAAACATTCATAAAATCATAAGCTAGGTGTAATTCCTGAAGAAAAGAAGTAATGAAATCTAAGACAGATATCTGGCCTGTCAGCAGAAAAGCAGTAAGAAAGCTCCTGCCACATGAGAGAGGTCTTTTGCACAAGTTCTTTCCAATTTTTTGCAGGCAGGTTCAATGCAAAGCATGAGCCCATAGGCTGTAACAAATACTGGGTTAAAAGAATATATTGAATTTAAAAATTTACACGAGTCCATGCAGTTTCTAATAAGTAGAGTTTACACTTCTACTTGTATTATTCTTAAAATGGAATAAGAATTTGTTAGGAATGTAAAAATGAATTAAAATAATTATAATGGAGATAAGAGATTTAATTATTTAAGGTTATCATAGAGGTGCATAAGTAAATGTTTTGAGGATGACAGGTTAATTTCTTAGCATAACAAGAAGCTGAGCTTTCTGATGGAGAACAAAGTTTGAACTTTCTCATTAAGCATTTTTACATGGAAATATTTTTGATTATTTGCAAAGTTTTGCTTGATGCTCATCCGCTGAGAATCAAAAGCTTAAGGTAAGTAAACACATGCAGTTCTTCCATTACAGTTGGCCTATTCCCAAAAATCCCACTGGGCTGCCCTCCTCCTATATGATGGCATTGGCCTTTTATCTTGACCTGAGCGGCCAGGCACTGCCCCAGTCAACTCCCTGGGAATAGAGGAAAGGTGAGCAGCAGCACACTAGCTGAAGGCATCAGTGCTCTCCTCCCCTTGCTCCAATTTACAGCCTTAAGCAAAAAAACAAACAAAAAAACAAACAAAAAAACAAAAAAAACCCCACAATCATCACCCTCTCCCAGCTGGAAATCCTATCTGGAGCATATGAGGACTGGTCCCAAGCTGGACCTGATTTGGATTTTATTCACTTTTTGAGTGCCATGCCAACCTGTCAGCATGCAGAGTCAGGATCTTTTCTGGATCAGAAGATGTGATAATGCAGGAATGTGCTGTCAACCCAAGGGATTCATCCCAGTGTTTATATGGAATATCAAGGTAATTAACTTCAATGAAAGATACGGGAGCACACTCTAGTTTTCAAGTAGACCTCCTACCAGCTCTCCTCTGACCCTCAATTGATTTGAAATGAACTAGCTGTTTTATACGTAGAAGGTAGAAAGAACCTCAGAGGATTTTTTTCATTTTTACAATTATGATAAATACTTATTTTCCCCATCACTCGTGCTCAGGTGTTTCTAAGTCATTTTAATTTGATCATAATATTATTAACTTTTTACGGAAGGCATACTTGATCTAAGATTAATTTATTGAGACTTCAGAAAGAAAAAACAATCAGCTATTTAGTAATAATTTTTTATTTTAAGGGAATAATTTCCCTAAATAGACAAAGCATGCCATTTAAATTTTTCATCATATCAATATAAAAGAGAAAAAAAACTTTGGGGAGTTCATATTTTATCATATAATTTTAATATTTAGAGAATAATGTTGTAAATTTGGGTTCAGCTAAGTCTGAGCGTAGATAACAGACTTCTGTCTTCGTTCCTGGGCTTGGCCAGGCAGAGTGAGTTAGATCTTGTCTAGGAGGTATCACACTACACTGAAAGCTGTTATGGAGAGTAGTCTTGAGGAAAAATGAGGAACTTCTCGACACTAAATTCTTCATTTAAATTTAGATCGAGGCATCTTGACTCCTGGGCCAGAAAATTTTGTGAGCTTCTTGACTTCCACTTTTTTTTTTTTGTTTATGGAACTGAATGGCCCTTGGGCATATGCAGAAAACTGCAGGTCTTGGAATTTCAAGGTGAAGATAATTTTTACCAAAGATCAGCTCTGGAATTCTTCAATTTTTTGCTGGCATTCAGTGGTGGGCAGCAGTGAAACATGATGCAACATGTAATTTTGTGTTGTTTTCTAAGCTCTCTGTAGTTGCAACCTGCTTTTATTTTATCTTGTTTTACTCATCTGATATAACAGCTTTCTAATAGGGTCATTTACCTTGAAGTTTGTGTTTGCAAAAAGGAAGTCATAATAGTAACAAATTAAGAGTTAGAGGTTTCATACCTCAGGAGTGATTATCTCTCATTTGGATAAGTAAGTTTGTAGTCTATGGTTATAAATTTTGTAGTCTCAGAGGTGAAAGGAGACTGATGAATTTTAAGACTGCATTTTTGAAAACAGCAACACTGTTCCAAGCCTTGGATGATTTTTATGTACAGATATTTCTATTATTTGAATCTTACTAAAAATACAGTAGTGTTGGGTGTCTTATGTAAAACTTAAGAAACTTGAATTCTACAAGTGCTCTGTATATGTAGCTAAAAGAGGCAGCTTAAAAGGGATAGGAAGAGAAAGAATGGCTCAATGTCAGACTGTTAGGGAGGTCTGAAATTATTTCCCTGGCCTGTCACCCATCCTGGTGTATTTTGTCAGCTGATCTGCCTTGCTATAGCTATACTTTCATGAATGAATCATAGAATTACCGCAATGGCAATGTCGTCTTCTTCAAGAGTTATGTTGCTTGGCTGCCCTGCTTGTTGCTTACATTACTGCATAAACATATAGATTTTTGCATGGTATGGAAGGTACGTTAACAAGTTCTTGAATTTATTTGCTTGTTTACAATATAGAAAGCTGGACAGAATTGTTTGTGAGGTTAACTATACATCTGCTTGTAACAAAATAGTAGACTCCCCCCACTAGGCCCCACAGTACTGGAGAAGGATTATGTTTATTTTCCATCTCAAAGGAATCTATGAGCACAAAAGCATTCACATTTAGATACTGTAATGATGGAGAGAGTACATATACCTTTATAAAAACTAACATAAATGCATTATTTATAAAGCAACAAGACACTGAAGAATAAGATGTGGAAACAAAGAGCAGCAACAGAAGTCATTCACTGCTTCTCCTATTTCTTTTTTAGGAAAAGAATACTGAAGCTATGATGATTTGTGTTGTCCATTATAAAAATGGCATTTGAGAAATATTTAGCAAGAGCAAGCCACAAACGTATAGCATATAGCCATAAATATAAATACCTCTAAAGTAAACAGAAAGCTCAAGCACTGTTTAATAGCAAGTCTCCAGATAGACAGCTTTCATAACTGCATAGATTGGTTTCTCTATTATTGGATTTCCATCCTAGAAATATTACACCACTAAAACTATTATGTTGAGTTTTGTCCGAGACAAAAGGATCATTTTAGATTTGGATAAAAATTATTCTGTTTCCCTTGGAAATACTGTGAGAGAATATTATGATAAAATAACTACATAAGAGCAGTATGAGTTTGGCTTAGTTGAATAATATGTCCTTTATTACACCTATTGCTTTTATTGTAAAAAAAAAAAAAAACAAACAAACAAACAAAAAAAAAAGTGAAATAATATTTTAAAAGTGTTCACTTTTTGATTAAAAATAACTTATTTTTATTCCACTTGTTTTAAAAATATTCCTTCCAAAATTTATCTTAACAGTGTATTGAAACATGGATATTTTGACTTTAGAAAAAATATTTGTATCATGATTTATGATTTTTTTTTAATAAAATAAAAGATCAAATACTGCATTTATTCCTCACAGTAGCATTTCTGCCATTTACTCATATTCTAGATGTGGAAGCTAAGGTTTAACATCACCAAATAATCCATACAATATAGTCTTCAGAATTCAAGAATGTATTTGTTTATAGGTATTATTAATTTAATTACATAATACATATAATTTAATAACAACTGCAGAAATAAATGTTTTGCCTTTTTGTTGTTGTTGTTGTTGTTAAAGCAAATGCAGTGGTATTCCTGGTATAAAAGGAATACAGCATCTTATTTTGTAAGTGAAACACTGTTAATAGCAACATTTTAGAATTCATTATTTTATATTAAAAACAATGGTAAGGTATTGCCTTGTTCACACTCTGGAATCAGGTGTCTTCTGCTGATAAAACAAATTGGTGATGGGGACCATTTAAAGAGAGTGGTAATGAAATCATATTGTGACTCCCAAGAATGAGACCAAAGAAATGATTACCAGCTGAAGAAAAATTAATAATTAGTGATGCAATGAATTTATATGTCATCAAAAAACAGAATGCATGGAAAGTTCATTTCAGAGTGATAATTCTATGTTGAGGCTCATAAAGCCTTACATTACAAAGTAAATTCCAAACTGTGGCAGATGGTAGCTTAAGGAATGTTTAAAATACTGCCAAGTGGCCAGGATGAAAATGAAGAAGTTAGTGGCTAAGAAATCCTCAAGTCTGAAGTCACAATACTGTCCTGAAAATTACTAGAATAGTTTTGAATGCACACGAGATTTCTTTTCAGAAATTGTATTTCTAACACAAGCTACATTTCTTGCAGCTGATATATAAAAGCTATCTATTATCCCTGTGTTTTTGGAGAGGGTTTTTTTGTTTTTGTTTTGTTTTTGTTTATGTGTTGTTTATTTTCATATATTGTATAGAATCTACGAACAGACGCACTGCTTTGAAGAGATTCTGTTCTTAAAGCATGGGCTCCCTCTGTCTGTATATTTTAAGTTTGTCTTTAAAAAAGGTTGATTTGACCAGGCAGCTTTAGAAATCATCTTTCCCTTCTTCCTTGCACATTTTCAATATAAAAACATATATACATTCAAAAATGGCTACACATTTGAAACTAAAGTTCAAATATATCTTTGTGCTCTCTTAGATTCATATAACCATAAAATTTTTGAGTTGGAAGGGACTTTTAAAGGTGATCCAGTTCAACCCTCCTGCAATGAGTAGAGACATCTACTGATAGATGAGATTACTCAGAGTCCCACCTTGAGTGCCTCCAAGGATGGGGCTTCCACCACATCTTCCTGTGAAAAAATTTATTGTCATAGGTTAGTTAACTTGTTTGTCAGTGATCTTAAGTTTAGTATTATATGCTTGTGTTTATTTTCTGAATGCTAGTGGATTAATAAGAAAGAAGATAAATGAAGTAGGTGCCAATGTTTTTAAGTTAAGTTTTAAAAGTTTGCTGTTGACTTTCCTTAATTAAAAGTTAAAAGATTAAAGTTATGTTTTTCTTGAGCAGCAGGACATCTCCCATACAATAGATTGATTCTGGCAATTATATAAACAAACAAATTCATTTTGTTTGGTTCCTTTTTTGGTTCCTTTTTTCAAATTCTATACCTTCTTAATTGTTACACCTTCCTACTTTGCAAAGTGCTGTGCCAAGTGCATGAATATTGACTTATAAGTTGGCATCTAGTTGTACTTCTGTACAGTCGCCTTTGCTATAGACATATCAAAATGTTTGAATGAAAAGCTGGAGAACTGTTGCAGTGTACAAGATTTATACAGGGAATTTTAGGATTCCTTTCTTCCCTTTATTTCAAGGGATGCATTAAATGACTCTTTAAAAGAAAAAAAAAGGAAAAAAGAAAAAAAGACATCTAAATTATGGCACAGACATATGTTAATGAAATAGAATCTGAAAAAAATTATCTTCAATCTTTGTAATCAGAGAGAAATAAATTAGTTTTGAATGAGACCTAAAAAGAGAGTAGGCACTGAGTTTCTGCAGGTAATGACCAGCAATCTGTAAACAACCTTATGTGACAAGATGCATATAGTAACCTCATCGGGAAACACAATGCCTGAAGGCAAAAAACAGATGGTAGATTAATTGGCAGCAACAAGAAAAAGTCACACCATTGCCACATTCAGCTTTGGGATATAACAACTCCTGAAACTGGCTAAGAAAGAAAAGCATCATATATAAAGGTTGCAGAAAATGTCAGACGCTTCTCTGAAGCACGTGGCACATTTATAGTTATCCAAGATAAAAATCATCAAGTACAAGGAACTTGTTAGAAATAGACTTACTGCCCTGCAGAAGGGAAGACATCAAAGCCTGAAATGAGCTGCTCCAAGAAGCTGAAGTAATATGAGAATAGGGCACTGCTTATTATGCATTTACTGCTCTTGCATATTCACCCCTAAAAACATGTCTGTTCCTCACTAACAAGAAATTAAAAAAATATATTTTTACCAAGTTAAACCTAACATTCATACTCAAAAGCAGTCAGCCGTGAAAACTAAGGTTAATTTACTCTGTGGTTACTTGTTGAAGTGGGATATTTAGAATGTTCTAAGTCAGCTGATTAGCATTATGGTATAGTTCACATCTGAAATTAACAGAGCTCCCACTACCCCCAACAAAACAGATAGGGTAAACAGTGTTTTTACTTCTCCTGCTCCTTCTCATCTTCATTTCTACTCATTCTTCTGAGAGCAGTAAGAAGCAAGTAAAACAAAACCCCCATTCATTTAACATCTTCTCTGGGCCAGAAGTCTTCAAACCAGCCCTGGGAGCACAGGTGAAAGCAGGAGATCCCAGGGTTGACCCCTCCCTAACCTCGTTTAAGGGCTAGTAGGTAGAAGAAAAATATCTCTAGTCAGAGATTGTATCCTTCAAGGATTATTTTTTCCCAGTGAGCTCTCACTGTCAAGAAAGGGTAATCTATTCCTTTGGCTTGTGATTAATACCTTTCACAGCTCCTTCTAAAACTGCTCTAAAACTGCAATTTCTTACATCTTTGTTGAATACACAGGGATTTCCCGATTCCAGGTAGATTTCTACTGGAAGTTTTATATACCATAGAAAGCAGATGTGTGTGTTTATTTGCAGAAAATGGACCACAGTTAAACTAAAAGAAGCAATGAAGATATTCTGTAGCCCAGTGTTTTCCCACTGATGTCCAGGTTTAGTCTTCTTTCATTAAAATTGTATTTACCTCTGGAAGTGAATAATTAGTAAGATTTCCTTACACGTCAGTTACTAAAAAGAATCAGCTTCCGTTGCTCAAAAGACATGCATCTTACCTCACATTCTAGGCAGAAAGTTGCTTTGTTGTTGTCATTGTTTGGTTTTTTTTTTAACATGGCAGCCATTGTGAGTAGTCCCATGCTTTAGTCTACATTTCAGTCTGTTTTAACTCTGTTTTCCATCCTGATTTGAGAAATGTAGAGTAACAAACGTCACATTCAGTCATGAGATAAACTGGCCTTGCAATTCTTGCTGGAATAGCCAGGTGTCTCCTTATGGTATAGTACAGATGATAATCTCTAAGCAGCAGTGCCTACTCTCTTATGAGGCACCCAGCAAAGTCTCACCTATTTTCTTTTTGTAGCTATAGAGGGACTGTCAGGGGAATTATGTTAACAAACTACTTTGTTAGTATGGAGATATATTTAGGAATGGAAAGATGTGATCTGGCTGTTGATCCCTAAGCAGGCTCAGAGGTGAGGACATTTCTAAGAGTACTTAGTTGCCTTGAAAGTTATACAAGCATCCCCTAAGGCCCTGCTCCAGGTGCTCTGTATCAGCAATTACTGCATCATGTTTCATCAGGTTTTCCACAGGAAAAAAAAAAAAAAGTGACGGAATTGCTATCCAGTTCTGGGAGTATAGATCAAGGCTTCTAGCTGCTTACCTATTACACCAATTCTAAAATAGAAACTATAGCAGACATTGTTTAAAACTATTGTCAGTGCTAATCACCTGTGTATCTTCCTGCCAGAATAATTGTCAGGAAGCTATCAGCCCCAGCATTTCATTTTAGAGTTACACATAATTTTCTCAGCCATCAGACAAAATAGATGCTACAAGTAAGATTCTTGTTCTCATTTGAATGAGACACATTTGGTTTTAAAGAGGGTGAATGTACTACAGTACATTCTGGTACTTTTGGTTGCTTAAGCTATTGATATAGACCTACACTGATACGGTATTTGATTTTATTACTTTATTCAAAGAGTGTTATCTATGTTCTGCAGTTTGTAGGTAGAATACACAAAGGAAACAAACCAAAATGGACAAAAACTGATTGCAGTTTTTGTGACTGAAAATAAGTATGACGAAATTAATAGTGATGATGAAACAGATAGTTTGTACCTACAAACACAGATAATACTGCACCTCTTAAACTACTAAAAAGGTCTTCAGACATGAACCTTAGACTTTCTGAGAAAATTAATCTCCAGTGTATCCATGTATACTCAGGAGACAAAGGAAGCATTGTAAATGAGGACATATGGGTATGCTAAGTGTCAGTCTTTTCTAGATGGAGAATTTGAATAAAAGGGGCCACATGAAGCATACTGACAGTCGAATTTTTGTCTTTAAGTTGAACAAAGTCCAATTGTGGGAGAAACGCAGGCATGTAAGAGAGAAGTTATTCTTTCCACTGGGTTTATCCTGGCTGCCATTCAGATAACCTACAATCTGCTGCACCACAATCTACTACTCCTTTTAAAAATGTAATCCTATAAAAACACAAACATAATTCTCCATAAATGATGGTGAACTTATGCCAGCATGAATATATCTCTTTTCCTCTTTTTCATTACTTTTTTTTTTCCCCACTGTTTTTATTTCCTTTTTTTTTTTTCTTTTTTTTTTCTTTTTCTTTTTGCATTTCCTGACATGGGTGAATTTCAATACTTTAAGTCTTCTTGTGTTCCATCTGTTTTCCTTTCTCTCTTTTTATTTTTATTTTTCAGTTAATAGCAGTCCTCCTAACTTTGGCAGATGTGCACATTTCAAAAGTAAATGTGTGCTTTTGATATCAGTTTCTTTAACTTTATTTAAGACTCCCATATTTCACTGTCTTAAGGAAAATTCTTTAAAACTCCGTGGGTTTTAGCACATCATTTTCAAATCATCAGAGTTATATAGAATCTTCCCCGAGGCCAAGATTTTATACTTGCATCTTTGATGGAAACTTTCATCATACCTCATTATTGAATACTATAAATAATACAAAAAAAAATTATAAAATGTAAGAACAGTTAATTCTAACCTCAAATATTGTCAGCAAGAAAGCTTTTTATACAGTGTGGAGTTTTCATCACTATTAAGACTGCACATATAAATAACTGTCAGGCCCAGAGATATGCAGTTATACCGCCTTTCACTTGCAGTTCTGTACGTTTTTTACGGGAAAGGTGTTATACAGAAGATTTCACATACAGATTAGTCTGCTGAACATCAAACATTTCACTACTGTAATGTGAAAGCTTCATGAGATATAAAGGCATCATTATGTGCGAAGTACCAGCCTAAGCCAGCACAAACATTTAGAATGTAAGATACTTGATAATTTATCACATGAAACTTCTCTTACATAGATCTGTTCATGTGTTAATACACTTGAGTATTACTATTAAGTATGAAATACTGTTTTCAACTTTGTTTCAAGCAAAGAACTGAAAAAAATTTTGGTTGCCTACCATTGTGTTATTTGATATTTGAATACCTGAATGATTTTTATAGTATATTGTAGGAGGAGAGCTCCATGAACAAGATGATAAAATAAGATTTGGGTCCTGTAAGTGTTAAGAAAACAGAAGTTCAGCATGAAATTATCTCAAGTTCTGTTTTACTGAATTTCTGGATGGCTTTAATTGATAAAAGGGGATAAAAGTGCTAACTCATTTGCAGTAGTGCTCTCTAGCTGTTGTCCAAATTAAGATAAAGTAAGTACTTCAGTGTGCATGTATCTCAATATGACTTGGAAAAACTGCCAGTTCTGATGCCCTAGAATTCTCCTCAAAGGCATCCACTCTTAGATCACAAATATCATTTGTAGCTTAATTATGCAGATCTTGCTAAAACTTTGATTTCTATCTTTAGGAGCTTTTCAAAGCACATAATGAATGAAAGCAGAACATAACATTTAATTTAAAAAAATATGAACTGGCTTTAGCCTGCTGTCTTAAATGTGCTATACGCATGAAAACACATTATATTTTAATCATAACTTACTTGTAAAAAGAATAGTATGTTTTTCTGATAGTTTCCCATATTACAGACCAAGAACAAGGAAACAGTAACAGTTTTATAGCAAAGAAAATTTACAAAAATATTTCTGACATTATGTATTCTGCTATTGATTGTATATTACATATAGACTTTATTTTGCACAAACAGTTGTTAACCACAGATGTAGTTATGCATATGGTCATGTATATATACATATTTTCAGTACAAATGGGTTAACTTTTGATCCTACATATAAATGACATAAATAACAGACAAATTATAGACTCCAGCATTAATTTCAGCCTGTCCATATGTAGAAACCATATGGCAGTACATGGAAGATTTATGCTCATTAAGCTCAAAAAGCTCAACAAAATCAACCTACAGTATTTAACAGCAGAGTATAAACTCTGCATATGGCTATAGAAAAGCAATTGTTTGTAGCACTTTCTACCTAATTTCTCCCTGGGGTTCCCTGAAAAATATTTGCAGAATGTTAAAATGACCTCCCTAGGTCACCAGTGTGTGTAGAAATGAGAATTCTTTTGAATGATTAGCCAATTACCACAAAGTACTATGATATATCTCCCTGCATATTAACAACTATGTTATTAAGAGGGGGAAGGAATTAAAGAGCTATAAATATATCAAATGGAGTAAGTATACATTGCCAAATAAAATAGTTTTCAGTAATCGTATGGTTATGGTTTGCCGTATATATTTTGTGGTTTGGTAAGAGAAGGATATTTATTCACTTATTTGCTTAATGCAGTGCTTTCTACCTTTGCTTTCATTCTATCACTTCTAGCTTTTTACTTACCTTTCATCTTAGCATCACTACCTGTAGCAGTTATCAGTACTCAGATGGCAATCAATGGGCTTCATTTAACAAGATGCGCTGCTGGTTGCTGCAACTTCACAGAGGTCTATGTTCTTGGACCAAGTCCCAATTCTCCTTGTGAAAATAATGACATTTTTTAGCAGTGGTGTCTGTGATTCTCAGCAAACGCAGAAGACATTGATAACTTTAATACCATCCTCATTATGGGATAGGTGTAAATTAGGGATCACCCGAACTCTTTTTTTAACAAGCATAGATTCCTTGAGATACCTGAAAGTATTGTACAGTTTTTTAATCCTCTGGGAACTGAAACCCACCTGTCTCACCAAGCCATCTTGAACAGTTGTCTGTTCAAGAAGTCAACCAAGCTCATTGCAGCTGGAAATCTGGTGTCTTGGTATCTCATGAAAGCATGATTCTGTTATATTTTTTTGTTGTGGATGTATATATCACAGAAGAAAAAAAAAATATATATATATATATGTATATATATATATAATTTCATATGTATATATATAATTAATATATATATTAATTTCAGTTAACCATTATATATGTTTTGGTTAACTGAAATTAATCTCCTAAATTTGAGACCAATCCACTAATGACAACTTGCTCTCAGAACTAAAAGAAAACCCTGAAGTCAGTTTTACCCTTAGATAAAAAAAAAAAAAAGAAAATGTCATTGGCGTAGAAATCTAGAAGAGATAATTATTCTTTTCTATTCTCTTTTGTGTACTATCATGTCATAAAATAGCTGTTTACTATAAATGTGGTTATGTATAATTTTTAGATTAAAACTGAATACAGTAATATATATGTGTATATATATATATATAATATATATAAAGCCTGTTTTTGAAACCTTATTTTTACTGTCATCTTTTCAAGCAGAATATTTTTTTTGTCTTTTTTTGTTTGTTTTTTACAACATCTGTGTATTTTGTAGGCATATTAATTTATAAAAAAACAAACAAACAAAGCTGAGTAGAGCATTTCATACTCAATTTTGACTTGATATGCATATTTAATATCTTGGAAACTATCTGTATGTTTACCATAGTTAAAATACTTTCATGTGACACGGCATATACACATGATTACTTCAAAAATTAATAGAAAGAGAGGGAAAAAGAAGAGCGAAAATAGTCTTTTTGTTTACGGGAAGATATTTGCAACTTCAGAAAAGGGAGAAAAAGTACAATCGAGAAGACCACTTCAGTAAGCAGTTACTTTGATTTAGTTTTTATATCTGTATCTGATCAAATCTAGAGAACCAGATGAATTATTATGAACAACTCCCATTGCAACATGAGCCACGGCAAAAGACGAATATTAGTCAATCTAACAACAGCACAAATATATTTTCCTGCTAACTAGCTCTTCCACGCCACCTAGTGCCTATCCCCGATTATGCATTGCTTTGGGATATGTATTCCAAAGTGTCACTCAGAACTGCAAATGCACATTAATCAAGAAGCTGAGCAAACTACTTGTGGTTTGGAATGCTCCTGTAATTTAAGTCTTATAATGCCTAAATGGTATATATCACGCATTTGAAAGCTATGTCAGCTGGCCTGAGTACTCTGAGCTGCAGCAGCAAATTTTAAGTGTCCCATCAACCTCATTTGTTTTGTCCTGTGTGTTGTCATGAAAACATGTCATGTGGACAATTCAGTCAGTTTGCAAGCGTTTACCCCCTAAAGTATTAACTGCTTTTAAAAGTAGTATAGAAAGGCAACAATCAGTGATCGTTATTTCCAGCAGAAGAGGTATTCTGAACTGTTTCCTTCTCGAACAGTGGGTGCAAAACAGCCACAAGAGCTGGCCAACATCTGCTTCATCCAGAAGCTCAGTTCCAAATTCACAATTCTCACCTTGCACGTCTTTACAGATAAAACTGGAGGGGGGAAAGAAAAAGAGCACTATTGAAAGGTTAGGTTTGTCTTTGAGTTGCTCTAACGAGGCTAGGAGAATCCCCTGCAAGTCATTAGCAGTGCTGATTAGGAATGGTAACTCTTGTTGAGGAACTGATGCTTCAGTCTGTTGTGGTTATGTCTTATCTGAGAATACCTAGAGAAAAATGTGAGTTCAGCTCATCTCATGCTTAGTGAATATAAATTATTTTTTCTGCAGAATATTTGTGCTTTGAGAGTGAAGACAGAATGGCCCAGGTTGGAAAGGAATTCGAGGATCATGGATCTCCAACCCCCCACCACAGGCAGGGCTGCCAACCTTCACACTGATACTAGATACCAGGTTGCCCAGGGCCCCATCCAACCTGGCCTTGAACACCTCCAGGGAGGGGGCATCTACAATCTCTCTGGGCAATCTGTTCCAGCACCTCACCACTATCATGGTAAAGAACTTCCCCCTGACATCCAAACTAAATCTTCCCTCTTTCAACTTAAAACCATTTCCCCTTGTCCTGCTGTTATCTACTCTTTCAAAGAGTTGACTTCCCTCCTGTTTATAGGCATCCATTAGGTACTGAAAGGCCGCAATGAGGTCCCCCTGCAGCCTTCTCTTCTCCAGGCTGAATGAGCCCAGCTCCCTCAGCATTTTTTATCCTTTTATCCAGCTATAGTGACAATTCTTTTCTCACCCTTGGAAAATTTCAATAAGGAAGCAGGTTCATGCCTGAGTAATATTATGTGCATTTGAGTTTTAGAGGACTTTTTCTTCTTTGTGTCTCTTTCTACATCTGCCAGACCTTGAAGACTTTGCCAGAACTATTGAAAAATGTAAATGTTCCTAAGTCCTGCTTTTCTGCAGATAAATTACAAGTCCTTCATGTTCCAACCTTCCCTAATGCTGATCTTTAATAAGAGACTAAATGCAGATTAGCATCTCGGTGAGCAATACTTTCTTCAATAAATATCTAATAAGTTTTTAACTAAGTTGCTGAACTGGGAATAATAGGAACCCAATCTCCATAAACTGACCTTTTAGATTGAATGGAGATGCTAGCAGCTGAATAGTAATTATATACAACGAAATATCAATAAGAAAAAAGCAAAGCAAGCAACAACAAAAACCCATAACAAACAGCAGCCTAGCCTTGCTTATCCCTTACTTCTATAGGAGGAAAATCATATGCCAGAGCCACCAAGGCACAAAAAACCACTGTCGTGATCAACCACTGAGCAGTCTGTCAGTACCTGGACCAGAGGAATGGGACCAGTGACAGAAGCCAGGTTTGCACAACAGCCCATGGTGGCCAATCAAGTCTGCAGTGGCAAAGTAGGTCCCAGTCTGAAAATTACAAGGCAAGGATCAGCAAGATTGGGTAGCAAAGCACAGGAATAGAAATGGTGTAGTTCAGAGAGGGAGCAAGGCCATCGATTCTCTCACCTTATGCAAGACCCAAAATCCATATTCAGATATTCCAATCAAATACAGAATTGGGGAATGAGAAGGGAAGCAATAGCAACTATTTGCTTTGGCACAACATGTTCCACTGCTCTTACTGGATGTTTATAAAGAAACCACAAAAACTAATTTCCCGGAGAAGTTGGTGCTTATCCTATTTCTCTTTTGCACAAAAGAGCAGGTGATACAGCATATGTGTACGATGTGTGAGTTCCAGATTTCATCCTTTTCTTCTCCTTTTCAGAATTAAAGACTATGTTGCCTCTATCCTAGGCTCTTTCCTGTTATCTCATGCAGAAATAAGGAGATGGTATTAGATAATGTGGTGACTAGATGATGTAATAGTATGTTGTGTGCTTGCTGTGTGACAAAAAAAAAATTGTCATCTTCAGCAGGTAACTGGCCTTGTTCCCCTAAAGCCATAGATTTGTGAATCACAGAACTGTAGGGGTTAGGAGGGACCTCCAGAGAAAGAGTTCAACCCCCTTGCTAAAGCAGGTTCCCCACAGCAGATCACACAGGAAAGCATCCATGTACATACTGAATCTCTCTGAGCAGCCTGTTACAGTGCTCTGCCACTTTCACAGTAACGAAGTTCTTCCCTATATTTGTATGAGACTTCTGAGTTCCAGTTTCTGCATGTTGCCCCTTGTTCTATCGCTACAAGCCACTAAAAAGAAACTTACACACTTTAGATTTTTATAAGCAGAGATAAGATCTCTTCTAAGTCTTCTCCACACTCTTTAATTTTAACATTTAAGATAGCATTTTCAATGAAAAATAAACAGATAAACTACCTTGAAAAGATTTTTTAAAAAATGGTGGTGTGTGTGTATCTACTGACATTTTGAACACTTGCACATTGTCGTAGAATGAATCATAGAATCATAGAATGGTCTGGGTTGAAATCGACCTCAAAAATCATCTAGTTTCAACCCTCTTTCTATGTGCAGGGTCTCCAACCACTGGACCAGGCTGCCCAGAGCCACATCCAGCCTGGTCTTGAATACCTCCAGGAAAGGGGCATCCACAACCTCCTCGGGCAACCTGTTATAGTGCTTCACCACCCTCTGTGTTAGAAACTTCCTCCTAATATCTAACCTAAACCTTCCCTATCTTGTTCATGTTTTCTATAAAGATTGTGTCTTCGTTCCTGCTAATGAATAATATTTGCTTTTATTTACAGTTGGCAGAGTTAAAATATCAAAATACATGTGTAGTAATTGTCAAGGACATTAATTTCAACATAAGTTTAACTGTGTGTCTTGGGTATCTTCATTTTAATGAGAAGTAGACTTGACTAATTAATTTAGAATTACAATGCAAAGTCATTTATTTATGTTATTCACTACCTTTCAGAATTAATGGGATATTTTACTAATTAAATTCATTAAAACACTTTTGATACTGGCTAATATTATTGAAAGACAGAAGAGAGAGAAATGGGAGAGGCAGATTCTGAAAAATTCTTGAAAAAATTTGAAATATATTTTGTATTTTTTTTATTTTTATTTTTTTATTATGTTTTTAAAAGCAATTTGTCAAAGGCTAACAGGATGACACAAAGGTTAAAAAGTGTACTTTTCAAAATAAAATGAGGTTTCTAGGACTACTCCAGGAAATGCCAGCAAAGAAAAAGGTGGCTTATCATCAATATGACTGTGAAAAGAACTACCTGATAAAGGAAACAGAGAATTCCACACCCAGGTTCCCACCCCCCCAACAAAAAAAGAAAATAATTAAATAAATGTTATAACACTGATAATAATGTAATGTTGCAGTTATGATTTATTGGAATGATTTATGTAGGTGTTGCAGTATTCTGCAAAGAGTACATTTAGAAATCTGTTCAGTGAGTGAGACTGAGTAGTTTTATTAACCTAATCTTTCTAAATATTTTTTAAAGCAAAAAAGATGGGAGAAAAAATGGGAACAAAAATGATGGGTGATTTTTTACTGCAGTTTGCTGCAGATTTATTTTAGAAAAAAATCCTGATTGAAAAAATCATACTGTTTGGCTGTTTGACACACCACTAATGCAGTCCTAATCTTGTCATAAATCAGTGCAATACTGACAGAAGTGCTTAATCTCATATATTATAGTATGACACATGACTTTTTTCTGATATATTTTACTAAGTAACTGCTTCCCCTTACATATAGCACAAAAATCTGCTGCTCTACAGTGTAGATGTTTCCCCTTTAATTCAACATTTGTCACAATTTCAGACCATTGAATTTTCATGAACAATGATAAAACGGTAACTATGATGGCTTCATAGACAAAGAAACCTTCTTTGTTCATAATAATTCTTATTTCTAAGGTCAATTTTTCCTATTCTCTTGGCTTTACATTATCAAATCAATACTAATCATCATGAACACTCATTGGGGAAGAAGGCAAATTTGCACTTTTTTTTTTTTAAGAACAACCGTCTTCACTTTTAAATGTCATAAAAAATGTCTAACAGATAACAGGTATTTCAGTAGCTTCTGGGAACTGGAAATATATATATTTTTAAAACATATTTCTTAGTTATCTTCTTGCTGGAGTTTAATGAAATCTTGTCAAGATTAAACTGCTTTTGATTCAGGAAGTGTTTTCAAAGAAAATCTAGTAAAAAAATAAAAATAAAAGAACCTACAGATTTTTTAATTGTGAAATCCACTTTTAAAGTTGTATTTTGGAAGAAAAGTTCTCCAGAAGTTTAATATTCAGGTTTCCAATAAGAACTGTAACTGTGCATATTATATAGCTTTTACTGTTTAGTAGTAGCAGGAAATCTGGAGCCAGTGATGCAAACACACATATTTGACAGCATGAGTGGATCCCGTGGGATGTTTGCTCACATGTACAACCTGTCAGCCATACACCCGTATATCCCTTTGTTAAAACCCTGTATATGCATTTATTGTAAAGATTGCTCTGAAAGATGTGTAAAGAAGCGAAGTGTTTCTAAATATACTTGCAGGAGCAGAAAAATATGGCTTCACTACTTGCTCTGAGAACAACTGACGTGTTTTGTATTGCCTACAGATATATCTTTATCTCAAAGGCATGTGAAAAGAACAAAATTCAGTCAACACTAATTTTGAAGGAACTACAGATAAAATTTGCAAGCATTCACCCTTATGATCACCAGGCATTTATTCAGGAATTTATGGAAGTATAGTTTCCTGTCAAACCTAATCCAATATATTTTTCAGATGCTGCCCAGTCTCTTTTTCTCTCTGCTTCCCCTGCATCATCTGTCTTGATGCAGCTTCCCTAGGGATGAGTTCGTTCAGCTCACTGATGACAGAAACCACAGTTCTCAGCATGTGGGTGGGAAAAGTGGATTAATTTTTGTATCAGATGAGTGAATCAGCCAACTCATCTTGTGGGCTCAAGCTTATAAGTGAAAAGGTAGGAGTGTGTAGTTGGTAAACAGGAGCTTTCAGTTGCTGTCTAAATTTAGCTGCAGTAAAAAACTGTCCTTGTTACTCTGCTGTTATGATCCCAAGAACATGTATAAGATTACTTGGAAAATATTCAACAGAAAACACTGCCAAGCAATTTATTCATGCACAAAATTGTGTTTGTGCAAAGAATTACATATATTACATGCACTACGTTGTCTACATCTGAAGTCTACTCTCTGGCCAGTGGCATGCTGCACAAGCCCTTATGAGCACACAGCCACAAGTCAGTAATAAGGCAACAGACACCACATTTGTCTTTCAGCTGGCAATTGCTTCATTGTAGCTTCTTGTGTAAATGATGCGATGTTCTGCTGTTTTTCTAGGGTTAAAGTCCAATAGCATAGAATAAATTCACAGGTTTCCATTAACTACTCTCATTAGGAGCTGGAATAGAGGTGGAAAAGTGGCTTGCAGCTTGCACCAGTCTCAGCTAAGCTGAGCTGGGCAACTGCCAGTGCAGACATCACCTCCTTTGCTCTGGTAGAGATTTAAGGAACTGCTGTGAATTCTTGTGGGTAGTGGGTTGAGAGTTGCTGAGGGTCAAAGACTCTGCTGCTTTTCTCATGGGTTGAGTCAGAGGCTCACTATCATGGGCAAAACAGACTTGACTTAGGGAGAAATGTTTGGGGTTTTTTTTGACCAGTTAAAGTGGATTTGAATGGTGAGAAACAAAGACACACACTCACTCTTCTATTTTCCCAGTCTCCACTTCAGTCCTTCATTTCTGACTCCTCTATCGCCTGGGGACTGTGGTCAGTCTCTTTCAGTCTTTCCCACAGTATCCAGACCTACAGAATAAATCTGTTTGGGTATCTATTCCACAGTTGTCCTCTCCGTGGACTGCAGGGCAGTCTCTGATCCAGAACCTGTTTCCACTCCTTCTTTGACCTTGTTGCCTGCATGGCTGTTTCACACACTATTATTTCCCCAGCATTTTGCCCTTTCTGCCCCAGGCTGTCCCTGGGGTGCCTCCAGCCCGGGTGCTGTGCCCAGCTGTGTGCTGCAGTGGGCCAGTTCCGGCCTCACCTCACTCAGAAGCCAGTCTTGTCACTTAGACTCAATACAAAGCTAGAGACTGAAACAGAGGAAAGTAATGCACACAGCTGGGAGAAGTCAACACAGAAGGGATTTACCTTCCCTCAGCACTTAGGGTGCAGGGCACAAACAGCACCTACTCTGTGACAGTGGGGCAGGTGGCAGTAGGCCTTTCATTCTGCCCTGGAACAGGGCAAATCCCTAAGTTCCTGCTCACTCATGGATCCTGCATCCTGCTTTACACATTAGGAGCCTGTCCAAGTGCATAAAAACCTGTCTGTGAAGATACTACTTTTGGAAGCATGGGTTTATATATCTTTGTAAGGATTTTGTCATGCAGTGAGATCATCATGTATCCACAGAAGTAATAGGGATGCTGGCATAGCTGCTCAGCTGTAGTTTCACTGTCTTAGAGTCTAACGTTCATCTGAGTGTCTCTATTCCAAGCAAACAAGCATGTTACCAATGCCACGTTGGTTTTTAGTTGTTTTTATTGTTGTTGTTGTTTCCTGAGGTAGACTGTGTTTCAGCCCTACATCATTCTACTGAACATGTTTTTTTAGTGAAATTTTTTATTTTTATGATATAGCCATACGGTGTATGATGAAGGCCATGGCTAATTAGAAGAATATTTTAATGGCTGATCTGAGCCAGTGCAAGAATCATTCTGTCTCTATCCCTGTAAGAAAGAAGGGAAGGGAAGGGAAGGGAAGGGAAGGGAAGGGAAGGGAAGGGAAGGGAAGGGAAGGGAAGGGAAGGGAAGGGAAGGGAAGGGAAGGGAAGGGAAGGGAAGGGAAGGGAAGGGAAGGGAAGGGAAGGGAAGGGAAGGGAAGGGAAGGGAAGGGAAGGGAAGGGAAGGGAAGGGAAGGGAAGGGAAGGGAAGGGAAGGGAAGGGGAGGAGTTCTGGAAATATCTCTGTCATCGTTCTGTTCTGCATGAAAATACAATTTTACAAGTTCAATTTCCTGATCTCACCTTCACTGAGCAGGAATCTCATTTCCAAGGTCCAGATATGCTTCTGTTATGATAGAAATATTTATTACTCTGTAAATCACGCTGGGTTTAAGGACCTGTTTTAATGGTGAACAAAAATTTCTTATCTTAAAATAAGAAAGGGGGAAATTTAATTTGCAATATTGAGAAAAAAATAAACAAGTGTCCCTTTCAGAGAACAGCGATTATTTCTTCATAGCTTAAAATATTTCTGTATCTCATATAACTAATGTACCTTATATGAGGGTTGTTGCTAATCTCCTCGCAACAATGCCCAGTCAGCAACACCGCATCAGCACCCTTACCATCTGCACCCCAACCCAGCACAGGGACACGAGAGACTCATTCTTAGAAAGTAGCTCAAGTGCCAATTTATTGCTGTGCAACATCTGCTTATATACTGTGACATGCAACCACCCCGTGAACCCGTGACCCATTAAGAACCACCCAGAACCACCCCTGTAACTACCACCCACTGTAGCCCGAGTACCACCCACACCAAATACCACCCACATCTCCCCTCTCTCTCTGCCACAAGGGTCTGGATCTTTGTTTCCATAACTGAATGTGATTCTTTTATGCCAAATGAAGCATTTCAGTTTTACTATGAGGTAAGCCAGAAGGAATCAAATCAGAAGAAAGGAATAAAATTAACTTGTCCTTATTACTTATAGATACAGTTATTACATTGCCCACAGTGTCAGGAGTCGATGTATGGCAGTAGAAGCTGAACCTTCTCATCAATACTGCATTATAAGTTGTTGCTGTGCGACAGATGGCAGCTGAGAGGCAGTCTGACAAGACTTCATCTTGACATGGAAGTGTGTATGAAGGAAAGATGTGTCACTGAATTTTTCCATGCAGAAAAAATGCCACCCACTGACATTCATCAATTCTTGCTGAACATTCATGGAGACCAAGCAGTGGCTGTGAGCACAGTGATGTGGTAGGGTGTATTTCAGCAATGGCAATGGTGTCAGTTGTCACCTCGCTGGTGAAAATTTTTATGAGTGTGGCATGCAGGCTTGTTCATTGCTGGTGAAAATGCGTAGCTGTGAATTTGCTCTTTCAAATGGTATTATTGTGTTTTTTGTATCTGTTGTATTTTCCACGGAAATAATCAGGACTTAAAATATGGAAATAATCATTACTTTCAGGTGACCTATGTATCTGTGAAAATTTATCTTCATAGTTAATATAATAGGCAGTGTTACATTAGCAGTAGAATCACCACATCAAAATTATTTGTTTCTGGGGATATCTGAAAAATATTGAGGATTCTAGGAGATGGAAACATGGATGTTATAAAAACTGATACAGATGAACAAAAATCTCTGGCTAGACTTTTTTCTTGTACGTCATGTTAGAGCTGCATCTTTACTTCTGCTTCACATTTCACTGAGGCCAATATACAGTGATATGTATGACAATTCTTTGTGAACATCACCAGTTTGACTTATAGGACTGTGAAAGGGATAGCTGTTTTCTGTGCTTGTCTTGAGTTAATGTGGTTGGTGTGACCCCATCTGGTGGTGAAGTCCCCATTCATCTCCTCACACAGTCCTCCCCAAAAATATAGATTAGGTCATCAGAAAGGCAAAAGTGAGAAAAGAAATATGAGGGTCAAGAGAGTTAAATAAGAAAAAGGAAAGGAAGAAAAAAAAATGTTAAAGCGATCACTCAAGAACAGTGGACCACACCCACCCAGTCTCTGAACAATTACAACTTCATAAAATCTCCCCTCCCTAATTTTATTGCTGAACCTGATGTTTTATGGTTCTATGGAATATCCCTTTGGTCAGCTCGAGTACCCTCCCACTAACAGAATCACAGAATCATAGAATTCTATGTAGGGGTTGGAAGGGACCTCCAGAGATCATCGAGTCCAACCCCCCTTCCAAAGTAGGTTCCCTACACCAGGTCACACAAGTAGGTGTCCAGGCGGGTTTTGAATATCTCCAGAGAAGGAGACTCCACAACCTCCCTGGGCAGCCTGTTCCAGTGCTCCATCACCCTCACCATAAAGAAGTTCTTGTGCACATTTGTGCAGAACTTCCTATGCTGCAGTTTCTGGCCATTTCTCCTTATCCTGTCTCCATAGGACACTACTTGCTGGAGCACAAATTAAGCCTTGATGCTCAACCATACCTAATGCATCCAGAAGCAGAGTGTGCTATCAGTGCTGTCACCAGTCTAAAACACAGCACCACATGGACAGTGAGGAAGACAATAAATTCCACCACACCCATACCCAGTACAGGTAACCACCTACCTCTGAAATGAGGCCTGTCAAGGAAGACTTTGCAATAGTTCTTCCATCAGTTTTTTGTTCAAATGCAGTAGTTTTGTGTGAGAAATGTATAATATGGTCTATGGTGATTGTTTAAGATTTTGCCTTTGTTGTTGTGGAATTTCAGATGTGCCTAGGCAGCATATTTTCCACTCTTGGCCACTTTTGAACAATAATATTTTTAATCTTAATAAAGCAATAAGAAATAATATATGAGCAAATCCAAAATGTTACTTTTATTCTAGAAATTTAGAATTCAATCAGCAGATTTAAAATAAAAGTTTCATGTACATTGTACATATGTGGTAGTACTGCCCTGCCTGTGCTGTACTATTACTATAAACTGGTATAATCAGTAGCAAAAGTGATAACTTTCAGCTGTCAAGAAAACAGGTAATTCTCTATAGGCCATTTGAAACTAAACACATAATGGACTGAGTTCACTTACGCTTCTCTGTGGTATAATTACTTTCATAATAGTTATAATCTTTGCCTGTTGTTTCTTAGGCATTATTTAAAAAGTAAAAACCGATTTTATACTCCTTGCAGTTTATTTGTATTTGTACTTGAGCAACAATTTACCAGGTATCAGATGACAGTTTTACAATGCTTTCTTTACATCAGCAAGAAATGGAGTAGCCTAGAACTGGGAAGTGGAGGAAGGGAGTAAGATGAGGTTAACAAAGATGGACCTGATATAGCTTTAATTGTATGACATGGATAAATATTGTCTGAATATTAATGAAATCACTAAAGAGAGTAGAATGATAGTTTTTACCTCCTAAATTATCCAGATGTCACGGAGTTAACTAGATCAATTTATGCCCGTGACAGGGCAGTAGGCCCCTGCCCTCCCCACCCCCCGCCTGGTCCCACAAAATGGGAAGGAAGGAAGGGAGGAAAAAAAAAACAGCGGCAACAATCTATGGAGGTAAACTTATTTTACTAACTATGATATCGGAATGCAAGATAACACAATATAATACAATCTAATTGAAATTGAGACTAATAAATCAAATAAGATAGGAGAGAGAGAGTTCCTGAGACCGAGTCAAACCTGAAAAGTTTGGAATGGCTAGGAAAGCACCCTCCAGCACCCACTGCCAGTAAGAGACCGCCCCACCCAGAAGGGTCAGATCCCATGACTTCCGTAATGTATAGGGATAGGTACCTGGAACTGGAGCATTAACACTTTAATTCCAGTACATGATTTTTTGATATGGAATACTGAAAATCAAAAAAACATAAAACCATGACACCAGAGTTGGATAATTAAATGAGAAATCCTCTTTTAATTCTAATCCTCCAGTGTATTGTAATCCTTTTGAGACGTTAAGTATTACTGGATTAATGTCTGTTAATGTAAGGCTTTACCACAGAAGCACAGTTTTTTTAAGCAGTAGTAATTGAGAATTTCCACTTGAAATTCTGGCATAGAAAATTGGAAAACCAGTATGCACCTCCAACCAGAAAATAAAGCACTACTTTAAAATCTATATTTCTGTTTCTCAAAGTACTATATAGGAATTGCCATATCAGAATCAGTTTTAGTTTCATGTATAGAGCTGTGACCACTGTTTTACAGAGAAGTAAGTTATCAGCAAACTATGTAGCAATGCAGTGCTTTTATAAATTGGAAAACAAACTTTGAGATATTCTGTAAAGATAACAAGTTGAAGGCAAACAAAATAATAGAGTTCACTGGCACTTGTGTGCCTTTTTCAACAACTGATCATGAAATTATCAGTTAATTTAACCCTGAGGAGTTGATAGCTGTTGTTATTTTTTTCTTTGCTTTTATTAAAAATTAGTACCTTTTAACTGTGACTAATGATGTATGAAGGGAGCCAAGTAACTTCTTTTTACTTGAAAGAATGATGTTTTTTCTTTATTTCTTATTGATTGACTGAGTTGATCTTTCCAACAGCCTACCCTTCATCATTCTTATTTTCTGCTGTTCTGACCATCTGAAGATCAGTCTTTCAGTGGTCACTTACCCTCAAAATCACCTACAAGAGTTATCTAAAAGCTAGCATTCAGTCACAGACATTCTCCAGTAGATTCCAGCATATCAACTAAGCTCTTTGCAAGAACTGTTGGCTACCATACCTTAAATGTGTTTGGGGTTATCTTTTTACAGAGCCCAGCTGGCAAGGAGGAACTACAACCATAATACAAAGCTCTCTTATCTGTAAAAATCATCCAAACAGCTGTACTGGAAGTGATCCACACTCTCAGTAGACAGATTGCCAAAAATTGTCCAGGAGATGACTGTCTCTTTATTTCTCATGTGTTAGGAATACATTAAGAATTATTCTAAAAATTCAGCATTATAATTCCTATCTCATTTTCCATGTTTACTTACCTATTTAAAAGTAACAATTAGTTCACTGTACCAGGTATTTGCTCTTCATTTAACTTTAGTTAGCAATCTGATAGAAATCAACTCTTTTGACTTTTCACATTTATGATATATGTACCTGGAAATACCCAAACATCTTGGCTGTTTTAACAAATACATTCAGAAAGATCTTGATAGCATCCTGAGAAGAACGTTAGCATTAAGTCAGGTTGTAGTATGGATAACCTGGTTTCTTTCATGGAGTTCCTAGGAAAACTAGATACCTACTTAATTGGGCTCTTATTAGGTATATCTAAGTAAGGTGAAATTAACGAAACTCACTGTGCATTGCTGTAGTTTTTTCATGTTGTCTTTCACCCCTTGCCTCCCCAAGATCTATGGTAAATTTTATTACCTCTTCCAGATAATATGCTGTTCCAGACTACATTCACATTAAAACTGTGACAAACAATTAGCATCAAGCTATTTCCAACACTGATGGGAGAATAATGTTAATGAATATTTAATTTTTACAAAAAAAAAAAAAAAAAAAGAAACCCTAATGATGAACATAAAGAATAAGTAGAAAATGTATGTGAGTCTGCAGAGTACATACATATTTGTACTCTGGATTGTTCTTGGTGGTTTTTTGTTTGGTTTGTTTTTTGTTTGGTTGGTTGTTTTGTGAGGCATTTTAATTTTATCTGATTTTCTCCAATACAGTAATTGAAATCAATATATTTATTACTGAAGAAAAAAAGACATTGTAGATTGAAGGAATTGCAGCTTCGGTCTTAGAAAATTGGATCAGAATAATGCTGACATTAACAGATCACTTTCTATTATTTTGAGTGCTGTATCATATCTGATGAGGTTCAACAAGAGCAAGCGTAGTGTCTTCAGCTAGGGAGAAATAATCACATGCATCAGTACAGGTTAGGGGTGACCAGTTGGAGAGATACTCTGCAGAGAAGGACCTGGTCTGTAATCTTACATTCTAATTTGATTATTATGAATCTTTTCTTTTAAATCTTGCTTTCAAAACTAAGGCAAAGTTAGGAATTAACTTAAACTGATCTCTATGATAGCACATTTATTAATATTGTTTCCACGTGGGCACAGAGAACTATTGATATTTTTGATATATTTAATGTTTTTTATTGATATTGATATTTTTTGTCATAACTACCTAAAACTGTGTGGGAAAAAATGTCATATTCTAAGAGATAAGAGCATGTTGTCACTTACAACAATTTGTTTCGGTCCTGATTTTTCTCGTAGTGCTTGATTGCTTTGTTGTTGTTGTTACTGTTATTATTATTATTATTATTATTATTATTATTATTACTAATGACTTTATCTATTCCTGTCTATCTAGCAATAATTACTGTGTCTATCAAACATAGATCAAACACAGTATCATTTCATTCTAGGAAGCTACATTTCATAAAAATGCTGTAGGATAAGAGAAGTCTTTGTGAAGTTGCTACTGTAACATATTATAGCAGCAAGAACAGAAAATGGAGCCCAGATGTAAAATTAAAATATAAGCAGCAACTGTGCAGGAGAACATCTGAAGAAAAGATGTGTTTTATTGGGTCAGACCAACCATTTATTTATAGAACCATTTTCAACATTAACTACAGAAAATACATTGCCAGGAGACAGGCCCTTTCTCTGTCTCATTGCCATCACACTAGTGCATTGCAAGTATCAGATGTTCCAGAAATATTAGAGGATACAATCCTGAGAAACGATGAAGAAAAAGTGATATTTTCCTTTTTTAAATATGCTCTCAGGCCCTTAAATTGCTGTTAACAAAATGAAGAAGACTCCCATTTGTGGGATGTGTCCTGACAAATTCCAACAAAATAACTGCGATATAATACATGGCATAGTGACATTGTCAAGTACCTGTAAAGCAACACTTAATTTCCACTGGACAGGTGTGAATTCATAGCTCGTATTTCATTTTCTCAAGTTTAGATTCACACTGGTCCTATTACACATATTGGAAGATTACAATATCTTCTATGAAGATCACTGTATCAATTTATGGCTTCCTCATGAATAACTGAAATGATATATTTCTTTCTGAAATGGGACTGTTTCATTGTCATATGATTCTTTTAATCTTCAGATACCTGCATAAGTTGCACTGACATTTAATTTCCCTTACATTTTATCAGTAGAATTCATGCCCCTGATGTTTACCAGAAAGAAATCCTGAAGATTTTATTGTATATCTTTGTAAATGGAAGGTTGATTTTGAAGAAAATAATAGTGATTTCTGATATGTAACAGACATCTGATATGTAACAAGACTCCCTTCAGATGGCAGGTGGAAAAACAATTTACAGGCTTTTACTTCGTGGGTAAATAAAAATTTTGAGTTAGAAGTCAGTATGAAGTTTCCGGCCAAAGAAATGTATGCTTTCGAAATATGAAATATAGTGGAAAGAGAAAATCAAGACCATGTAATTTAAAAAATGTTTACTCATTTGAAATTTGAATTTTCACTTTGAATGATGAATAGTTGTTGAAGAATGAATGCTGTTAAGTCCCAATTATAGGGCAGAAAAAGATGCAAAGTCAGCAAAGCAGGATGAAGGAAGAACATGAAAGGCTTAAGTAAATAAGAACAATTCTGCAGGAAGCAAAGGAAGACAATGGAAGACAAAATCAACTTACCATCTTTTTGAACTGCCCCTACCCTGGAATCCTGTAGATGTTAGGTACTTTCCACTCACATTGGTGAGTACTGTATCCCAGCAGTTACCCATACTTTCATAATACATTAATGACTCCATAGTTCAGAAGTACAGATTCCTACAGCAGGCTGGTTGGCTGATATACTTGGAGTTTTTCAGTAAAGCTTGGATAGGTCATCAAGCTAATCCAAACCAGTATGTTCTGGCTTCCAAGAGCCTTTTCAAGTAATTGATCCACTCACAAAAGTCTGAAAATCAAAACAATGACTCCATTCCAGTTTTCAGTCCTCTTTGCCCACCCATACAAGCAGATCAAAAGCATTTCAGATATATTTAGTATTAACATCAGGTATAGCTGTAGCCTTGGTTACTTTGTGTTCCCTTCTTCTGTCTCTTTGAACCATCTTAAAAGCCCCTCCTGTAAAAAGATCAAAGACTGCTGATCATATATGCAGACTTTAAAACATCTCTAAAGGTCACCTCCATGCCAGCAGATAAGGCATAAGTCAAAGATTCAGTACCCCCTTCATAAAATTTCTTTCAGGGCAAACATCTAATAATGATCGTCCATATATACATATGTCTAGTTGTGACTCCAGAAGAGTTTATTTTTTTTCTTGCCTGCAATGTTTTATTATCTTTTCTGCTTGTAGTTCCAAAGCATGTACCTTCAAGGAAATTTAACAGATGAAAAAGTATAGGTTTGGGTGTAGTTTTGTTGTTGTTGTATTGTTGTGGTTGGTTAGGTAGTTGATTGTTTCCAGTAAACGTTGGTAAAGTGTTGGAAGTACAGCACTATATAATGTGATTCATCCCATCTTTACTTTCCAGCATTTTGATCTTTTGAACCAAAAATGCTTGTAAGCCATTGATTCAATTATTTTAAGATGAAATTGTATTTATTTGATTTTTTTTTTAAATACTGTTTTGATGTTCACTGCTTCCAATATCTTCCAAATGAAGATTTGTGCCAAATGATGAAACGCATACAGGTAATTTCTGTCATCTGGCTACTGTGGCCTTCTATGTGCAGGCTTACTTTTTGAAATAGCTATTTTCATCATTCTTGAATCTAATTTGAATCACTCTGAAAATGTAATTGTTATGAACTGTATTAGCATTTTTTGTTTCTTGACACTATTGCTGTTAACTTTATGGACTCTCCTATCTAATCTAAAATAGCTCAGTATTTGGTATATATTTAAATATATTGTGTTAGGGATATATTTAAATATATTGCTGCATTTTAATATTAATGCATTCAATTTTTTTTTTTTTAACAATGACACAAATTCCTATTATGAATCATGTTTCTAGTTTATGAAAAAGGATCCTTGCTTTTCTTTTTAATAGTTATTGAAACTAGCAGACATTGGCAGTGATTAAACTGGCCCCTTCCCAAGAGTGAGGAATTAGTACTAATGGCTTGCATCATAAATGTTGAATTACTTAAGATAAATTGACAAGAATGTTGATTAATGCAGTAATTTGCAATACTGTGAATTCTCAATTAAATATGCATCGGTAAAATGTCTGCATTTCTGCCCCAGAAAACTTTGCATTGCAAATAATGAAAAAAAGTATGTGTATATATATATATGAATATATATATGTACATATATATATATGTATATATATATATTTATGTGTATATATATATACATGCACATAAATAACTGTGAAGAGTTTAAAAACATGGAGATGGACATCTCCCTTTAAAATCAAGAAGAAATTAAATTCTCTGTTGGCATTGCTTTCATGAGTAAGTACTACTCCGTTGAAGTAATTTGTAAGATTCTCAAATATGAAAATAGTAAGAGCTGTAAGAGCTAAAATAGCTGTAAGACGAAAAGCCCAGAAAAGGCTAGGTTCCACTCATTCAAACAGTACCTTCAGAATCCACTGGGTGTTTTAATGTTTTTTTTTTTTTTTTATTTCCTTCTTTACCACCCTGAATTGCACATCCTACATCCCTTATGTTATAGTAATGTTTAGAGTAAAAATAATATTAACTATATATGTCCACTTTATCACTTACCAGCCCCATGATTATTTCTTCTCTAAATTGGTATCAAAGAGAGAGAAAAAGGAGGACAATCAAATGTTTACATGGTAGAGGCTGATAGGACAATAGGGAGAGCCTTAAATCAGATGTTGAGGAAATTTTTCACTGAGAGGATGGTGAGGTGCTGGAAAATTATACCCAGATAAGTGATTTCCCCATGCCTGGTGATACTCAAGGTCAAGTTGGATGAGGCCCTGGGCAGATTGATCTAGCGCCTGATTTAGTGGTAGGTAACTCTTTCGGTGGCAGAACAGCTTAAGCTAGATTATCTTTGAGGTCCCTTTCAACCCAAACCATTCCATGATTCTATAGTAACTAGAAGGAAGGGAAAACATCAGTTAGATGGATGTGGTTATGAACAAGATGATTTATTTCCTGAGGTAACCTGAAGACACTTTTATTAAAGAAGCTAGGTTACAATCATAACACTTAGTGCTACAACTAGCCCCCAACCTCTCTTTTATTTTATTATTTTTTTTAATACATTGAAATAATGCACCTACTCAGCTTTTCTTTAAGTAAAAACTAAGACAATTAAGAATCTAAACAAAATCAGCTCTGGTCAGGTTGCATCCAGTATTTCCCCACACATCGTGCAGGCTGACTGCTGTGTTTTGGGTTATCCACCCAGATGGTCTGGTGTAGTACTGTTTCCTGTGGGGCCCATGGGTGGACAGGAAGCTTGGGAGATAGGTCATACTTTAAATAAGGTTCCATAGTCATTTAATGTGTTATTAACTTCTTTTTTTTTTTTTCTTTTCTTTTTTTTTTTTTTCTTTTCTTTTCCTCCTCTAGCATGTAACCTTGTTTTCATTTATGTATCCTCTTTCTATTATAAATCTCAGGTTCATTAAAAGCATCTGACAGCAGAAATGCACAGTGCAACAATAACTTGAAATTTATTCAAGCAAATTCACTAATTCATTCCTGCCAGCTGTACCTGATTATACAACATAGTATTTCTTGGACAGATTTCTGAATGTATTTGGGTATTTGCCTTCCATTAAAATAATTAAACTGATTTTGAATAACAAAACATTTTATAATAACTATTATTTTTTCATTATCTGTAAAACTCCAGTTTAATTTCCATTCCTCATACTATCTGCTGCCCCTGCTCTGTATTAGTATCTAAAAGAAAGGTCAAAAATGCTACAGAAAATTTAATTAGAAAAAAAATTGCATGCAAATTTTGAATAATGAATGATAATGAATGTAAACCAAAAGGGGGAAAAAATTCAATGCATAGTTGCATACATTTTTCTCCTACCTATTCTGGGAAAATTATTTTTAGGAATGTTGGGATTAAATGCTATCTCTTTGAATGTGATTGTTGACTGTTATTTACATCATACCTTCAGGCCCCAGTTTCTTCCTTTCCTCGTATTACTCTAGCTACAATTTTTTCCAGTTGGAAGTAGAACCACAATAACAGTAAACAAAGTCAGTAATGATGATGAGTAATGATGATGAAGAGGATAATTAAATAAAAATCAGCTGCTTTTGAATGGGAAATTTGCAACATGTAACTTAGGACCCTCTATGCAGAAGAGCTGCTTTATTTATTGTCTCTGAGGTACCATCCAGAAGAAGAAGAGGATTTCTCCCGAGACGTGTTTGAGCTACATAAATCTCTCCAGAAGTAATGCCTCCTATTTATTTCCAAGGGAACGACAACAGATACAA